>OY759220.1:34610717-35830815 GCA_963662175.1 Aradus depressus
ACATCACGAAAGGAAATACCGAGAATTACTTCGAATTTTTAAGACGCTCTTTTTTTACAGTCTTTAATTGTGTCACGTATCTTAAGTTCGAGGTATTTGCTTTTTAATGAATCATTTTCGGGATAAAGCAAAAATAAATATATTACGAAACAAGAATTTCACATTGTTTTATTTATTCTAAAAATTTCTTAAAAATGGGATTCGACTTGAATTTTGAGGGTGTTTTATATTCGAAGTAATACAAATATACCCAATATAGAAATTTTCGATCAGTTTGTTTTTATTTCACAACCGGTTTCGCATATTCTGCATCATCAGGTTGAAGAAAAATAAGGGGCAATAGGGGGTGAGTGGTAACTCTTCACACCAGTTTCCCGAAGACACTCTCGAACTAGTATAAAGTTACCTACCACACACTCACCCTTATTTTTCTTCAACCTGATGATGCAGAATATGAGAAACCGGTTGTAAAACAAAATAAATTTTTTAAACATAGGAAGACAATCACTTAATTCACCTTATACGTACAATGCATGAGATTTTATTTTTTTTATTCAAATGACCAAGTTTTACTAAATCTACAGATATTGTTTTTTTTGTTTTTTTTAATGCTGCATAATATAATAAATTTCAGAATATGCGATAATTAAGTGAGTCGGTTCAGAATGGAAGAAAATACAAAACATAAAGTAGAAATGTCTCTGTTTTCATCGCCGATAAGCTACGATAAACATTTTCCAAAATAAGAGTAGTCTTATATTCATCTAATTAATAAATAAGTTTGTTTTATTTATTTATTACAAATTCCACAATATGTCCGCGTTCCTCAACTTAGAAATGCATCTAATTATCAGATCTATGGTTATTTGTTTTAGCCCCATGGTCTTTTTTGTATATATAATCACTGGTACTGTCAGAAAACAGCTAATGTCGACGTTGATCAAGGCATCTGGTTAAAGGCGGCAATTTTAACATTTCAATCGTCGTTTCCATCTTCAACGACAGTCTTATTTTATTACCTAATGTTGACATTAGCTGATTTGAGCTGTTTAAGTCGGAAAACACAAGCCAAGGAAGGATTAACCGCCAATCACTGCTATTTTCAGAAATTTTTATTTATCCTAATAAATACATAATCACTATATATTTTTTTTTTTAATTCAGTTTTTATATATGTAGTAATACTGTTAATTGGAGAATGTTTATCGCTGCAACGCTGGGTCATAAAAGATTAACCGAAGTTATGATTGTTTTACTTCCGAAGGAGCAAAATTATTTTAATTCAATGCAATCACATTTTTTGAAGATCATCCTAAAGTGTTTTACCAACCGGCCAAAGATATAATATACATGATTTCTTTTGTAATATATTAAATTTGCTAAAAAATTGAACATTTTTGAAATATTTTAATTAGAAATAAATAAAAAATAGGTTTCACTCTATTTAATAAATATTAATAACTATATTTTTCTTTTATATTACAAGCCTAGTATCACAATTACAATTATTTTGACCTTAGCCCAATATGTTCATAAATTATACAAAAGCTTAGCAAATTATATGACAGTTTACGTTCGCAAATTATACACGTTAAGATTTTAGGCATCACAATATTGTAAAAAACATTATCTGTTATGTATAGAAAGGGGTAAAATTAAAAACAATTTTAACGCGATATAATGTGAATAGAATTGAACTGTCTAAATAAATAAATAAAATAGATTATTTACAAGAATAAATATGTATGTATATTTTCTAAAAAAATATGGCATTAACTAAAAATGTATTTTTTTATTAAAACTACAATTCGGTTAGTTACTTAAAGATACATATATTTTCAATTGTAATTTTAAGAGTATTAAATAAAAAAATGTATATGTTAAATTACGAAAAATGTTACATCTTTAATACATTATACATACTCTCTCCGAGGGGGTACCGGGCGTTTCCTGCGCCGAGTTCCGAACAAATTTCTTATTCGCTTCCTAAGAAATTCCCAGAATGTTTAATAATAATAATAATTATTAGTAATTACAATAATAACTAGCAATAACCAAATTTCAGATCTCTGTGAAGACTTATAATAAGAGCGTTAAGCACATACTGCGTGAACCTTAAATTTCAATATGCAAATTCCATGGGAAGGACAAGCACAAGAGGATTATGCGTAAACTTGATGGCAAATTTATACTTAATGGCATATTTGTTAAATTTCACTGTAAAATGCCTAGTTTCACACGAAAATTTTAACAAATCGATGTAAATAAGTCAATAAGAAAAAGATAAATAATTACTTCCGACTCTACATTGTTAGTTCTTTGTCATAAGCATTGCCTTGTTTTGTAAATTGTATCCATAATTAAAATAAATGTAATTATTAACCTGTATATGCATAAAATATTCAAGATAGGTAATTTTATAATTATATGCGAAGTTTACGACCCAGATGACGTTTACAAAATGAGTGTACTTCTGAACAGCAAGTAGACTTTTTATTCTTATGAATCTACTATTAACATCGTTTGTCCAACACTGATGGTGAATTATGTGATAATATTTACACATAAAGACTATTCACAATACGAAAAGTAACAATTTTAAGATCATTCAAAATTAAAATAACTGCTGTACAACTAATTGCATAATATGAAACTGTGAAAAAGAAAATAATAATAATAATATTATAATATAAAATATAATAATAATGCCTTAAATGATTATTACAATAATCAAAATATTAAAATTTAAAAAGATAATCAATTACTAGATACATTTATAAAAAATTGAAATAACAACACTGACTAAAATAGTAAGAACAGAACACCGAAACTCACAAAACCAATAAATAGTAAAATTATATATCTATAATATAAAGTTAAGAAATCAATTGTAGATTTATTGTAAACTATTTCTACAATACAACAATAATTATGACATTTAACAACAAATAAAAACCAATAATTTTGAATAAATACCAGCAACCAACGAAATGTTGAACAAATTGTATATAGAAAAAAGTAATTTTCAAAAAATTACTTAAATAGAGCTTTTAGTCAGTGTTCTGTATTGACGCAAACACACAAATAAATTTAGTTTCATATATATTTATATATTATTCTAAAATTAATAGAAATATTTACTTACATTTATCTTTCTTTCTACATTTTTTTTTCCTTTTTCCAAAAAAATAACTCACAATTTTAAGCCATTCCTTTTACATTCACCAGAACTCCTTTCAATTAGATACAGAGCCCATCTAAGGCAAATAACAAAATGAACATGATCAAAATTTCTGCTTAAATAAAAATGTTTACAATAATAAATTATTAAATAAAGGTCAATACCAAACACATGTTATTTTAAATATAAATTACATTAAAATTATAATAGAAATAATAATAATTATTACAATTTTATTTTTCTTAAATTAGAACAAAGATTTTCCAAGAAATTATATATAGTTAAACTATACTAATACCCGACAAAATTCAATTAGAAAAAAAAAAGTGTACTTAAAACTTATTTATTTAACGAAAGAAAACGCTGTATTGTTCATATCTATGGAAAAGTTGAATTTGGTCGACATATTTTTTTTATGAAAATGTTCCCAATAAAATTATAATTGTTTCGTGGAAAAATGATGAAATATGATAGGTTACTATTATTATTACTTTCGTCAAAATACAACATTATCGTACGTGCAGAGGTATAAGGGTCCCATTTCGCAAATGATAAAGAATACAATTTTTTAAACTTTGGAGATATTTTCCGTCTCTGCGCCTCTATTTGGCTATTCGTTAGATATTGTGACTCATGCCTGATGAGCATTAACTATATACTATATTAACGCGGATGGCCGAACGACGTACGCATACTTTGTCCGGCTACGCCTCGACTCTACGTGGGTAGCCTGATCACTGGATGTCCCAAATATTATCAGGTCATGGTGACTAATTCTGAGCTGTTCTTCTTTAAGAGGAAGAACAACTCGAACTGTTCATGGGGAGGCATCGAGACTGCAGATCATGCAGTCCTCGAATCTCCACTATACGACCACGGGGAATGAATCTAAGGCACCTGGTAATGGAAACCGACAAACCCATGTTCAGCCAGGAACTGAAAGGCCGTCTGCACACGGAGCTACTCAAAAATAACTAAATTGTTTTGTGATTAAAATTACTATACGGTTACTGACTTAGTGATGAGGTTCCGCACAAGAGGGTACTCTCTAGAGATCGATATCACTAGTTTTTTCTGTGGAACCATGGAAGCCGGACCTTTATAATTATATCGTGGATAATGATTTCAGTGATGAAGCCATCATAGTGTATTATCATCGATACAGAAGAAATATAATGAGAAGAAGATTCCTGGTTCATCCTTATATTGAAAGAAATTTGGGCCATCGATTATTTGTTGCAGCTAAAGAACTTCAACTTGATGACGCAAAATTTTTAGACATTCGAATGGATAAAGATAGTTATTTAGAACTGGTGCAACTACTTTCCCCTACCCTACGAAGGCTTAATACAAAATACAGCACCCAGGGCCTTACACTTGAACAGTCGCACCTCTTCATCAGTCATTTTTAAAAGATCAGGTAGCATGCTGAGGGGGAAAATATAAAATATTAGCCATCATTCATGTCAGGTTGCAAAAAACGGAAGGACAGAGTCTCTTGGTGACTGGACAACCGAGTCACAACGCATTACCAATCAGTGTGTAACCACACCGTCTGCGGTGTCCCGTTCGATTACATAGAGAGTGACTGTATGAGTAAATTGGTTAGTAATTTGGGTCACTGATCAGTTTCTGTTCTTCGTGTGCAGACGATCTAAGATGGACTGAGGACGACCCAATCGGCGCAGATTGTTCCGCCAAAGGCCGATCCCAGCCCTTCAGTAACCCTTTGATCCCAAGCTCCTCTTCCCACTTTAGACAGGGTCATATTACTTCATAGCAAGGCAGACTCTCCTTTAAATAAAAGGGCTTTAACTACAAGGTCATATCGCCTACTACCAGAGCGCTCATTCGTCGCTCTAATCTGGTGGTGGAGACCAACAATTTGCCTACCCAAGTTGAGTTACCTAGGGTTGGAGTCTTTAAAGAGTACCTGACATTGCACAGACTCGGGACATATCCAAGGGACGGCGTCCTGGCTCTTTGTGCTATATATGAGCACTTGATAGCAGAGAAATAGAAAAACCGACAAAAATGGACTTGAATAGTATAGTTTTTACACTTATACAGAGTGTCATCGAATAGAAAATATGGAGTCAGAAATTAATTCTAAGCAAGAAATTTCAAATGAATATAGGTTCGCAAATGCTTTTCTGAAAGTTACTAAAATACTTTTTTTTTTTTTTTTAAACAACGTTTATCTGGAACATTATTCAACGAAATGTACTCAATTCTGAAAAAGATAAGTATTCTTTAGGATATTTTCGGCGAATAAAGGAGCTCCCTCCTTAATTTTATTCCCAAGAGAAAATGGCATTGGATTAATACTTATTTTGAAGAGCTCAGAAAGACAAGTTTAAATAAATAATACATTTTTATAAATTGACCCAATCTTTTTCTCAAAAAAATAAATAAAAAAAGGCTCATTTGCCTGCTGAAAAAATATTTTAAGAATAATAATCCTATTTAGAAGTAAGAGGTACGGGGTGGGCTAATGGGTAAACCTAGAGACCTAACCATTCTCTTGGTCCTTCCCTGGACGCTCTACTGCGGGAATCTTAAATTTTAGTTTGAGTTCTTTAACGAGTACCTGACATCGCAGGCTCCAGACAGCCCTTTTAACGTTCCACCTGAAGGATGTTTGACCCCGCGATTTTGAACACAATAGGCAACCGGCGCCCTTCTTTCTTTTTTAGAATTTAATGGTGTACAACTTTCCACTAAATGTGTTTTTGTTGTCATCAGTTGTGAACGAAATATTTGTCACAATAAAAATTGTTTTCAGGTTTTTTGGCAATCATTTTAAGAAAGCACTTGTGAACATATATATTCAGAGAAAAATGTACTGCTTAGAATTTAGTTTCTTAAATAGTATCATAACAACTTATATATTATTGATTCAATAAGTTTAAACCTAATTAATAATATATATTAAATCATAATTAATATTATAGATAATTTAAATAAAAAATCAGAATGATAAGAGATAAAAAAAAAACATATCACAGATGATAGGATGACTAGAGGCGATATATAAGGCCTTGTTGGAAGAGTAGTCTGTAAGGCGTGGGTAGGTTGCTACGCAAGCTCCCCCCACTCCTCTATCCACACCAGTCTTCTCCTCTACACACGGTCTATCCCAGAATAGTCGGATTGCGCATAAGGCTCCCTAGAAACATGAAAAATAAATAAATAAATAAAATAATATTGTCATACATAGTTAACATATCTACTCGTGACTAAATATACCATTCTGAAGTTGTAGTTAGTTATTGTGACACATGCCCTGGCTTTAACGAGGTCATATCACCTACTACCAATGCGCCCTTTCGTCGCTCTGGTTGACAATGAACCCGACTCAACTGTGGGAGTCCTTAATTTTGCCTACTCTAAATTTTTATTCACCTGAGTACCTGACACCGTATAGGCTCGGGACCATTGCTCAACGTCCCTTCCGAAGGACAGCAAGATCTTTTCACTTTTCAGATAAAAAACCTAAGGGCCTCGGTAAATAGAGTATATACCTGCAGGTGTATATTCTTTATTTACTATTTTTGAGGAGCACACTTGTTGGCCAGAAATATCTAAATGGTAAATTTCAACAGTTCATCGAAAAGATAAATTTTACAACTATTTACAAAAGTATACATAACTACACTACTCAAAAAAATTAAGTAGTCATTATTTCATATTTGAATTAATTATAATGGAAAGGACTTTTATGAAGAATTGTTTAAAATTTTTTTTATTGTACAAAATACAAATTCATTGCAATTAAATTATTATTTTTATTTAATCAAAATGTCAAAATAAATAAAGTAAATCACCGGAAATGTACTTTCCCAGCTCGAATTAACTTTCGCCCTTCCTCTGAACCCTACTTACCGATTTGACTGAAAATCAATAAACGTCATACTCAGGGATTCATTAGAGTTTTTGAATGAACGTCTCATATCGCCACCAGGGCGGCAAGTACTTTATTTTAGTTTATGACTCGGAAATGGCGCATCTGACGACAAAAATGTCCCCACTTAATGAAATGAACTCCCCCAAAATTAATGAATAAATTCTGACCAAAATTTGTACTTCGCCCATATTTACGCCACATCGCACATAAATACTTCTACCCTACAGTAATCTAAATATGACCGCCAATGCAATTTTCAGCCGCCATTTTATTTCAGTATTCACACATTATTTTGAACATTACATGCGTATTCCTCACACCTTAATACATAGGAGACCATGCGCTGCACGCTTTCACAGGCCGTAAGAAAAGCATTAACCTTTCTTATGAAAACAGCCATTTTGGAAATGAGGCTGATTTCCCTTCGCAATGGATTACTGTAAAGTAGAAGTATTTGTGACCAAAATTTAATTTCCCTGTTATAAGGGGAACGATGTGGCGCAAATTTGGATACAAGCCCCCAGGTTAAGAATGAGTACCACTATTGTACCGCAATATCTCCGAAACACTTGCTTCTATGGAAAAAGTAGTTTGTATCAATTCTATTTTCGTCGACAAATGCACCAAATTATAAGCTAAAAATCAAATTTTGTAGCATGTTTCCAAGATGGCAGCGTTATGCTTGCAGCACATGGATTCTCATGTTTTGAGGTATGGGGAACAAGCCTGAAATGTTCAAAGTCGTCTAAATATGACCGCCAAGGCAATTTTCGGCCCCCTTTTTCTTTCACACTTTTTTAAAAACATTACAGGCATTACATTTTTTCCCCAAATCTTATTACAAAGGAGTCCATGAACTGAACGCTTTCCCAGCCCATAAGAAAGGCTTTAAGAATTTCCTAGGGGATGAAACAATTTTGACACAAATGTCATCTTCTAGTCACAAAGTGCAACCCCTTCGGGAAAAGGCTATGAGAGGAAATTTAAAATACAAAATGTTAATGGGACATTAAGCGATGTTCCAGAGCGTGCGGGGTGTTAGATACTCTACAAAGACAAATTATAGTCGGACTCAAATCCACCAGAGCGACGAGCGCTCTGGTAGTAGGCGATATGACCTCGTAGAACCCAGGCATGAGTCACACAAAAAAAAGTTATTGTATACCTATGTTTATCTTCATTCTTCCAGCTGCTGACGGCGATATGTGGAGGGGGGAGAATGGACCGCAACGACTGTACTAACTGGATTGTGTCCATTAGAGCTGAAAGCAAATTTCAGAGTTACAGTAACATTGTCGTTAGGTAAATATGTAGAATTAATAATCACAATATAGATATACTGATTGGTCTATAGACCAATCCCCGTCTACGGGCCTGTTGCGAGACCAAAAATCGCAGGTCTAAAGTCTTCCGATCGGAATGGGAGACCGCATGCAACGTTAGACATATTGCGCAACACTTTGACAGTGTGGACGTCACTCGGCGTCTAGAGGTGAGACACGTCCCAGCCTGTCTCCAGCTTCCGAGTGGTGTGGTTCGGCTCTTTACAGTTATATTCCAAAGTTTTAAAGTTCTTTTGAAAACATGTGGTCTAACGAGAAAGTTTAAGTCATGCGTCTTATTTTTTGTGGGATGTTACGAGTCCCGACTACAAATACCGGGTAAAAAGAAAAGTGGCCCTGGAATCTCTGGCTGCCTAGGACCTTCTGCGAGCACTTCACGCGTCCACCAACGTTTACGTTTTCGCGTTCTTTCACTTGTAATTAGCACTGAGCAAGAACTCATTCCACACAAAACAATATCCTCCATGGTGGACTGCGAAGATGAGACTAAGAAATTCATATAGTAGTGTGGACGTTAGACGAGACAAAGAACGGTGTCTCTAGACGGTCTATAGACCGTGTCTCGAGACCACCTATAGACAAATCGCGCAACATGGTCTACTAGTGTGTACTAGGCTTTAGGTTGCGTACACACATGTATACAAAGTCGAGCGATTGTCTAAAGACATGTATAGGGACTACCTATAGACATGTATATAGACAGTCTAGAGACTATGTCGAGTGTTCACACTTCAATGCCTTCTTCCTCGTTTTAGTTACTAGACATGACTGACCTTGTTGGGATCGCTGCTTGCGCAGTCCTAATCATGAACTATGAAATGAAACGTTCAAGGAGACGTTGGTGGAGGTGTACAATTTTTGTGGAAGGACCTCGTAGAAATAACAAATGTTCGTATGCGTAGCATCGTTTACAGGAGATACCCCGCTTCTCTCCGCCTGATCAATTTTTTTGTGTTCCCGATGAAAAGCTATTTTCAAATTATGACGTTTGTTCTCTAAATTTGCTCAGGAGACCAGCAGACTAAGTCCTTCATGAAACGACTTGGTATCTTCAGATCCAGGTACGACAAAATAAGGAGAAGAGCTTCCAGAGAATGGATAAGAGCATTGGATGCTTAGATCCCTAGGTAAATGCACCAACCCACCCAGTATATATGAACATATGGTGCATTCACCTGGCATATGACAAAAGAAGCTTCATGAAGAATATGCTACATCTATCTCAACTCTTAAAAATCTACAAATACGCAACGTGGTCATTCTGAGCGACCAATATAATTTGCTTTTTTCTTCTTCACTTTTTGCCGATAATCATCTGTATTATTCCCTTTCGGACGAATGAGTCTCAAGGAAAATATAGAATATAACAAATATTGCCCAACAATAACCATATAATAAAATACTTGTCGCACATATAACTTACTTTTCTGTAAGGACTCAGACTGCTTTCCATATGGTTTGCACATTGCTGGTCGAATACAAGTTTTCATTCGGGTCATATTTTTCATTATTTCTCCAAAAGCTCGTACTATCTTCTCTTGTCCCACTGAAAAAATAAAAATAAAATCAGCATGAATCTTATTATGTCATAAGTATTTCCGCAATTGAAGAAGCTACTGCAGGAAAATTTCTGCTCCAAAATATAAAAAATTTTACAGAGTAAAAAAAAGAGTCGTCGGTGAATCACGAGCAATGTATTTCCCCAGCTCAAATTTTTTATAATCAAATATGTGTTTCTACTCTATCTCTAAATACTTTTCCTATAAAAATGGCTGAAAATCGATAGGAGCCTTACGCGGTGAAATATTAGAGTTTTTGAGAACCCTATTTTCCCTTTAACCAATTCAGCTGAAAATCAATAGGTGTCGTCCTCATGGAGTTTGGATTAGTTAATTATTGTGACTCATACCCACATGTGTTTCAGGCACTATTCAATTTGAAAACGGCTGATATACTAATATGAGAGGGCGGCGGAAAACTCGAAAAGAGTTAAGAAAAAGCGAATCCTTTTCACCATTATTCATTAAGATTGGCTCTGCCCGGAACTGCGGTTATGACCTATAAACGTAATGAGTGTTGACCTATAAACAGGCTATTTGACATTGACAATGGATAAACAATTCCGTGCAACTGGGGGTTAAATACCGAGGAAGAGATGCAGTGGCGTCAGATTCTGGAACCTGGGACGCTTGGCACCTCACTCTCTCTCTCTCTGCTGCTGGACGTAAGTCGAATTCTTATAGTTTATGTTTCCATGTGTTCAACTGTTCTTGCCATTTCTTATTATCTATTTTTGAGTTCTGATATTTGAATAAATTCTTAGAGTAGTTACATTAACAGCCTAATTGGTACAATAATTGGAACCCCCCTTTGTTAACCTAAGTAATTGAACTTCTCACGATTAAAATTAAGATCCTGGGTTGGCAAGTGAAGCGTCAGACTAAAATTCAAGTGTAGTTACAATTTATCTTATTCACAAGGGTTGAAGTATCTATAATATCATTCTTCACACTGATATGTCATTATTTCATCGGTAAATTCACTGGCTATGTACTTCCCCAGCACGAATTAATCAATTAAGTTTTCGCTCTCCCTCCATTACCAATCGATCGTCTGGGCTAAAAAATTAATAGTTCACTTATAAGGGATCATCAGAATGATCATACCTAATTTTGTGTTGATACATTCATTGAATTCACATGACATTGCGTGTTAATATTCATTATTTCGGCAGTTATTGGAGTTTGTGGTCCAATTTGGTTGAACATCAGTAGGTTAATTATGACTCATGCCCGGGCTTTAACTACAACGTCATATTGCCCACTACCGCTCTTTCGTAGCTCTGGTGGACATGAGCCGGACTATAGGGAGTCCTAAATGTTTTCCTACCCAGGTTTATTCACCTAAGGAAGAGATCTTTAACGTACACCTGACATCGAACAGGCTCGGGGCCATTGCTTTACGTCCCCAAGACAGCGTGCTCACGGTTTTTTCATCTCCCAAATAAGAAGCTAAAAGCCTCGGCCGGGTCTCGGAATTTCGGATATACAAAAAACATTTTGTACTGATATATTCATTCGATCGGGAATTATCGTGTCCACACACGACTTTTTTTTGTTTTTCTATTTAGCTCAGAAAACATGAAATTCTTACGGATATTTAATATAACACTCTGACCGAAACTGTGTATAGCTGTGGAAGTAACCATTGCAAAAATTAAGAAAGAAATTTGCAATGAATGAGTTGCTGGGTTATTGCATCTACAACATAAACGAAAACAAATAAGAGCAAAGAACTTGTCTAATTCTACAAAAATGTTTACCAAGTTCTTTGTTTTTATTGGTTTTTCCATTACATCGACATAGATAGTAAACATGGATCCGGACATTAATGGTTCTATACCTTCAGTATTCGATGAAGAATGTCTCTTTGCTTCAGTTACATCATGGCTTAACCACGAACCGTTATGAACGGCCAGTAAATCCTGAAAACAAATAATAAGGAATATATTATATATAAGTTCATAAAGTACAATTTACTCATATAGCTTAACACATCAAGGCCGAGATTTTTTTACCATCAATTTTAAATATGATACTAGCCTCTGGGGTCATTAGATGGTGAAAAAAGTACTCACTGCTCGAAAAATGAAAATGTTGAGGAGAAAAACGGTATAGTGTTCTACCACACGACTTTCGCAGTACTTTATTCATTTATAATTTTTTTGAGGGATCACAAGAACATAAAGCACATATTTATTTTAAAAACACTATAATTAATCAAAAACTGTTTAGCGTTTGTTAAAAGGTTTGAAACATTTTAAAAATAACCCCACTAAACATTTGTCAGACTCAATCTCAAATCTAGATATTAGTTATTATATATTATGACTCATGGCCCGGCTTCAACTACGAGATCATATCGCCTACTACCAGAGCACTCTTTCATCACTCTGGTACAGACCGACTCAACTAAAGGAGTCCTACATTTTCCCTACTTAGGTTTATCCATGTACGGTAGGGAAGGGGAGTATCTGACATCGAACAGGCTCTGGACCATCCGAAGGACGGCTTGCTTAAGTTTTTTTCACCTCGGTCGGGTTTCAAACCCGCGATCTTGAGCTCAGTAAGCTAGCACGCTATGTCTGAGCTACTGGTCTTAAAAAAAAATCATAGTTTGTGCTTTTTTCAAACCAAATCATAAAAATGAATCTCTAACAACAATAAAATGACACAAAAGCACAAATTAAACAATTAATATAAAATCTTTTTTTTCAATAGGTTTATTTCTCCCCCAACTTATTTTTTGGTCTATATAACCAGCAAATGGGCATTTCGGGAAGTACTCCCATCACCAAAATCTATAATTTATTTGCTGATCTTTACTGTGACCTGATGAAGAGATGTAACAACACGTCCCGAAACGCCGTGAAAAAAACACTGAAAACTTATAAAAAATTATTATCTTAATTTTAATTTAATTAAAAAGTGTATCTACTGTATTACATCATTTATTTTATTAATAATATAATTTTTACTCATATTTTCAAGTATTTACATAATCATTTAATTTTATTTTTTAATAGTATTGTTAATTCTGTCTGTCAGACTCTCAGAGTTAATATCTGTTTATGTATCTAATTTACAAGCTGGCTTAATGTATACATTCTTGTTATTATTGTTGTATGAAAATATATATTATTATTATTATTGTAAACAATGTGTGTTAAGTATAAACAATATAAGGACAAAATTGTTTACAATAAAGATCAACAAATAAATCGTAGATACTGATGATGGGAGTTCTTCACGAAACGTCTACTTGCAAGGTTGTAAAGACCGAAAAATAAATTGGGAGAAGAATAAAGCTGTAGAAAATAAATATGTTATTATTAAGAATCGTCTTACAACCGAAAAGTGACAATAATAAAGAAAATAAGGAAAAAAAAAAATCCTCTGGTAGGGTAAACTTGAAACGTTCTATGACATTTCAAACGGGTAAAATATAATTGTATACAAAGTTGAGGGAAGTCGGGGTTCTTTTGCGTAAATAAAAAACTTAGTATTTGGTCAACGTATTGGAAACTATTTATTAACTTCTTCAAAGCCCTTGTAATGATGGTAAGTGTTTGTGGCCCCTTCACGACACACATCCATTCAAATCATAAAGTCCCGAAGAAGGAAATAAATAGTTTCCGAAAACGTTAGCCAAAACTATCCAAATTGTTTTTTTTTATTTACACGACAGAACCTAAACATTGTACAGATAATTTCAACTTTATATTCATCAATCATTATAATTGTATACAATTTATTTGAATTCAACTTACTTTATTTGCGCTGGTCAAACTATCCAAATTGTCCAAATTTGATTTTAAAAAATCAGTCAATTTGTGTTGGTTGTGCGAGGCAGGCAGAGGTGTTCCTTTGGCACGCTCCATGTCACTGCTCTCTCCCATAGTATCTTCAAATAAAAATCAGACAAAAAAGTTAATGTTAGCAATATAAACATGAGCACGCCGTCCTTCGAATGGGACGTTAAGTGATGGTCCCGAGCTTTTGCGATGTCAGGAACCACCCCCCTACCCTAGTAAAACTTGAGTAAACATTTCGGACTCCCACAGTAGGACTCCATCAGGGCAACGAAAAGTCCTGGCATGAATCACAAAATAAATAAACAAAATTACAAAACAGTTTATATTGAAAAGCAGACAACTTTGAAATATATACATTTTTTTTTCAAATATCTAGAAACATAATTGTGGCAATGTTTTTATTTTTCATTCTAGATACCTTTTTTTCAGACAATTTTTCGTCAAAAGGTTGGTGTAATTGTGAAATTATTCCTTAACGAAATATGCTCCATAACATGGGGCTATCATATCTGGCACTATGATCTAACTGAAATGAATTTTAGCTTGCACAAAAAGTAGAAAAACGGAACTCTCGAATGTGAACCGTCCCTTCGTTACTTTATCACAAATTTCATATAGTTTTTACTGCTTAGAATGAAATAATGCAATAATGCTTCTTCATACTTTCTCTAAGTGTTAACATTTTAAAATTGTTTTTCTGTTCTCATTTTTATAATTGTCATGCATAATTAAAATTTACTTTTTACTCTCATCCTTCAGGTAATATAAAATATATTGAAATCGTCTCAAATTCCTTTTTCTATTTTTTGACCATTAATTAATTATTTAATAATTGAATAAATAAATGCTACTACTTTGATCGTACGTATGTAACGCTAAAATTGTAACTAATTGATGTCCAGAACGGATTTTGACGAAAGCAGGGTATGTTGTCCAATGTCCCAATGTTCCTAAAGTAATTTCAAATTGAACCGAGTTGTATTCACCAAGAAAAAAAAGTAATGAAAATAGTAAAAACAAAGAACTTGTTTAACTCTCATATTGTCTAATTCCGCAAATATATATATATATATAAAGTGTACCGGTTTCGGCTTACACCATCGACAGCACTAAGTTCAAAAGAGACATTTAAGTTTGCTAGGTTTTCACATTTTTACAACCCTCAGGTTACCTGATATTACCTAAGACCTAGAGGAGGTGTAACCTAACATAACACTTACAAATATTAGAGTTATCAACAACATAATCAAATAAGGAAAATATAATAAGAAATTAAAAAAAAAAAATGTATAAACTAAAGAATGGGGTTAATAGCAGAATATATAGTATATATAAGAGATAAGGAATATATGACATAATATCAAACCACAAGAAAAAGAAAAATGTCTACATACTCTTTATAATAAAAGTACACAATATATTATATTAAATTCGTGGCGTTATCAGGGGGAGAATTTGAATTGAGTTTTGGTCGTTCAAACTATTCCCATTTATTTCCAGCTGTTGCAGAGAGTCAAGCTTTCTACATTTTTCACAAAGGTGAAAGTACATCGTTGATATGTTTTGCGAATGTAAATTTTCCCCCTTTTTCCATATTTCAGATGTGTTCTTTTACCCGTTCTTTAAATTTACATCCTGATTAGACAATGAAAACTGACATTATTGCAGAGATATTGTGAAATAATTCAAATGGACTTGAAAAATAAAATAAAACTTGTTTATTTAATATATTGTCTAATTTCACTAACTATATATAGTTATTATGATGCATACTATATACTATAATGCTTTATAACTATTATAGTTAGTGAAATTAGACAATATATTAAATAAACAAGTTTTATTTTATTTTTCAAGTCCATTTGAATTATTTCACAATATCTCTGCAATAATGTCAGTTTTCATTGATGATAATGCGTGTCGGGCAAATAATGCAGTTAAGTTTAAATATAGTTAGTGAAATTAGACAATATATTAAATAAACAAGTTTTATTTTTTTTTTCAAGTCCACTGATTAGACAATATAAAAATTAAACAAGTTCTTCGTTTTCATTTATTTTAATAGCTTTCCACTAAATCGACACAGATCCCAGAAATATATTCGGGCATAAAATTGTACTGACTTAAAACATTGCAAAAATGAGCTAAGTGGCTCAAAATTATCAATTAAATGAACTTATTTTAGTGATTATTCCTCCTTAATACTGCTTTATTAATATTAACTCATACAAAAACCTACTATATAATAACATAAATAAAATTTGTAGTTACTTGGTGGTTCAGGTATATAGGTGGGTTTGGTGTGAGACAGATCTAGCTGAGTTTTATAAAAACGACAGGCAGGATTTGGACAATTGTTGACCACTTCAATAATAAATTCCTTTTCCATTCCAAAATTTTCACGACCAATTGTATATGACTCCATCACCTGAAATTTTAGTTAAACAATATAATTCTGAAATTTCACAAAGTAATTATTGCTATTTGAGTAATTACAAAATGAAATATGCATCATCTTTACTATCAAGAATAGAAGATAAGAGGAATATGTAACATTATTATCTCTTGTTAACATTTGAACTTCTATAATTACTTTTAAAAACGTCTAAGGAGTTTGAATAGACAAAATAACATGTACCTACACAATCTTTATTTTGTTTTTCTTTAATTTCTCTAGTGCATAGCGACATTTGTGCCATGAACAAAAACTAGTCCACTGGAAACATGATCCTGAGTAATGCAAAAGGTGAACCCATAATCTCAAAAGTTGTAGATAAAATTATAGAAATGTAGTATATCTTACAGTTCTCAATGTTGCTTCTAGGCCCAAATGCAGTCCGTGAGGCCCATTCATATGCTTCAACATAACAGCATTTGCGAAATGTTCGAAAGGCAGTATTATTTTTCCATTTTCTCTCAGAATAAGTCGACCTTGGGAATCTAATGTAATTCGACTTGCCATCATTCTGTCAAAACAAAAAAATATGCATTAACAAAAAATTTAAAATGCACACAAATGTTTTAAATATACAAAAATTGTAACTCACTGTAGATAAGTAGCACTAGGGATCATAGCTGAATCCTTCAATTCGGCAAAACATTGTAAAAATTCGTGATTCCAGCCTTTATTTTGTAAATAAACTTGAAGTAACATATACAATTTTTCGGTCACGTAACCTGTAGCAGCATTTCCATGGTAGCTTCCCATTTCTGTTTGTATACCTTTTGCAACAATGTTCTTCATGATTTCTGTATTTCCAACAGCCAAATCCATACCAAACTAAAACTGATAAAAATTCCAACAACTGTAACCTACAAGAACCTTTAATTACTTATTCTCCCTGTCAGTGATGCTACTTTGCATTGTACACTTGCTGGTATAAAAAACTTTATTATTATTGAAATTAAACTTATATTTTTAAATTGCAATATCTACAAATAGTTTCTCTTTCTAAAAAAAGAATTTAGAAATATTTTTATATTTCTTAAACAAAATCATCACAAAAACTATAATATATATGAATGATAAAGAATGTATGAAATAAAAAATATATTTGCAGTCGAAAATATGAAATGAATATAAATAATTAATCCAAAAAAGACTGAGTTTTTAAATGTATAATATAACTTTTGAAGAAGAAACATAAGAAAAAAAATAAGTTGGTGAAACTGATGAAAACAAATAAACAATTTTGAATTATCTTATCAACCTTATCAAAACCACGATTTTCGCTAAGTGTGTTGAGCAATTTTTTGCTAAGTGTGTTGAGCAATGTACTCTATACGGTCAATATGTATTTTTTTAATAATTTCTCGTTCTTCAGCACTAACCCCTGTCGTTCTATGGCATGGAATGGGTGATTAAAAAAAAAAGAAGTAATTTGAAGGAGATGAATATTCTTTTTATAAATATTTTATTCTTTTTTTTAGGTGACAGCTGCTGCAACCCACTTAGCCTGGGAAGATTAATCAAGTTAATTGAAAATACAATACCTGGTATTCATGTTAAATCTCTTAAAATCGGCGAAACATTTATGGAAGATACAGAGAATGGTTTTTTTATGAATGTTAATCGTCAAGTTGAAGATGCTTGTCAACAGCTAGCAAGTGATCCTCTACTTTCTAAAGGATATAATGCCATTGGATTTTCTCAAGGAGCTCAATTCTTGTAAGTATATTTCTGAAGTATGAAACAAATAAGAATTTTTAAATTTTGGACTTTCCCTTATATTTTAATTACCATTCTTCAAAAATATGTTACTATATTAGTGGGAAACTCTCTGGGGATGTTAGTAACAGATCTTTTTCAAAGCTCTTCTCAGACTAGTTGAATTAGGCAGTTTTTCGTGATGGCGGGAAAAAAAAAAATAATGAAGCAAATTGCTCAAATATTCAAAATAATCCTCTATTCAACTATGCGAAGATGCTCTACCGTGCCGATGAAAACAGAGTGTAAACCCTTATTTCGGCGAAAGGACAAAATACTGAATATGTCCCCTTGAAAAATACAATGAGGGAAATGGCCATACGAAATTACTTGCAGTATATAGAAACTGTTGAAAGATATAGTTATTGTTGGATCTACCATTTACTTAATCGTTACTCCGAATACATTTTTGCGATCTATGTCTACATAGTGAAAATGTAATAAATTAATGTGATTAGTTTCCCGTTCAAACATTGTTTTACTTCACAACCGGTTTGGCATATTCTGCATCATCAGGTTACAATATAAATGAAAAATGCATCACATACCTACTTGTTAATAATATCTGAAGTATCAACTTTTTTATAAAAACTTGTTCAACTTTTATATTGTCTGATTCGATAAAAATATATACTTATAGTGACAAAGTTCAAAAATGAAGGCCATGAATGTGTTTTATTTAACCACCATCTTCATGTAGAGTACATAGTATGTAGTATGTATAATAAATAAACGAAACCGGGACATTATTTGTATATATTTGTATATACTTTTATTTATGGAATTATACAATATAAAAGTTTAACAAGTTCTTTGTTTTCATATATTTTTAGTCGATACTATTACTTACTCCGTTGGCAACGGACCCTGGATATCCTTAGCCGCCCACATCAGTCTCCACCAGCGCGATCTGTCATGCGCCACCGGTCGCCGTGGTACACGGTATTCCACGGTATTCTTCTTCACCAGGACAATCCATAATATCCGTTGTCTTTCTCGTGATCTGGCTCTTTGACCTGACCGTTCATGATGCGCCCTATGGCTGTCTGTGATCCACATCTCTCCACATGCCCAGCCTACCGCAGGCGCCATGATTTCATGTCTGCTACTACGGTCGGATATTGCCAGAAGATGTCTCTCAGCTCCCTATTTCTTCTGATCCTCCACCCCTGGATCTCAGCGACCCCCCAAAGAAACCTTATAATGTGTGATATGTTTTTCCTTCATAGTATAGCAGTATTTTCATTTGAAAATAATGTCGAATTGTGTTTTATAAAGGAGAGCGGTTGTCCAACGGTGTCCCTCGCCTGCTATGGCCAACCTAATCTCCATAGGAGGCCAGCATCAGGGTGTGTATGGGCTGCCCCACTGTCACTACCAGCAACACATGTGGTGTGGCTACCTCAGGACCATCCTCAGCCACGGTGCCTATTGGAGGTAACACGATATGATAACTATGAGACTGAAGTAACCCATCTGCCAAAGTTCAACAACATACTGAGTGGTCAACGTGAGAAAAAAGATACTTACTTAAAACGCTTTCTTAAAAAGTTATGGCCAAAACACAATTTGATCACTCACAGCGGGCGATTTTGTCAGGATTATAAACTAAAAATTACATATTGAAAAAAACTACGGTTACGGGTTTTTTTTTAAACATATCTCATTTGCTCATGCATCTGATGAAACATTTCTTTAAAACGTTAACATTTAAAAAAGTAAATTGAAAAAATCAAATACTGTCTGATTAAATAAACTATTAAAAAATTAACTATTTAAAATGTCATGGATGGGAACAGATAAGTGTTCCCTGTTTCCCATCTGAGTCACAAGGAGGAAGAAAGTGTTTTCCATTTTCGAAGCAATTCAATTCTTTCATTAAAAGAACGTTTAAAATGTCTAACTTTGATATTGTTCATTCAAATTGTAATAATTTGACAAATAAATGCTTTAAAATATAAATATATATTTATGTAGCAGGTACAATAACATGTTTTTTTTGCATTGAAACCACGATTGCTTCTAAAAAAAAGTTCCATCCAAATTCCTTCCGGGAGGCTTGAATAGATAAAATAAGTTTTAATTTTTGCAGTTTTGAGAGAAATCGGGTGTAAACTAGGGGAATATTTATTTTCACTTTAACTCTTTAACGAGTACCTGACATCGTACAGGCTCGAAACTATCGCACAACGTCCCATCCGAAGCACGGCGTGCTAAAGGTCTCTTCACCTCCCAGATAAAAAAACCTATCGAGTCTCGGCTGGGTTCCGAACCCGCGATCTTGAGCTGAGTAAGCAAGCACCCATAAATCTTTCTCCTTTTCGGATCCCTATATTTCCTTATATACTTGAGACAAATAAGACAAATTGCAGATATGTCAGCCAAATGAAGCTTTGTACCCATCAATTTTGAGCCAAATCCGAAAGTTTTTTTTTTCTTTTTAAGTGGCCCTCTTGATTAACGCAGTAAGTATTTGTTGGATGTATAATATACATCCACATTTGTTGGATGAATAATATACTTCCACATACTGAAGCGTTCAGGGAGTGATACTATAATAATGATATAATGAACGCTTCAGTATGTGGAAGTAGAAGTTATTATTCAACATGCTGTGAAGTAAAAACATAATCTGACACTCTCAGATTTTATTATTCGAGCTAGCTGGCTTTCGAGGTGTCCTCATCACCATGTTGTCTAATAAACCTTTTTTTTTTTTCTTAAACACTTAAGAAGGTAAATTGAGTTAAACAATTTGCCAGAATGACTACTTACCTGTTCTTACCTGCCAGAATGCATTTAAAATACTTTTTATGGAACAAAAAATAAGTAAACAAATTCTCCACTTTAATAAAATAATTCAAAAATAATTGTTTTGGAAAAAAACAAGATGCTCGGCGTCGCGACGCTAGAGAGACTGCGACACCGCAGCTAGAATGACCATTTCATTTTCAGCACCATTCAAATAACAACTTTTTCATGCAATTATTTTTGAATTATTTTATTAAAGTGGAGAATTTGTTTACTTATATTTTGTGTGTAAGAATCCCAACTAACCCACAATTATTGCTGATCTGTATTTTAAACAATTTTCTTCTCATATTAATCATAATATTCTTTTTGCAGAACCTGTGGAACATTTTTTTGGTTATGTATTTTTTATTTTATTTATTTATACGTTTTTAAGTGAATTAAAACCCAAATATATATTGTTAAGGGGGCGGTATAAATATATATATATTTTCTTAGGGCGCCTTACGGAGTTTAAGATCACGGATTCGAAACCTGGCCTAGGCCCTTAGGTTTTGTATATTATCTGGATGGGTAAAAGCCCTGAGCATGCCCTACTGCGGATTGAACCTTAAACAATGGTCCCGAGCCTGTGTGATGTCAGGTACTCGTTGAAAACCCTCACCCTAGGAAGATAAACATTTGTTGTAGGCAAAATTTAAGACTCCCATAGTAGAGTCGGGCTCATGTCCACCAGAGCGACAAAAGAACTCTCTGGTAGTAATTGATACGACCTCGAAGTTAAAGCCAGGGCATGAGTTACAACTTACATATTTATTGAGTACCTCGGTGTTGAAACCTTTAGATAAGATTGATTCTTTGTTAACAACAAATTTATTATAAAATTTTTATCTAGGTCTCATATTTTTCTTTCATTATCTATATTAAAATTATTCGATCCTCTACATAAATATATTATATTATATTGTTTAGCACAAAAAATAAATGTTATTTTCCAACTAATTTTATTTTTCACCAATAGGTACATACATATATTTAGTAAATGCAAATTTATTGTTTACAGTTGGGTACAAGAAAAATTCGTTCAGGCGGAGTATTGGCACGACCCAGTCCACGAGGAGAAGTACCGAAAAGGGAGCTACTTTCTGGCGGATATCAACAATGAACTCTCCGTCAACGACACCTATCGGGACAATCTGCGAACCCTCACTAACTTTGTTCTGGTCAAATTTGAAAATGACTCCATGGTGGAGCCGGTCGAGACGGAATGGTTCGGATTTTATACACCAGGTCAGGCAGAGGAGATCACAAATCTTCAAGAGTCTGATCTCTATAAAAAAGTAACTATCCTGTTATTTATGTTCGAATACATTTTTTGCGTTTTGTGTCGATATAGTGGAAATACTAATAAATACAATTTAAAAAGGTGATAATAATATATCCACATTAGGTCTATACCGTTAGAATAGGGATTTCCACCCCGTAGGGAGGAGGACCCCTCCTACCCCAGGTACTCTTAAGTTAATATAAATATTTCTGCCTAGCTCATATCTCAATTATTGTTGAACCTGGTGCTGACGATGGCGTAAGCCGAAACCGGTACACATTTATGTATTTGTATGTGGAATTAGACAATATAAGTGTTCAATAAAAAAATGCTTTATCATCTTTTTAATTTTATTTATGCTGTTATTTATTTATTTATTTAAATTGAAATGCATTTAATCGGATGTACTGACCGCTTGTCCCCGTATGTGATCTATGGGAAGACTTTTCTACAACTGTATAAATATAACATTTATGCAATAAGATAAGATATATACAATAGGTTAACATATTTACAATAAGACAACATACCCTAGTTAACTAAATCTGGGCAGGCAAAATGTTGGACTCCCACAATTGAGCTAACAGGGAAGGGATAAGAGTATTGGATGCTTAGGTCCCTAGGTGTACATACCAGCCCTACCAAAAATATACAATAAGCAAACGTACTAAGATGGAGGAAATGGTGACATTCTTTAGGCACAGCGAAAAAAAAATTGAAATTACAGTCAAAATCTTAGAATAGTGATTGAACTATTTTTAATTTGAGATGGGGATTTTTTTTTTTTTTTTTTAATGTTATTAGGTACAATAAGTCTTTAGAAAAAGATACAAAACAAAGTATTTTGGGTAGATTTTTTATTTATTTTTCAACATAATCTCCTTTTAGCTTCATACACTTTTCTAAGCGTTTTCCAACTTTTTTAACCCGTCCAAAAAGTTAGATTTCGGAAGGTCCTCAAAATAGGCATCTGTTTGGGCGATGACCTCCTCGTTCGTCCCGAACCGTTGTCCGCCGAGCCATTTTTTCAAGTTTGGAAATAAGAAAAAGTCACTGGTAAATTTTTTTATCACCACTCGAAACTCAATTTTTTCCATTTTTTTAAATAAACAAAAGTTCTCTGCTTCAATCGACGATAAAAATAAAACCACATGATCGATATAGCTAAAAATTTAACAGCTGTCTACTGAGTAATGATGCTTCCGAAAAACAAATAATTTTCAATGACCCGCGTGCACATCTCTTGGATTTTCTAAGGACTTATTGAACGACCCACGTAGTTATTGTGACTCATGCCCGGGCTTTAACTTCGAGGTCATATGGCCTACTCCCAGAGCGCTCTTTTGTCGCCCTCTTGGACATGAGCCCTACTCTACTATAGGAGTCCTAATTTTTGCATACCCTATATTTGTATTCACTTAGAGTAGGGGTCTTTAACGAGTACCTGACGTCGTAGTAGGCTCTATGTACTATATATTTGTATTCACTTAGACTAGGGGTCTTTAACGAGTACCTGACGTCGTAGTAGGCTCTATGTACTATATATTTGCCTATAATATTGTTTCCTATATTTTCTTTTAGGACTTGCTTGGCCTGAAAGAGTTAGACGACTCAGGGAAGTTACACTTCTTATCAATCCCTGGGGACCATCTCGAGTTTACTGACGAGTGGTTCATCGATGATATCATCATCAAGTTTTTAAAATAGATGTCAACATTTTCATACGTGCCATTCAAATCTAAATGCCATATTTCGAGGACTTATTGTTCCATAATTGTATATTTATGTATGTATTACTAATAAACTTGTATATTTTTAATTTCTGATACCTGATATTGTAATATACCTTTCTGATATTGTAATCGTGTGGAAATCCAAAACTAGGTTTTCAACGGAATTATACGTTTTAAGATCCCTTGAACATGTTTTGACCATTTTCGCGATGATGTTCGTCTGCTTATATGTGATTGAAACTTTGTAAGCATATCAGAAACGATTGTAGCAATGAACTTGAAATTTGAGATGAAGATTTTGGACAAAAATTGTGATCATTTTACTTCGAGGCCTAAGTACATTTTACAAAATACCGCTTCTATCTATGACCTAACCAAGAATCTCTTCAAATAAAAGTTGTAAAGAAAATTGAAAGGCACATTTCGTATTAATACAATTTTTTTTTCCACAATTACGAAATACATGCTTAAAACCATCCTAAAATGGAGATTTGCTAGTTTTACGCGAAAACAGTTAGTCCTATCAAAAAATTATTCCTTACGAAAAATGTTCCTTATTAAATTTCTAACTGTCAACATTAACACATTAACCCTCAGATTTGAGATAGGATCAATACAAACAATGTTATAGTGCTCCAAAAAATGTTCAATAAATTTGTGTAGGAATTGGTTCAAAGCAGTGCTTAAATTGTTACGCATGGCAAAGAATTTTAAAATATGTTCTTTGTTGATACTGCTAGTTATTGAAAAGTGCTAAAAAAAAAAGAAAAAAATATATACAAAAATGATAATTCATGTTATCATGTTAGTTTTTGTATTTACTATTCTTCTTTTTTTATAAATGAATGATTTTGTTTGAAGGAAATTTTTTTTCCTCAAAATTCTCATATTCTTAATACATTTGATTATGACTATATATCTTTTTTTTTCTGATAAAAATGGTTGAGAATTAATTTAAATAAAGTATCAAAGTACATAATCGAAAGGAAATGTTCCGAGGAATTCGAATCTGAGCTCAGATTTTTTTCTCTGTTGTTGCGGACGAGCACAAAAGCGCAAAAAATGACAGCGAATTGTCGAAAAAAATTGAATTACCGTCATTTTCGGCTCGGATTCAGTGGAAAATTCAAAATACGCAGATTGTTGATATGACTATTTCAAAGTATGAGGTTTCAGCTGTCTTCAATGAAAATTTGGTGGAAATCGAGATAGGTATTTTGACGCTACGAATTAAAAAAAAAAAAAAATCGTTTTCTGAATTTATTGTGCATGCGTCACAACATGGCAAACAATTTTGGCGGCATTAGATTCCTAAAAAAATTTCCCATCGATTAGTATCTTAAAATTTTGTTCTAGTTATAAAAACTTTTTTACAAGCACAAACCGGTTTTTTAAATATTAATTTTTAAAAATGGACAATTTCATAAAATCGGGTCTA
This sequence comes from Aradus depressus, assembly GCA_963662175.1. Classification (NCBI taxonomy): domain Eukaryota; kingdom Metazoa; phylum Arthropoda; class Insecta; order Hemiptera; family Aradidae; genus Aradus; species Aradus depressus. Next base: position 34,635,979 of record OY759220.1, read on the forward strand.
GAAAGTGCAATTTTTGAGATAATTCATATGTTTTGTGGTAGAAACCACCTGCCAAATTTGAGCGAAATCGGAGATCCGACGCAAACAATTGTATGGTTTTGGCATGGAATGCCCGTAATGCCAGTTTGAAATTAACTTGAGAGGAGGGAGTGAAAGTGATCTGTAAAAACTGATGTTATAAGAAATATGATCACATCTCATATATTTTACTAAGCAATGAGTTTTATTCATCAGCCATTATGGCATAAGTATGCTGTATTTTTACTAGTATAAAGAAGTTTATAATCCTGCGAAAAGTCGAAATTAGAACGTTATTACAACGGAAATTTAAGTGTCCACTACAGGAACTGGCAGTTTCAGGATATATCTCTAGTAAGTGAAATTAGGCATTTTTCTATATATTTGTTTTAAATATCTTATTTATTTATTTACAGAAAATGTGCATCAGATTTTTATTTATAATTTTGAGTCCGAATGATTTGTGAACGTCCTATTTCACTGTTCCAAAATGTATACAACATATGTCCGACTTCAGTCATCTTATTTACATCTCTTGTAGACCACACCCATTCCCAGATAGAAGAAATAGTTTTTTAAAAGGGTCCAACACACGCGGCAGACACGCGCCTGATCCCCCCTCGTCACACTTGCAGCTACACGCCTTGAGGCACGCTTTACTTACACAAACCTACACGGGAATACAAGAAGGGCATTATTAAACGACAAGAACTTTTGTGTTCAATAGACTGAATTTAATTAAACAAACTCATTGTCCTTATCCTGACTTCCCACTCCACTTTAGTTTATTTATGTTTGTTTGTTTCTCTGACTCATGCCCGGGCTACAAGTGTGAGGTCGTATCGCCTACTACCAGAGGACTTTCCTTCATTAGCCCGTCTCCACTACGGGAGTCCTAAATGTTGTAAAGATGTATTTATATATTTGTTATTATTGAGTTTACCGCGAAATACCGATCTTGTACATGACTAAAGAAGATATATGTATGGGTTAGGAGAGGTTTCAGCTTCTAAAGAAGAACCGCAAGCCTTACCAGATCAACAGCCTGACATATATCCAGGAGCGTTGAGTTTCCGCTTTAATGCAGATGGACGAACCCATGGGTTACGGTCCCTCCCAAAAGACCTGCGCTTAGCATTTTTCCCTCAATGAGGAATGCCCCGCCCCCTCGAATTTGGGTTTTAGAGACAAGCGCGTTACCCCTAACATGCAGTGAGGAAAGCAGGTAATAGGATACGTCATAAGAATGTACACATTAACATAGCTTATAAATTAGATACGTAAACAGATATTAACTCTGGCTAGACAGTAATGGGACAGCCTGATACACATGGATGGACTTCTGAGCTCAAGGTTTTGGGTTCGTAACCCGACCGAGGCCCTTAGTTTATTTTATCTGGGAGGTAAAATAAACTTAAGCATGCCGTCCTTCGGATGGGACGTTAAGCGATGGTCCCGGGCCTGTACGATGTCAGGTACTCGTTAAAGACCCCTACCCTAGGTGAATAAAAATTTAGGGTAGGCAAAATTTAGGACTCCCATAGTAGAGTCGGGCTCATGTCCACCAGAGTGACGAAAGAGCGCTCTGGTAGTAGGCGATATGACCTCGTTGTTAAAGCCCGGGCATGAGTCATAAACCCTAACCCTAACCCCACATGGATTAATATTAACAATACACTAATATAATAAATAAATACTTGAAGATATGAGTAAAAATAATAATATTAATAAATACACTAGATTTTTTTGATTTAATTAAAATTAAGATAATAATTTTTCCGGAAGTGTCTTTTTCACGACGACTTTTCGGGACGTTCCTTACATCCCTTCATCGGGTAACAATGTTCGAAATATAGAAAAGAGAAAGAAAACAAAATACGGGTTTCCTCTAACATAAACATTTTTAGTAACGTTAAAATGTTATTGTTTCAATTGTCTTCAAGAAGTGGGGAAGGGCATTAAGGAAATTAACTCCTTTATGAGATATACTTCTTTCTAAAAGAGAGAAACAATGTTTAGTTATTCGAAAATTTTCTTTTTCCTGGTATCATAATCATGACTAGAATTATTAAGAGGGAAAATATTTCTATACCAGTTTGTTCGACAGGCTGAGAAGAGTTCACATAATTAACAGAGGGTGGAGTTGTCCCTATGACTGGCTACCAGACGATCCACCTAAGTTCCCCCTCTTTTTTTGAAATTCTGAAGTCTAAAACCTACTGCTTGAGGAAGCCTCTAAATATGTTGAATTGAAGAAAAATAATCTTTATTCTCGGTCATACGTTCCCTAAGAATAATAACATCAGAAATAAACAAAAGAATGCAAGCATCAACCAAATAAAAAAATACTTCTAGTAATTGAATAAAGAAACAACAATTGTAAAGCAATTGAGCAATAATGAGAACTATCATAGAAATATAATTAATGAAGAACAAAGTAAAAATTAATTATAATAATAAATAAGTAATAAAGAAAAACAGAGGTGAGCGAACAAAAAAAAGTATATATGTATACAATAGTTACATAGGCGATTACAAACACCCAATCAATAAGGGCATGGTTAGAAGCCCTCAGTGCAGGAAATGAGGCGAAGAAAATGCCGTTCATATTAGATGAAAATCAGAAAATGCCGCACACAATAGATACTCTGGCCGCGGTAATAAATTCACCCTTCAAAAAATAAATACACAGTATTTGGTAATAAGTTAAAACCAACTTATTTTGAACCAAATCGGCCCAAGGCAAGGGGGGAGGCTTAGCACAAAAAACTCTAATAACTGCCATTGTAATGAATGTCTTGACATGAAATTTGGACAAAACTTGGGAAAGTTCAGCAATACCGGCCGAAGTAAAGGAGGGTTTAGGGAAGGTGGCTCAATTCAAAAACTCTAATAACTGCCATTGTAATGAATTTATCGACACAAAAATTAGTATGAGGAAATTAATACATTTTGTTGTATTTATAACTACAACATAGTAATAATTGATTTATTTACACAATCGTAGAATATGAAGAAACTGGAGAATCGTTTTGGTGGTATGCTGAGGGAAAAAACTCGAAAAAAATAATCCTAAATAGATCTTGCGTAGGTTTTGAAAATCAAACTGTATCAATTGTTAACGAAGTTCCTTGTTTTCAGCCTCTTTTGTTAAACAATTATTTCGCCTATATTTATCCGTTTAATTCTTCATATTTATTTATTTTCCGTGCTACTCAGTTCAATGAGCACATTTGAATGAATGGTGAGATTAAGATCGGAGGACAAGGAACAATTGGGATAGAAAATAAATTTGATCATTTGTGCGTTGCGTCCTGAAACTAAAAAAAAAATGTTTGACACATGGGAAATAAACATATTCATTACATCGGCAGTTAGTAGAATTTTTGTGTTAAGTAAAATTGTATGATGTATTCAATTACCTTGTTATGATTTAAAGGATATAACTATTATTATTATTATTATTATTAATGAAGTCTTTCCTTTTGGCTGATTCAGCTGAAAATCTATGATTGTTGTAACAATACTTACGCGTAGGGTTCTGGATATACATATAACATTTTCTATCCATACTTTCATTCTATCAGGAGTTATGATCACAGACACATTTAGTCAGGAATTTGATTTTTTCATTTTTGAAATCAGGGGTTTAGAAGCCAAGAAATTTCTCTGAAAATTGAACATCGAATTCCTAACCGATAACTGGAAAAGTAACTGTACTAAATTATCTGATAGGTAGGTATGTGGGGTATTGCTGAAAAAAATTGTTAGTTATAAGCTTTTTTTTTTTTTTTAAAGAAAGAATATACATTACCTCATAGAAAATAAAACCAAAAAATCTTTTAAATATAAAAAAAAAAAGCTCTAAAAAGTATGATTTAAATTCATTTCTATACAAAATATACATGAAAAAAGAAGAAAATGAAATAAACTAAAAAATTAAGGATAAAAGAACACATATTTAACTTGAATGGTTGTTGGGATGCCATTAATTAACAAGCTTCAAGCTCTTTTTTTAATTTATTCTTTTTTTTATGGCAAAAAAAACAGAATCAAAGGGGGAGTATTAATAAAGAGCTTTTTGAGAGCGGGGGAGGGGGGGGGGAGTGGGTTGGAAAGCACACATGGCTTTTTAATCAGCCTCTGTATCGGCATCAAAGTTAATCAGTCTAATGCTTTTTGCGAACCACCAAAACCAAAACCTTGGTTCATTTTAAATGTAAGCTGGGTAGCGAGTAGGCAGCAAGTCGCTGGGAGGCTGTCTGCGAGACTTCCCGCTGAAAGGCGGCCATCTCCACCTCCACCTGGCCCTCTAGCCCCATAGCCAGCCAAAGGTAATTAACTGATTAGGGGGGGGGGGGGGGGGGGGGGGGGGGGGAGTTTCGTTTGATCGGCCTTTCCTCTTCTCTCTTCTGTTTCAACTCTCAACTCTGTGGGCATACACAAGACGGTTCGTTTTAAATAGGTTTCACTAATTATAATGAAATGGCTTTAATATTACTTGGCTTAACATGTAAAGAGCTCTAATCTCACGGAAATTAATCTTGAATTTTCATCATCTTTTATAACGTACACATAGCGTCATGAATCTGAAGGTTTGACCCAGAGAGGGCGTAGATAATTAAATTTTTTTTTTCATTCCTGGGAATATTATGATGATACTGAAGTTCAAGAGACTGTGCGCAATTGTATCAAAAACAAACCAGAACGTTTCTTCATGAGCCGGGAAAATGGATAGAGCCTTTGGAAAAATGTATTATATTAAATTGTGAAGTAAAATAAATCAAACTTCTTTTTGAGATATTGTATATTTTACAAAAAATATTTATGTAGAGCTTTTAGTTTATAACTAAACCTGACGATGGTATAAGTAGTTTATATATAAGTTTTATTGGGGAATAGACAATATTTCAAAGAGGAAGTACGTTTTATTTATTTATTACAAATTTCCACATTAGTTCCGCGTTTCTAAATAAATTTATTGTATTTTGAAACCGATTTCATTCAGTCTTAAACATATTTGGAAACCGTATTTACCAATCAACCCGCGCAGCTGTCTGCTACTTCATTTCCTACTAGTATCTTCTTAACATAAATTCATCTTCGGGCTCCTCTATAACTAAAATGGTTCCTCCCATCCTCTCGTCAAAATTATTTCCTAGGTTCTTTACTTTATCAAATATTATCTCCCTAAAAGTCATCATACAATTTAAATCCCATATCCATCAGAAATTCTCCAGATCCTCCTCTATTCCCACGGTACAACAATCGACAACTCCAACCTTATCCAGGCTAACTCCCTCTGGAACTCTCTCCCTTTCTACATTCGCACATTAATTAATTTAAATCCCTACTTTTCCAGTATCTTTCAACTCAACAAACCTTAGGCTAGGAAAATCCTATGGGATAGTTCTCGTCTTTCTGTAAGTTTTTTACAACACTGGTTGTTACATTATTTCACTGTTTCAGGGGGCTTCTGAATTTACAGATATAAAATTTTGGGATGGTACATACATTCTATCGTGGAGTTTTTGTGTTCATAGACTCAGAACTTCATAGACAAAAATTTGTTTTTCCATGTTTGGAATTTGGAGGCGGACTACTGTGACATTAAAAAAAAAAAAAAAATGTAAAATAATTATATAATTAAAATAAAATTACCACATTTCCTGTAGAAATTATAAGCATAGCTGGTCTTCTACTAAATTTTGATTTCTACAGTAATTTCCGAAAAGGGCCCTAAAAAAATATCAAAAGCTCAAGACGTGCAATTTATAGAAAGTGCACGTATTTAAAAAAACTTCAATTAACAAACTTTTCATTTGGATTTTTTCTAAATTTACTAAAGAGATGACATATTGTTTTTCTAAATTTTGCAAAAATGTTAAATCTAATCCAAAGGTATAAATTATCCTACTAGGTTAACAGGGAAATGATTAGCATAGAATAAGAAAACAAATATTTGGGTTTATTTTATCTAAATCTTCATTATAATTACAATCAAAATTTCAATATTTAAAAAAAAATCAAATTACAGTAGAACCTCTTTAAGTCGAACCTCGATAAGTCGAAAACCTCCAAAACTCGAAGAAAAGTTTTGTTCCTTTCCCTTCAAGCCCCAAAACTTCCATTATTCGAAATCTCAACCCTCTATTAGTCGAAATAATCAGTGAGTCCCTACAAGCCATTTTGGTACATATTTTCCCTCTATAACTCGAATAAATAAATTGGAACTCAGTATCTCGGACATAGCAATGTTTTATTTTACAACCTTTACAACTCGATTATTTGAAACTTATTACCTCTATAGCTCGAAGAAAAATAAGTTACCGTCTTTAAGAATTTGCCGACAATGTACACCATTGTTTCTTAGAAAAAAATTTAGGAGTATACAATAAATAGGATTACCAATTATCTAAAGCAAAAACAATTACTGACTTTTTTAATACCTACATACACTACGTATTTTTTATTTTAAGGATGTTTTGAAATAATGTTGATTTATAATAAATATAAATATGTTTGTTACCTCTGTAACTTGAATGTTTATTTATTTCACATCTTTAGAGAATTAATTAGAATGAATCTTAACCTCTACAAGTCGAATCATAATCCGCCTAAGTCGAAATCCTCCATTAGTCGAAAACTCTATAAATCGAATTTTTTGGCGTCTCCCTTGATGTTCGATTTATAAGTAGAGGTTCTAATGTACCTACTTACAATTTTAAAAAAATCTTACAAACTAATTTCTACATCTATTTTTGTCTCTTTTCTTTTCAAATATTATGGTCATTCTTTAAATCAATGTTATTTAGGGCATATAAACATATAAATAAATAAAAATACCTCCTTTGCGCATCTACTTCACTGTTATTTTACACTCCAACATGGTTCACTACCTTAAGCCTAAAAACACTTCTCTCATTACTAGACTGTCCACCTTCACATCTCAACTCCACACCATAACTTTTAGACTCTTCCACACTATTTAAAAACAAAATTCGACTTCATACATTTATTCACTAATTGAGTTACTTCATTTCTAACAGCTGTTTTTTTATACCAATACATATAATTAATTTTATAATATATTATTAATAATTACAATGCCTGTAATTTTATACATCACGGTTTCAGGTCAGAGTGAACTCCTCCATCAGTGGGAAGACGTCCATACATTCCGGAGTACCACAGGGGAAAATTCTAAGTCCGATACTGTTCAACCTCTACTGTTACGACATGCCAGACTCTCCATCTACGCTGTTGGCTACTTATGCCGACGATACGATGCTTGTGTCTCAACAAAAGATCTGTCTTTGGCCGCAGTAGCCCTTCGGCGGAGTGTGGAGAGTGTGACAGAGTGGTTCGACAGGTGGAACTTGAAGCTCAATACTGCCAAAACGGAGGCCAAAGTTTTCTCACTTCGTAAAATTAACACTAACACCACTTAAAATCAATAATACAGACATACATTGGACACCCAATGACCAAACAGTCAGATATCTCGGCATACACTTCGACACTAAACTTACTTGGACACAACACATAAACAAACAACTCACACGAGCATACACCCGACTGACACAATTATACCCACTCATAAACAAAAACACTCCACTCAAGCACAAATGTACTACACTTCTTTACACCTCATTACTTCGACCACTGCTCACATACGCTTGCCCTGTCTGGCTGGGGGTCAGCAAAACAAACATTAACAAATTAAGGAAGTTTGAAAACAAGGTTCTCCGATTGGCAGTAAAGGCCCCTTGGTTCGTCCGAAACAGTCAAATCCGGCGTGAGCTGGGAGTGCCGGAAGTTGCAGACCATATCACCCAGGTTACACAGCAGTTCCACGATGGTCTTGTCGATGTGCCGGCCGCTACCTTCTTCACCCTCGGTCGGACCACCCCCAACAGGCGACTCAAACCTCGGCTATACCAGGACATTATATAACCCTTGCTCTTGTATATAATATGATTTGTTTCTCTTTTAATGTGTAGAGCACTAAGTGTGCTGAGCCAATAAAAATGTATTTTTTTTTTTTTTTTATACATCACAATACATGAAATTCGAGATTAACGGATTACATAACATATCTGGGGAAGTAATAAAGGCGACAGAACAAATTTTCCCATCTCAATGAAAAAGGATTTGCCAATTGTGATACAGACAGGTAGAGCCCTACACTTAACACCTCGAGTACTTAAAGATTTTCTTCAGTTGAATGGAGAGCTTTATGCCCCAACTCCAAAGGAAGTTTGTCCCTCTTCGACCAAGTTTAGTATCAATCAATTGATGGAAATAAGTTTTCTCTTTTTGTTTGAACCAAGAAAAACAAGAAAATCTATTGATTGAGCTTTCCAGGAGAGTTGAAGAAGAAAAGCTATTAATTGGAATAATGAAAGAGTAAAAAATAAAAGAAAATAAAAAAGGGGAAGAAGTTAAGAGTTGCCAGGTGGCAGAAGAAGGGGAGTGAGAAAGAAGCAAAGGGGAGAAGGTGGGAAGAAAGAAGTCTATTGATGGAATTGATAAAGGTGAAAGAAGGTTTTTTTGTGTTGGCCCCCCCTCCAGAAAAAGGTTAATCTGAAATATTGAAAAATCCATTCAATATATCAGATTCATTTAAAATAAGATCGGTTCTGAGGGACCAACGGAAACCATTCAAGGAGCCTTTTTTAAAAAAAATAAAAAAGGAAAACGCTGTATAAAGTATTTGAATAGAAGCTGCTCTATATTTCAGTATTCCAGTCTCAAACAATCCCGTCGAAAATGCCTTTGATATTCAAAATTGAAAAATTATTTAAAATCCATGCTTTCAGTGATTGAAAGGCACATACGAGGTACAGGTTTTTGTGATGGGAGTATGGATAAAGTAAAAGAAAAAAATGTATTGAAATGACCAGTATATAAATTTGGCTCCCTGGTTCTTCAAATAATAATTCAAAGAATGCTGATGCATGCACCTAGGGACCTAAGCATCCAATGCTCTTATCTCTTCCCTGAAAGTGCTGGGCTTCCTCCTTACCTTATCTCGTGTTATTTGGACACCTAGTCAGTCTGCTTAGCAAATCTAAGAATATTTCTGTGGTCTAATCTTCCAACTTCGATCTCAATTTTTCGCACAAATACAGAACTTCCTTATACTATATGTATAAGAAAGTAAAAATATTTTATAATTGGTTGCTACGCGATACAATTTGATCATTATTTTGAAATATTTTCTCTGAGGGCGCCGGTAGCTCAGAGGTATGAGTGCTTGTCTGCTGAGCTCAAGAACGTGGGTTCGAAACCCGACCGACACCATTAGTTTATTTTATCTGGGAGGTAAAATAAACTTAAGCACGCCGTCCTTCGGATGGGACGTTAAGCGATGGCTAAGAGCCTGTTCGATGTCAGATACTCGTTAAAGACCCCTGCCCTAGATGAATAAAAAATTTAGGGTAGGCAAAATTTTGGACTCCCACAGTGGAGTCGGGCTCATGTCCACCAGAGAGACGAAAAAGCGCTCTGGTAGTAGGCGATATGACCTCGCAGTTAAAGCCCGAGCATGAGTCATAAAACCTAACCTAACCTTGAAATATTTTCTCAAGGGCGATTGGAAATTTAGAAAGAAAACATTTTTAACTAAGAACGAATTTTTCTATAAGACTAACCGTTTTCGGTTAAATCAAGGAAATGTCTAAAAATATGTGTTACAATACTACATTTCAGGACGGTTTTCAGTATGTATCTCAAAGTAAACTGTCCACCATTTTCATCCGATTTCGGCCAAAATCTGATCTAGGTTAGGACTTCTGACTTCTTTATTCTAAATTTCAAATATATAATAGCTACAATTGTTCTTGCGATAAAGCGCTCATAACTTTCAAATCACACACACACACGCACAGACAGACATCATCAAGAAAATGATCCAACTCGGATTTTCGCAGATTACAATACTTCCTTAAACTATAGGAATAATTAATTGTCTGTTATTTTATCAATTATAAAAACTATTTTTCTTTAATTGTATTGCTGGCCTTTTATTTAAAGAGGTAAAACTGTTAAGACTCTGTGGCCCACTCATCTGTCTCTCTTTGGAAATATTTAGATAAAAAGATGAAACATTTAAGGTTAGTAGCTTCCAAACTGTTCAATTAGATGAGTGGAGATGCCATCGTCTGATGATGGGTGACAAGTGTTCTTGCAAGGAGGTAACATCTGGTGGCTCGACAACACATCAGATTAGAGTAGGTTGGTACCATTGTCATCCAGAGCTTTTGTTTTGGTGTTGGAAGGAAGGAGGGGGTGCGCCCATGTGCGGGTATTCAAAACAAATTAGGGAGAAGGAGAGAAGCAATCCGTCGGAGGAGAACACCAGATTTATTTCAGGGGGGGGGGGGGGGGGGGGGGGGAGTTGGCATCAAGACACCCTCCCTTCTACCTCCATAACAATGGACACCTATTGTTAGTGCCGACAATGAATTGGGCCAAATGATTATGATTTAAGAAAATGAACTCGTCAGAAAGAGCAGAGGGTGGAAGCAGATCTGACAGACGGTCCTACATTGAAAAGGATTAATCAAACCGAACCCAACTCACAAATCATAACTTCCGGTCTCTCTAATACCCAAATGAACATTAAAAAAAAAAAAGAGGGCGCCGGTAGCTCAGTGGTTTGCGTGCTTGCCTTCTGAGCTCAAGATCGTGGGTTCGAAACCCGACCGAGGCCCGTAGTTTATTTTATCTGGGAGGTAAAATAAACTTAAGCACGCCGTCCTTCGGATGGGACGTTAAGCGATGGTCCCGAGCCTGTACGATGTCAGGTAGGTACTCGTTAAAGACCCCTACCCTACCTAGGTGAATAAAAATTTAGGACTCCCACTGTGGAGTCGGGCTGGGCTCATGTCCACCAGATTGACAAAAGAGCGCTCTGGTAGGCAGATATGACCTCGTAGTTAAAGCCCGGGCATGAGTCATAAAACCTATCTTAACATTAAAAAAAGTTGTCGATGAATCACCGCACTTCTGTACTTCCCCAGCACAAATTAATCAATAAAGTTTTCGCTCTCCCTCTAAAACCAATTGACAGTTTTGGTTAAAATTCTACAGTTGACTTACACAAGGACTTCTGAAACCTCTTTCTAAAAGTTATATCAATACATCATACATTACATCAGCAGTTATTGGGGTGTTTGAGTTGAACCCTGGTCCTCTCCAGCCCTTCGTCGAAAATTAATAGGTATCCTTGTAGGGTTTTGAATTTACATATTAAATTGCATGTCGATACATTCATTACGTCGACAGTTATTAGAGATGTTGGGTTAAGCCTCTCTCTTAATCCCCCCTTTCCATTTTTCATTTTATTTTCTGGCTGAAAATCAATAGTTGTCGTCCTTAGAAGGCTTCAAATTTACATATGAAATGTTATGTCAATACGTTCATTCTATCGGGAATTATCGTGTTCACAGAAACCGACAGACCGGATTTTTTTTTTCATTTTTGGAGTAGGAGAGTCGGAAAACATGAAATTATGGTGAAAACTCAGCATCGAATTTCTGACCGATTTTATAACTTCCCTTATAAGTCGTATATTATTATATAAAGGAGGGGGGGGGGGGGGGGGAGGAGGGGTTGAAGGCTTAGGGGGGAGGAGGGGCTTGGCCTTGAGCTCAAACTCCAAGTCTCTAGCAGGGCTGCGATGTTTCTGAAACATCGATGTTTTATCACGGTAGAATTTTGTAGATGCTGTATTAAAAGTATTAATCACCATGATAACTAAGAGATTGGTTACATTCAGAAACAAAAAATATAGGTACAGGCTTGTTAAAACAAACAATTTTATTTATGCTATTAAAAGCAAATTCTAGTTTTTCTAAATTTTTAGAAAAATTTAAGATTTAAGGAAAAGATTACTCTAAATTCACAATTAAGGTAACAAAAGTTTCTAATAAAAAAAATTAGTATTCCAGATTTCAAAATGTTGAGTCTACTGTCTGTAAAAACAGTAATTTTTGAAGTTCGTCCCCTGAGAGAGAGCTTCTTCTGCTGGAAGCAATGTTCCCTGTAGCAGAGAACACTCTCTCAGAGGGAACGAAATATTTCATGGCGAAAGAACAAAATGATGATTGAGATATTATTTGAAAATTAAAATTTAATAAGTAAATTATAATTTATTTTAGATACTTAAGATTTGTTCGATGTTATTATAAAATATCGATGTATAAAAACATCGTAACCAATACATCGATGTAAAAAAAACCTACTATATGTTTTTGCAAAACATCGATGCTTTAGAAACATCGATGTTGATGTCGCAGCTCTAGTCTCTAGCAGTAATAGAGGCCGAGATCTTTACACAGGCTCTGATGAAACCGGAATATCTTGGAAGCATTTATGCAATTTATTAATTATATTTAACAATTTAAAATTTGCAGTCAACTCTCGATAAGTCGAACTCGTAGTTAAGTGGAACAAAATCTCTGGTCCCCTGTTATGTAACGAAATTATTATCTCAATAAATGGAAATCGGGCCAAATAACAGGAACAATGCGTAAATAATTCGAACTGAAAAAAATGGGCTTGTGAGGGGGCTTCGAATTCTTTCAGTGAGTGAAAAGCTTAAGTTGATTCGTGAAGTGGAAAAAGGAGAAAAAAAATAAGGCGGTTAGAGTCAGAGAATTTGGGATCCCCCCCAACACACTTTCTACAATTATGAAAAATAATGTAAAGATCTTAACGCTTGTGGAAGACGTTAAGTCTGGTTTTAGGTACCGCCAGAAAAAGGCACAGTTTTACCAACATAAATGAAGTGTCCAAGATGTTTCTAACTAAAGAAAAAAAAATTGGGGACTATCAAAGGCACTGGAAAATGATTTACCTACATTTGTATGTATTAATTCACATTTATACATATTCTCAATATACTTTTTTTTTATTTTATAGTACGTATATTATATATTACTCTTCCTTATGTTCCTTTTTTAATTTGATGTCGAACATCAACCTCGATAGGTCGAATTGTAGATAGGTCTATCAATTTTGCCCAGTCCCTAGAAGTTCGACTTATCGAGAGTTGACTATATTATTTTTTCTTAGAATAATTCATCATCCTTATATTCCTTATCAGATATGGTCCACCTCCACTGTCAACGCAGTCCAAGAACTCCCACATATTATACAACAGGTGTAGACCAGGCCAGGGTGGAGTTGATTCGCTGGACCAGATCATACCAGAACAAGACTACTCAGTGTTGTAGACTCCTGACGGGAGTGGAAGAAAGCAGTGTGATGGGATGGATATGACCTCGGAACGGCGATCGCCACTAGTTGATGGCTCCATGCCGCCATAGCCTCATTTAATCCCAAGCTCCAAGTATAACAAATGGTATTATTGGAACTGAACATTGTTCAGGGTGGTCGTAAAAAGTAAAAAGTTCGATTTTTCAAAGTCCCCATCCAAATTCTTGTGTAGTTTGACGAAAAAAAATTTTGTGAATTTTTTCAGATTTTTTTGAATGAATTAACCTGGCCCTGTGGGCGGTCAAAGTTTAACACGTGTTTTAAATGGGGCTTTTGAACATTTACATATTTTTAAGTGTAGGTCTTAGTATTTTTAATATAAAAATCTAAAAATACATGGATTATGGGTTTTCGGGGTCGCTGAAAACGAATTTCATATTAAAAAATTAATAATTCATTAAAATGAATCATCGATTCGAAAATTTTTATCATTTTCGTCAATTTTTGTACGAGTTTTTTGGGAAATGTGACTGTCAAAAAAAATTTTTTAATATGAAATTCGTTTTCAGCGACCCCGAAAACCCATAATCCATGTATTTTTAGATTTTTATATTAAAAATACTAAGACCTACACTTAAAAATATGTAAATGTTCAAAAACCCCATTTAAAACACGCAGAAAAATCTGAAAAAAATCACTTTTTTTTTCATCAAACTACACAAGAATTTGGATGGGGACTTTGAAAAATCGAACTTTTTACTTTTTACGGTCACCAGTGAACAATCATACCCAAATCGAAGATGAGCAACGGCTAAGTTACGGAAAGTCTTTAGAAGTATATTGCTGATAGAATCGCTGCCAGATCCCTTTTGTAAAATAGTGCTGGTTTATTTGATTGATAACATTTTATTCTATCGATATCAATTAAACACTAATTAATACTTCCCATGTATTTAGTAAACCAGTCAGTCTGTCAGATTGATGTCAAGTACAATGGCTCAATCTCGTTTTTTCCCTTCTTTTTACTACAAAGAGTGAAGATAGAGAAGACTTGATGATTAGGAAAAACATTAGAGCCATCCCTCGGGTCTGATTGTGTGGGTGGTAACCTCGTGGGAGAAATTATTTTACCAACAATGGGCGGAGCGGAGTGGAGTGGAGTCGGAAGGAGCCCGGATATTACAATACACTGCATCCAGAAATGGAATCTCTAATTCATCACTAGGTGATTACTGTGAGGGTTTTGTCACTGAAAGCCGGGGAGGGGGGGGGGGGGGCATGTTTTCATTTCCTTAGGGATCCCCCCCCCCTCCAACTCCCATGGTGGTTTTTTCTGTATTAAAATATTTCTGCCTTGTTTAGGCAGCTTCTTATTACTAGAAGGCTCTGATGTTACCTCTATTGTCCTTTTCGCTCTCTGTCTTTCTTCATCTCTCTTTTTCACTCTTCTGCCCTTCTCTTCTCGGTAAAAAAATATTTCATATTTATATTTCCCTCTCGTACAATGCTCGTCAATTTTAAAGTAAGAGCTGAGTCTCCATTACTTCTGGTTAGACAGTTGTAATAATGTAAAATCCCAAAGGTCTGTTTTTCGCAATTTGGGACTTGACAAATAAAGGACGGCTAAAATATACATATATATTGAGTGGGCTGACGCAGGCAACTAGGGACCTAAGCATCCAATGGTCATATCCATTCCCTGGAAGCGCTGGACTTCCTCCTTATGTTGTCACATAATAAATGATTGGCTCAAACACTCGATGGGCTGTGACCACTCTTCCATCTTGTACTTTGTCAGACTATCTTCTTCCAATCCACAACTCCATGTTCGAGATCCGCCGCCTTGACAGTCTCCGTCCACCTCGTCCTTGGTCGTCCTACTACCATCATCTTAGTCGTCCTCGAATGGCAGAGCATGTCCCATAGTTTTGTTTCTTGTAACCTGTTCCTTCAAATTCTCAGTTCGGAATTCTTCCTAGCACCGAATTTCCAGGATAATATTTAGAGAGTTTCTTGGAGAGTATTTTCGATTTGAGCAGTTTTTTAAAGGGAAATAGGCTTTATTTGCACTCTGGATCCTTTGGTCCACTACGCTGATGACGTAGTCGATGTTGATATGCAAGAGCTGAGATACTTGAATGATTGGACCTTGGAAGACCATGGGATCGATTTGAATACCGGTTTTTATATGGAGCGATCTGTTCACAATCGAATAGGACGAATTCTCGGTAATTATATTATATCCAAGCATACACTTTTGGGTGCTAGTTTCTTTATATACTGGCCTGCTTCTAAGAAGAGCCACATCATCGGCGTAAGCTAGCACTTAATGCTCCAAGCCAATCTAAAAGTACTACCGTGGTCTAATCGCCTAAATTCTTGATCTCTCATCAAAAATGTGGAAATCTCTCATCCGAGCATCTACCCAGCAAGTGAGCTGCCATCTCGTCTTCTTCTCGACTGTCTCCCATACTTGGCGATAATTGGCATTCTATACAACTTACATTCACAACAAGCTCCCATTCATAAATGTCAGGAATGTTTTGATAATTGCTCATTAGACAGACCGAGAGGTCAAACCGCTCTGCCATTAAGGATAAATCCGAAAACAAATATCGATACTTGATCTAATTTCAACATTTACCTTCCCTACTCAATCTTTCCGGGACTTTTACAAATATTAGTTGTACGATATCCGAATAGATAAAACTCTCTGTTACTCGAGAAGAAAACCTTAATAACTCTCTGTCGATGTAATGAATTTGGAAACACAAAATTTAGTATGAGGATTTAGGAACCTCTATGTAAGTCAACTATTTAATGTTGGCGCAAACGCTAGACTGGTTTTGGAGGAGATGCGAAAAGTTAATTGATTAATTCGTCCTCGGTGAAGTACATTGCCAGTAATGTATCGACAACTTTTTTTTAGCCATTATGCAGAAACCAATTAAAGGGTTATCAAATTTTTAAAGTGGACCCGCAAGGATATGGGAAATGCCTGGTCAAAGCTGGTAAAAGCGTTGTCTAAAGCAGACCTGATGCCATTGTTGAAAGATAATCTCTGTTCCCCGGCAGCTTCCTCTTTTAAGTTCATCTTTTTAATTAAGACGAGAGCTCCAGTCGGACTCTTTAATCTTTCAACAGCACAATGTTAACGTAGTTCGTTTGTACTTTAAAAAGACAACAACTAAAATAAAACAAAGACAAACAGGAAAAAAAAATTCTTTCATCGTCTTGTCTCTGACGGAAGATATTTTTAATGGGAAAAAAAACTTGATATTTATAAAGAAACGAAGGAAATGGAATGAGTTATGACTCTGTTTTTATAAACCTGTTTGGATATCTATCCAGATGCAGTTCAAAATAAAGTGTGTATGCAGGACTACTTCCAATTTGTATCATGTTCTGCACTAAGGATTCTTTTAGACCAAAAGTAATGCCAATTGGTCGTCTGGGCTAAAACTCAATATTTGACTTACATTGCGTCTTCTGAATCCTCATACTTACTAAATTGTGTGTCCATAAATTCGTTACATTCGTTACCTTCCCTTCGGCTGTTTCTACAGAAAATTAATAGGTGTCATCCTTGTAGGGCTTTGAAATTACATATGAAATTTCCAGTCAATACATACATTACAACGGTTATTTGTGGTAAGCGTTCCCCTAATCCCCCTCTTCCTTTTGACAGATTTTGTTGAAAATTAATAGGTGTCGTCCTTGGAGGGTTCTGGATACACATATAAAATTTCGGGTAATACATTTAATCTATCGGGAGTAGATAGGGTATATGCTATTGAATGGTGGGGAGACTCCTGAAGGAAGGTTTGCACGTGAAGGTGGCAATCTAGCCCCTCGTAGCCCCTGGCTCTGCTGACAAGTGCCACGACGATGCCACCCCCTGGTCCCCAGCCAGGCCAGCAACCCCAACCCCCATCCTCTCCCTCCAAAGCCCATCCCGGTCTTCGGTTACAATACTACTGAACCTCTAGCTCTATTAGATTAACCCTGGAACCACAACGTGACATAGTTATTGGCAATTTAACAACGTGGGGTCATATATGATATGATATGACCCCATACAATATTTAGTCATATTTTTTTAATTTTCTATTTAATCCGCTATTTTTGCCATTTTTGATGACTAACAGTCATAATCTATGTATAATGAAAAATAAAAAATTAAATGTAAGATGGGGGATTAAGGAATAAATCATCATAATACTATAAACTAAGGTATATGTTAATATATGTATTTGTTCCTTGAATAGCAACATTATATAAAAAGTTTTCTCATTCATTATATTTTCCTAATAATGCTAGAATCAAAAAAACATTAAGTAATTGATATGAAAAAATGAATTAAAATATTGAAAACGTGGATAGATAGATAAGTGAACTGAAAAAAAAATGTATTCATTTGAACAATTTACACACATACTTTGTCTGTGTTCAGCACATACACTCTTAAGATAAAAGTTATATTACATAGTTACATTAACTTGTCGAAGAAAGACAAAAAGTTGGTGAACAAAAGGTGGTGGCCTCCATATTTTAATGTTTTTTTTCTATACATTATGGTTGCAGCCATGAAAAAGGTAACACAAGAGAGCTTATCTGAAGCAGTGAGTGAGTGGGCGATTGAAATGATAACGATTAAATGTTTCGAGAACAAACATAGAGAAGAGGAGATAAACAAAAAAGTGAAGACAAAGAGGTAGGTAATCTTGCAAGTCGTGCGGCGGGTAGAAAGGAGTGGGGGTGAAGAGGAGAGATGGAAAACAGGCAAAGGAACAACTCGGATACAAGATGAGCCATTGTTCCAAGAGAACAACAATAGGCTGCCTCTCTCTGGAGAGGGTTTTAATTAAAATTCCATAATCCGAGACGAGGGTGGGTAATTACACAGGGTTCTAGGGGCTCATTCCATTTCCTCCATTGTGCTGGGTTGGAGTAGGGAGGAGGCATAGAGGGAGGGGTACCTCCCCCCTCCAGTCGCTCTAGTGCTCCAATCACAACATCTGATTCAATTAGAAGCCACGCCCACCACATCCAACCACTAGTCTTTGATTAATTTGGTCCTATCCCGACAAAATGGCGTCCAAGACCCTACGTTTATATATCATTTATTTATATATTCTTCTTTCTCATTCCAACATTGTGTTGATACTGCTTTCATGCTCATTTTGTTTTCCAAATTGAAATTTCTCTTCAGTACCTACGTCAAGTAGATCTATTACTAGATATTATTCTGAATAATTTAATAGGATTTTTTACTAACAACTTATCATTTGAAGAGAATAGGCAGCAATATTAATCATACTTTTAGAGTTAACGTCGCATTAACTGCCATAAACAGTTTATATTTATTACTGGCGAAGTTAGGATTTAAAGTCGTTACCCACTCGGCTAACTGGAGAAGGATTATCATTATGGCCAGCCCAATACGAATCAACGGAATCATTATTATTACTTTTCAAGTAACAGATTAAACGAAAATCACACGAAAGGCAAAAATTATAATTATATACGAAGTCGGAAATTCGATCTTGAGATCTCACCGGAATTTCATGTTTTTAACCTCCTAGGGTAGGTGAATCATCTACATTTTCCCAGCACGAATGAATCAATTAAGTTTACACTTTACCTTTAAAGCCAATCTACTGTTTGGGCTAAATTTTAATATTTGACTTATCTAGTGGCTTCTGAATCCTCATACTAAATTTTGTATCCATACATTCATTACATCAACAGTTATTTTTTATTAGCCAAAGAGAAGGGATACTTTCATCCCAAATTATAATTTTTGAAAAATATATTTAAGAACATAACGTAATACTAAAAATGAAACACTTTGCAGTGGTGCACAATTCGGATGTTGTAAAGGCAGAAAGTTAAGGTGCTCACACTAATGAACGGGTAAGAATCTACCAGCAAAAGTAATACCTACCTCGTAAGACTAAGTACGCCAAGTAGGGGGAGACCGGGGTTGCAAGTCACATTTTTCTTCTTGTGCATTTTTAGTACTCTTGTTTTTAGTTTAGCAATGACATTTGTATATCAATGTATAGTATATTTATTCCATTTTACAATTAATTAAATGCTTTTCTTCTAAAATTTATTTATTGAGGACATATTTCATGTCCCTAAGTAAGTCATTTTGAACAGTTAATAAACTCAATGTTATTATATAGTAATTTTGTTTTTGCATTGGCATCTCTCAAAGAAAGGAGGTATTTAAATCGTCAAAAACTTTCTATTTCGATTTTATGTTTTATTTAGACTTGTCTAATGCTTAGAATACAAAAATATTAAAATTTCGATGATGTATGTTCATAACGCTAAAGTTGTAACTTCTTGATCTGCGGAACTATTGAACGGATTTTGATGAAATTCATTGTTTGTTATTAGATCTTCTAACGTAGAAACGATTGTAGCTATCAACTTTAAATTTGAAATGACGACACATAGATCTGATTAGATTTTGGCAGAGATCGGACGAAAAATAAGACAACTCTACTTCGGAGCCTAACCCACATTATATAAGATACCGCTATATTAATGACGTAGTCAAAAATCATTACAAATAAACATTGAAGAAAAAACTAAAAGACACATTTTACATAAAAAACATTTTTACGATGGCTGGTTGACTTGCGAGATACATGCCGAAAATCGCCCTAAATGTCGTTTTGAAACCCATTTATTTAGACTTTTGCTGAAATAAAGTGATAACGGTTAGTCCTATGGAAATATTGATTTTAACGAAAAATGTTCTTTATTAAATGTCCAATCGCCAGTGTTCTCAGATTTGAGATGGAGCCAGTAAGACCAAAGATAGCGTCCTAAATAATTCACAATGAATTTATAAATAGCAAAAATTAGTTTATTTTATCTGGGAGGTAAAATAAACTTAAGCACGCCGTCCTTCGGATGGGACGTTAAGCGATGGTCCCGAGCCTGTACGATGTCAGGTATTCGTTAAAGACCCCTACCCTAGGTGAATAAAAAATTTAGGGTAGGCAAAATTTAGGACTCCCACAGTAGAGTCGGGCTCATGTCCACCAGAGTGAAGAAAGAGCGCTCTGGTAGTAGGCGATATGACCTCGTAGTTAAAGCCCGGGCATGAGTCATAAACCCTAACTCTATTTTTATTATCTTTGTTATACCAACAACTTTTCTACAGATCACTCCCCCTCCCTCCACTCAAATCCTTTCATACTGGCATTATTACTGGGTAACATGAAAGTCACTCTCAGAATCAAGTTATACAATGAAAGCCGTTGACGCCAACACTTTTCTTTCATATATCCTATAATGTCAATATGAAATGAATGTAAGGGGAAGGAGCGTGATCTGTACGAAAGTGATTATTAGTATAAGAAAGTTCTATTATGGCATCGTTTAACCATTTTAATTAAAAAAACTACCAATAATAAAAACATATTTTCAAATTCGTTGCCATTACACTCTAAACATTGCAGAAATGTATTGTACATTCTTTGGAGCGCCAAGACGTATACTGTACGAAAAACCTTGAGCATGCCGTCCTTCGGATGTGGCCTTAAGAAATGGTCCCGAGCTTGTACAATGTCAGGTACCTACTCGTTCAAGAGCCCTTACCTTGGTGAATAAGCAGAAATAAGTAAAATTTTGGACTCCCAGAGTAGAGTTCTGATAATTAACTCAATAAAAAAACATGCTATAATTTAAATTAATAAATACATTTTAAAAATATACATGAAGCAGTGCTGTGACTGCTATATTTTTAAATTGTATTTTCTTCTTTTATGCGAGAATTTCTACTGAGATACAACACTGAAAGTGCCACATAAAATTTGATAAAAACGCTTTGAATGTAATGCTTTTATCGAAATTTATTTCAACGAAAACTAGGTCATTATTACGTCGTATAGTTGTACCTATTGGACCTATTTTCGGAAGTGCAAATTTAATAAGGAACAATTATGGTAGAAACCATTTTATCTGATAGGACTAACAGTTTTCGCGTAAATCGAGTAAATGTCTAAAAAAAATTGGTTTATAATATTTTAGGACTGTTTTCGAAAAATCGTGTTTTATAAAAAATATGCCTTTCAGTTTTCTCTACATCTCTTATTCAAACTCATTTTTGATTACATCATAAATATAAGAGGTTTCTTGTAAAATGTATTTACGCCCCGAAGTAAAGTGGACTTCATTTTATGTTTGATTTCGGCCAAAATCTAATCATATCTAAGTGAGCATATGTGACATCATCCTCTCAAATTTAAAGTTCATTGCTACAATAGTTTCTGAATAAGAGCGCTCACAATCTATCAATCACATGCTCACAGACTTCATTGCGAGAATGGTGAAAACGTGTTCATTTGAAACGTGAAATTCCATCGAAAACTGGATCATGGATTTTTGCACGATTACAATACATCAGGAGACACGGCTATTTCTTGCATCGAAAAAATTATATTATTCATTAACAAAATGATATTTTTTCCGACATAGCCGTCTGGAGAACTCAGAGCTGAACAAAATTTAAAAAAAAAGTAGTCGAAAAGAATCATTTTTGACCAAGTTTCGAAGGGTCAAAATTGGCAAAAAATAACTTTTTTTTTCTTTTTCCTTTTTCAGTGTCCGGGCGTCTGGATGACGTCATCAATGCTAATATAAGAATTTTTTTAAATGTATAATGAATATCATGTGATCTATAATTGCAAAGATAAAGATAAAAATATATATGTGTATATAATAAAAAATGTTGTTTTGTCTTTTATTTATAAAGATGCATCTGTTGCTAGGGTGCAACAACCAGCATCTATGTTGGTAGATATGGATATGTTGGCGTGGATGGCATGTGAGAGGAAGGCCACCCAGTGGTAGATCCGCGGGACGAAAATTTATATTAATTATTACGACAAGGGAAAAAAATAATAATAATAACAAATAAAAAATAAATAACAAAAAAAAAAAAAAATGAATAAATAAAAAGGAATTGAAAGGCAATTTTGATGGATGGGTAGTAAGAGAGATGATAAAAGTAACGGAAAATAATGTAAAAAAAATAAATAAAAAATATTAAGAACGAATAGGATTTAAGGTGGCAGTAAGTCGCGGTTCCATCTTCTCTTTAACCTTCGTGGGGGGTTTTGTGGTAAGTGTATTGAAGATAAAGTACGTATTTTTGGGTTTGTATGTGTGTAAAGTTTTCAAAAAAAACATATGTAAATAGTTTGTATTGTGTCAGGTACCCAAAAAAATAACCCAATATTATAACGATATGAAAAAAAGACAGCAACGATAAAATACATTCAGGAAATTGATAATAATAAGAACAAAGTTTGTGTTTGTTATTACGTGTTCAAACCTGTCCCAGTTTTTTAACCAATTCCAGTTTACTAACTGCTAATTAGTTGTTTACGTAGTATGTAATAAAAAACTCTTTGTTATTGTATTATAATCTAATGGTTCGGAATACCATTGTATTGGAGTTATATCACAACTTTTCATGAGTCAAACTTATATTTATTATTTACATAGGCAAACATTTTTTCGTACTTGGCCGTGCTTTTCAGTTTTACTGAATTTATACATATTATACTAAAGCTATCAGAAGGTACGTAGTTAGTCAATCGTTCAATCAGATTTAAATAGAAAATTGATTTGAAAGGAGTGAGAAGTGAGTTGGTTCAGATTTGACTGATTCTGTGAAGGGCTCATATTGCAATCTGATAATGACGGGGGGAATGGGGTGGCTTTGGGAGAGGACAGTTTGCCTTCAAAGGGCGGTAATGAAGCGGACTAAGTTGAAGGGCAGCCCTTCAATGAGCCTCACAGCCCCAACAGGATTTTCATTAACGGTCAACGGTCTTTGGTAATTAGCAGGCCGGGATGAACAGCCGACTGGCAACTAGCATCCTCACCACAACATCATCATCAACATGGAATACTTACTAAAGCCAAACAAATGAAGTCGGTGAATCACCAGAAAAGTACTTCCCCAAAACGAATTAATCAATTAAAATTTCGCTCTCCCTCCAAAACCAGTCGACCATAAGCGCTAATATTCAATAGATGACTTACATAGGGGCTCCCTTCCCTTATCGATATCGCTGACATTTGGCAGGTTTTGTTTCATTGGTTTTTGACTTTAAATATAAAATTTCATGGCGATACAGGGCAGGGCAGGGGGGGGGGGGGGGGGGCACGCGCCCCCCCTGGCCAGAGCAAAAAACCAACATAAAAATTATATAAACTAAAAAAATAGTTTTTATTAAAAATGGATTGCTTGCAAGTTACCAATAGGATCTTCAAATTTCGTGTGAGTCTGGTTTCTAAATCAGCAATCAGCTGTTCCATAAATGTACATGTACAAAACAAGTCATATCTTCTAAGCTCAAGACCGTGGGTTCGAAACCCGACCGAGGTTCTTAGTATATTTTATCTGGGAGGTAAAATAAACTTAAGCACGCCGTCCTTCGGATGGGACGTTAAGCGGTGGTCCCGAGCCTGTACGATGTCAGGTACTCGTTAAAGATCCCTGCTCTAGGTGAATAAAAATTTAGGGTAGGCAACATTTAGGACTCCCACAGTAGAGTCGGGCCCAACAGAGTGACGAAAGAGCGCTCTGGTAATAGGCGATATGACCTCGTAGTCAAAGCCCGGGCATGGGTCATAAAACCTAACCTAACCTAAACAAGTCATATTACATTTATTTAAATACATATACATGAATTCGATCATTTCATTTTTCTCTCAAAATCTTCATTTATGATATACTTTATACTCTTAAAGCTGATTTAACATGCGCAGTAAAAATGCAAAGCGCAGCAGGCTGTGAGACATTTTATTCTAAAAGCACAGAAACCACAGCGTGCATTTCCTGCTGCAGCACTTTGCATTTTTGCTGCTCATGTAAATTCAGCTTAAGTATTGCAGTCAGTGGTTATCTTAGGGGTAGCTTCTAGGGGTCTGAGTCTCCCAAATTAATAACAAAAAGTCTGTAGCGTCAACCACGGAAACTGCGGGCTGTGCTCCCCGGGAGTTTATATACCCCTCCCCAAACTTTGCCCCCCCCCCCCCCCCCCCCTCCTGTTCAAAATCCTGGCTACGCCCCTGTGTCGATACATTCATTACATCGGCAGTTATTAGAGTTTTTTTAGTAGAGCCTGTGCTTATATATGTTACATATCCTATTCAGAACCCCATGAGTACGACATATTATTTCAGTCCAGATTTGGCCAAAGGTAAAGATGGAATTACGGCTGTCTAAACACAAAGAGCCTAATAACTGCCAAAGTAATGAATATATCGATACGAAATTTTGTTTGATGATTCAAAAGTCCCTGAGTTTGACTCCTATATATTTTCAAACAAATCGGTAAATTGGGTTTAGAGGGAGAGCAAAAACTTAGTTCACTAATTCGCAGTGATTCACAGATGACTTTTTTATTCATAGCACTGAGGATTTCGGAAGTTTGGGGACAATAGCATTTACTATTATGCAATTGATGCGTGATTAAGTATTGAGATTAACTTGACTGGATTGAAGAGAGGGTCTGGAGCAGGTGGACTTAGATAGACATCACAAAGAGTAACATGACTTGTGAGTGCAGGTACTTGTGGCTTCATTGGAGCGGACTGCAGTACATGATAGGGGTGCATCTGTCATTGAGCCACTCAGCAGTGCATAATGAAGACAGAATAACTGATGGAACTTACTGCAGGAAGCTACTCTCTGTTTCCATCCTGGATCTGACAGGGGCCCTCACACTGGCAAAAATTTCGCTCAAAATTTTGAGCCCAAATAATGAGCTTATTTTTGTACAAAATATTGAATGGTCGTGGACCCCTCACACTACACAAAAATATTGCACAAACTTTGAGTGTCGACTAAACATTCGTGATGGAAGCACGGCGCATCGCGTTGTACTCAGCCATAGCCGCATACGTTTCATTGCCCAGGGCAAACCCGGAGGTTGAAAGTAGCGTAGTTGTATTGTGTGCAGTGTTGAAGGAGTCTTTAAATAATAAGAAGAAAAGAGTATGGCTCAAGAATTATTTGAAGAAGCGACCGACCCATGGTCATCGTAACCTACTTCGCGAACTGAGCTTGGAACCTACACTTTATCAAAATTTCCTCACACTGCGCTCTCATGCTACAAAATATTGACAGGTCCGCAAAAATTTTCTAAACTTTCAGAAAACTTTTGAACGCCCCACAAAATATTGAATACCCCTTTTTTGCACAATATTTGTCCTCACACTCTCAATATTTTTGCACAAAACCGACATCTTCAAATTTTTGAGCGAAATTTTTGCCAGTGTGAGAACCCCTTTAGTCAACAAATGAGACTCATCAAAGTACATTGTATTGTTATAGTTCACCATCATTGTATTATTCTCTGTCGATTTTTATTAATTTATTTTATTTTCTTCATAGATTTTTTTTTTTGTTTTTATATTATAAAAATTTCCAACAAGGAAATATGCGCTGGGTAAGAATAAACATAGCTTGATACTCTTCATGAACCGGCTGGTTAACACCACCGCCTCCTCAGGGATCCTCGTCAGACAAGAGGTCACGAGGCCAACGATGATTCAGTCGTCGAGGGGAGCTGCCCGGCAAGGACCTGACCGACATAGCTTCTTCCACCAGTATAATTGTTGTCGTAACTTATTGTTAGTGTAAGAATGGACACTGTGTGATTGTTACGAGTAGTAGGATATTATTTTGAATGGCTTGAATTCTGTTCGTGTGTGAGAGCTTAGCTGAACGCCTTATTGTCCAGATAGGTCTGATAATGGCCTTGTAGACACTCAGTTTGAGGTTGAGATAGCTTGTTCCTTTTCGTCATATTTATATAGATTCTTTATTACATGCATTCTCCTATTATATAGATATATTTATTTCTTCATAATTAAGCTGTTTATGTTACTTCTTTATCTATATTTATTACTAGCTGACCCGACAGACGTCGTTCTGTCAAAAGCTATTGGACCGGATTTTTTTTTTTTTTTTTGACCACTTGGAACCGCAGCTAGTTCCTACTTAAGAACGCCGGACATCTTAGATAGTATGCGTCTTGCAACTCCGCAACCAGGTATTAAGTTCTTAGGAACGCTGGGCAACACAGATAGTATGTAGTTAGGAATGCTGGGCACCGCAGCTAGTATGTTACTTGCAACAGCGGATGCCCTAGGCATTTTGTGCTTAAGAACGCTGGTGATAGCTATTATTCACCGTGCAACAGTGGACCTCCTAGGTAATACGTGCTTGGGAATCCCACCATATTAAAATTAGAGCTATATCCCTTCTTTAAGAAAGCTCCATGTGAGATTCATTCTGCATTAATGCACCCCCGCCCCTCCCGTCCAAAGGGTCATAGCCAATTTTTAAATATTGCTTTTGAAACTACCATTTAGATATATACTTGCCCCCCCATACCCCCATCCTTGACAATTTTGAGACGTCACATATCCTTTTTTTGTTTTTGTTTTTTTAGGAATACTACATGTGAAATTTCATGACATTCCGATCATCCGTTAAAGACCTATCACTAT
This sequence comes from Aradus depressus, assembly GCA_963662175.1. NCBI lineage: Eukaryota > Metazoa > Arthropoda > Insecta > Hemiptera > Aradidae > Aradus > Aradus depressus. Next base: position 34,662,778 of record OY759220.1, read on the forward strand.
CTTTATATGTAGGCCTACCCCCACAACCCCCCCTCCCGTTCAAAATTTTGAGATGTCATATAGCGCATTTTTCAATTTGCCTTTTAAGAAAACTACATATAAACTTCCATGACAATCTGATCATCCGTTAATGACTTAGCACTATCTTTATATTTAGGCCCCCTTACAACCCCCCTTACCGTTCAAAATTTATGGACGCCACATAGCCTATTTTTTAACTTGGCTTTTAAGAATACTACATGTGAAATTTCATGATAATCCGTCCATCCGTTAATGCGCTAGAGCAATTTTTGTGTTTAGCCCCCCCCCCCCCCCCCCCCCCCCCCCTCCAGTTGACCGCTAGGAACTCTCTTCATAAGAACCTTCCTCGGACTTCAACGAATATTTAAAAAAAAAAAATAGCCGAATTGGTCCAGCCGTTCTCGAGTTTTGCGCTTAGCAAAAATAGGCAGTCATTTTTATTATATGTATAGATTGTCTAGTTTTTCTCCACTGTAGCACTTATTTATTTCCTTATGTATTTATTTCTTTGTACTTCATACTGATACTTTATTTCATTCTTTCTTTTTTTATATTTTTGACTCTGTGTATATTTATTCTTAGGAGACCTCGGTCCCAGAATAAAATGTCTTTTCATTTCAAGGGAAGGCGGGATTGGGGAGTGGCTTAAAACAAAACTTCTAATAACTGCCGTAGCCATGGGGGGGGGGGGGGGGGGGGGGGGGGGGGGCACGTGCCCCCCTGGCCAGAGCAAAAAACCAAGATAAGAATTAAATAAACTAAAAAAATAGTTTTTATTAAAAATAGATTGCTTGCAAGTTACAAATAGGATCTTCAAATTTCCCGTGCGTCTGATTCCGAAATCAGCAATCAGCTGTTACATAAATGTACATGTACAAAACAAGTCATATTACATTTATTTAAATACTAGCAGTAATACCCGGCGTTGCCCGGGGAACTTTGAATTTTCTCCTAATATCTCTCGTTCGAATCCTATTCAATTTTTCAACAGTAAATTCATGATGTTATAATTTTGAATTATTCATGCGGAATAAGGCTTATAGTCCTTCAACGGCAGACATCCCAGCTAGTAAGTTTTTTAGGACCCCTGGGCACCATAGCTAGTACGCGCCATTCAACGGCGGAAACCACAGTTAGTATGTAGTTAGGAACGCTAGGCACCACATCTAGTACGTAGTTACTACTAGTAGTTCTAATTTCATGAGAATCCGATAACTTTTAATGAGTCAGTATTATTTTTATGCTTAGCCCCCCCCCCCCCCCCCCCTCCCTCCCGTTCAAATTTTTGAGATTTCATATAGTGTATTATTCTATTTCGCCTAAAATACTACATGTGAAATTCCATGACAATTCGATCCCGACTTTTTTTGCTAAACATTTTTATTTCGATTTTTGTGTAGGATTCAGATAACCCGGTTGTTCATCAGTTTTAACAAATATTAAATCTAAAAACCGTTTAAAAGCAAGAAATTTGAAGAATGGAGTTTACCGAGCTCAGGATCGCCATTTAGAAATCTAGCCAAGTCACTTAGGTCAGATGTTTTAATCGGGAAGATAAAAATAAATTTGAGCACGTCGTCCTTCTGATTGAACTTTAAGCTATGATCGAGGGCCTTTTCGTATGTCAGGTACTCGATAATGAGTCGTATGTTATGTATCTAAACCTAGGTAGCTAAAATTTCACTTAGGTTCAAAAAACCTTGAGCACGTCGTCCATCGGATGGGACTTTCTCGAAACATCTGAATCTTTCTTTGGTTGACCATCTTCGTTTCTGGATGCTGCCTATCTACCAACATAGCTGTATTAATTTTTTTTTCAGAAAATATGTCAAAACGGTACCTCAAAGCCCACTTATATTCCACATTTCATCCTTGATAATTTTAGTTGGAACCAAACGGTAACTTATTTTACCATACATATGGAGTCTATCGAGCTCAGGATCGCCACTTAGAAATCTAGCCAAGGCATTTAGGTCAGATATTTTAATCGGGAAGATAAAAATAAATTTGAGCACGTCGTCCTTCGGATTGTACTTTAGGCTATCATCGAGAGCCTTTTTGTATGTCAGGTGCTCGATAATGAGTCCTATGTTATGTAACTAAACCTAGATAGCTAAAATTTCACTTAGGTTCAAAAAACCTTGAGCACGTCGTCCTTCGGATAGGACTTTCCCTATATATCCAAATCTGTCTATCAGTTTTAACAAATATTAAATCTATAAACCGTTAAAAAGCAGGAAGTTTGAAGAATGGTATTTAGCCCGACTTTTTTCGAAAAACTTTTTTATTTCGATTTTTGTGTAGGATTCAGATACCCGGTTGTTCATCAGTTTTAACAAATATTAAATCTAAAAACCGTTTAAAAGCAAGAAATTTGAAGAATGGAGTTTACCGAGCTCAGGATCGCCATTTAGAAATCTAGCCAAGTCACTTAGCTCAGATGTTTTAATCGAAAAGATAAAAATAAATTTGAGCACGTCGTCCTTCGGATTGGGCTTTAAGCTATGATCGTTGGTCTTTTCGTATGTCAGGTACTCGATAATGAGTCGTATGTTATGTATCTAAACCTGGGTAGTTGAAATTTCATTAACGTTAAAAATACCTTGAGCACGTCGTCCTTCGGTCGGACTTCAAGCTATGATCGAGGGCCTTTTTGTATGTCAGGTACTGGATAATGAGTCCTATGTTATGTAACTAAACCTAGGTAGCTAAAATTTCACTTAGGTTCAAAAAACCTTGAGCATGTCGTCCTTCGGATGGGACTTTCCCGATAGGTATATCTAAATCTGTCTATGAGTTTTAACAAATATTAAATCTATAAACCGTTAAAAAGCAGGAAGTTTGAAGAATGGTATTTAGCCCGACTTTTTTCGAAAAACATTTTTATTTCGATTCTTGTGTAGGATTCAGATATCCCGGTTGTTCATCAGTTTTAACAAATATTAAATCTAAAAACCGTTTAAAAGCTAGACATTTGAAGAATGGAGTCTACCGAGCTCAGGAACGCCATTTAGAAATCTAGCCAAGTCACTTAGCTCAGATGTTTTAATCGGAAAGATAAAAATAAATTTGAGCACGTCGTCCTTCGGATTGGGCTTTAAGCTATGATCGTGGGTCTTTTCGTATGTCAGGTACTCGATATTGAGTCGTATGTTATTTATCTAAACCTGGGTAGTTGAAATTTCATTTACGTTAAAAATACCTTGAGCACGTCGTCCTTCGGTCGGACTTCAAGCTATGATCGAGGGCTTTTTGTATGTCAGGTACTGGATAATGAGTCGTATGTTATGTATCTAAACCTGGGTAGCTGAAATTTCACTTAGGTAAAAAACACCTTGAGCACGTCGTCCTTCGGATGGGACTTTCCCGATACATCTGAATCTTTCTTTGGTTGACCATCTTCGTTTCTGGATGCTGCCTATCTACCAACATAGCTGTATTAATTTGTTTTTCAGAAAATATGTCAAAACGGTACCTCAAAGCCCACTCTTTACAACAACACACTTTATTTGGACCAGAACATCTTGGTTCTTCACACAAAGTATAAAATGGAAAATATAAAATGAAATTAATTAATAATAATGTCTTGGTATAATCTTGGTTTGAGCCTTCTGTGGAGAGTAGGCTGGCCAAGATTGTAGTGGGCTGCTCCAGAACACAGGCCTAGTCTTCCGTGGTAGTTATCTACTAAGGACCTTAAATAGGCTGCGACCCGAGGAACTCCCAGTTCCTCATGGAGTTGGCTGTTTCGGATACGGTGCATTCAGAGACACACGAAGAATTTTGTTCTGAAATGTTTGTAGTCGTGTTGTGAGTGAAGGACTGGCGCCATGCCATATTGGACAGGCGTATGTTAACAATGGGAGAAGTAACGGTTTGTACAGGAGCAGTGTGCAAGAGTGTTTAGGGGTGTGTTGCGGTTAATGAGTGGATAGAGATGTTTTAAACGGGTGTATGCTTGTGTAAGTTTAGTGTTGATGTGAAGTTTCCATGTGAGCCGTGTGTCTAAGAATACACCAAGGTACCGGACAGCCTGATCTTTAGGGTTCCATGGAATGGGAAGTCCGTCAACCCGCAGCCTACTTTGGTCCTCTGTAAAAAATCGGCGAAGGGCAAAAATCTACTTCTGTTTTACTGGCGTTCAACTGAAGCTTCCATCGAGCGAACCAGCTGGAGACGTGGTTGAGAGAAGTTTGTAACATGTCAACTGCTGTCTGGAGGTCTTCATGTTGACACATAAGTAGTGTGTCGTCTGCGTATATTGCTAGAGTGGTATTACATGGCTCGGGGATGTCGCAGCAGTATAAGCTGAAGAGGAGGGGACTGAGGATAGCTCCCTGTGGCACTCCCGCCAGAATACTACGCTTGGAGCTGAGGATGTTGTTGACCCGCACTTAAAACGTCCTGTTCTCCAAAAAGGAATCAACGATCTTTTCCATGTACTGTGGAGCCCATGTCTTCCTCAGCTTATAGCGGAGACCTTCATGCCACACCGAGTCGAACGCGGAAGCTACATCTAAAAAGACGGAGGTTGTATATGTCTTCTGTTCGAAACCATTCACAATCTTTTCCGAGACCCTCTGTAGCTGGTGCACAGATGAATGATTATGTTTGAAACCAAGCTGGAGCGCTTTTCAGGTGAGAACCCAGTCTTCTCAATATTAGTCGTTCGAAGATCTTCGACAACGAGTTCAGAAGGCTTATAGGCCGATAGCTGTCCGGCTCTTGCTTGGGCTTACCATGTTTATGGAAGACGATTACAACCGCGTTTTTCCAATTTCGAGGAAAATAGCTGCATCGCAGGCATGCGTTGAACAGACCGGTTAGAAAGGCTATACTCTTGGGTGGCAGTTTCTTCAGCACTATGTTCGGAATGAGATCCTCACCGGGGGCCTTGTTGTTTGCTAAGTTTGTTATTAATGTTGTGATTTCTGACGGAGTGGTGAACTTGATGAAATTTTCAACAGTTTGTGTCGGTATGTATAGATATGTGTGTACTGTGGTGTTCATGTCTGTGTTAGCAGTGTCGTGTGTGCTGTACTTTTGTTCGAGGTGTGTTGCCAGGATTTCGCATTTGTCTTCGTCGCTCGTCACTGTGTGATGTCCGTCTGTCAGTGGGGGCAAGGATGTGTTTTGTCTCAAAATTCGTCGGGTTTCTTTCCAGAGACTACTATCGCCGGAGGTCATGTCGGTCAAGTAAGCCCTGTACTTACAAATTCTGTGGTTGTCGAGCTCCCATCTCACCCGTCGGGTCAAGCGATTGAGGTCTCTTTTATCTACATCACTTCTTGTTCTTTGCCAGCGTTTGCGAGACGTGTTTTTTTCGTGAATTAGTGCTAGGATTTGAGTGGGAATGGAGTCATGTATATGTGGTCGTCTGTCTTTGAAGTGGTGATATGTAGCATTGTGAACAGATGTGTAAACAGTTTGTGTGAATGTCTGTATTGTCCAGTCTATGTCGTCTGTGTGATTGTAGTAGATTGGAATTTCAAGAGTTTGATCCATTTCTCATTGAAAAGTTTTCCAATCAATTTTTCCTGTTATAAGTCGTGGAAGCGGTTCGGTGTAGTGTTCGTGTGCTGTGAATGTGTTAAGGACGGGGACGTGGTCTGAATCGAGTTCTGTTAGTGTCTTGTGATATATTGGGAATGTGAAATTTTTTATAAGTGTGATGTCTAGGATGTCTGGATGATATCTGTGTTGTGACGGGTAGAAGGTTGGTTCGTCTGGGGCTGAGACCTGAACACCGAGGATGTTTGTGGCCGACAAAAGTCTGACCCATTGTTATTGGTTCTTCTGCAGCCCCAGATTGTGTGCTTGCTATTAAGGTCCCCGAAAAGTGCAGACGCGTCTCCTGTAAAAATGTGTTCTAGGTCTGTCTGTTTTATTCTTAAGTTTGGTCGTTGGTATCCCGAGATGATGTTGAGTCGTCTGTTGTTGGTGAGTGTCAGTTAAATCCCGACAGCCTCCAGGTGCTCCAGTTCAGGAAGAAGTAGATGGGAATGCTTTATTTTTTTCTTCACACAAACAGCTACTCCTCCAGAGGCTATTCGGGTTTGTCTGTCTCTTCTGTATGCCACGTATCCTGTCAGTCTGAATGTGTCTGTCGCTTTGAAGTGTGCTTCTGTTAGGCAAACTATGTCTATGTTGTATCGTGTTAGGAGGTTACTGAAAGGCTGTTGCTTTGCTTTCAACCCATTCGCGTTCCAATTTTGGATTGTTAAATTTTGATCAACTGTGGAATTAGGGCTGACCATAATTGGAAGAAAGTATATTATTGAGTATTGTGGAAATGAAGTATTTGATTTTGGGAATGAAAGGTTTAATTAAATTTAGTAGTATGTCAAATAGGTTTGATGAGGGGTCTTGTTCGTTGAGGTTAGTTTGATGAGGGGTGCTTGCTGGTGTCTGTGTGTGGTGTCTGCTCCGGGTAAACCAAGGGTTTGATTTAGCTCCTGAGGGGATGTTTTGCTGTGACTGTGGAGGATTTTCTGAGACTGGTTGGGGAGTAAGTCTAGATGGATTTGCATTTGTTGTGTCATGAATGTGGGTTGGTATGTGTTTTCTGTGTGTGATTCGTGATTGAAGTTTTAAGAGGGTTTCACAGCCTCTATAATTGGCGGGGTGGCTTCCACCACAGTTAGAGCCCTTTGGGGACTCTTGGAGAGTACGTGATGGGCAAGCTGTGAAATGATGATCTCCTGCACACTTGACACATTTTGGGTCAAGGTGGCAGAAGTTCTTGCTATGTCCCACTTGCTGGCAATTCGTGCACTGCAATGCGTGCAATGCGTTGAGACCTCTTCCGCGGTTCGACAGTCACTATAGTGTAAAAGAGACGAGATATTGAAAAATCGCTTTCCCCTCCGGAGTATTCTGGAGCTCGACAGCACACAGTGGAGTGGGGCCTTTGCCCTTGTTCAGTAGCCTTGTTACACTCTGGACTGGATATGTCGGGGTTAGTTCGTCTTGGATTTCGGTTTCAGTCAGGGAGTATGAAACCCCTCGGATAACAACGGAAAGTTTCCTATCCTCGGGGTTCAGGAAAGTATAGTATTTTACATCATTTGTTTGGTAAAATTGGGTCAGTTTCCTAAAGTCTTCAGATGTCATAAGGGATATTTTAATTTTTTTGTGGCATTGTTTTGTTTCGAAGGGAGATGTTGTGATACTTTTAATGTCTGTCAGTACTTTTTGAAAATCGTCGGCTTCACAAAGGAAAATTGGGGGGATTTTAAGTTGTTTTTCGGTCTGTGGGGTGGTATCGTTAGTGTGTTGGTCGGTGATGAGTGCTGCGAGTGGCGCGAATGTGTTGTGCGTGGGTATAGTGGAATGAATTGCGTACCTGTTCCGCTTGGGCTGGGTGTGGCTGGCCCCCGGTGAGGGCTCTCCGTCTAGCTGCATGGCTGACTCCGGGAGTGCTGGGAACTCCATGTCTTCTTCTGGGGGACAGGGTCTCTTCGGCTGGCTCACTAGTCGGGGTGAGTTCGACTGATCTGGGTTACCTGTATTGTTCAGTCGTGCTTTGAGGTTATCCGTGAGTCCATTTTTCGTGTTCACCGGTTTTTCGGTCGAGTTGATGTTGGGTTTCATTCTCACCCGTAACTTGGGTGAGAAGTAAGTAATTTTGCTCACTTTTATAGGTATAAATAACTTTTCAAATAATAAAAAGGTAAATTTTCTTGAGACAATTTGTTTACGTGTTTAAACAAACAAAAGTTCACAAAAACGTTAAATAAAACATTGAATTAGCAAATTTCCTAGCATCCTTAAACGTTCTGCTCAAACATAGGGTACGTGACATCACCCAACACAACTCATAGGGTACGTGACATCACCCAACACAACTCATAGGGTACGTGACATCACCCAACACTCCTGCCAACTTCCTACTACCATCTCCAAAGCCCACTCTTATATTCCACATTTCTTCCTTGATAATTTTAGTTGGAACCAAACGGTAACTTATTTTATCATACACATGGAGTCTATCGAGCTCAGGATCGCCACTTAGAAATCTAGCCAAGGCACTTAGGTCAGATATTTTAATCGGGAAGATAAAAATAAATTTGAGCACGTCGTCCTTCGGATTAGACTTTAGGCTATGATCGAGGGCCTCTTTGTATGTCAGGTGCTCGATAATGAGTCCTATGTTATGTAACTAAACCTAGATAGCTAAAATTTCACTTCAAGTTCAAAAAACCTTGAGCACGTCGTCCTTCGGATAGGACTTTCCCTATATATCCAAATCTGTCTATCAGTTTTAACAAATATTAAATCTATAAACCGTTAAAAAGCAGGAAGTTTGAAGAATGGTATTTAGCCCGACTTTTTTCGAAAAACTTTTTTATTTCAATTTTTGTGTAGGATTCAGATATCCCGGTTGTTCATCAGTTTTAACAAATATTAAATCTAAAAACCGTTTAAAAGCGAGAAATTTGAAGAATGGAGTTTACCGAGCTCAGAATCGCCATTTCGAAATCTAGCCAAGTCAATTAGGTCAGATGTTTTAATCGGGAAGATAAAAATAAATTTGAGCACGTCGTCCTTCGGATTGGACTTTAAGCTATGATCGAGGGCCTTTTCGTATGTCAGGTACTCGATAATGAGTCGTATGTTACGTATCTAAACCTGGGTAGTTAAAATTTCATTTACGTTAAAAATAACTTGAGCACGTCGTCCTTCGGATTGGACTTCAAGCTATGATCGAGGGCCTTTTGGTATGTCAGGTACTGGATAATGAGTCGTATGTTATGTATCTAAACCTGGGTAGCTGAAATTTCACATAGGTTAAAAATAACCTTGAGCACGTCGTCTTTCGGATGGGACTTTCCCGATATATCTGAATCTGTCTATCAGTTTTAACAAATATTAAATCTATAAACCGTTAAAAAGCAGGAAATTTGAAGAATGGTATTTAGTCCGACTTTTTTCGAAAAACATTTGTATTTCAATTTTTGTGTAGGATTCAGATATCCCGGTTGTTCATCAGTTTTAACAAATATTAAATCTAAAAATCGTTTAAAAGCGAGAAATTTGAAGAATGGAGTTTACCGAGCCCAGGATCGCCATTTCGAAATCTAGCCATGTGAATTAGGTCAGATGTTTTAATCGGGAAGATAAAAATAAATTTGAGCACGTCGTCCTTCGGTTTGGACTCTAAGCTATGATCGAGGGCTTTTTCGTATGTCAGGTACTCGATAATGAGTCGTATGTTACGGGTATATGTAACATACGGGTCGTATGTTTTAATCGGGAAGATAGAAATAACTTTGAGCACGTCGTCCTTCGGATGGGACTTTCCCGATACATCTGAATCTTTCTTTGGTTGACCATCTTCGTTTCTGGATGCTGCCTATCTACCAACATAGCTGTATTAATTTGTTTTTCAGAAAATATGTCAATACGGTACCTCAAAGCCCACTTATATTCCACACTAGCAGTAATACCCGGCGTTGCCCGGGGAACTTTGAATTTTCTCCCAATATCTCCTATAAGTCTATTCAATCCTTCGACATCACATTCATGATGTTATAATTTTCGATTATTCATACGGAATAAGGCTTATAGTCCTTCAACTATAGTAACGCTAGTAAGTTTTTAAGATCCCTGGGCACCACAGCTAGTATGCGTCTTTCAACGGCGGAAACCCCAGCTAGTGAATACTTGGCATCGCTGGGCACCACAGCTAGTAAGAAGTTAGGAACGCTGGGCACCACGGCTAGTATGTTCCTTGCGACGGCGGACCCTACAGCTATTACGTAGTTAGGAACGCTGGGCACCACAGCTAGTAAGTGTCTTGTAACGGCGGACCCCACAGCTAGTGTTAGGAACGCTGGGCATCTCAGTTAGTATGTGCCTTGCGACGGCGGACCCCACCGCTAGTACGATATTAGGAACGCTGGGCACCACAGCTAGTAAATGCCTTGCAACAGCGGACCCCACAGCGAATACATAGTTACTACTACATGTGAAATTCATGACAATCCGATTACCCTTTAATCAGTCAGCATTTTTTTATGCTTTGCCCCCCCCCCCCCCCCTCCCCTGTTCAATTTTTGAAGATGTCACATAGTGTATTTTTCTATTTGGCCATCAAGAATACTACATAAGAAATTCCATGACAATCCGATCATCCGTAAATGATCTATCATTATCTTCAAATTTACGCCTACCCCACAACCCCCCTCCCGTTCAAAACTTTGGGACGCCACACACCTTTTTTTCCTTTTTGGCTTTTAAAAATACTACAGGTGAAATTTCATGACAATTCGACCATTAGTTAATGAGTTAGCACTATTTATATACTTAGGCCCCCATTACAACCCCCCCTCCCGATCAAAATTTTGGGACGCCACATAGCCTATTATTCAATCGGGCTCAAAAGAATGCTACATGGGAAGTTTCATGAAAATCTGTCCAGCCGTTTCGGCGTGATGCTGGAACAAACATACAAACAAACAAACAAACACACCCCATATATGAATACGATCATTTCATTTCCTCGCTCAAAATCGTCATTTATGATATACTTTATACTCTTAAAGCTGATTTTACATGCGCAGTAAAAATGCAAAGCGCAGCAGCAGCAAATGCACGGTATTGGCTGTGAGTCATTTAATCCTAAAAGCACAGAAACACAGCATGGATTTGCTGCTGCTGCTCTTTGCATTTTTGCTTCTCATGTAAAGTCAGCTTAAGTATTACAGTCAGTGGTTACCTCAGGGGTAGCTTCTAGGGGTCTGAGTCACCCAAATTAATAATAAAAATTCGTCAGCGCTAACCACGAAAACTGCGGGCTGTGCCCCCATGAATCTATATAGCCTAACTTTGCCCCCCCCCCCCCCCCTGCTCAAAATCCTGGCTACGCCCCTGGTTGTAATGAATTTATCGACTCAAATTTAGTATGAGGATTCAGAAGCAACTATGTAAGTCAACTATTGACTTTTAGCCCAAATGGTCGACTGTTTTTTGAGTGGGAGCAATAATTCAAGATGATTTGGATAATTGTTCGGACTTGGTGGCCAGCCGTCCTGGAATTTTGAAAATAATTTTTTCATGTTTTATTTGATAAAACTAAGTAAAAAATAAAGGGAGAGCATAAAAAAAAAATATATATATATAAAACATGCTTCATATTCTACTTAATATTGAATAAAATAATCTAGGATTAGAGCATAAAACTGTAAATCACAGTAAGATTTTCAAAAATCCAGTTAATGCATCCGAAAAAATAAAATTTTGATCCTCCCGTCGGTCTTTTTAGTGAAACAGTCCAGGTTCTCCTGATATATAAGTAGAAACCACAAGGGGAAGCATAAAAAAACTAGTTCATAAAAAAAATGTATTTCTCAATATAAACGATATAATATGTCAATTAGACAATTTATGGGGTTTCTCTCTATCAGGAGAACCTGGACTTTATCACTAAAAGGACCGACGGGAGGGTCAAAATATTGTTTCTTCGGATACATCAATTGTATTCTTAAAATATGAAGAATATTTGACTTATTATATCGATTATATTGTCAAATAATTTTTTTTTTTATGCTCTTCCTTTATTTTTTACATAGTTTTATCATGTATACATACACACTAGGATCCCCAATTCCGAACAATTACCTTAATTTGTTCTGGTGTTATTCGTTATTGTTATTATTAAGAAGCCCCGATTAAGAATCTTCACACATGTATCCTTCAAGTAGGTACCATTACCTTAGATACGCCGCTGGGTCTGGCTCTAAACCCTCTAGAAGCACAGTCTCGGTAAGTTTCTCACATGGCCCCCACATTCGATTGCGGGCCCTGTAACCAGGATCAGGGTCGGGCCCCCCATCTCATAGTCATGTGCTATATTATAATTTCATGGTTATTTTTTAACCCTTTTACAATTTTATTTTAACTAAAAATAGATTGTAAGGTATAATTAATGTTACAGTATCAGTTAGATTTTAAAACAAAACTTTATTGATTAAATTATTTCACACATCAATTGCTACCGTGATTATATCATTTACTTTTATTTAGGTGAAATTAACGTCTAAATTTTTAGATTTCTTTGACTCACTAACATTAAAATAAAAATTGACAAAAACTAGTATTACGATCTAAAAAAAAATAACATTAAGAGCTCTAAAAATTACGATGTTTGTGTGTGTTTAATACACTGGCTACAACAAAAGCTTACTTATAGCCTAACTGCCCTAAATTATCATAGCTTTCCTAGCTTTCTTTTCACTAAATTTATCAATAACATCTGAAAAGTCAATAGTTTTGGACCAATTCATTTTCAACGTAGAAGAATACAATCCAGGTCAAACGGAGTCAACAGTCAAACTGATACTATGCGTCGATGCGTCTATTTTTAGAACACTGCTCTGAGGGAAACAGCTGGACAATAGGCTGGGAAATAGGAGTGGGGGAGGGTTGAGGGAGTGCATGGGGCCCGTCTATACCTGTCTCGTGCGGACTGTTTTATACTAGTAATTTGCAAACAAGAGTAACTATCCATGCACGCAACTAATTAAATAATAACTTAATAACTCGCACAACTAGAATATGTATCTATTATACTAAATTTTCTTATAATTATATATTTTGCCTTGAGGGCGCCGGTAGCTCAGTGGTATGCGTGCTTGACTTCTGAGCTCAAGGTCGTGGGTTCGTAGCCCGACCGAGGCACTTAGTTTATTTTATCTGGGAGGTAAAATAAACTTAAGCACGCCGTCCTTCGGATGGGACGTTAAGCGATGGTCGCGAGCCTGTACGATGTCAGGTACTCGTTAAAGACCCCTTCCCTAGATGAATAAAAATTTAGAGTAGGCAAAATTTAGGACTCCCACAGTAGAGTCGGGCTCATGTCCACCAGATTGACGAAAGAGCGCTCTGGTAGTAGGCGATATGACCTCGTAGTTAAAGCCCGGGCATGAGTCATAAAACCTAACCTAACCTATATTTTGCCTTTTTAAGCTATGATCCCTTGCAAAATCTACTAAAATAAAAAAATAAAAAGGACTGGGCCCGGGCCCTGCAACCAAAGTTGCACCAGCCCCACCCTTGTGGGGGCCATGGTTTCTCATTAGATTATCCACTGATTATTGGTTGCTGGTTGAATAGGCCAACTTGAGTATACAGGATCCATCCTCCCAAATAGAAGATATTTGCTCCTGTTTTCCCCTGTAAGAACAAAGCTCCACCCTGATCGGCTCTCAACAATCTCCGCATTGTATATGGCTCCTCTCATTGTTGCCTCGTATTGTAGCCTTGGCCACAATGGGGCTCCGCCCCCCTGGGCCCACCTCCCTCCCTTTAATTACCATAATTGTGGACTGGTTCCTCCCTCAAAGCGGATATCATCAGGGGAGTCTCACCCCCTTTTGTTTTTCAACCCTCCCTCTCTCTTCTCTTTACTCTACTAGCTCCATTTTCCTCCACATCATCTTTCTTGAGTTCCTTTTTTACTTTCCCAGCTAAACAAAGTATAAGAGAAGTAATTTAATCGGTCGGATATTTGATGTTAAATTTTCAACGGAATTTCACGTTTTCCGACCCCCGGAACGAATTAAACTACAGTAAAATCCTTCTATAACGATTCCTGATAAAACGATGTAAAACCCGTATCTAGTTTGGTGTGCTATTTAAAAGTGAAGAAATAAATCGGATATAACGATGTAAGGTATAACAATATTCCGTATAAAACGATCTAAAACATAAGACAAAGTAAAACATACATGCATAATTGGGTAAAACAGTATGAGTTTTGAACGGATGAAGAATAGGAACATCATAGACAAGGGTTTTAAACACGGTTCTTGTTTACTCCTTCCGAGCGCAATGAGTCATTCCATTTCCAAACATACCATTTCCCCCTTGTTGAATTTTCTTCGAACTCCCTTCTTCCCTTCTAGTGCGTATATTCCTAGTTTCAGATTAGTCTTTCCTTTGCCTCCGTAGGGATCGTGATTTCGGAACTTCATAACCATGTAAGCAAAAATTTATATTTGAAAAAAAAAACCAAGCAAACTAAAATAACTGATTTTTTTGTAGAAAATTAATATATATGTACTCATGTGTATACATAATTTATGTATACAGTTACAAATATATGTAAGTAAAGTTTATGTAAATTTTAAAAAGTAAATAAAAATATGTAAACTTCCTCGTTATGATCATTGTAAAACAACTTTTTTTTTCACTAACAAGCCCATAGATACATTTGTATGTAGGTTTAACTGTTTCGTTCCGGATATAACGATTTCCGGATATAACGATGTATTTTTCTTGGTCCTTTGAATATCGTTATAACCGAATTTTACTGTATTAACTTTTCGCTCCTCCTCCAAAACTATAGCCAAACATTAATAGTTGACTTAGATAGGTCCTTCTGAATCCTCATACTAAATTTTGTGTCGATAATTTCATTACTTTGGCTATTATTGAAATTTTTGAGTTGAGCCTCCCCCTTCTATTTGGTTTAAAATCAATTCGTGTCGTCCTTCTGAGATTCTGGATACACATATACTTATTTCGTTTTGATACATTCATTCCGTCGGGTTATCAATGTTCACAGCGACACAAAAAGACTTTTTTTTTTTTTTAAATGTTAAAACATAGATTCGATAGACCTTATAGAAGGATAATAATCCTTAATGTTTGGGCCTACTTTGCTAGGGTAAGGCGGATAAATACATAGGTGAATTTCTCCCCACCCTTTGCACCTAGGGTACAGAGTACAACCCTAGCCATCTCAGTTTCGGCCCCGGCGTCAACGTGTGTGGTTGACCCTGGTCGTTCTCGTGTTCAGTTTCGGCCCCGGCGTCAACGTGTGTGCTTGACCCCAGTCGTTCTAGTGTAGAGTTTCGGCCCCGGCGTCAACGTGTGTAGTTGTCTCCGGCCTTTCTCGCGTGTGAGACTCATAATTGTGTGAGTCTAGTGGAGTACTACACTAACTGTCGTGGGTACAGTACGGCTTTACATCCCGTTCTGTATTATAGTTATTGGCGGCTACTCATTGTGTTCAGAAGTACAAGCGTTTATACTTCTGTAGAGATAACTCCGAGCAGTCTCTCTGTTCTTTCTATATGGCCTGGCCAGGCAATATATGTATTTCAATTATAATGTTTCTAGCCCGTTGTATTTTATGGACCAGCCTGGACCACAGACTGCAATCTGTAAGTACCTAGTTTAAGAGAATATTAGAATAATAGAATTTGCCTCAATTTATGTTAAGCTGGTTTTCTCCCGGAACCAGCACTATCGAATACAGTCCACTTCAGAGAGCCTGCCGTGTTTACAAAGTTGTGCGTAGACACTTAATAATAATTTATTTTATTAATGTTTTAACAGATAAATAATAGAAGATAAATGAATGTCAAATTCCTAATGCAACAGGTACTATTTATATTTGTAATTATACATATTATGTATTTATATTTCTTTAAGATAAATCTTCTGTCAATACGATATTTCGAAGCGATCACGGGGCCTTTTCTCAGGTCACAAAGGGCGAAATCTATATATAAATAAATTAAAAAATATCAGTAAAGTAGAGTAGAGTACCTACATAACTGAAATAATTAATGATTATAATAAAAATATTAAACTAAAGTAATTACTTGAAGGACGGACATTGGTGGTGTCAAGAAAATAAAAATTGAAGGAAAAACTAAACATTTTAAATTGTGCTTATTTATTCCTTCTTGAAAAATGAGGACATTATTCCATTTCCGAATAGAGGGTTTCCAGCCAAGACTTCGAACATGAAAAGAATGCAGGTATTTCAATCCAAGACTCTCCGACTGATCACGCAATGCCCACCCACCATCCTGGTATGAAGTGATGTCATGAGGGTTCACCACTCGGTATTGTTCCTCTCTCAAGCCTTTTATGACATATTTATGTTAATTTTTTTTATTATTTTATTTTATTTTTATTTTTGTAAAGTTTATGTCAGCCCAGCCGCTGGTTGTGCATCTTTTGTATAGTTGTGGCTTCAGATAAATGAATACATTTTTTTTTTAAATATTTACTTTTATTTTTATACATTTTTTTTTTTTAAATTTTTTTATATTTAATGTATGATACACACAGTACCTACCCGACACAATTCAAACTACTTAAATACGGTTTTTTAGAAAACTTTACACACATACAAACCCAGAAATACGTACTTTATCTTCACAACCAGTGGCGGATTAAGCTTCTGCGGGGCCCTAGGTGATTGCAAATGTGGGCCCCCCCTATTTTTAACCCCCCCCCCCCCCATAAAAATTTTATTTAAAAAAAAAATCATGCTTAATAGGGGGCCCCTCATACCTTTTATTGGGAAAAATAACTCGGGTCAAATTCCTTTTCAAATTTGACCTGAATTATTTTTCCCAAAAGCGTGTAAAATCATATTTTAAAAGTGACAAGGTTTTTTTTTTTTAGACATTGGGGCCTTCAGCATGGGGGGCCCCTTTATCATCGGGGGCCTTAGGCACCTGCCTAGGTTTGCCTATTGGTTAATCCACCACTGTTCACAACACTTACCACAAAACCCCCCACGAAGGTTGAAGAGAATATGGAACCGCGACTTACTGCCACCTTGAATAATATTCGTTCTTAATTTTTTTTTTTTTTTTTTACATTATTTTCCTTTATTTTTATTATCTCTCTTACCCATCCATCAAAATTGTCTTTCAATTCCTTTTTATGTATTTATTTATTTATTTATAAGTTTAGCATAGAGATCTCCTGTTATGAAGTGATGCCATGAGGGTTCACCGCTGGGTGTTTTTCCTCTCTCAAGCCTTTCATGACATATTTATGTTAATTTTTTTTTTTTTTTTTCTGTTCTTGTCCTAATAATTAGGATACATTTTCGTCCCGAGGACCTACCACTGGGTGGCCTTCCTCTCACATGCCCTTCACGCCAACATATCAATACCATCATAGATGCTGGTTGTTGCACTCTAGCAACAGTTGTATCTTTATAAAAAAAAGATTTAAAAAACAAAAAAAAAAATGTATCTAGTTTTTTTTTTTTTTTTTTTTTTTTTTCTCTCTCTCTAACGCATCGGCTACTATGGCCATTAGCGTTTCTAACTCAGGAGACATTGAGTGAGGTGGGCAGGCCCAGAGCCTCCAATCAGAGAGAGGCCAGCCCAGCTCATCTCGTCTCACTATCATCGCAAACCGCTACCTACCACCAAGGTGGAGTGAGCAACATACTTGGGTCAACACATTTCAGAATTCCGTAGACATTTTTAAGTCTCTCAAGAATCGTAGAAGATTTCTGAAGTGCGGAGAGTTCTCTTGGAAAATCTCAAAGAGGTTCGCAGGTATATCTGCAGCTTCTCGTAGGTTTGTCAGCGCATCGCAGTCCTCTATTAGATGCCGCACTGTTAAAGCATCTCCACAGAATCGGCATCGGGGTTGTTCTTCTTTAACCAGGAGGTGGCCATGAGTGAGTCTTGTATGACCGATGTATCTAGTTATTATTGTAGATATCTACTACTGCCATAGTTTAATTTGTCCGGATTTACTTATAGTTTTTTACCGTATGTAAATATGTTGAAAAAATAAATAATTTTTACAAAAAAAAAAAGTATCTTTATCCGAAAACTGGTTCAAAATATGTTGTGCTTAGTTTTTGACTAGACCCATTCAATTACTGACTTTGTATGTACATTATTCATCATCGCAGTGATTACTTCTCTCTAACTAAGAGAAGTAAACGATCCAAGGAAGCTGGATAGGCAGGAAAAGGTATATATTGAAACAATGATAATTGTCATGAAAGGTTGGTATCAAACTAACTGGGAAGACAAGGGATGTTTAGTGGTGGAGGGAGAGGGGAAGGATAGAGAAATGCGGGTTGAATGCTGAAGTCAATAAACCCTTTTGGGGGGCGGGCTTAGGTCCAATGAGGAGTGAGATGGGCGTGGCCTCAGGGCCTCCCTCTATATAAGAAGGGAGTGGAGGGTGACGGGTGTCAGTGGTTCGAGATGGCAGGTCCGTTTATATCTCCGCTCCCTGGAGATCTTCTCACTGAGTATATGTTCGGAAGACGCAGACAGGTAACCATCATAAACCTTATTATAACAATACATCATTGTTATTATCATATTTGTCTGGGATCAAATAATGAAAATAGGCAATAATAATTTTAAAAGAAAGTCGTCGGTGAATTCACTGGGTATGTACTTCCCCAGCACGAATTAATCAATTATGTTTCCGCTCTCCCTCTAAAGCCAACTCAATACTTAAATTTGAGACGATACATTCATACATCGACAATTATTAAGGTATTTGTGTCGAGCTCGCCTTCTCTGATCCCCTCTTACCCCTTCAGCCGATTCCGGCAAAAATTAATAACCGTCATCTTTATAACGTTTTGAATTTACATATGATATATTGTGGCGAGCCAATCATTAAAATGGCAATTACTAAAGTTTTTGTGTTAAGCCTCCCCCTAATCCCTGTTTGGCAGATATGACTGAAAATCAATAAGTGACGTTCTCATGGGGTTCTGTTCACACATATAATATTTCGTGTCGATACATTCATCATATCGGGAGTTATTGTGTTCACAGATACATAGACAGTCAGAAATGTGCTTTTCATTTTAGGGAACGGGGTGTCGGAAAAACATGAAACTCCGGTGAAAATTTCAAATTTCTGACCGATTCCTTAACTTTCCCTACTTAGTATAGATGAGGAATCAAAAAGAAATGTTTGCATTTATAGAGAAATTTAATCAAAATCATTCTCATAATAGAGAGATGTACTTACCATAATAGAGAATAGTCCTTCAAAAAGAACTTATATTTAATTATTCATTATAAAAACAACAGAAAACAACAAAAGGAACACAACAAAAGATTGCTGCCGATTAATGGAGTCGAGTAAGGTCTAAACTTAGTTCAATGAAAGCAGGTGAATGGGAAAATCCGATATCCATCATCTCTTAGGTCACACGGCAGGTGATCCTACGTTCTGAGAGAATCTTTCTCTCAAGAAAATATGTATGATGTGGCCATAACAGGAGTTTCTTATACCACTCCTGTTTTTACAGATCTCTCCCCCCCTCTCAAATTCAATTCAAATTGACATTACTGGATATAAGAAGCTCGCATTTAAATTATGGCATCAACAGGTTCGTTTGCTTCATTGCAGGTATAGACAGTGTCATAGCGTGGGTGTCAGCCGCCGAGCAGGCATCATTATTGTGTATTGTACAGGTTAAAAAAAAAAAGTCATATATATAGTTATATATATGTTTTACAATATAATAATCACATTTATTACAAAAATTCTTACATGTGTGTCACTTACATTGATATAACAGGTATAGAACACTTATGATTATACCTTGACGATCATTAAGATTAAGTTTTTAGCGAATTGAATATAAAACGCAAATCGACTTCCAATTAGAACTACGACCATACTGTTAATATTTATAATTTTATTGAAAATTAATATACTTGTTAGAATTAAAAACAAAACTTCTGTCTTTAACTAAAACTTTATTCGTCTACTTTTTTTAAGAGCAAAGTAAGTCTTTTATTGCACTATCAATGTCTATAGCATCACACACCTCTTGCTCAATAGACAAGATAGCCAGATTGGTTAGCCTTAAAGTACTCATTGTTGATCTTAAATAATTTTTGATTAATTTCAATTTTGAAAAACTTCTCTCACAGCTGGCATTGCTTATGGCAATTGTGAAGAATATTCGGAGCATTATTATAATATTGGGCAGAGTAACTTCCAGCTTGGATTTCACAATAAATTTTAATAATTCGAGTGAATCCACAAATTCCGTGCTCATTTCGATCGGTCCGAATCGTAGGTGCGACAAAAATATGAAATGGTTCAAATATTTACAAGATATTATTATTATTTATTGTGAAATTTTGCCGCCCCTACTACGCTACGCCACTGGGTATAGAGTTATTCTGACAGTGAATTTCTTATACCCAGTTATGGCAGTTTGAAATGAATTTGAAAAGGAGGGGGAAGGAGTGTGATCTGTAAAAACATATTTAGTATCTGAAAGTCCTGTTATGGCCATATCACATATCTATAGTCACAGGGAATAAGTTGTTAAGTTGTAAAATGGCCAAAATGAGTTAAGTGCACTGTGATGATCTCCTGTGAAGAAGTTGGGAGCTCAGAACTGTAATACTTTCGGAATTATAAAGATGTGGGATTCTTGGTATCTCGTAAAATTGTGTATGTTCTCGGTTAAATCAACTTAATCTGCTTCTTTGAGGAATCATTCACGAGATAACTGCATTTAACTTTATTCACTACAGCAGACTATTCCATGTGAAGAGGTTGCTTTCGGTTAAATCAACTTGCTCAACTTTAGAGAGGCATCATTCACGAGTATTTCAAAAAGTATGGTTAATAATTAGGTAAGTGTGTATAAAAATTAGGTAAATGTGGTCAATAATTAGGTAACTTAGGTTGAAGGTTGAACAGTTGAAGGTTAAACAGTTGAAGGATTCGACATTTAATATTTAACTAAAATAAACAACTTGGAAAAAAACAAGTTTTTTTCACTAATACACTTTTATTAAGTACTCAAAAGTTGAAAATACATGTTAAAAATAGACAATGTACGTTTCAGGATTACAAAATTTGGAATTATACATTTCTCAGCAGCTATACTATGTAGACATTTCTGTACGAACTCCCATTATCAATATCTTACATATTTATGTAAAACTAGTTTTTAATGTTAGTTATAGTGACTCACGCCTGGGCTTTAACTATAAGGTCATATCATCATACAGACTCCGGGACCTGGCTCCGAAGGACGGCGTGCTCAAGGTTATTTCACCTCCCAGATAAAAAACCTAAACGGCTCGGCTTTGTTTTTTTAATGTTGTTTCTCTGTTTTACTTTAGCTTCTTCTCTTGTTTTATGTTTCAATATTCCTAATAAATATGTTTATTATAATAATTGTCATTGTTCCAAATATTGTATAATTGTATATTTATAGACTTAAGTAAACTAATAGATAGAAATGACATATGTACCTATAATTAACTTTCTAAGTTGGTTTTATTGTTTTAAAGAATTATATAAGAAATTTAAGCTCTTAGATTTTAAAATTGTTAGAAATAAGAACTACCTATTATCTCTTAGTAAAGTTTTGAAAACAGATATACAAGAAAAATTAAATTGTTTATAAGCTTATATCCAAAGATAATTAATATAAGTAGACTGTGATAAGTTATCCTGCTATTAAAATGCGTTATTTTTGGATTTAAGTAGCAGTCTACTACTGTTGAAAGGAACGTAACAGCTCACAAATAACATTGTTAAATAGCCACCCACCACTACTGTTCGATACCAACTTTAAGATAATTATAGATAGATAACAATAATTTATGGAATATACTCAATCTTTATTATTACTTATTATTATTTTTGTGTAATTGTTGTGTGTTAATAACTTGAAACATTGAACAATATTATTATTATTTTTTTTTTTTTAGAGAAGAAACAGAACAACATTTAGTCCTCAACAACTTCAAGAACTTGAATCTTTATTTCAAAAAACTCACTACCCTGATGTGTTTCTCAGAGAAGAAGTAGCACTCAGGATAAGTCTATCAGAAGCAAGGGTACAGGTTAGTTGGATCTTATCAACATTTCACATTTCAGAAAAACAGTCTGTCTTGTCTTGTGTGCAGTTTAACCAGAATTGTATATCATAATCTGTCCAGCACGAAGTACCTAACAATAATTCTTATAAATCTTAACAGCTAACCACTACGGCATCTTTCCTGCATACAATCAGTAACAAAAATTTTCGGACAATTTATAATTTTGTTTTTCTTTTGCAGTTACACATAGTTATATGGCAAAATATTTAATTCAAGCAAAGTTTTAAATTTCGAGATCATCAATCATTTCAAAACGCCGTAAAACAATTAATTAAACATTTACAGCTAATAGGAAATTTTGCATTAATAATTGAAGACAAGAAATTCACGTAACAAAATTTTCTGGACACCTGTTGTTTGTTTTGTAAACAAATGCGACTCTGATCATGATCTTTAATCCCTTCTCAACCAACCGTTAATACCGAACAAATAAAATGTGTTTATATCCTTCTATTACTGCATTCAGTAGTTATTTGTATTTCCTGCTGTCAAGATGGGTCGAACATCTTTTGAAGTTCAACAGATAATAATTTTTAATTATGAAAAAGGATTAAGTGTCCGCAAAATCGGTGGTATGGTAGGCCGAAGTAAAAGCACCGTAGCCGATGTAATTCGAAGGTATAAGCACGAGGATCGGATAGATTTGAAATCTTCCTCTGGCCGTCCAAGAGTATTAAACGACCGAGAAAGGTGTAGCGTTGTCCGGAAAATTAAAAACAAGCCCTCGAGGAGTGCACCTCAGATCGTCGCCGAGGTATACAGAGAAACGGGAAAGAAAGTTCACCCACAAAATGTTCGAAGAATTCTAAAAGAAGCAGGATATAATGGGAGAGTACCAAAAACCGTTTGTGAGTGAAAAAAATATAAAAAAAGATTGAGCTTCGCAAAAGAGTTCCAGAATCATTCAGAAATTTTTTGGAGTAATGTCATTCATCTGCGAGGTAAAATAAACTTAAGCACTCCGTCCTTCGGATGGGATGTTAAGCGATGGTCATGAGCCTGTACGATGTCAGGTCAAAGCGTTTGAGCTCTCACATAAACACACGCATGCAATTGATCTCTGATGTTCACACGATTACAAACTTTTTAGTACATATTATTATGTATACATATATTATATGTATAGGGAAGTAAACAAAAGTAAAGTAATAGTATATGTATACATATATTACATGGAAGTAAACGGACATGATCTGGAAACATTTATTTGTCGAAATATCGGAGAAAAAACGTTTAAATTAGAAAAATTGGGTACTTAGTTTCTTTAGAGGGAAGGTGGAGGAGATAGAGTAGGGGGAAGGGACGGTTTCTGCCGAGGGTCAGCGCTGCTGTCGCTCTCTTCCAACGTCATATCACAAAAATCTAGTTTTCTGACATTACATGACCTGAGATTTCTTTTTATGTTGTGAAGAGTTACAAGATACAAGAATATTTTATTATTGCGGTTTGTTCTATTGCAAGCAAATACTTTTGAATGTAAGTTTAATATATTTAGTCCCGACAGTCGCGACAAAATTTGGAGAAGGCGTAATGAGCAGCTGAATCCAAAAAATTTAAAACCAATAGTAAAACATGGGGGTGGCTCAGTGATGGTGTGGGGGTGTATGGCGTCTAGTGGAATTGGTGAACTGGTTTTCATTGAAACCACCATGACTGGAAAAGTTTATGCCGAATTACTAAGGAGCAATTTGAAAAAGAGTGCTGAAAAACTTGGGATTTTACGGACTTTTCATTTTTACCAAGACAACGATCCGAAACACACCTGTGAATTGGTACGTACTTGGCTTTTGTATAACTGCCCTAAAGTTATGAAACCCCCCCCAATCGCCCGATCTCAACCCAATTGAACACGTATGGGGTGAGCTCGACAGGAAAATTCGATTAACACCCATTGCTTCAAAAAACGAATTGAAACAAAAGTTATTAGAAGAGTGGGGTAAAATATCTCCAAATTTCACCAAAAAATTAGTTTCATCATCAATGCCGAATCGAATGAAAGATGTTATTACACAAAAAGGGTACCCAACCAAATATTAATTAACATTATGGTTTTTGAATTTGTGAAATCGTAAAAATTTATTTATAGTTGTTTACATTTTTGTCCGAAAATTTTTGTTACCTACATTACTTGTTATAAAATTTATTAAATTAAAATATTTATTTGTTCTAATCAAAGCTGTTTTTCCTTTATCCTAGCCCACTTTTGAATTCTTATTCTTGATTGAAAAATGGCTTTAATTATTTTTTTAAATTATTTTTTATTACTTGTGCATTTAATTATTATAATTTTTTATTGAAAAATCAAACCGTCCGAACATTTTTGTTACTGACTGTAGGTACATGTGATCTGGGAAATAAGACAGCAAAACCTTTTTTCATTTGATTGACTTGTATAATATCTATTAATGAAGTGAACAATAGGAGTATCTTTATTAATAGTTTGAACAACCACAAATAAATCTTTTACATTATTGAAGATGCGATTGTTATTCTCTAAAGAATGATTTAATAGCCAACATTTGTATACACTTTCTGTATTCCTGTTGAAACAAAGAATAACTCTCTTTTATATAACTAAAATGTCTTATTATCGTATTTTATTTGACTCTTTTTTATTTCTGATTAAATAGGTATGGTTTCAAAATAGGCGAGCAAAATGGAGAAAACAGGCCAGACTACAGCTGCTGCAAGATGCCTGGAGGATACGTTGTCTGGGACTTACCACGCCACCTCTTCTCATAGGTAACCATAGTTACTAAGTTTAATAAGTATTGAACTATTATATTTGTTTGTTTTTGTGCCTATCATCAGAGTGGTTTTCGTTACTCTGGTAGGCATGAGTCCAACTCAACTGTGAATGTAGTAAGGTAGAAGATTATCTGATATAGTTCAACGCGTCCCAAAGGATGACCCGCTCAATTTTTTTTTTTTTCTGTCTCCCAGATAAAACTTCAAGTTCACTATACGCATATGCTTGTGTGAAAATTCGTTTTGTTACCAAGTGATATTCTTAATTTTCGCCACGCAATCTAAATTTACCATTTTTTTTTTTAAATATTCATATGAGATCTCAAACTTAACATCCTTGTTTCAAGTTGGAACGCATATTTTTCTTGACGATTTTTTTTTTCTTCAAATAAAAAAGAGCTTTGAATGAGAACAATTGTTTATGTACTCGCTGAGGTACGCCTAGTTATAGTTTATAACTGGATAAACATTTTTCTTAACCCTGAAAATTAAGTGCACAGTAGCAAAAAGTTGTGCACAGTAACTGCACCTTATTAACCGTGTTATTGGATTAACTTACTAGGCAATACATTTTAAGTTATTTTGTTTAAATTTTATTTACTGTTGCATTTATCACTAGCGCTTTGTATTGTGCAATCTTTATTTCTTGGTAAGCTGCTTTTTCCTACAGTGCGTTTAAATCCTAGTCATTTCTTAATAGTTCATATTTTTGTAATTTATTTTTTTAGCACACATTCTTCAAAAAAGTTATTTTTCTTTTCTATAGATATAACACCTTGTCAAACTTCGTTGTGAAAAAAAAAAACTCAGATGATTTCGTCAAATATCTCTTTTAATATCAAACGCGAAAAACAGTAGAAGAAAACTTGGTCAAACTTGAACAATGAATATCTCAACGAGTATCAAATTTCTTGTTCAAATCTCATTTTTTATTTGAAAAAAAATCTAGTTTCAGAATTCCTTAGAGAAAAATATGAGACCCTAATTTAAACAAGGAAGTTGAGTTGGAGGTTCCATATGCCTGGTACTAGAAAAAAATAATTTGATGTTAAATTCAGTTTCCTTGGCAAGTGTACATCCATCACAATTATTATTATAACTCTCATATTTTCGAAAAACCGCTGATCCTTTAAAGTTGCGATACTCGAGACACCTTATTTATTTTAAAAAATTGCCAGAAAATGTAATTTCTTTTTCATAGGGAATCTGGATATACGATTTATACTGTAAGTAATATTATATACGTTATTCTGTGGTTGGTACTCTTCCGTTTTCCTCTAACATAATTGAGTAAGTATTGTTCTACTTTAAATAAATAAAATGTAATCACTTCGCTATTCTATGTCGAATTTTAAATTTAAATGAAGCTACAAAGAGAAAGGACAAGAATATGAAAGGTCTAAAATTTATGAAATATGGATGTTTTAATTTTAAACCCTTGTTCAAGTTTTTCATAACTATTTTTATTTATTTTGTAAAGGTGACTTGTATCAATAAAGATATATATTTGATATTTGTAACAAGGACGGTTTGTGATGTTAGGTCGAGGCGGTCAGGGTCCCCTGCCTCCTACAGAGATGCATGAGGACACTGCTCTGAGATTGGGAGCGTCCGAACCCATCAACTACAGGCTCAACATACCTTGGTAACTATCTTTCCTACCAGATACATTTTTATATGAAAAAAATTAAATAAATAAAAATTGATAATAACGATATAGATGCAGCTTTAAATTATCACCCAGTTTATTAATGGTCACAGTTGCAACGGTTTACTTAAACTCAGAAAGCTTGTGAAATAATGAAAACGTAGTGTAGGCAAAATTTAGGTCTCCTCGTGGTTAAAGCCCGGGCTTGAGTCATATAACTAACTATTATTTGTATATTTTTATTTAGTTACTGCTCTTATTTTCTTTTCTTTTCTATAGCTATAATAATATGTATTTTGTAAAGAACCCCACTCATTGCCATAAAGCTTCTATTCTTTAGTGCAATAAAAAGTTTATCTATCAAAATAAATAAAAATAAGCCCAACAGAAAAGAGTTCATTAAAGTAAATGTCATAATTTCATTTGTTTATTATCTATCTCCTTGTTATAAAATGATGGCTATTTTGTCGTAGAACCTGGATGATCTATGAGTCTATTTGTAATATTTATGTCACTTTTTATTTTCCAGTATGCCGGCAGTCAGTGATAAACCACCTACAAGCCTTCAGTCAAACTATTCAGTTCAAAGTTTAACATCTACAATATGCCCCTGTAATATTCCTCAAGTTCCACGCAGTCTTACAGGTAATTGAATATTTTAGTAGTTATTTTGTCTATATTTTTTTAAATACATAAATACGACGGGTGATCAAAAAGTTCCAGGACTGATTTTTAAAAATGTATTTAAAAAATGTACAAGTTATTGGATGGTGTCCCCTCCAAAATACTCCCCTTGGGAAGCTATACATTTTTCCCAACGCTGTTTCCACTGCATGAAGGACCCTGAGAACTCATCTTCTAGAATGATGTTCAGCTCCTCCAGCGATGTTTCTATTATTTCGTCAGTTGAGTGACATCTCTGCCCTTTTAAGGGTCTTTTGAGTTTTGGAAACAGGAAAAAGTCCGCAGGGGTCAGGTCTGGTGAACAGGCGCGTTGTCTTGGTGCAGCACCCACTCCCCACTTCGCCACAGATCAGGTCTCTTCCTCCTCACAGCCTCGTACAAAAGTCTCAGGGTATGTCGAAGCTTTGGCCGCAAGAGAAGTTCACTCTGGCAACATGATCGTCGTCAGTCGAAGTTGATGGGCGTCCTGAACGAGGATTGTCTTCTGATGATGTCCGGCCTTCTATGATCCTCTTGTACCACTCATGACACCATGATCGACTCAGACATTCATCCCCAAAAGCCTATAGCAACATCTGAAAAGTTTCTGTAAACCTTTTACCCATTTTCACACAAAACTTGACACACACACGTTGCTCTTCTTTTTGATTCATTTGACAAAAGATCACAAAATAGCCAAACACGAAAAACCTGTTTCAGAAAAACGTATGTTACTTTACAACAATGTAGGTTGTAGAGAATCTACAAAAACAGCTGAGCTCAGGAAGAGTCACTTTCAACTAATGCTGCCAACCGTACCGCTCTCCGACGCTCCGTTGGCGCGCAATCCAAAAAGTTCTGGAACTTTTTGATCACCTCTCGTAATGTCTATTTCAACAGCTTTCCACCATGCGAAGAAAGTCTTAAGACCTAGATTAACTTTCCTCCATTGCTTGTGTGTAATTTACAGTTTTTTTTTTTTGTATTTCCTGTAAATGTGGTCATGTGAGTAATTAAAAAAATACCAGATAAAAATCTCCCTGAGCTCAAAATCGCGGGTAAGTAACCTGGCCGAGGCCCTTAAGGTTTTTATCTGCAAAATAAAGAATCTTGAGCACGCCATCCTTCGGATGGGACGTAAAGCAGTTATCCCGAGCCTGTACTCGTACCAGACCTTAGATAATAAACCTGGGTAGTCAAAATTTAGGGCTCCTACTATATCTAACTAAATGCAAATGTAATATTGAGTTTTAGCCCAAACAGTCGATTAGCTTTGGAGGGAGAGCAAAAACTTAATTGATTAATTCGTGCTGGGGAAGTTCACATCCGGTGATTCACCGAAGACTTTTCTTCTTACTTATTAAAGTTATCTTTTCCCTTTGGTCTTAATAATTCCCCCCTCTCCCCCTTAAAACTGACCTAAGAGCTAAGTCCATGTTGAATTTGGAATTTATAGCTCAATTGGAAGTGGCTTAGGATTTCGATGAATGAGTGGTTCAGTTTAGTTTTATTATGTCCAATAGTTTATTGTTATAAAAAAATTTTCTATTTTTTCCAGATAAAGATCGAGAATTACCGAACAGTCCAAGACCACATTCACCCAGATCGCCACTAGACACCAGTCAAGATTTAAATAACACTCCTATAAACTATTCTGATCGAAAATAAATTATTTATATTATTATTTATCCCGTCAAAGTATTAATTCTAAAAAAAATTCATATGTGCTGGAAGCCTTTTTTTGTTGCTGTTCTTTATTATAAAATTTTTAGTGAATGATGGTTGACCCAATTTGTTTTTACTTCCTCAGCTATACGAAGTACAGGGGAAGTTATGCAATCGATCAAAAATTCGATGCAAAGTTTTCAACGGAATTAGAATAAATTTATCGACACGAAATTTTATATTTGAATCCAGAACCCTTTAATGACTTCTATTGTTTTTCAGACAAATCGACAAAGGGTGAAGGCGGGGATTAGAGGGAGGCTTAACATGAATGCTAGAATAACTGCCGATAGAATGAATGTATCGACATAATATTTTGTATGTGTGACCAAAACCCCATTAGGACAACATCTATCGATTTTCAGCTATATCGGCCAAATTGGAGGAGGGATTTTGGGGAGGCTTGATTCAAAAACTTTAATAACTGCCGTTATAATGAATGTATTGACACAAAATTGCATATGTGAATTCACAACCCCATTTGAACGGCACTTACCAATTTTGAGCGGAATCGGAAGAAGGGGAGGGGGATCAGAGGGGGCTTAACTTATTAACCCCAATAATTGCCGTTGTAATGAATGTATCGACATGAAATTCCATATTTAAAATCAAAACCCAATGAGGATGTCAAATTGTCAAATTTCAGCAGCATTGACTGAAGGGAAGGGGGCTCAATTCAGAAACTCTAAAAGCTGCTGATGTTAAAAATCTATAGACACAAAAAGGAACAGAAAATTTCCAAAATACTCACGAAAACTAAACATTATATGTTTCTGAGTATTTCAACTGAAATGAGTATTGTTCATCAGTATTGGTTATAATCTATACGAGATACAATATTTATTGAATACAGAATGTATTGTGTAAAATCTTGGATGCTGCTTATAATAAGTACTTATCATCATCATCATATTTATGTAGTAGAAGTATAAGTTTGTATAAATATTGTACATAAATTTATATTAATGTTATTGAAAATCTTTGTATAAGGAAAATTTATGTATATCTAGTCACTAAAACATTTCTCTGAAACTCTTATAACTATGTACAAAATCGTGATACAGTATTATAATATAATATAAAAGAATTTTATAAAATTCTTGTACTCCTAGGTTTTGTTCGTGTATATTTAAATGTACATAATAATCCGTAAATTTTAAATTAAAAACTTTTTTAAATAATTCATGTGTATTATTGGCTTTAGAAGAATTCCTTGTTCTAGCTTGAAATAAGTATTTCATAAATACTGTGAAACTTGCTTTAGAATCTTTAGCCAGAGCTGTTAACGAGAGACACAAATAGAAAGGTAAAGAAAGTTATGTATCACTCCTAGTTGTATTAAAAAAATTAAAACGTACCAGGAGATTTGAAAAACAATACAATCTCGATTGCGTGAATCGCGCCATAAGATAGGCAAAAAATACATTTTTTTTTCGTTTTTGATAGTAAGATCTGTGACGAGATTTCTCATAGAAATAAAAGACGTTTTCGCAATGTTTTATTTCGGATTAGTACCGGTTTTCAACGCAACTCCAATCTCACTAATGGCACATGTATGAATACATATAAAATATAAATATGGAGAAGTAACTTAAAAAAAACCTTAAAGCATCAGGTTACAGAGTATCAAAATAAAATAAAACTGGCGTACCCTATCCGCATGTATAGTGCAGTGACTAAACGACATAGGTCCTAAAGGAACACAACAGGTCAAAGGGGATAAGACGTTTACTCAATCACTCTATATACATGCAAATAATCGATATCATATTATTTTCGAATGAATGTTTAAGTATCCATATCCATTTGTATAGATTGAGTGAATAAACCTCATATCCCCACTCCTTTGACGTATTAGCCAGTGTTTCTTTAGACACCATACTATGTGGCTGGGATAAGTAAGTTGTATTTTATTTTCTTACTCTGTACCCTGATGCTTTTAAGGTTTTTGCTAGTTACTTCTCCATATTTTGACGTGACAACGTCTTATAATTTGGTAGGCCGGGCCCTCATGCACGAAAACGATGTCCCGTAACGAAAGTCACACGGAACACACGTATCGCGCATGCACCGAGAGAGAGAAACACCTGTTACTACTAATACAGAATATATATTATATTATAGTACAGCTGTTACTTTCTGCATATACAGATAACCTAGTTATCCAATATTATTATTAGATTAGGTTAGGTTAGGTTTTATGACTCATGCCCGGGCTTTAACAACGAGGTCATATCGCCTACTACCAGAGCGCTCTTTCGTCACTCTGGTGGACATGAGCCCGACTCTACTGTGGGAGTCCTAAATTTTGCCTACCCTAAATTTTTATTCATCTAGGTTAGGGGTCTTTAACGAGTACCTGACATCGTACAGGCTCGGGACCTTCGCTTAACGTCCCATCCGAAGGACGGCGTGCTTAAGTTTATTTTACCTCCCAGATAAAATAAACTAAGGGCCTCGGTCGGGTTACGAACCCACGACCTTGAGCTCAGAAGTCAAGCACGCATACCACTGAGCTACCGGCGCCCTCTATTATTATTAGATATATACAGATTAATAATAAACTCGTTTTTTAACAATTATGCTTATGATTGTTTTCTTTCTATATTGTTTTTAAATTGTTTCAAGGTTCAAAAATTTTATTAAAATGATTTGTTATATTTCATTTTTGACACTTTCGCTATCTCGCAACTCAGACGTTGTCACGCTCATTTCGCCATGCATCGGAGTTGCACGCACCCGATTTTTTATTTTATATATATTCGTATATGTACCACTGATGATGACGCAGTTTCGTTGAAAACCGACTCTGTTCGGAAATTAAAACAGTGTGAAGACAACGTCTTTTAATTCTATATGCAATGTTTTCTTCCAGAAGGTTCTCAAGTTGACGGAAGAGAACGAGAAGGCCGAAAATCCAATTTATCGCGTCATAAAGTACTGCGGTATTTTCATCGAAACATTAAGAAAAATTAAAAACAATAAATTATAATATTTTAATAGGACAATAAATAAGACTATACTCTTTTTTTCATAAGTTTGAACTTGATAGATTAGGTTTTATTAACTATATACTTCTCATAATATTCACTATTATTATATATTTCAACTTGATGTATGATCAAGTTTTAGTTTGGATTGGATAGTAGGTGAATAATAAGATCTTAACTATTACATTGAATGATTTATTTCGTAAGACAGACTACAAGAGTGCCGATTTATTTCGTAAGACAGACTACAAGAGTGCCGATTTAAATTAAGTATATAATAATAACATTCAACTTAGAGAAATATTAAATTATGACTTTTTCATTTAAGGATAGTTAATTTAGCAGGCTCATCATTTTCAATTGTCCAAAGGGATCCATTTTGTGCCTTCTCTAATACTTCTATAAGTCTTTTACCCATATTTTTCGGGCTGAAACAAATAAAACAAATTACATATATCAAAAGATAAATACATATATCAAAACCATGGATAGAGGAAAATTAGTATTTATGTGAAACATTGTATATATGTGCGCAATTAAAATATAAGGGCACGTGACATCGTTCAAAACTTGCTAAACTGTCTATTTGTTTACTTTAAAACTTGGCGAATCTCATTAAATGAGAGAAGTGACGGGTAAGATCTTCACTCTGGTATGCGGATTGCCTACACTATGGCTGGAAGGAGTAATATGGGATAATTTTACTTCCCCGGCTATATGAAGTGTAGGGGAAGTTATGTAATCGATCAAAAATTCCATGCGGAGTTTCCAACGGAATTTTATATTTTCCGACCTTCATTCCAAATATGAAAAAAAAAAAAAATGTCTGTCTGTGAACACGATAACTCCCGATAGAATGAATGTATCGACACGAAATTTTATATGTAAATCCAGAACCCACTAACGACGACAACTATTGTTTTTCAGCCAAATCGATCAAAGGGAAGAGGAGGCTTAATATAAAAACTGATGTAATGAATTTATCGATAAAAAATTAAATATGAGGATTTAGGAGCCCATATGTAAGTCAACTGCTGAATATTAGCGCAAACGATCAACTGATTTTCGAGAAGGTGCAAATAGTTATTGATTAAATCGCTCTGGGGAAGTATATTGTTGGTGATTCACCGACGACTTTTTATTTATTTTTTTTCAACTTCAAAAGTCGGTCGCAACTTTTGTCTAAAGCAAAAACCAATGACCATCAAAGAATAGTCACTATTAAATTTTAAAACAGTGTAACAGGGTTACAAACATTAGTAATAGTGGTTCAGTGACCTCGCATAACAAAAAATTGTACTGCGTTCATTTTTACAAGCTTCAATGGATATAATCAATTGTTTTGTCGATATGGTTCTAAATAGATACAGATCCTCATCTTAGAAGAGAGAGAGAATATAATAATAAAAGTGCTTGCTTA
The DNA here is from genome assembly GCA_963662175.1 of Aradus depressus. NCBI lineage: Eukaryota > Metazoa > Arthropoda > Insecta > Hemiptera > Aradidae > Aradus > Aradus depressus. The sequence continues at coordinate 34,695,658 of OY759220.1, forward strand.
CTGAGCTCAAGATCGAGGCCCTTAGTTTATTTTATCTGGGAGGCAAAATAAGTTTAAGCACGCCATCCTTCAGATGGGACGTTAAGCGATGGTCCCGAGCCTGTACGATGTCAGGTACTCTAGGTGAATACAAATTTAGGATAGGCAAAATTTAGGACTCCCATAGTAGAGTCGGGCTCATGTCCACCAGAGTGACGAAAGAGTGCTCTGGTAGTAAGTTGTAGTTAAACTCCAGGCATGAGTCATAATAACAAATAATAATAACATTTTTATGTTATCTCTCTAAATGTTATATTTTATATTCTCTCTATATATATTGTGATAAAAGATTTTAATTATCACATTTCCTGTAGAAATTTGATCTCTTTTCTTTATTTAAATTTTGATTTCTACAGTAGTTTTTCGAAAATGGCCCTAAAAAAATATTATCAATAATTCATGACGTGTAATTTTTAAGAAAGTACACGTATACAACAAAAATTTCATTTAACAAACTTTACACTTGGATTTACAAAGATATACCAATTTTTTAATAATTTTAAATAATATTAATTTCTAATCCAAAGGTTTTTTAAATGATATTACTGGGCCAACAGGGAAGATGAATAGAATCGAATTTTATTAGGACAAATAATTGGGTTATTTTCTTTATTTACATTTTTTTAATTAAAAAAAAACTAAACATTTTAGTTATTTCATAGTTTATTTAGCTAAACACTTAAAACTATTTCTTTTTTTTCGGGCATATAAAAAAATAAATGATTAAATGTACCTTCTTTTGAAGTTTCTAAACACAATTTAGACCTCGATAAATCAACTTTCATATAATTGTTCAACTCTAAAAACAAACATCTCAACTTTATGTGCACTGTGCCAGAGCTAGCTCACGACTCTTCTCTCTATTTATTTCACAGCTGTTCTTTTGATTTCATTTTTTTTTGATGTCCCTTGTTTTTTTTAAGACCTTGATGTGTATATTATATATATATATATATATATATATATATATATATATATATATACACTAAAACTATATACTATATACTATATACTTCGTCTAGCTGGGGAAGTAAAAGTTGAGATGTTCCTATAATCGGGTAAAATTAACTTCAAAGAACCATTGCTTCCCAATTTGAGGCAATATTAAAAATGAAATTGGCTAATATGCATCGACCATAAAGCCAAAAAAAGAAATCTTTTTAAATTGGGTTTAAACGCTAAGAAAGTGTTTATAAGCTCAGATGGAAAAAAACAAAAGTTAGTCTTCACTTCAGGCGTTTAGAGAATTTTAGAAAAAATAATAGTAAACACACAAAATTAGTGAATCAACCAGTATACTTCGAAATTTTGGAATCTATGAATAGTATTTAACCACAATCAATTTATAAAAGTGACCGCAATGCAAAAAAAAAAAAATTGTTGTTGACAATTATCACTCATGACATTACAATTAAAGAATTGTATAACTACGTCAAATATAAAATAATAATTACAAAATACATACTTTTGGTAATAAAAAGAGCCGAAGTGCTTAATAAAATTGTCTATAACATCTGGATCATCACCAACAAGCTTTGATCCTGCTTGAATTAGCGGTGTATTTGTCATGCCTGGATTAATTGCAACCACCTTCACTCCTGTCTTCAAATAATATAAATCATGCTAGAAAAAAAGAAATATGTAATGAATTTAAATAAGGAATACCTTAAAAAATATATGACAAACAATTTAAAATAGGTTGAATAAATAGGAATTTCCTAATTTGAATGTTCTTTCAATTTCAGTCAAACACTATATATTTGACTAAGATTATGAACATTATTTTTTCAAAATTGTTCTAAATCTGGGGATATATATATTTGAAAAATACCAGGTCTCGCCTTAATGGCAGGTATTTTAATTATTTTAATTTTTATTATTTATTTTATTTTTATTATTGTATTTCATTTTTATTGTTTATTTTATTTTTATTATTGTATTTCATTTTTATTGTTTATTTTATTTTTATTTCTCATATTTCATTTGTCAATTCGTGTAAAGTACATGTTTAGTACTGGTTAAAATACAAATGTTTTTCTTCTTTTCTGATTGGTTTCATGGACAGTCAGGGATTCAAAAAAGTAAGAGACAGACAGACAGGGGACTGACGGTAGTGTTCGCGCCCGGTATGGAGAGGTTCCGTTAAAAAGGGTTTAAAATGCAATCAAATCATATCTATTTTGCCGGGGCTATAACAAAGTTGTCCGTTAAGAGGGGTGTCCGCTCTAGAGAGGTGCCCGTTAAGAGAAGTTTCACTGTATAACATAATTAATTCGAATTATTTAATAATTACATTTATGTGAAAAAGACCCTGTGACATATATAAATATGTATATATTATGTTATATTATATTATTGAGGGCGCCGGTAGGTCAATGGTATGCGTGCTTATCTTCTGAGCTCAAGATCGTGGGTTCGTAAACCGACCGAGTTCATTACTTTATTTTATCTGGGAGGTAAAATAAGTTTAAGCACGCCGTCCTTCAGATGGGACGTCAAACGATGGTCCCGAGCCTGTACGATGTGTAAATGTGTACGATGTGGACGATAGGCAAAATTTAGGACTCCCATAGAAGAGTCGGGCTCATGTCCATTAGAGTGACGAAAGAGCGCTCTGGTAGTAGGCGATATGACCTCGTAGTTAAAGCCCGGGCATGATTCATACAACCTATTATATTATTGAACATAATAAAGTAATGTACTACATACCCCATAAGACCTAGAAAGTTGATTGACAGCAGCCTTAGTCGCTGAGTAGACTGGAGTACTTGGGAAAGGTTCCAGAGAGGTTATAGAAGCTATGTTTATAATTGTTCCTCCTTTTCCATCGCAATTCTTGCCCATATATTTAAATCCAAGTTGAGTACCCCTTATTAGAGCTATCTGCATTTTAAAATTAAACTTTTAAAAACTTAATATTTATTAAAATACCTCATTTACATCTAAATATAAATTTCTATCATTATTCAGTAATATATAGACAATGTAAAAATAGTGTCTCACAAGATTAACATCAACTGCTAAATGCCATGTAGAACTTTCATTTGCGATTCCCGCATTATTGATTAGCAAATTTAATCCTCCGAAAGTTTCATTAGTTGTCTTAAAACAATCTAAAAAATATGGTTTCTTTAGTATTAATAAAACGTTCTTAATAGCTAATTTACTTGTATTACCTTCAAATTGTTCAGCATTTGTAACATCACATTGTAAAAATATCACATTGTCTTTATATTCTTCTTCTAACTCCGCTAACAAGCTTTCTCCAACATCTGTTTTTATATCACATAATGCCACCTGAAAAAAAAAAAAAAAAAAAAAAAGTTATTACAGGACTTTTTTATACCAGCAACGCTTACAGATATCTCTCTCTCTCTCCCTCCCCCTTCTCAAAAATATGTCATACTGGTATATACTAAATATATGAAAATAAAGAGACAGTAGTACTTTTTTGTTTCATTGTAAAGCGTAATTCTCAGAATGACTTTCTTATACCCAGTAATGCCAGTATGAAATGATTTGAGAAGAGAGAGGGACAGAGAGAGTTATCAATGTGAGTAAGCGTGGTTGGTATAAGAATGTACCTACTCTGTAATGGCCACATCACATATAACATTTTTTTTTTTTTTTTGGAGGCCATGGTGGTCGTGCGGGCGAGAGCGTAGGGCTTTGGTCGCATGGTCTCACCATGGTTTGCGGGTTCGAATCCCATCCGGGAGTGAGTTTTATTTCGTAGATAGAACTTACTCCCGGGGCCATGGATGTAAATAACTAGATAACAACTTCATATGAGACATGGCTAATATGCAAACTACATGAGAACAACAAAAAAAAAATTTTTTTTTTTTTCCTCACTTTTTTTCATTAAGTTTTTATAAAAAATAACAATAATAAAAACGAGGGCGCCGGTAGCTCAGTGGTATGCGTGCTTGTCTTCTGAGCTGAAGATCGTGGGTTCGAAACCCGACCGAGGCCCTTAGTTTATTTTATCTGGGAGGTAAAATAAACTTAAGCACGCCGTCCTTCGGATGGGACGTTAAGCGATGGTCCCAAGCCTGTACGATGTCAGGAACTCGTTAAAGACCCCTGCCCTAGGTGAATCAAAATTTAGGGTAGGCACAATTTAGGACTCCCACATTAGAGTCGGGCTCATGTCCATCAGAGTGACGAAAGAGCGCTCTGGTAGTAGGCGATATGACCAAATATACAATTCATTACTATGCAATACAATTTAAACATTATTGTGAAATATTTCGTATGGAAATTTATTTTCCATTTTTTGTGGTTCTATAACATTAGTCGTATTGATCTCATTTTAATTCCAATGATTACCAGCGATTGGGAATTTAATAAGAAATATTTTTGAAGGGGTAAATTTTTCGATAGGACTAACCATTTTCGGGTAAATCCAGAAAACGTCTAAATATATATGTTTTAAAACTACATCTCAAGAAGGTTTTCGGCATGTATCTCGAAGACCGGACGACCTGCGAAAAATCTTATTTCATATAAAATATGTATTTCAATTTTTTTTACAACTTTTACTTGAAACGATTTTTGATTAGGTCATAAATATAAGCCGTATCTAAATGTACTTAAGCCCCGAAGTAAAGTGGTCTCAATTTTCAAGGCCAAAATTTAATAAGATCTAAGTTAATACATGTGACTTCTTCATTGCACTTCAACCACGAAAAACGGTCAAAAGTATTCAGGGGATCTTGAAAAGTGAAAATCAATTTAAACCTCGATCTCGGATTTTCGCACGATTACAATATTTTCTTATACTATAACTTAAGGAAGTAAAAATTTACATTTCGGAAATCGATGATATTAATACGAACTAAAATAGATTCCAATAGCTGAATAATTAATTTTTTAATGAAAGTTAAATGATTTTCGTAACTGTTATTCTTAATGAGTTCTATTGATTGGCATGTATCTTGGGAGTGACCCACTAAAATAAATAGTCATACTAGATAATATTTAATTCATGAAGACATCCTCATAGAATTTTTTATTATTTTAACGAGTGCCTGACATCGACAGACCGTTAAGGAAAGAGATTTGAAGAAAATTGTTGGTTTGGTACTTTTAATACGGGTTGGCGGAGATCGAGAAGACCGAAAATTGTTGAAATTCCGTAGGGGTGTAGTTTTTTTTAGAACTTACCCAAAAATTTACAGAATTTCATTCAAATCTGACAAATTTTTCTACATGAAGTTGGTAAATTGGAACTTTAGGAGGGTTCGATTGTCAATGCTAAAATACATCGATCAAAAACAACCAAAATTTTAGCAATTGTTGAGGTGGTTTTCGATTGTCAAAAACTCATTGAACGCAATCAAACAAATTGTCTGATTGTTAATCGGATAGGTAACATTATAAGAATATAATTTATTTCTTACAGTTTCAAATGATGGGGTGGGTGCGTTCACCGGCAACAACCGGTTTTCAGCACATAGACCGCTCTAGCACAGTCGCTATTTTAACTTAGTGCTCGATTTCTTTTGGAACATAAGAAAAACACTTCGACAAAACATATTTCGAAATAAAATTAATTTTTTTTTAGAAAGCAATTTAAATATGATGAACTTCAAGAATATAATAACAAATACAATTTTGTTCCTAAGAACAACCTGACTTGAAGGATTAGTGTCAAAAATATTCCTCATTTGTTTTCATAAGTTAAGAAATGGAGATATAATGATAAATGTGCGGGAAAGAAAGATTTTCGTGGAAATTTTATTCTGGATGATTTGACGAGGAATTATTAAGAACAATGACCTTTTTGCATGAAATTCAATGAGTTTTTCGGACTAGGTTTTTACGAATTCGAATTTATAAAATGATCCATCAGATTTTTTTTCCCCTCGAAAATTCATAATATTTAAATGTTTATGTCTTATTCCATATAGAAGAAAATTACACACATATATATATATATATATATATATATATATATATAAAATAAAAAAAATATATATATATATATATATATTTTTTTTTTCCTCTAAATAAATTTACGACTGATTTATATGTAACTGTAGATCATGGCGTTGTTGGTTTACCTTGGCTCCATGCTCCAGAAGACTCTCACAGAAGGCACGTCCTATGCCCTGAGCTCCTCCAGTCACCAGTGCGATCTTGTCTGACTGACTCATGACGACTCCTCAAGACTTACTCTGCCAGACTGCCTTAGACCGACCACATATCGACCAAAATAGGATTAGAGCAAGGTCAAGCCAGAAATATGTCAATAAGATGATGCTTCATTATAATTTTAAATAAACTTTTTTTAAAAAAAACATCAAAAGTTCAAGACGTGCATTTTTTAAGAGGGTGCACGAAATTTTATAAACAATTTCAATTAACAAACTTTTCTAAAAAGATGCCATCTTGTTTTCTATATTTTGCAAAAATCCAAATCTAATCCAAAGGTTTTCAAATTATCTTATTACAGGGAAAATTAATAGAATAGAATTTACGAGAACAAATAGTTTGGGTTAATTTTTTTAAATCATCTAAATTATTAAATAAAAAAACTAAACATTGAAACAAACAAAAATCAAAAGAAAAACTCTTAAAAACTAAATTCTTAAAAACTATTTCAATTTTTTTTTTCTGTTTTATATTTTTGGCCATTTTTTAAATTTAAGTTATATATTTCTGGGCATATATCCGGTCATATATCTAAACCAACAACATTATGTACCTTCTTTTCGGATCAATTTCACCGTCAATTAACTTCTATTTAGTTCATTACAACTTAAGCCTAAACACCACTCTCCATCATTACTCAGACCGTCTCTATTCAACCCAGTCCTCGACTCGACACTCCACACACACTAAAAAACAGCTGATGGCCGTGTTTTGTTTTTTACTCATTTGTTTTTTAAAAAATTTGATTTTTATAAAAAAATAAATATAATTAATTTTTTTATAATAATAATTTAATGTGTGTATTCTTTTTATACATCACAATATAAAATTATTACCTTCTAACAAGATAAAGTAATTGATATGTTATGTCCGTGAAATGATGTTTGTGTATTCAACAAAATAATAACTGAAACCATGAAAACATAAAATTAAAATCAGAAGCTTATCTATATATATATATATATACTTCACTTCTGAGCTCAAGGTCGTGGGTTCGAAACCCGGCCGAGGCCCTTAGTTTATTTTATCTGGGAGGTAAAATAAATAAATACCTCCCAGATAAAATAAACTTAAGCACGCTGTCCATCGGATGGGATGTTAAGCGATCATCCCGAGCCTGTATGATGTCAGGTACTACCCTAGGTGAATACAAATTTAGGATAGGCAAAATTTAGAACTCCCATAGTAGAGTCGGGCTCATGTCCACCAGAGTGACGAAAGAGCGCTCTGGTAGTAGGCGATATGACCTCGTAGTTAAAGCCCGGGCATGAGTCATAATAACTAACTATATATATACATATACTACGACTAATGATATATGGAATAAAAATAAGTTACATAAGAATGATTTCCACTCAGCAAACTATCTTATTTTATAACTAAACTTGGCGAAGGTGTACTGTCGAAACGGGTAATTTATGCATAATTGTTTTTATAGAATAGACAATATTTTCAAAAATAGGTTTGTTTTATTTGTTTATTATTAGTTCCCAGGATATGTCCGCCTTCCTCAGCCTAGAAGTTGTAAAGTATTGTCATAGAAGAAGGCCCTTCGTAAATGCTATTTTTCTCTCGTACTCCAATTGTTTGTCTCTAGCCTATTCAGATGTTATCGGACTTGTGTAGAATAGCGTTTCTCTTGATGGCTAACCCTTGGGAAACAACCCTATCTACAATTTATTGTCCCCATTCAGTAAACAAGCTGTTGTCTGATGTGAAACTGGAATGTTTAGTTAAGATTTCACGGAGTCCTCATTCAAGGAGATATCTCAGGCTCCCATGATAAGACGACCCACTGCAGTCGGAAATAACTTTATCTGTTAAGGGAAAAGTGCAACGTCAACATGGTTATGAAACGGGAAACACTATAGAAATCTTAATTATAAATACTCTTTCGGAAGGGGTTCAATTGGCATCTTAAGTCAGTCGACACTCATTTGGTCGGTTTCAGTCTGCCAGTTGTCAGTCTCTTGTAAGTTCCGAGTTAGCTATCATCTGGTCTTCTCATTTTGAGGGATAATGAATGGTCTTTGTACAATAAATTGATGTGAATTTACACTTCCATGTTTTTCCGTACTTAAGTACCTGGCATCAGAAATTCCTGTTTTATACCAGAAAAACCTCTCTGCTTTTAAGACAGTACACCTAATTGCTGAAAGAATTTGTATTTTACTTCAGTCGCCTTCAAGCGTTACAGAATTCACACGTTTGTATAGCTATCATCACTACGCTAATGTGAAGAAATTTCTCATCACCATGCTAAATTAAGATGAATATCCATTGATCACATCGTTGCTATCTGAGAATATTACATTTTTTGGAGGAGGGGGAAGTGAAGTGAATCACCTATATTTTTAAAAAAATCAATATTAGCCCTGCATCAGGGTTAATAGTTACCAAAAAAGTGTATATATAATTTTTTTGCCAGAACAGCCATTTCCAAGTAAAAAAAAACAAAATTTTTTTTAGTAGATATTTATTATTCCACGTGACACCATGTCAGCTTTACTCGGATCGATGTATTGAAATGTTAAGTTAAGAATTATTCTGAACATCTGTGGGAAAAATCCTCTTTGTTGATTCTTCCCGATACCCGTGAAAGAAAAATAGATATGAAAACGGAAATACTTTTATTTTCAAATATTGTTTTTGTATGTTTCTTTTTCAAAGAACAATATCAGGTACAAAAATATAAATACATATCCAATTTTTTTAATGTAGTTCTTTGTTGTCGAGTAAATTAGTAAGTAGTGTTAGTTTTTCGTTACACGATTTTAATTAAAGCTAATTAAATAAATTTGCTTAATATCAAGGAAGAGGGCAGGTAATATTACTCACAAGAGAAGGGATTTAAGATGTATATTAAGAAAAAAGAGGCTTATTTTCAAAAATGTATTTATTTATTGTTATTCATACAATAATACACATTTAATATAAAATAATAATATATCAGTTGAATATGTTCAACTTTGAAGAGTATTAAATAAAACATTATTCATTTAAGGATAGTTAATTTAGCAGGTTCATCATTTTCAATTGTCCATAGAGATCCATTTTGTGCCTTCTCCAACACCTCAATGAGTCCTTTCCCCATATTTTTTGCACTGAAATAAGAAAAAATAAATTAATAAACTTTATTGTGTAAGCGTCACCTTACCTCAGCATTAAAAGAATATTATAGAAGTTATAGCCTCAGTGAACTTCAGCATGGAACTCATGTACCCTTCCTCAAACTGAACTTTTCTTGCAAATTCCCGGACTTTAATTATGAATAACTACAATAAGAGGGCCGAAAGGAGCAGTAATTGATCCATCATCTTATATAATAATAATATTTATTTCCGTTGAACCATAACAGGGCAATTGGAGACTTCGTACAATGTTGTACATCAAAATGGATTATTAATTACATACAACCCATATTAAATATTAGAATACAAACACATACAAAATTAATAATAATAGGTTAGGTTTTATGACTCATGCCCGGGCTTTAACTACGAGGTCATATCGCCTAATACCAGAGAGCTCTTTCGTCACTCTGGTGGACATGAACCCGTCTCTACTGTGGGAGTCCTAAATTTTACCTACCCTAAATTTTTATTCACCTAGAGTAGGGTTCTTTAACGAGTACTTACATCGTACATGCTCGGGACCATCGCTTAACGTCCCATCCGAAGGACGGCGTGCTTAAGTTTATTGACGTGAAAACGCCTATTCGCTCGTTAAGCACAGTGATAGCCGGTCCAACTTTCTTGTGTTGCAAAATACCGTCAGATTTCAATCGATAATAACTATGAGACTAATAATGCGATAACAACGGTTGAGGTCACAATGGAGAGAAGAGCATGTCTGTACGTGTTTGTTGTGCAGTGTTTGTTTTGCCTGTGATGTTATCGGGCTAGTGTGGGCGCCGGCGGATGACTGTTGAGAATTAGCGTTGTGTAAAATTAGAAATTAGTGTAGCGTGATAACGCGTTTAGATAGGACGTTGATTCGGGTGTCATTGTAAAGAGCTTGAGGAGCACTACTAGGACTCAAAAACAATAAAAATATTCGCCGAAATATATGTAAAAATCGGTATTAAATTGAAAATTGTAAAAAAATGAAAGATGTCGTCTCATATGAATCGTAAATATGCGCGGAATTATAGAAAACGCAAATCAGAGGAAAGCTCGCATCAAAAGGAATTCAAAAAACCTAAAAAGTCTAGTGCCGAGCAAATGCAAGAGCTACGGCAGCATCGAAAAGAAAATGAAAAATGATTTTATTCGACGTTTTCACAGAAAATCTACGGCGTGGACCTTGACTACGCCATAATGTTTTTTTTATCTCCCAGATAAAATAAACTGAGGGCCTCGGTCGGGTTTCGAACCCAAGATCTTGAGCTCAGAAGACAAGCAGGTAACTTTGGTACTGACACTGCCATATTATTTTTTATTTGAGTGTTTAATGTTGTATTAACCGCTTTGATTATTGACAGGCTATCAATAGGTTGCCATCTCATTCTAAACATCCATGGGAAATCGACATGAATATAAATCTGATTACAAAATTGTATAATAATAATAATAATAATAATTGGAAGATACATACTTTTGATAATAAAAAGTGCCTAAATGTTTTACAAAATTGTATAATAATAATAATAATAATTGGAAGATACATACTTTTGATAATAAAAAGTGCCTAAATGTTTTACAAAATTGTATAATAATAATAATAATAATAATAATTGGAAGATACATACTTTTGATAATAAAAAGTGCCTAAATGTTTTACAAAATTGTCTACAACATCTGGATCATCTCCAACAAGCTTTGGCCCGGCATGTATTAGCGGTGTATCTGTCATGCCTGGGTTGACTGCAACCACCTTCACTCCAGTCTTAAAATAATATAAATCGTGCTAGAAAAAAAAAATATATATTAATAATTATAATTTGTTGATAGTTAACAAAAAACAATGGAAAATATCTGAGCAGGACTTCTTTATACCAACCACATTTTTATAGATCACTCTCCCCTTTATCAAATTCATTTTCAACAAGCATTACTGGGTAAATAATCTGCTGGCATCAGCGGTTTTCTTCGTTTCACTGCGCAGCGTAGAACTGAAAGTAACTTTCTCATATCCAGTAATACCAGTAAGAAATGGAGTGATCTGTAAAAACATAGTTGGTACAAGAGGATTCTGTTATGGCCACATCAGATAAAGATATATATAAATATAAATGAGAGGGCACCGGTAGCTCAGTGGTATGCATGCTTGCCTTCTGAACTAAAGAACGTGGGTTCGAAACCCGACCGAGGCTCTTAGTTTATTTTATCTGGGAGGTTAAATAAACTTAAGCGTGCCGTCCTCCGGATGGGACGTTAAGCGATGGTCCCGAGCCTGTACGATGTCAGGTACTCGTTAAAGACCCCTACCCTAAATGAATAAAAATTTAGAGTAGGCAAAATTTAGGACTCCCACAGTCGGGCTCATGTCCACCAGAGTGACGAAAGAGCGCTCTGGTAGTAGGCGATATGACTTCGTAGTTAAAGCCCGGGCATGAGTCATAAAACCTAACCTAACCTAGAACACTTGATTGACTTCCTGACTCCAAACAGCGATAGGTGTATATAGGATTTCCGAAGTCTAGAAGGTACTATGAAATAAAATTGAACAGTTTTAAAACTGGATTCTACAAGTGATAACTTGATCTAAAGCAATCTTTTGATTAATAAAAACATTAAAATAACAACATTAAGAAAACTACTTTTGAACACAAAAGAATCACAAGTTATTTTTTGGCACAAAACACAATGCTTTTCATTCAAAATTGCACTGAAAGTAGACTTTTCGGGGCAAAATGCTTGTGCTATTAACTTTGTCTGAACCAAAATGCATTATATCAGCTGATACGGAATAGAATCCATGTCCCAGCCCATCAGATAATGTTTCCGAAAGTCTTTAATTATTGACTTGAATCTAAGATATCATTAATTTTGCGGTTTCTGGAAATATGATATGTAACTCATCGACACAAGTATACTACTGACCAGGGGCGTAGCCAGGATTTTGAGCAGGGGGGGTTTCCATGGTTAGCGTTGCAAACGTTTTGTTATTAATTTGGGAGACTCGAACCTCTAGAAGCTCCCCCTGAGGTAACCACTGACTGTAATACTTAAGCTGAGTTTACATGAGTAGCAAAAATGCAAAGCGCAGCAGCAGTAAATGCACGCTGTGGTTTCTGTGCTTTTAGAATTAAATGATTCACATCCAATAGCGTGCATTTGCTGCAGCTTCGCTTTTCATTTTTACTGCGCATGTAAAATCAGCTTTAAGAGTATAAAGTATAACATAAATGACGATTTTGAGAAAGGAAATGAAATGATCGAATTCATATATATTTAAATAAATGTAATATGACTTGTTTTGTACATGTACATTTATGTAACAGCTGATGGCTGACGCAAGGGAAATTTGAAGATCCTATTGGTAACTTGCAAGCAATCCATTTTTAATAAAAACTATTTTTTTAGTTTATTTAATTTTTATCTTGATTTTATGCTCTGACCAGGGGGGGCACGCGCCCCTCCCCCCCGGGCTACGCACTTGCTACTGACTAACATAAAGAATAATTATTGGACATTGACATACCCCATAAGATCGAGACAGTTGGTTGACAGCGGCTTTTGTTGCTGAGTAGACAGGAATACTTGGGAAAGGTTCCAATGAGGTTACAGAAGCTATATTAACGATAGTTCCTCCTTTACCACCAGAGTCCTTGCCCATATATTTAAATCCAAGTTGAGTACCTCGTATCAGAGCTACCTGTAAACAAAACGTTAAATTAGGAAGGATTTTACAAAAGATTCGAATCAGTGAAGCTGTAATCTTACAAAGGAAGCTAAAAGAATAATTTATAAGACAATTGGCCAAAGTAATATACATTACTTTATGGATCAGATATCTGGATAATAAATCCAAACAATGTCATTAAATTGCACAAAAAATAAAAATCCTTGTTAATTTTTTTCTTTGAACATCGTATAAGACTAGGTAATTTTATTTAATTTAAGTGGATATCTAGATTTATTTATTTCATTATTGTATATTAATTCTTTGTATTTCTGTATTATTTTATGTGTTTGTGTTATTACATTAGGTTTAATTAGAAATATCTCACTGTTTAATAGTTTCTTTTCATTTTCGAAATTGACCAATATGTTTGTTTAAAAATTTTAAAAATTCATAATAAAAATTATTGGTGTAAATTGTGTTTTTGGCAGAATTTATTTTTAAGGGATGTTTGGTTAAGTTCTAAATTGAAAAAACTGTTAAACGATAAGATATCTCTCTAATTTAATAACACAAACATACAGGGGCGTAGCCAGGATTTTGAGCAGGGGGGGGGGGGGGGGGGGGGCAAAGTTAGGTTACAGGGGGGGGGGGGGGGGGTATAGACTTCCGGGGACACAATCCACAGTTTCCATAGTTAGCGTTGCAGACTTTTTGTTATTAATTTGGGAGACTCGAACCCCTAGAAGCCTCCCCCGAGATAACCACTGACTGTAATACTTAAGCTGACTTTACATGAGCAGCAAAAATGCAAAGCGCAGCAACAGCAAATGCACGCTGTGGTTTCTGTGCTTCTAGAATTAAATGACTGATAGCCAATAACGTGCATTTGCTGCTGCTCCGCTTTGCATTTTTACTGCGCATGTAAAATCAGCTTTAAGAGTATAAAGTATAACATACATAAAGATTCTGAGCGAGAAAATGAAATGATCGAATTCATATATATTTAAAAAAATTTAATATAACTTGTTTTGTACATGTACATTTAGGTAAAGCACAATTTTCGTTTATTCTCTGAAAATCGTGAAAGAACTTCCTCTTTGAAGTGTTCTCGATCGTTTTCCAAAAACTTTCTGTGCACTCTTAGCATGCAGATACCATTAAGACGGTCTTGTACCATGGTAGATCTAAGCCATGTCTTCACACTCCTCAGGGTGCTGGATGTCCTTTCAATCGTACCTGTTGTGCACGGCTGTGCCAAGCAAGCAAATCATCAACGCCTGTCTTGTCTGGGGGAAAAAGTGCTCTGTTTCGTCCAAAACATCAATAAGGTCTATTGCTTTCAGTTCTTCTTTTTCCATGTTTTTCTCTTTCCACAGGTTGAACCACAGCTCTGTTTCATTTTGGAGCTCAGTCAGATTGTAAAATACAGCGATTTCTTTTGTTTTTTTCTCTGGCCAGGGGGGGGGGGGGGGCACGTGCCCCCCCTGGCTACGCCCATGCAAACATACAATATAATACAAAGAATTAATACACAAAAATGAAATAGATAATATAAATAATAAATTATCTAGAAATCTAGACACGAAAGTAAAAAAAAAAAAGTAAAATTACCTATTTTTATCATGTTCAAAAAATTAATTTAACAATAATATTTCTATAGAAGCTAGAAATATCAAAGAATCACACTAACAAAATATGACTCAACAAAAGAATAACATGAGCAGCATTAGAAAAAAACATAGTTTGATTATAGATCAGCAAATAAAGAAAATTTGATGGTGGGAATTCTTCCCGAAACGTCTAATTTTCTCGGTGGTAAAAACCAAAATAAATATAGGAAAAAATATAGCTAATGAAAAACGTATTATCAATAACATAAATTCAAAATCTGGTCACACAGTCCAAAAATTACGTTTATTACTTAAATAAAGGTTTTTATAATTATTGAGTACAAGTAAAGAGTATCTTACAAGATTAACATCGACTGCCAAATGCCATGTAGATGTTTCATTTGCGATTCCTGCATTGTTAATAAGCAAATTTAATTCTCCGAAAGCATCCTTAGTGTCCTTGAAACAATCTGAAAAAAAAATTATCGGTATATTTATTACTTTTAAGGCAGATAGACAAACTTTTTATTGCACTAAAGTAGGAGTCTTCAACCTGCGGCCCGCTGAAGGAATTTTAATGGCCCGCCGGCATTTTAGTGGCCCCCACCTTTGAATTTGAGGCAATTTCAAGAAAAACATTTTTCTGCTATTCTCGATATTTAAAACATTTCGTGTTTCATGTGACTAAAGTAACTACCAATTCTTTGATGTTATTTTAGGGCCCTTTTCGAAAAACTACTGTAGAAATCAAAATTTAGAGAGATCAAATTTCTACAGGAAATATGGTAATTCAACTTGGAAATTTTATAATTTATTATTTATTTAAGTATTATTATTTCTTTGTTATTAATTTTACTTATATTTTTTGATTTATTTTAACTTTACATTAACAATTAAACCTTTTTTATCTCATTGTGGAGACGATGTCTCCCGATAGAATGAATATTATATATGAGTTCAGAACCCTCAAACGACGACCTATTATATTTCAGCCAAATCGACCAAAGAAAAGGGGGGATTAGAGGGCCTAATATAAAAACTCTAATAACTGCCGATAGAATGAATCAACAATGAAAGACAACAAATATCGATTTTCAACCAAATCGATTTTCGGCCAAAGTGGAAAGGGGGATTAGGGGAGAGGCTTAACTCACAAACTTTAATAACTGCCGTTGTTGAATGTTTCGGTCATTTTTTAGCTTTATATTAAAGATAAATTCATAATTGAATATTCATTAAAAAATAATAACTTTTATTACCTTCAAATTGTTGTGCATTTGTCACATCACACTGTAAAAATATCACTCTTTCTCCATATATTTTTTTAAATTCCGCCAATGTGCTTTCACCAGTTTCTTTTTTTAGATCACATATTGCAACCTAAAAGAATATATAATTAATTATTACAATTAAAGTCTTCTACCATATACCTAATCACATACTGATGTAAATGTACAGTCTAATCATAATAATATTAAATAATACAATTCAAATACTAAGAAATAATAACATATCTCCAGAAACAAATAATTCTTTTGTTGCTTGCTATTGATTGGCATAACGTTGTTGATATGAGTATCATGTTAGCTCGGTCATCGTACTCTTTATTAAAAATATCGGTTCGGTCTGATATACAAATATTTTAACATTAAAAAGAGTATTGGTATCTACCAAAAGTGTCGTACTTTACTTGTATCGATAGGTCCCAACAGACGCCACAGCTGTCCTCCCTGTTGAAGAGGTAGGCTGTCACTCTAGGCAAGCTTTCTCTTCATAGCCATATACGATGTAGACATGAACGATGTAGGAATTCAATGCAATCCTTTCGTAAAACATTTTTAAAAGGTAATGACAATTTTATTGTGATGTCTTTACAAAGTGTGTATCCAGAAAACGGAATTAAGTTTCTGTAATCTTCCAGGTACAAGTACTGGAAAGATAAACATATTTAGCCTGAAGATCTACTTTAGAATCAAAACAAATAGGATGACGATAAGAAACTATTGATATCGTACTATTTTTATTATAACAAGAAATACGAAAAATATAACAAGTAATACGAAATACAATGCTTAAAGCAGTATTTTTCATATTCTATTTCTTTATTTGATATTAGTTTTAAAATATGTGTAGTCATATGAAATTCTGTTGACAGAGTAAACAAACATAAAACGATAATATCTATGTATTTAGAGGGTAGATAATACAAATAATAAATATTTCTTTGTAATTATGGTTAATAAATACTGATAATTGACTATTTACATACATAAGAATAACAATTTCGCTTTTTTCAAAACACGTGTGTCTGTGTTTGTGATTGAAAGGTTGTGAGCGCTCTACCGACAAAAAGGATTGCAGCTTTGAACTTGAAATTTGGAATGAAGAGGTCGCATGTGCTAACTTAGATTTTAGCCGAAATCGGGCGAAAATTGAAACCACTTTACTCCGGGGCCCAAGTACATTTGACAAGATACCGGTTATGTTTATGATCTAATCAAAGATCGTTTCAAATAAATATTGTAGAGAGCATTGAAATACATATTTTATATAGAACACGTTTTTTTGCAGGTCGTCCGGTTTCCGAGATACATGCCCAAAACCGACCTAAAGTGTAGTTTTAAAACACATATTTTTAGACGTTTTCTTGATTTACCCGAAAACAGTTAGTCTTATCAAAAAATTGACTCATAACAAAAATATCCCTTATTGAATTTCCAACTACGAGGTCATATCGCCTACTACCAGAGCGCTCTTTCGTCACTCTGGTGGACATGAGGCCGACTCTACTGGGGGAGTCCTAAATTTTGCCTGCCCCAAGGGCTGGGGTCTTTAACGAGTACCTGACATCATACAGGCTCAGGACCATCGCTTAACGTCCTATCCGAAGGACGGCGTGCTTAATGCTCCCACATAAAATAAACTAAGGGCCTCGGTCGGGTTTCGAACCCACGTTCTTGAGCTCAGCACGCATACCACTGAGCTACCGGCGCCCTCAGGACATATTTGGTTGGTTTGGTTTTATGACTCATGCCCGGGCTTTAACTACGAGGTCATATCGCCTACTCGTGCGCTCTTTCGTCACTCTGGTGGACATAAGCCCGACTCTACTGTGGGAGTCCTAAATTTTGCCTACCCTAAATTTTTATTCATCTAGGGTAGGGGTCTTTAACGAGTACCTGACATCGTACAGGCTCGGGACCATCGCTTAACGTCCCATCCGAAGGACGGCGTGCTTAAGTTTATTTTACCTCCCAGATAAAATAAACTAAGGGCCTCGGTCGGGTTACGAACCCACGACCTTGCGCTCAGAAGTCAAGCACACATAC
Source organism: Aradus depressus (assembly GCA_963662175.1). Classification (NCBI taxonomy): domain Eukaryota; kingdom Metazoa; phylum Arthropoda; class Insecta; order Hemiptera; family Aradidae; genus Aradus; species Aradus depressus. The sequence continues at coordinate 34,713,584 of OY759220.1, forward strand.
CACTGAGCTACCGGCGCCCTCAGGACATATTTCAAAATAATGTTTAAGTTTTATCACTTAGCAACGATTGATAAAATATTTTTTTATTATTGATAATTTTTATAAAAATAAAGAAAAAATAAAATATATATATGTGATATGGCCATTACAGGACTTTCTTATACCAACCACGCTTTCAGATCACTCTCTCTCTCTCTCCCTTTCAATATCCTTTCAAACTAGCATTACTGAATATAAGAAATTCACTCTTAGAATTCCGCTATACAATGAAACAAAATACCGCTGACACCAATTCATTACTTTTATATACCCAGGAATACCAGAATGAAATGTTTTTGAGACATATAAGAGAATTGTAAGTCTAGATAATGAATGGCCTTGTTGGTTTACCTTGGCGCCATGCTCCAGAAGACTCTCACAGAAGGCACGTCCTATGCCCTGAGCTCCTCCAGTCACCAGTGCGATCTTGTCTGACTGACTCATGACGACTCCGCAAGACTGACTGAACACTGCCTTAGGGCGGTCTCTCTAGACAGAGCTGTTATCGATAAACAAAAGAAAAGAGGCTGACCAAGGTCAACACTAGTACATGTCAACAAGTCTGTTTTATTTTCATTTTAAATGAAGTATAATTAACACTTGGCAATATTGCCGAAACAATTTGTTATTTACTTCAGTCATTATCTCTCAAAGTGTTATGCAATTTACACAACACATGTTCCACTGTGTGTTTGCTGGTGAAATCCGGTTTTATAAAAAAAAGGAAGCGATTTTGCAAATCTTTATATTTTTGCTGGATATTTAGATGATTATATCGGGTCGTTACATATGAAATGTCCGTGTTTGTTTTCATAACACTTTGAAGAGGATTAAAGATTTACCTGTTGATTACCTGCAAAATATTTACAATCTGCAATAAACACTAGTTAATTATTTATTTACTATTAATGTTTGTTTTCCTTCCAAATAGACATTCATACTTCGGAATACTAATCAGGTTTTTGGTGAAGGGTGTTCTAATGAAAGAACTATTCGTCGTTAATCGCAAAATTGTAACAAACGTCGTGCAAGTGGAACTGGCATCAGTGGTGTGCCAAAGCCTATGTTGTAGTCGAGACAAGAAAGTTTCATAAAAAATTCATATTTTACTTCCAGATCACGATTACTTTGATTGTAGGTTTTCCAAAGGGTTCTAATGCTTTGATCACTGGGCAAATATTGGCGAAAAACATTTTTGACCTTATAATAGTGGTTTTCTATGCTTCTATTTCTATAAAAGCTTTTACAGCAGCTCGGTGACCAGCATATTTATTGCTGATCTTGTCGCCACCTCTGTTCTCCGTTGGTGATTTTCCGGTTATAAAATGTTTCTTAGGAACATAATCAATCCTTTTATTTGTTATACCCAAAATCGTAGAAAATGCCTTTTTGCATACCTGCACATTATCTTTATGATGATCGGGAAAATGTTTCGGAATGAAAAAATTTATGGATATCTCCTTCGAGAACGAGGACGTCATAGTGTTTTGACGAGAACGTTTCCTTTGAACGGGACTTGTAGATGTATGTCTTAAAATTATTTCATCCTGCTTAATCTTATTTGTTACTGCATAAAACATTTAGTTGAATCTTCGGACATCTTGTATGCTTTATTCCTGGCATTGGAAACGTGAGTTACTATGAGCATAGGTGGGCCGCGTCGGAAACCCCGTTGCAGAGTGTCTAAAATGAATTGAAAGGTTTGTCTAAATTTATTACGAAAAAAATAAATAAATCAACAGACTGAAATAAAAAGAAAATGAATGGTAAGCTAAGTAAATAAACGAAAACAAGCCTCATTCTTTTTTCTTTCACACGCTTTCACTCAACCGGCCTGGCCGTTTTTTTCTGCCCTTTCCCGGAGAAACTGCTCGTACGACTTCGAATTCCATTTCAGAACTTGAAGTAAAAGCGTCAAAAAAGACAATTAATTAGTTTTTAAGGACTAAAAGTAAGTGTAAAACATTAAAAAAATACCTTTCTTTTTCCGGTCAGGAGATCTACACGTAGCCGTGATCGGTCTGCGATTATAAACACTAGGTAGGCCCCATTAAAAATACAATCATTACCCACAGATTCCTCACAGTTTAGCCAACATAAAAATACGATATAGCAGGGAATTCGATAGAATAACGGCATCAAAAGTAGGAAAAAAAAACTCGAAAAAATGGGGACATATTACGTTTTGTTGCAATAAAAGAATGTCCGGTAAAGTCAGGCCTTGGACTTGCTCCGTTTTGCCACGGTATGGCGAAAAGTGGCAGCCATTTTTGTAGTTACTCACTTTTTTATTGAAACATGACTTTCTAATTTTTTGATGAGTTTAGTTTGATAATGCTTGAATTGGGGCGAGGACGTTAATTGAATAAAAGACGTTTGAAAACCATAAGGCCGAGAAGTGTGTTTGTTGTACCATATATCTAAAAAAGGTAGCCATTTTGCAAAAGTCGGCCCTGAACTAATTCTTGTCAAATGTCCTAGGTTTTTCTATATATTAAGAACAGGGTTGCCAACATTTTAACACAATATTTACAATAATAATATTTACAGTCATGTGGGCTGCTCATTATCACATAATTTATAATAGTCATTATATAATTTCGGTATGAGGTAATTTCTAGTTTTAGAGCGTGTCTATTTCTTATTTTAGAAGTGTGGAAGGGTATTTTTCTTAAATCATATCTTTATTGTCTATTTGTTTGTATTTGTTAATAATGATTTTGTTTATTAGATGAATGTAGTTTAATGTTTATGTTCTATTTCAATGTTATATTAATCCTTTTCCAACGTTCCAAAATCCGATGTTATAGTTTATTTATGTGCATTATTACGAGTAGATAAGGATGTCCATAGTCTGACCCCGTACCTGAGATCTCCTAACGTCTGATATGAGGTCAGTAACAGGGGCGTAGCTACCGCTGTAGCAGTTGTAGCAATGGTAAAAGGGCCTCCAAACTAGAGGGGCCCCATCATGCGTAAGCAAAAAATCATAAAATGTTATCCATAGTCATATTGATAAAAGCCAAGCTCTAATGAATAAATAATAAAACACTCCGCCTCAGCTCTATATTATTCCGTCTCGGGAAAATACCATATAGGCCAGTCAATATGCTTTTGAAAACCCCAAAAATGCACACTGAGTTCTAATCTTTTTACGAAAAAAACCCGTCTCAACTCCTTCTTTTCATGGATTCATCAAAAAATATTCGGACAAAAACGGCTATCGGACTTGTCAATACTGTCCATAGAAAAAGAAGAACTTGAGAAACTAAAATCTTCAGCTATGAATGATATAATAAATATGTTCGGCGAGAAAAAGATCCGTCATATTTTTTGCTGCCGCCAGGAGGCGACAAACCGGCTGAACACTGAGTAACCGGTCTCCGTCACGAGCTGCCGCAGATCCGGTTCCGCGAAATCAACTCCACCCTGGCCTGATATGTATATATAAAAAATGAAGAACCGTAGGGGTCCTAAAATACCTCCTTGGGAAACCCCCTAATTGATCGATGTGTATGAATGTATCTATTTATCTCACATTTCCTAACATCGAAATATCAGACTCAATAAAAGATTGAAAAAAATGGTTTTGATAAGTTGATTATTGTTCGATTGATTTATTACCTTTTATTACTGCTACCAGCTAGTATGTGCCGAGCAACTGTAGGCAGCTAGTATTTACTGAGCTATGATTGGCTAGATGTTGAAAATGTTTGCCACATTAAATAACAATTAACGAGCCATCAAATACATTCTGTTTTTAAAACAGGCTTACTTTCAATTCACAGATTACAAGCCTGAAACATCAAATCTATGTAATGTGTACATTTTGTCCAAGAACGAAACATAAAAAAATAATTATTCATTCCATGAAATATATGCATCATTGAAATGTTGCACAACCAAATTCAATGTTTTATCGAGGATTTCCTTGTAGCCGGTTGTAGTATTATCTTGATCTGATGAGTGCACGTTTTTTTAAAATTCTTTTTATAGCTATGAATGAATGAAAATAAATGTTTATACTGTGGCTGAAGTTTGGTTTGATCTTATTTTCTCTGTATTTATGGAGCAAAATAGCTGCAAGATTCAAGTTCATTAACCTCAATTCAGTAAAGAATACCAATTTTTTTTTGGCAGTGAGCGGTTTTTTTTTTTCTTGCAGATTAATGTTATCTAATAAGATCCATTACTGCAGAAAGAACCAGATAATTAGAAAGGGTTAACATTTATCTAATCGTTGAAGCTGAGTTACATGTTACATAACATTTGTTGTAATGTTACTGATAGCTGGGGCTGAAACTCAAGGCTAAAATTGTGGCACTAGATTGTAGTTGAGAGAAGGGATTGCTGGTAGATAGGTGGCGCCACAGTCAACCCCAAGATATAAGAGTACAGCCACCAAGATATCTAATTACTTCAGAGGGCCCCTAGCTCAGTGGTATGCGTGCTGGCTTATTGTTTAGTTTTAGCAAGTTACAGCGCCCCTATTTACCAGCATGTACTAAACGGCGCTATGAAGGAAACCTGGCAAATTCAAATCCCGACTGAAAATGGTATATTAAAAAAGGCATAATAAAGTAATTTATTATCCACATGTAAGGTTAGGTTAGGTTTTATGACTCATGCCCTGGCTTTAACTACGAGGTCATATCGCCTACTACCAGAGCGCTCTTTCGCCACTCTGGTGGACATGAGCCCGACTCTACTTTGGGAGTCCGAAATTTTGCCTACCCTAAATTTTTATTCACCTAGGATAAGGGTCTTTAACGAGTACCTGACATCGTACAGGCTCGGGACCATCGCTTAACGTCCCATCCGAAGGACGACGTGCTTACGTTTATTTTACCTCCCAGATAACCCACGATCTTGAGTTCAGAAGACAAGTACGCATACCACTGAGCTACCGGCGCCCTTTCCACAAGTAATATAAAATATATATTACTTATTACCATATAAAATATATATTACTTATTACCATATAAAATATATATTACTTATTACCATATAAAATATATATTACTTATTACCATATAAAATATATATTACTTATTACCATATAAAATATATATTACTTATTACCATATAAAATATATATTACTTATTACCATATAAAATATATATTACTTATTACCATATAAAATATATATTACTTATTACCATATAAAATATATATTACTTATTACCATATAAAATATATATTACTTATTACCATATAAAATATATATTACTTATTACCATATAAAATATATATTACTTATTACCATATAAAATATATATTACTTATTACCATATAAAATATATATTACTTATTACCATATAAAATATATATTACTTATTACCATTTGATTTTGAATTATTATGTGAAGAGACAATATTTTAAAAAACATACGTTTTTTCTTTACTTTTTATTAGAATACGTCCGTTTAAGCATTTAGATTCATTACTCATCTGTATGATGAAAATAACATTTTTCTAATCCTGACCAAAAAAAAATATTCTATTGAATCTTCTCACACATAAGATTTGAGTTTTCAAGAATTTAAGTTTTTCATGTCTAATTCAACACACATTATCATTGCCTTTGGAGCAAGAAGAGCTTAAAGCGAGTGTTTAGAAAGACAAAAAAAAGTATGCTTCTAAGTACATTAATTATAATAATTAATTTCTGAAGATGTCAACTTCTTCCCGCAAGGTGCAGCCGTTCCGTTTTTTAGTTCAGTTAGCGTGGATGGATTGGAATAATTATTTTTCGGGCAATCATTCAATTGTATAAGTTGTTTCTTTTGTTTATTTCAATTTTTTTAACAAAATAATATTCCAGAAGTTGAAAATTTATATTATAATTAATGTATTTAGAAGCATACTTTTATTTGTCTTGCCTAAAGGCTCGCTTTACATTCTAAACTCTTCTTCATCCTAAGAACGTTATAATGTTTGTTAAATTAGGTATGAAAAATATAAATTCTTCAAAACACTTATCTTATTTGTGAGGAGACGATTCAATAGAATATTCTTGTTGTCAGGATTAGAAAAGTGTTATTCTCATCATAGAGTTGAGTAATGAGCGCAAAGGGTTAAAAGGAAAGGATATTCGAGTTAAATATTTATTGTCACTTGATTTTGAATTATTATATAAATAAATAATGAATAAAATATGTAGTTATTATAAAACTGTCTAAATCTTGCACAATGTAAAATTATAATTTTATATTAAATATATTTGGTCATTATTTTTTTGTTCTCAATGTCTTTCTTATTATAACTTTTCAGTATTCTTATTGCAGAATTAACATAAGTTAATGGATAGAAAATAGTTTATATCTTTAAAAATAAATAAGAACGAAAAGTGTGTAAACTGATTTGAATTTGCCATGTTCCCGCCATATATGATTAGGTCATTCTGTGCTGATAGCCGTCAATCACAATCTACATATCAACATCCATAGTTTATTTCGTTGAGCAGGATTCATTGGTAACGTATTAACTGAAAATATTTTAATAAGTTAAGCTTTTTACTTATATGATAGAGATATTAAATATTATATTTATTATTATTTTTCTCAACCTGATTTACTCGTATTAGAATTTTCTGTCGGGTGTTGCCGGCAGCAAACGGCTTTCTTTCTGTTTCAAGCAAATTAATAATATAATGCATTTGACTACATTATTTTCAGAGTTGCTGCTACAATGTTGCAAACGGTATTGTGTGCTTTCTTATGGATAGCAATAGTCATACTACTGTTATGCATTATATTTTATTTTTGCTTAACAAAACAGTATGAATATTGGACAAAACTTAAGGTACCTGGTCCAAAACCAACACTTTTTTTTGGAAATCTTAAAGACATTATGACAATGAAAATGTCGGAGGCATTGAAATATGAAGAAATTTATAACAGTTATAAAGATGAAAAATATTTAGGTTTGTGCTCTATTATTATGTTTCATTTTATTAATTTTGATTGTCCGTCCCACCTTGTTTACAACCTGACATAATGTTTCATGCACACACGACAAATTGTTACGCGTACATTTTTCTCTCCCTGCTAGGATGGCCTTCAGGCTGTACGATTGATGTTACATATTATTAAATAGTAACCAAGGCATACTTGTCAGTTAATGTAAATCCGGCATATACTGAAAAGCATTACAAATTAAGTTATTTTACTGGATTTTTACGTGAGTGAATAGGTAAACCGTTTTCAATACGCAAAGTTATAGGATTTGAAAACTTTTTTTCTTAGACAAATAATGAAACTAACAATTTTTATCAAGGAATGTGTATTTCTTTAAGTATATTTTATTTTTTAATCCATCTGAACAGCATAAATAATAAATATGTTATGCAGGGTGTGAATATAATTGTACAAAATGTATAAAAACGAACACTAAGATAAGATTCTACTGACAAATTAATTATACAAATTTAAGATAACATTTAGTGTTATAGCTGGGGATAAGTAAAAACACTAAACGAAATAAAATAATAAAATAAATAACTAATAAACGACATCGAAGTCGAATTGTCGGTTTTTTTGTGAAATAATTAGATATTCCGAAATATGTGTTGATTGATGGTTTTGTGAAAGTTCAACAAGTTTACATTTAATTACATATCGTACTATTTCAAAATTTTTCATTTATTATTTTAAATTTCAATTTGAGACTTAATTTTATTTTTAATATTTTTCAAGTTTTTAAGACTTCTCTGTACAGAGGAAAAAACCTCTGGGGACAGTTCAGAATGTAAACTGGTTGAACTTCCACTTAGTATTTGTTAAGTCGCCTCTGAAGATGATAGCAATACCGAAGGTACTTCCATATATTATATATATTTTGTAAAATAGACAATATTTTAAAGAAACATACGTTAATAAGTTTCTCAATATCTCCGCAGAACATGTTAAGTATCATTACTCTATATTACTCCTATTTCCATTCTATAATTAAATATTTTTCAATACATTGGAGAGCTAATATTTTCAGACTTCAAAAGAAAGCACTAAGAATAATAAACAATATATTTTTTTTTTTTGTTGGTTGTAAAGCTGATGACTTACTAACTGTCTCTACAACATAAAATGCGACACCTCTTATATTTATTTTTTTAATGTCTATCTGTTATTCATTTTCTCGGTCGCATGAGGAATAGAAAAAGTTTATTTTCTATTTTTCAGTGTACTATTATTAAAATATATATAATTTTTATTTACTGAAATATAAGATATATTTGTTAAAAAATTGTTCTTTACTTATTACTTTTTTATGGTCTGATTGAATAAATTAAATGCATTCCTCTTGATATTAAGCAACGACTTGCCTTATTCTCTCTAAATGAATTGTGTTTTTTTCTCCTCAGGATTATATTGTTTATGGAAGCCACTTCTTTTGATACGAGACGAACAACTTATAAAAAAAATTACAGTTACTGACTTTGATAATTTCACTGATCATCCTCCGATGTCGGACAGTTCTGGAACTGATTCTATTGACTATTCACTTTTTAGTATGAAAAATGAAATTTGGAAAGAGAAACGGCAATTTTTTTCGAAATTATTCACATTGAAAAAAATGAAAGAAAAAATGAATTATTTAAAAAATATTACAGACAACATTTTATGTTCTGTTAATAAATCGATAGACAAAAATGAAGATTCCCGATTGGAACTAATAATGCAAAAATATACACTAAGAGCGTTCACATCTTCCTTTTTTGGAATAGATGTTTCACAGTCAAAAGAAGAAGAAAAATTTAACGAAGCATCTGATATCTTTGCCTCACCACCGACAATGTCTGTTATTAAATCTTTGACATATAAAATGTTCCCAAAGTTGTTCAGTATGCTAGCAATAAAAATATGGCCACCTACATTGTGGGATTATTTTTCAAATTTTACAAGAAATATTATTTCACAACGCGAAGAAAACTGTGCGGGATATGATGATTTAATAAGCCTACTTATCAACATGAAGAATGAAGGAACATCCAAGGACAAAAGTATATAATATATTTACATGTATTTATTACCTGTCTATTTTTTTATCGACACATTTTTTTTTTTTTAATGAGAGAAAATTTTTTAAACTAAGGAAAATTACCTGTTTGTTTTGATGTGTCGGTAAATAAAATTTACCATAGCCATAGCCAAATCCATAAGATGTAGAATTACAGCGTTTTAGTTTAAGCTTATTAGGCTTAAATTTGTATTTAGTTCATTATCATAAACAAGAATTAAAAGTCAGGAAAGTTTTTAGTTTAAGGAGATGGGGTTCGGATATAAGAACAACTTTTTGTTGTTACTTCTGGCGTGCAATTCTTAAAAATAAATATGTAGGCATATGGAGTTTCAATTTTGAATATTGATTAAAATTAGAAGAAATTGTTAGTAACACTTCGCCTTATTTATATTGTCTTGAATAAAATATTTTTTAATCTTTAAGTAGTTCATTTAAAATCTCAAAATTTGATCTGTTTAATGGCTATTAGTATCTCTTTTAATTTCGAAAAAACATTTTAAAAACTGACCGTTTTTTCTATAAAAAAAAAAGAAAAAAGTCAGGAAGGCATTTAAAAAAATCATTTTCAGAACGGTTTTTAGTTTTAAGGAGATGGGATTCAGATATAAGAACACACATTTGTTGTTGCTTCCGACGTGCAATTCTTAAAAATTTCGCCTTATTTATATATCTTGAATAAAATATTTTTTAATCTTTAGGTAGCTCATTTCGATACGAACTTTTTTCTTTTTTTTTTTTCTTCCAGTTTGATCGTCTATTTAAAAAGTTTTTTTTTTTTAAATTCCCTATTTTCTCTATTAAGAATTCAAAGTTTTTTACTTTTTATTTTCTCATAATTTCAGAAATTAAGTTCGAAGAACTCGTTGGACATGCATTTGCATTCTTTACCGCTGGACATCATACAACTCAGTACACACTCTGTCATATTCTCCTTCAGCTAAGTCTTCATTCTGACGTTCAAGAGAAACTGAAAAATGAAATTGATGACATTTTGAAGGAATCTGGGGAAATAACATATGAAAGCTTGAATAAAATGACTTACATGGATCAAGTAATATCAGGTATGGGCAATTGCTAGTTAAGGAGGGAAATTTGAAATAGTTGTTGGTTGTACACAAAATGTACCTGCAACTTGCATACTAATATAAGTAAGTGAATATTTCGTTGTAAAGTGTACCTACACATAATTTGCTTTATAATAGAAATATCATTTTAAAAATATATATATATATATTTAATGAGAAGATAACAATAACATTTTATATAAGTATATTTTGGTGTCAGATGTATTTATTTTTATTTTTTAAAGGAGGTGAAATATATAAAAAGTCGTCGGTTTTGGTTCTCCAGTGCATTTCTCTAACAGTTTTTAATCTGAAGAGGAGAAGAATACATTTTGTAAGAAAAAATTCAGGAATTTGTAAATCAAAAATATTTTTGATAACTTTTTTTGTGGAAAATAATTTCTTACTCTCAAAATCTTAAGTTTTCATTTGATATAATACATGTTAAAATTATGAACAATTAAAAAAAATGGCAGTGGTTGATTTTTCCATGGAATTATTTATAATATTCACACCTTTATTATAATACTGTTTATTATAAATATTATAATCATGATTCAATTCATAATTATACTAAAATAATATAGATTACCTTATTTATTTTTTTTTTTTCAGAATCATTACGACTTTACCCATTGTTGGCTGTTATAAAAAGAGTCTGTACAAGACCTTATAAATTGGATGACAATTTGACAATACCAGAAGGTATGGAGATAGTACTTCCTGTCTCAGGACTCCACCATGATGACAAATACTTCCCAGATCCTGAACAGTTTAGACCTGAGAGATTTGTCGATAAGTCTAATACTCCTTTTGTCTTCATGCCTTTTGGAAAAGGTCCTAGAACTTGCATTGGTATTGTGGTGTTATTTTTTTTTTCTCTTAATTATTTCAAAGTAGCATTGCCAAAATATAATATTGTATATATTTTTTTTATTTTTAGGTGTAAAATTTGCAGAATTGGAAATTAAATATTTTATTGCTGTACTTTTATCATTTTATGAAATTTTACCTAGTTCAAAGATGTCTTATCCGATGATTTTTGATACAAAAATTATTTTTATAACGTACCAACTGATTGGCGGTATGTGGGTTAAATTGAAACGACGAGAAGTTCCAATTTTGAAAGTCGATTAAGTTACAGAATTATAATAACTTATTCCATTGGAAAAGAATATTTTTCAGCAAGAACATTTACAAAGGTAACTATGGTCATAACCCACTTCATGCTTCGGAAAGATTCTGTTTTATTTTTGTACTTTTTTATTTCTTGGAATAAATATATGCAAATACTTAACAATGTTTTTATTTAGCCTAAACGACCCGAAAAGGGTCTACGTTATATTTTTGGACTTATCTATTTTTTTGTGGAATATCATTTTTGTATACACCATTTTGCTTAACAGTGATTTTATATAGTCTAAATAGCAGCACGAAATCAACAAATTGTACAAAATAGTTCATTCCGTGTGGATAGTGTAGTGAGTACGTGAATGAAAATTTAGGGTAGGCAAAATTTAGGACTACAGGAGTAGAGTCGGGCTCATGTCCACTAGAGTGACGAAAGAGCGCTCTGGTAGTAGGTCTTGTGGTTAAAGCCTGGGCATGAGTTATAATAACTGATAAGTAAGCATGTTTTTATGATAGATAAACTTTTATTGCACTAAAGATTTCAACCTTTATGGCAATGAGTGGTTTTTTATAGGACCAACTTAGAACCTGACCGAGACCCTTAGACTTTTTATAAAGCACTTTGAGCACGCCATCCCTCGGACTACCCAAGGTAAACATGCATAGGCACTACTTGATAAGTTTACAATAGAATCGGGCTCATGTCCACCGGAGTACCGAAAGAGCGTTCTGGTACCTCATAGTTAAAGCCCAGCATGAGTAACAACAACAACGCTATAAACAACTCAGGGAGAAGAAGAAGTAACAAAGTGTATAGTTTAAAAAACAATTATTTATTATAAAAACTTAAGATAACATAGTTAATTTAGCTGGTTCGTCATTTTCAACAGTCCAAAGAGATCCATTTTCACCTTTCTGTAAAACCTCAATCAAGCCTTTACCCATGTTGGAAGGTCTGAAACAAAAGAAATACATTTAATTTAGTGAAAAGAAATTTGATATTTAGTAGTACATTAGAAAAATTTAACTAGAATGTTTTTCAAAATGTTATTACACTCCAAAGTAAAGTAGTCTTTATAGAAGTCCCATTTCTGTCAAATTCATATTTACTTATGGTCATAATACCGATTGTAAATATTCAAAATAAATAAATAAAGAAAAAGATTTCTATCAATTTCTAATTAGATATAAGTTAGGCTATAAGGATATATACAATGAATGTTCGTATTCCTTGTAATCATCCCGATCGCTTAGTTGTTTCAATAAATATGTTCTATAAATTCTGATTGACAGAAGGAATAGTTAACATAAATAGAACATAAAGAACACATGAATTATAGAAACTGATGATGGAAGATTTGTTATTCCTATTTTTTTTTGAGAAGGCGAAAAATAAATGGGAGAATGTAACTGTAATAATATATTATATATGTAAAGTTTTGTTATTATTCAGATAATAATAAAGAGCTTTGGACGTACTTTTGATGATGGAAAGTATTAAAATGTTCAACGAAATTCTTCTGAATTTCGGGATCCGGGGAAATGGTCTTCAATCCATGGTTCACCATCGGAGTATTCGTTATGCCTGGGTTAATTGCCATCACTTTCACTCCAGTCTTTTTGAAATATACCTCATGCTAAAACAAAATATATAAATATAATAAACACAACAAATATATAAACAAAAATAATAATAATTAAATGAAAGTAAGAAATAATGTAGTTCCGTGGTATGTCAACAGATGGCACGACAGTAGCGCACCCAAAACATGAGAAGGACTATTCAGAAAATAAATAATTATGGAAGCAGAAAATCGATTAAATAATTCTAGAGAATCTCAATTTAAGTAAGAAAAGAGAATTGAAAATGTTTGAACTAATGATCGAGTCGACAGTAACTTTTCAATGTTGAGTTTCTGTCATGTAAATAAGAAACTCAGTATTTGGCCAACGTTTCGGAAACTATACATTTCCTTCTTCAGGGACTTATAATGACTCGAGTGGATTTGTGTGGTGAAGGTGTCTTTATTTACACGACAGTATCTTGACTTTCCTCAACAGTTTGTACTAATGTTCAGTAGTTCCAATTTGCCTGTATGCTCTAAAATAAATTAAATACATTTACAAAATTAATTTAATATAACAGTCACTTAGTGTTTGGTAAGCTTTCTGCAGTAGATATTATTCGTCAACCGATTGAAACAAGAGGAGTCATTTGTTTGACCTCCACATTTGTTTTGCAGGTTCTCACAACTCGTTAAACGATTGAACCGATTTAAGTTCTTATTTACTTCTCCAGCTTTACAGAAGTATGGAGGAAGGCCAAAAATTCTATGTGGAGTTATCATAGGAATTTCATGGTCTCCAATCTGATACGAAAATTTCCGATAGAACCCAGTTTACGTGTGTATAAACCCATAAGGATTACATATATCAATTTTATGTGAAATCAAACAAGAGGAAGGGGGCCGGATTAAAAAAAAAATTCTGAATATTGTCATTAATAAGTTTAACGATCATAAAGCACATATTTCATGTTTATGGCAGATTTACACAGAACCTTTTGGTGTATAGCACAATGTAAAAACATTATTATCAGGATAAAAGGGAATTATTTCCTAATAAAGAGCCGATAAATGACGCACCAAAAATAGAATTTTGAAGGACAATCAAAGAGATAGAGAATATTTTTTTCTAATTATTGACATTCAAAAACCTACCCACAAAATCAAATTGAATGTTCTAGGAACTGAAATTTTAATTTTGTGTGAGAATTATAGGTATAAAAGTTGTACCTTATACTCATAAAAATACAGGACTGAATATTTACAAAATTTTAAATAAGGAATTGACTGAAAAAAGTTACTAATAAAGGAGATGGACGATTGAGATTTCATATGAGAATATATTTTATGAATAATGCCGCCATAAACGAGGGCAGGGCACTTTTAAGTTTCTTATTCGGATAGAACCTTTGCTTTACGTATACAATTAAAGGTTGATTCTTTATTCACTTTAAAATTAACTATTTGAAGAGAAAAAATTTCGCCGGGCCATAGTTTGCCCATAACCTGACTTTAGAGTATAGGGCTCGCATGAGACAGTTAAGTCCATCAATCAGAACTCACGAAAAATATGGCCTATGGTGGAGAGATTAGATATCTGTCACATAATATACACACCCCATATGATCTTGTGAGTTGGTTGACTGCAGCTTTGGTTGCGGAATATACAGGCAGGCTAGGGAAAGGTTCCAGAGAGGTTATAGACGCTATATTTATAACGGTTCCTCCTCTTCCTCCAGCGTTTTTCCCCATATATTTAAGTCCAAGTTGAGTACCTCGAGCAACAGCCACCTGAAAGTATAAAATGTCATTTCAGAAAATTTATTAAATGAAAGCATACATTTTTCGCATAAATGAACCCAAAATGTATAAAGAAATGGTGTATGGGTTAGTTAAATAAAAAATCTAATCTATAGCAGATCCGAGACATAGTTTAAAAGTATAAGCAAACTGTACTCCCATCTCAGAATATATTAATCGGCCAAAGGGAACGGGGGAAGCTAAACACAAAACCTCTAATAACTGCAATGAATGTATTTACATAGAATGTCTTATGTATAATCAAGGCCCTACGAGGACGACACCTATTTATTTTTTAGCGGGGTGGGCCAAAGAGGGGGGATTGAAGGGGCCTCAACACAAAATTCCCAATAACTGCCGATGTATCTACAATTTAGTATGAGGATTCAGAAGCCATTATATAACTCGAATATTGAGTACATGATCGTTGATTCATCACCGACTACTTTTTTTTTTGGGAGGGAGTTGAAACAATATTTTAATGGCCCCAAATTATTAAAATTTTCATTATATCTAATCAGACCTAAATCATGACAATTAAATTCCTGCTTGGGGGCCATGAGCGTAGGGCTTTATCTGCATGGATTCACCACCGGGAAACCTATCCGGTAGAGAGTTTTATATCATATAGGGAACTTTAAAACTTTTAATTCTTTTGAAAACTCTCATATTCTTTCAGAAATACAACACTTCGTTGTACTGTGTACGTTTTTTTTTTGGATATAATGGGCGAAAGAACATCTACTCAGGTTATTATCATAGTTTTGAGTCCTTGATCTGTCTGACAACTTTAATTCTTGGGAGACTAAGGATCATGAGCCCACAACGTCCACCAAGGGATCTCCCTGGAGGCTAGGACAATGATATGGGACCTATGGCTCCAAAAGAACAGCAGCAGATATAATATGGTATATATATAGATTGAATATGGTACAATATGGTAATAGAAAACAAGCAAGGTGCACCCGATACAATAAAGGACAATAATAAAGGTAATAGTAAAGCAATATCATACCATGTTGATGTCAACCATCTTCGCCCAGCCTGCATCTGTTTCATTAATAACTCCGGCATTGTTCACCAATATGTCCAATCCTCCGAATTTGTTTATTGTCATCATGAGAGTATCTGGAAAATGCAGAAAGGGTTTCAATAACTATGGAACCGCGACATTTCTCTAAAATGGCTGGCCAAATCGAAAAATGCTATTCGACAAACCAACAATAATTTTTACTTCCCCGGATATAAAATGTATAGAGAAAGTGAAGTAATCGATCAAAAATTTGATGAGGTACTTGCACATAAAATTTCATGTCAAAGACGACACCTATTAATTTTTAGTTAAATCGGCCAAAGTAAAGGGGAAAATTAGGAGGTAGGCTTAACACAAAAACTCTAATAACAACTGGCTTTATAGAGGATGGATTGACACGAAATTTCATATGTAAACTCAAAGCTTTTTAAGGACGACACCTATTAATTTTCATTCAAATCGGCCAAAGGGGAGGGAGGGATCAGAGAAGAAGGGCTGGACTCAAACACCCTAATAACTGCCAATGTAATGAATGTAAGTCAAATATTGAGTTTTAGCTCAAACGGTTAATTGGATTAGAAGAGAGAGCAAAACCCTAATCGAATCATTTGTGGTGGAGAAGTACATAGTCAGTGATTCCCCAACGAATATTTACTATGAATCCAGGAGTGCAAACTTTTTCAAGGCGAAATATTTCCATATTAACTTTCTCAAATGTCAAGCCAAAAACAAATCATATGCACAATAATGGTATTAAAAATGAAACTACGTAAAGGAAAATATAATATACCTTCCATCTGCTTGGGGTTGGTTACATCGCAAGGCATAAACATAACTCGATCTCCATACTTGGCTTTCATTTCAGCGGCAGCCGTTTTTCCAACATCGTCCTTCATGTCGCTCAACGCTACCTGCACATATGGAAATTATTAAAGACATAAAAACAAAAAATAAATAGACTTTAATAAATGGTTACTTTATTAGAAAAGAAAAAAGGCACACCTTCAGTAAATATATAAAAGTAGCCCTTATAAAGATTAACAGAGGTCCCGAGTTTTTTACGGATTTTGTGAAACAGCGCCATTTGAAGAAACCCAACAATTTCCCAAGACTAAACAACCTATCAACTATGTACCACAGATGAGATATGACTATAAGACCTAGCGGGATTTTTTTTCTCCTCTTGGCCTGATGTTCCGTGTTTATCTGGGAGGTAAAATAAACTTAAGCACGCCGTCCTTCGTATGGGACGTTAAGCGATGGTCCCGAGCCTGTACGATGTCAGGTACTCGTTAAAGACCCCTGCCTTAGGTGAATAAAAATGTAGGGTAGGCAAAATTTAAGACTCCCATAGTAGAGTCGGGCTCATATCCACTGGAGTGACGAAAGAGCGCTCTGGTAGTAGGCGATATGACCTCGTAGTTAAAGCCCGGGTATGTGTCATAAAACCTAACCTAACCAGAGGGACACAGCCCAGACCCACCGGGGACCCAGTGAGCCATCCGAAGTTATTCATTTTTCCTTATTTTTTTTTAAGTAAATATATCGCATATATGAGGAACGGGACATTCTTATCGTCGGAAATATCGTCGTGAAAAAGACACTTTTGGATAAATTATAAGAAATATTTATCATAACTTTATTTATACAAATTTATTTCCTATCATTTATTTGTTACTATTATTGTTATTAATAATCACATGTGTTGAAGGAAATAAATATTATTACATTATTATTATTATTGTGTTCTTTTGTTCATAAAATCTACCTTTCTTGTTTTTGGGTGCACCTTGTACAAAACCACCCGTTATTAATGTGTAATATTATCCACATAAATTTATTCAAAATTTTGTTTCTTTAGTCAATTTAATCTAATCTTAGTTTAAATAACATCTTTTAAATGCGAGTAATTTATAGTTTTAATCTATGTAAATAATTTATAAATATCCATGTTATTGTTCAAGAGAAATAAATATTATTTTCATTATTATTATTAATGTGTCCCATTGGTTTCTTTTTTGCAAATATTTTTCATATAAGCATATCCTAATTTTTGTTTCTTTCGTCAATTTAATCTAATCTTAATTTAAAGGACATCTTTTAAATGGAAATACTTTATTTGATTTTTAAAAATACCTAAAAACCTTTTTAAAAATATCCTTATTTCCAATAATCCCCTCTTTCATAATCAAGCAATCATCAATTATTGTTCCATCTCAATAAAAAGGGAGCCTCATTTACCGTAACGTAGCGTAGGCGCAAGTAAACTGTCCCTTCGGTGAACGATCAGTACTGCACCCCCCCAACATAAACCGACACACGCATTTTTAATATAATATAATAATAGGCTTATTCATCGGATCAAGAAACTCAGTGTTATTACAAAAAATTTACAATGATTCATTTTTCATTTTTAGGTTGACTATTACTTTCTGTGTTCTGGCGACAGTCAATTCTAGTTCAAAGTTCAGCTATATATAATCGACATTTTAGCCTTGTTCTCTTACGATAACGGATGTAAACACTGTCCATCTAACCGAACAAACGAAACATTCCCGATTCAATGACAAACATGAACGATACAAGATTATCGTTTATCTATTGTTAATGAAGATGTCTATGTATTTTTAAATAAAAAAATAGCAATTCATTCAGTTCCATTTATTTGTTGTATTATTCATCATAAGCAAAAACAGGTAAAATAATAACATGAATACCTCTGCTTCATACTTATAATAAATATATATTTTAAGCACCATTACAGTGCCCCCCCCCCCCTAAATGTGTCGTCCACCACTGTAATTCGTCTCTATGGTCGCGCCGGCTCTGACATAACAAACAACTTTGCATCTCTAGTCTGGTCCGGACAGCATAAGATGTAGCAATTTAGTTGACATAAGCAAAACTATATAATTTTTTTAGTTAGTTATTACTAATCAAGTAATTAAATAACCAAAATATATCTTATTTTCACCACAACTAGCTTAGGCATTCAACTGCAATCAGGTGGTAAAACTGAACTTATATAAACCAACACTTTTTTAAAAAATAGTTTGAAAATTATTGTAATAATATTAATAATAATTGTTATACATATTCAATGTATTTTACTATTACTTAGTATTTTATCACTTTTTAATCTTTACTTTAATAGTTCGTTTTTTTATTGATATTTAAAAAAATAATAGTAATAAAAAATGGTTAATGTATGATACGTTCAAGCACTTTTACCTGATGATGGCAGTTGATTACAAAAACTATTTTTGTTGTAAATAAAATATATTGTTGAACGGATACGTCTTTGTTACTTATTTATCAAGTAAGTCCACTACATCCGCTTACAATAATATAAACATGACTACCTCTCAAGGGCCTGGAAATGCCCGGATCCCAATACCATTACTTTTCCGACTAACCCTTCAGTCTGAGGAACCGCAATTAAAACTTCAATTAAACTAACTTCAATCAATATTGTGATACAATGTAAGTTATGGAGTATTGTGTTACCTTGGCTCCATGCTCCAGAAGACTCTCACAGAAGGATCGTCCTATCCCCTGAGCTCCCCCAGTCACCAGTGCTACTTTCTTGTCGAGGGACATCGTCTTCAGTTATTCTGTTACTTAACTAATGTTCTCTTCAACAGTCCCTTTTATATAAAATAGAATGCCCGATAAAATTAATATTTATCTATTAACCTTTATCTTATCAACAGTTTAAAGAATTTAGTATTTTGCAACAGGAGATCAATTATTAACAATATTTCTATTTAATTAATTATTATTTCTTGCTCTTTTTCTTGCTTTCTCTTTTCATCTAATTAATTTGTCCAATCTACCTTGATTATGAAACAGTTGTAGCTTTTCGATGTTACTAATGAGCAATGATAAAATGGTAAGATCTCGCCCAAAATACAACTGTTTTTCTTGAAAAAATAACATCGAGCGCAAACTTAAGTTGCAAACCAAAATGAAAATATATATATACGAAATGAGGGCGCCAGTAGCTCAGAGGTAGCTTGCTTGCTTACTGAGCTGTTAGTGTGCTTGCTTACTGAGCTGGTAGTATGCTTGCTTACTGAGCTGGTAGTCTGCTTGCTTACCGAGGTGGTAGTGTGCTTGCTTACTGAGCTGGTAGTGTGCTTGCTTACTGAGCTGGTAGTGTGCTTGCTTACTGAGCTGGTAGTGTGCTTGCTTATTGAGCTGGTAGCGTGCTTGCTTATTGAGCTGGTAGTGTGCTTGCTTACTGAGCTGGTAGTATGCTTGCTTACTGAGCTGGTAGTGTGCTTGCTTATTGAGCTGGTAGTGTGCTTGCTTACTGAGCTGGTAGTGTGCTTGCTTATTGAGCTGGTAGTGTGCTTGCTTACTGAGCTGGTAGTGTGCTTGCTTACTGAGCTGGTAGTGTGCTTGCTTACTGAGCTGGTAGTGTGCTTGCTTACTGAGCTGGTAGTGTGCTTGCTTATTGAGCTGGTAGTGTGCTTGCTTACTGAGCTGGTAGCGTGCTTGCTTACTGAGCTAAAGATCACGGGTTCGGAACCCGGCATAGACTCTTATGTCAAGTTCTCATTAAAGACCCCTACTCAACCTGAATAGAACCCCTTAGGACTCCACTGTAGAGTCGGACTCACGTCCCCCAAAGCGCTCTGGTAGGCGTCATGTCTACCAGAGCAACGAAAAAGCGTTCTGGTAGTAGGCAATATCTCCTCGTAGTTATAACCCGGGCATGAATCACAACAAGCAATTTTTTAGCTGAGAAGACCTCTGTCCTGCAGCAGATCCACTGACAGCGCATTATAAGGTGACAAAGACCTAGAGGTCATTCTAAAAAATACAGTGATGGCCTTCCAAGAAATGTGTGCTGCTGTGTTGAATAGGGTCAAATTCAGGCACACATAAAAAATATCACAATTAAACCATCGGATTGCGAGATATTCGTTTTAAAGCTCAGAAAATAATATTTGACTGAAATTCTATTGGCAACATAGAACTTTTAGGCGGCTTTCACACCGAAGCGACATGCGAAGCAACACGTGTTGGACACATTTGTCCCCGAGAATGAAACCGAGAAATCAATGGGGGCTTTCAGACTGAAGACACAAATGTATCCAACACAAATCATGTGTCCATCACTTGTCGCATGGAACCGACTGACCCGTTCTTTTGGCGATGTTTCATTGTGTTGCAGGTTATTCCCTATCCAGTGGTCCGTGGCACTAGTGTAGGGAATAACTTCCCGTCAGCTGTTTTGTGTCACCTATTGTATTCTCGTATCGATTTTGTTGAAGATTCTTTCTTTCCCTTGATGAAATGCCATTGCCAGATTCGGAACAATTTATTACCTCATTCATTGAGGAAGTGGAACAACGTCCCGCGTTGTACAACACTTCGTTGAAAGAATATTCCAACACCACGGAGAAGAAATTTCGATAATATTACTGGCCTTGAGCTGGCCAAGGATCTGATTTAGAGGTTTTATTTGGGAACTCCTTTAATGATCTCTGTTCGTCTGTCTGTCCTTCAGGGGTCGGCAAACTCATTTCTTCCCCAGCCATGCCCTGTTGTGAAATAGGTTCCGAAAATTCGTTTCTGAGCTTTCATCGAAAATTCATGTTTTCCGACCCTCTGATCATCGGCAAAAACTCTAAAACTGCCAATGTACTTGGTAATGAATTTAACGACATGAAATTTTATATGTGAATTCAAAACCCCAAACGGATGCCTATCTATTTTCCACGAAATGTGTATAAATGTTTATAATGTATGCAACACTTGTCTCTTTGATGTGAAAGCCCTGTGTCCTACAAATGTATTCAACACGTGTTGCGTCGCATTTCGCTCCGGTGTGAAAGCCACCTTAGATCAGACCTCCACCATTAAACCATCCCAGACTTCTTTATCGTATTTAGAAGCTGAGTTCAAAATGTCTTCGTTTCTCCACCAATAACATCCACACTTTTCCAATATGCCATGAGAATTAAAGGACCCCTAATAACAAGTCGTCGGTGAATCACCAGATATGTACTTCCCCAGCACGAATTTATCAATTACGTGAATGCTCTCCCTCCAAAGCCAATCAACCGTTTGGGCCAAAACTCAATATATGACTTACATTAATTACATCTCCTCCCTTTGGCTGATTTTGCTGAAAATAAAAAGGTGTCGTCCTTATAAGATAGAAGTACAAAATTTCATGTTAATACATTCATTCTATCGGGATTGTTCACTGACACACACAGACAGTTTTTTTTTTTTTTTTCTGTCAAATCAAATTAAAAATTAATTTTTGAAAAAATAATGAAAAGTTCACCAAGCTAAAAATTAAACTTGGATTTCAATTCCCCAAATTTAACATGGTAGTAAACCCTGAAATATGCGCATTTTTGGGGGGCCTCTAGATACAAAATTTAATTTAATACCGAGAGATCGAGATCAATTTCGGTACTGAAATTTGTTGAGTTGACGTATGAATGTATATAGATTAAAATACTTTTTCCTTGTCTGTGCCGTTTGTTTTTAAGAGGATTTTGTTGAAGGTTGTTTTTAATTTTATTTTTATTGTTATATATTTATAGTGTATACTATGTTCAATTTAGTAGCATACATTTCTATTTTTTTATTTATGAAAAGATATAGAACTAAAAATTAAGATATATATCAATATAATGAGGCCATCACTTTTTAACAGATCTCTCTCCCTCACACTCTCAAATTGATTTCAAAGTGGCATTACTGGGTATATGAAAGTAATGTGTTATCGTCAGCGGTTTTCTTTATTTCATTATACAGCTTAATTGTGAGAGAGACTCTTAAACCCAGAAATGCAAGTTTGAAAATGAGTTTAAGAGAATGGAGGGGGAGATAGAGTGTTCTGTAAAAAGAGGGTTGGTATAAGAAGCTCATAGGGGTCTTTAATCCGTTTTGATAACAAAAATAAATTTTTTAATTTGTTGCCATGCGTTACAATTTAAACATTAATTAGAACTATTTCCTACGGAAATTAATTGTACATTGAGAGCATTATGATAATTGGAAATTTAATGAGAACATTTTTTGGCAAGGGTCAATATTTCGATAGGACTAACCGTTTTTGCGTAAATCAAGCAATGCCTTCGAAATGAGTTTCGAAATGTCACTTTAAGCGGGTTTTTGGCAAGTATCTGGTAAACCGGGGGGGACCCTCAAAAAATCGTATTTCATATAGAATGTACCTTTCAATTTTCTACGAAACTTTTATTTGAAGTGAAGAGAGTTTTGATTAGGTCATAAGTACAAGAGATATCTTGTAAAGTGTACACAAACATCATCGTGAAAATGGTCAAAACACGTACAGATTATTTCACGATTACAATACTCTTTATACTAATTCCTTTTTTTCGAGGAGGAAAAGGGCACGCCTTCCTTCGAAAGGGACGTTAAGTGATGGTCCCGAGCCTGTGCGATGTCAGGTACTCGTTGAAGACCCCCTTTCTCAAGTAACTAAACCTGGGTAAGCAACATTTAAGTCTCCCACTGTAAAGTCAGGCTCATGTCCACCAGAGCGAGTAGGCGATATGACCTTGTTGAAGCCCGGGCATGGCTCATAATAACTAACTTAATAGTTTTATAAAGTATACCTCTGAGTCTGACATACACATCAACATCCTCCGTCATGTATACACTAACATAATCATTAATTTATATTTTTGTATGTTACCTACGTTAAATATAATCCCATGACCACAGATTGTAAACATTGACAAATAAATAAGAAATTTAATGAAGAAGTGTATGTGCTTATAAATATCTGCTTAGAATATAACAATTTATTTTAACTTCACAAAATATAATATATATTTGTCCAATAACGTTCAAACATGAAACGATAACATTAATCCCATCCAATCAACAGTCATTTGAAGGATTAAGTAGATCGTTAGAACATTATCACTTATCTGATTAGGGTTTATAAAGTATAATTTTAGATCAATTATTTTTGTTCAATACAAAAAAATAGACATAAAGATAAACTTTTTATTGTACTAATGAATACAATTTATTTATGAGAATGAATTGGGTTCTTTCTAAAATCTTATAGTTATAGAAATAATAATAATAAAGAGAAATAAACAGTTAAGAATAGTAACTATGTAAATAAAAATATTCAAATAATATTAAAATGAATAAGTATAAATATTAAAAGAAAACAGAAAGAAATAGCGGAAACAATTAGAAAACAAAAACAATGCAAAATTATAAAAACAAAATAAAACCTTTGAAACGGGAGGAATAGTAAAACAGTAGTAGCAATAACACAAAAATAGAAAAAACAAATTGCAAGAGTAACTAATTACCTAATGAAAATAAAATGAACTTGTGTTGGGAGCTTAATTTTTCATCAATTCACTTTACTTCAATAAATATCAAAAATCATATTTTATAACCAAGAAATTAAATTAGATCTTTCTAAACCGTTAGTGAAAAATAAAAAAAAAAATTGTTGATCTTTTCAACATCTACATTAGGTACTTATCAAAAAACTCCACAATTGATTTCTGAGTCGCTATTTTTAAGATATTTGTGGAGAAATGTTTATCTGGTGATACTCAAAGAGGGACAATGGAACAAAAAGTGTACAAGGTCGATCTATGATACAGAGCCTGCTGACATTTTCAGGACAAAACGTATTAATGTTTATCTGGTGATACTCAAAGAGGGACAATGGAACAAAAAGTGTACAAGGTCGATCTATGATACAGAGCCTGCTGACATTTTCAGGACAAAACGTATTATATCTTAACGTGGAGACATATTTGGGCTAGCAGTGTTTTTCAATATGACAGTTTATTGAAAGGTACTTTTATTGGGAGTCTAACGCACTGACCAGTCAGTAGAGGGAATTATATTTTGTTTAGTTATAATTATTTTTTTAAACGTTTTTATTTCCCCAGCCATACGTAGTATATGGGAAGTTTTGAAATAAAAAAAACTTTCAACAAAAAAAACCCAGTAATAACACCCGAAGTAATGAATGTATCGACAAGAAATCTATTTTTCATCTCTCGACCATGATTTCTTTTGAAAATAATATACACTACATTCATCAAAGATGTTGACACTCCGTAATGTGATTATAGCCAAATTTGAGGGAAAAGTTACGTGAAAACAATTATTTTTACTTATCTTAATTGTTATTTTATAATATTAATTTTTTTATAACTATCAATTCTGTTACCTACCTACTTTAATATATTTAAAATAAAAATATGTATTTTCGATTTCCTTATGGTTTTAAACTTTTTTTTTAGAGAAAAATACCAATAAACAGGTAAAGTTACACTTATTTTGTACAATGGGTGAAGAGTAATAGATTTTGGCAGAGTTGGCACCGCTGGGCGCAGCGGCATAGGGAAAAAACCTTGTTAATATTCTACGAATATTAAAAAAAAAGAAAAAGGTGTTATAGCTTTTTATAAATAATCTATGACCTTTATCAGTCTAATCTATTTTTATGTTATCTATCACACTATTTCTCTCGCTAACATTTGAACCCGCCTAGATAAGGATAGCAAGGATAATTAATGTGACATCTCCTCATACACTTCAAATTGACAATTATCTTTCTGGGATAACCTTTCACTAGTTGTTACATACATTTTAAATTGTATAATAAAATGCATTTCTTATAATAATCTTTTATATTTTCATAATTGGCTATTATGTCAATTGACTTTTTTTTCAATCTTGGGGCAGAAATTGCAAGATGATAAGGGAATAATTAAGTAAAAAAAAACTTGAAGGTTATTTTCTTCGTAAAAAGATAAAAATGGGGAACTTAACCCATTAAACGGCAATGATAGAATTACCAAAAAATTTATTATTTTTTCTTTTAAATTGTTGCTTTGGAACAGAAAAGTTGCCATAATGTTTTTAAAAAAATGTTGACATCGATTAGTGCAAAATTTTGACTTGAGGAAAACGCAACGTTGGCCGAATGGGGTTTGAAACACATTAATCATGAGTTTTAGGTTATAACTATATTTTTCCAGATAATGAGCATTACATTTATATAATTTTAATTACAAATATTGTATATGATAAAAAAAAAAAAAAAAAAAAAAACTAAATAGGGTAGGTTACTTTTTCTTGATAGGTACTTTGAAAAACAATTTGGGTGGACAAACACATTACATTTCACACACATGTAATCTATCGTGCTGTGGCATTCAACACAACTTCGTCTTGTGCCTCAACCATTTGCCACCAGATGTCCTACTCGTCGTACCTAATTAATGTCATCCAGTGTCGTCGTTTTTCCGCCAAGCCCCAAAGAACTTGCTTGTAAAGGTATTTTAGTTTGCATTGGCAACGAGCAACGTATGATTTGAAACCTAATGTTGTTGGCCACACCGTTGTGTACATCCACGCCTCATCTTTTTATAATAATCCATCAATGTGTTCGGTTGATCAATCAGTATAGATTTTCGTTCGCTTCGGCTAAACCTTTTCACTTTTTGAAGAGGGTGGATAAATCCGTGATTAGCCCAAACGGTTACTGTGCTGTTGTCATTCATCTTACTATAGTAATTTAATTTTTTGGTCAAATGCGCTATCGTGAATTCCGCGAGAAGTTTTTTCTCTATTACATTTACTTTGCCGGTTCGTGTATCACAAACAGTTCCAGTGGCATAAAAACAGCTTGCTTTCAGAACCGCCAAGTTATACCACGTGAAAAA
Organism: Aradus depressus; assembly: GCA_963662175.1. NCBI lineage: Eukaryota > Metazoa > Arthropoda > Insecta > Hemiptera > Aradidae > Aradus > Aradus depressus. Next base: position 34,739,946 of record OY759220.1, read on the forward strand.
GTTGTAAAAAAAATTCACTAAAGTTTTGATCGTCGTTTTTATCCTTATTAGCTCCACCATATGGTCAAAACTGGAATAAATATCCTTGAGATGAGCAGTGATTTTTGAAACCAAATCGGACAGGTTTTTCTCCAATAAACATTTTGGAAGAATGCTGGCCAAAATAGGGAACCATGTTTGTCAATGGAGAGATTGTGGCTAAAAACTTCAAACTGCAAAAATTTATTATTCATATGTGTGTAGAGCGGTTGTAATTTAGAAAATTTATCCGATTTATCAAGGCGAGAATTATCAGATACGTGATTTGCTTTATTTCCCTGAATCTATTTCGGCTCAAGGTAGTTGTGACAAAATCGACCACCTTATCTTCATCCTTTGACCAATACAAGTCTTGTCGTGGCAATGTATGGTAACCAGGGGGTTTACTAACTTTTTCTCCTCATGTCTGTAGCTCAGATGTTTCAGTAATGTCTTTATCAAGAGCTGATTCCTCACGGATCAAATTGTCGTCAATATTTTCACAATACCACTACGAGTAATCACAGAACTTGAATTCCACCAACGTTGCGAAAACGCAACAGCAATAGTAAATTTAAATTTTAGGGTAATAAAAGGTGAAATTGTACAAATAGGGTAGCTTAACATTTAGTTACGTTATTTTTAAAATACAACTTAAGAAAACTAGAAAAATGTACAATTTTTTCACAAATTATACAAAGAAATTCATAAAATCAGTCAAAATGAGGTATATTATATTAATTTTAAAATAAGAGGTATATAGAGGGCGCCGGTAGCTCAGTGGTATGCGTGCTTGACTTCTGAGCTCAAGGTTGTGGGTTCGTAGCCCGACCGAGGCCCTTAGTTTATTTTATCTGGGAGGTAAAATAAACTTAAGCACGCCGTCCTTCGGATGGGACGTTAAGCGATGGTCCCGAGCCTGTACGATGTCAGGTACTCGTTTAAGACCCCTGCCCTAGGTGAATAAAAATTTAGGGTAGGCAAAATTTAGGACTCCCACAGTAGAGTCGGGCTCATGTCCACCAGAGTGACGATAGAGCGCTCTGGTAGTAGGCGATATGACCTCGTAGTTAAAGCCCGGGCATGAGTCATAAAACCTAACCTAACCTTTAAAATATTAAAAAGGACCATAAAAAATGGTTTACTACGATGCATAATTAAGAACATATTAAAGAATGGTGTCATGCAAAAATTTTTAACAAAAATCCTAGAAATGAATAAAAAAAAAAATTTAATTGATTGTTGCGTTTTCGCAACATTGGCCGTTAATGGGTTAAAGACGGCAACCTAGGTATGTTTTGTGACAACCTGTAGGAATCCGAAAGATTATCATTTTTCAATTTCATTACTTTCTACAAAAATGCATTACAAAATGTTTGATCAGCATTTATTGTTATGCATGTAGAAATTTAAGAAGGATGTATTTAATTAGGTGAGGAAATAAATTAAAAGTTACTTAATATATTTTTATTATTTAAGGACAGTTCTTTTTGGTAGATCTTCGTTTTCAATAGTCCAAAGAGCGCCATTCTCCGTTTTTAGCAGAATTTCTATTAATCCTTTCCCCATATTGCTTGGTCTAAAAACAAAAATATCAATATAACGCAATAAACTAATTATAATAAGTTCATTAAGATGTTTAAATTATTCCATAATTATTAATAAAGCGATAAATAAATGAAATATTTATATTTCTTTTCAATTTATACATAAAACTATTCAAATAATTTGGCTTTTAAGTTTCAACATTTTTAGCAAAATGTGTGTTTCAAGATTGGTCAGACTGGCGAAACGCAGTCAGACCACACCACCAATCAAGCAAAGAGTTACGTAAAATACATTAACTGAAGTGCCAAATGAGAAAGCCATTTTTTTTTTTTTTTTTTCAAATGAGTTAGCAGTTGATAAAGAGAAATAATGATAATAATAATATTTACTTTTGATGTTGAAATGAGTTTGTCAGATCAACGAACTCTTTCTGAATATCAGGGTCCGGAGACAACAACTGAGATGCGTTTTTAACCAAGGGAGTAAGAGTCACCCCTGGGTTTATGCAGATTACTTTAACTCCAGATTTATTGAAGTATAACTCATGCTGAAAAAAATATAATAAATAAAATCATTATATAGAACGTATGTATTTTTTAATTTTTATTTTGATCTTTTAATAGTATAAACAAAAAAAATAAACAAACAGAAAGAAATATGAACACCTCACATCAGTTGGTTGTTGTGACTCAAGCCCGGTGTAACTAGGAAGTCATATCGCCTAGTACCAGGGCGCTCTTTCATCGCTCAAGTGGACATAAGCCCGACTCTACTATGGCAGTCCTAAATGTTGCCTATCCAGGTTTATTCACCTGGGGCAGAGCTCTTTAACGAGTACCTGGCATCGTACAGGCTCGAGACCATCGCATAACGTCCCATCCGAAGGAAAGCATACTCAAGATTATCTCATCTCCCAAATAAAAAACCAAAGTGACGGCCAGGTTTTGAACCCGCGATCTTGAACTAAGTAGGCTGCCTCCCGACCTACTAGAGCCCTGTTACTTATTAGGTATTTATAATTTGTATTGCACGATTCGTCAAAGGAATCAGTAGCTGTTTAAACCAAATGAAGTTTGCACCCTCGGAGAAATGTTCGGTTTGTAGGGTCCAGGAAGATGTCCAGTTCTTCAACTGAAGGAGTTTGATTCAAGTGCGTGTAGTTAGTAGCATTATTTGGCTCAAATGTACAATTTGTTATAATATGGCTTCCCCTACTCACATGTATCATATATATATTTAATAGGTCAAACTTTGCTTTGCGCGCATCATCATTTGAAAAGGCTTGAAGTATAAATGTGCCAAATCTATATACATTTTGTTAGTGTAATTCCTCCTAAACTAGTAAACCAATTTCGATTAAAACTCTTTCAGGAATAGATAATTAAAATACACAATTTCTTTGTCAAACTTCACTATATATTCGCAAATACTCAACTAGTTTCGCCGTGTTAAGGCATTATCAAGAGCCACTTTAAAACTTACAGAATTGGTTGACAGGGTAGAAGGTACCGTTATGGAGGGGGTTTTTAGGTAGTGACGGAGACTCCCTTGTTTTTGTTACTCTATACATTCTAATAAACAGATATTTACAAGATAATAATAAATATAAAAATAAAAAAGAAAATGTATACCTATATAAAATCTAATAAAGTGAAGCTAACAGTAAAGTGTTGGTGTTTATATACTCTTGAATTATATAGATGTAAAATATAATTTGTGAATAAAAACAAATAAATAGAATTTAAAGGCAAATTAAAACATCCTTAAGGAGGTTAAGGGGGCAAAGATTCTTTTTTATTTGTATATTTATTATTATCTTGTAAATATCTGTTTATTAGAATGTATAGAGTAACAAAAACAAGGGAGTCTCCGTCATTACCTAAAAACTCCCCTCCATAACTGTATATTCTACCCTGTCAACCAATTCTGTCAGTCTATAAGTGACTCTCGATAATGCCTTAACACGGCGAAACTAGTTGAGTATTTAAGAATAAATAGTGAAGTTTGACAAAGAAATTCTGTATTTTAATTATCTATTCCTAGAATGGAGTTTCACAAAGTAAATCTGGAAACCATAAATTATTTGAAAACTCTTTCAAATATACATACACTGATATTCTGAAAAATAAAATAATTTGCTTCAACACGGCGGGCGCTACCTAACACGACGCTTGAAGTATAAATGTGCCAAAGTAAATCAAATTAAACTCTCAAATTTTATACATAATACCTGAAGATCAAATATACTACAGCTTCGATAAAATTATAACTGACAACGAACAGAATCAATATCCCACCGAATTTCTAAATAATTTGTCAGCGGGTACCTGTACACAAGTTGGTGTTGAAAGAAAATGTGATTGTCTTCCTTATACGGAATCTGAAAACTTCCAAAGCGTTGATAAACAGAACTCCAATGCGTGTAAGAAAATTAGACTGTGAAGTTCTGAGGGGTATATCAACTGGTCAACATAATTCGGCGCGTACATTTGATGAGTTGAGGTACACTGCTCTTTCTCCTTGCAAACAACTCAATTTCCGATAATTCTTGTTTTCGCAATGACCACCAATAAGGATAATCATTTGGAAAGTCGGCTTATAAATTTTATATCATTGAGACGAAAAAGCAAGGGCATTTGGAAATTGACGAACGGAACGAAGAACGTCGTTTATAAAGAACTTATGTCGAATTGTATATAGTTAGTTATTGTGACTCAAGTCCAGGCTTTAACTATGAAGTCATATCGCCTACTACCAGAGCGCTCTTTCTAAAGATGTTCTTTCCTTCTACTTGCCTACTCTAGTTTAATCACCTAGGGAAGGGGTCTTAAAAGAATACCTGACATCGTACAGGCTCGGAACCATCGCTTAAAGTCCCATCCAAAGGTCGGCGTGCTCAGCGTCTTTTCACCTTATGAGCTCAGTAAGGAAGCACGCATATCACTGAGTACCGGTGCCCTCAAAAGTATATCATAAAATAAAACGATGTCGAGAAACAGGACGACAAGTGTTGAAATAATAAATAAAACTATTTACAATATGAGTTACATGTCACTCACTGTATACATACCCCATAAGATCTAGACAGCTGGTTAATGGCTGCTTTGGTAGCTGAGTAGACAGGAAGGCTCGGGAACGACTCCAGCGATGCGATGGACGCTATGTTAACTATCGTTCCACCTCTCCCTCCACTGTTTCTTCCCATATACTTCAATCCAAGTTGTGTTCCATTCACAGCTGCTTTCTGCAATTTAATTTTTAAATTATAGCAATAGATAATTAAAATGCACAATTTCTTTGTCAAACTTCACTATATATTCTCAAATACTCAACTAGTTTCGCCGTGTTAAGGCATTATCAAGAGTCACTTACAAACTGACAGAATTGGTTGACAGGGTAGAGGGTACAGTTAAGGAGGGGGTTTTTTAGGTAATGACGGGGAATCCCTTGTTTTTGTTACTCTATACATTCCAATAAACAGATATTTACGAGATAATAATAAATATAAAATAAAAAGAAGAAAGAAAATGATATATATATAAAATCTAATAGAGCGAATCTAACAGTAACCTAGAATGGAGCTTCACAAAGTAAATCTGGAAACCATAAATTATTTAAATTATAGCATGTAATTTAATATAAATTCGTTAAACAATTTAAAAGTCTAAAATGAAGTTACTGTGGATTCCCAACAGATATCACTGCAGGCTTGCATCATTCATAACACACAAGACCTTTTCCTGAATTAATATAAATAATATATTTTTTTAGTATAAATAAAATAAGCAAATATTACCGTATTTACAACACCATTTAAATATCAAATATTCGGTTTAAATAATAACATAATAGATCTATAAAATAACTTGGTAAAGTCGGATATTTACTACTAGTTAGTACTGCAATGTGATCTAAGCTATACACCTATCAATCAATATATAATGGACTTTGTATGCCCAATCTGTTACAGCCCCTGTAAGATCTGTATCACTTCCTCATTACCTGCCCCAAATATGATGATTTAAAAAATAAAATATTTAAAAACACCATAGATACTTCATTTATGTTGGAATTATTAAATGGTAAAGATTGACAACTACTGATAAAATATTGCAAAAAGGCATACAATCTCAGAAACTGTGAATTAAATAAATAAAGAAGAAAGAATAAATAAGACCAGATATATATATATATATATTTTATTTTTATTTGATTTTAGAAAGAAAAATTTGTTGTGATTAAGTTTATAAGATAATATTATTTATGTAAATCTAGACTCCTCAAGACGGCTTAGGCCATTGAGTTTGTCTTCAAAAAAGGTCACATTATTGTATTTATGTTTTGTATGTAATTTTCTATTATGTTAATAAAGACTTTACTACTACTAGTACTGCAATCTGCAGGCATGCTTTTTAACGTTAATTAAACATTCCAAAAACCCTCGTTTCTGAATAAAAAAATAGCATTTGTGCTAGGCTGGAAAAAAACAAACTTGGGACTGTATCTCACTATTTTCACAAAATAAACTGCTCCCTGGAGCCGACGGTTTCCGTGAAAACATCAAGATTATGATAATTTGTATGTCTTAAGATCATATTTTCCAGGCTCTCAATTTTTTGCAATGTACTGTCATATATTTTAATATTCAATGCTTATCCCCAAGAATTTTTAATTTTGTGCCTAACCTAAACCCTTTCAATGTGCCAAATTTGAAGTATCTAGGTCAACTGGAAGTACCCTAAAAGTTTGATGTACATATTCCTTCATCCCGTCTTTGTTGACACATGTTGCGGGGATATGTTGGTGTTTTAGGATGTTTTCCCTTCTATCAGAAGGATATTATAAAAGAAAGAATCTGGTGTACTGAGTAAAATTTTTCTGAACTAAACATGAACCACAAACATGGTTATTAATAAGGTATATGAGATTAACAAATAACATATACGAAAAGTATTCAACAAAAAGTTTACAAACAACGCAATCAAACTGTAACAACAACAATAATATAGAGAATAACAAGCAAAATAATACATTTGGAAAATACAGTGAGAAGAACAGTTTAACGAATTCAAGCTACAGAAATTAAATATGACTATAAACTGAAAAAGTATCAAATAAATAAAACTAGTTTATTTAATAATATCAATTTGAATTTATTATACCACACTTTTTTATGATCTTTCAATAAGTCACTCTAAGGCAATTAAGGTATATTTATTTTAAAACAATAATTCTTTATTTCATAAGACGTTTCGACATACTGTCATTCACAATTCTAAAAATACAAATTATTTTAATAATAACATTATAATTGTAATTCTCATAACTATTTTTTCATATAATATTACAAAGACCGATAAGGACTCACCTAAATACAGAATTATCAAACATTACTCATCCAATCATATTCTACCACTAGATTGTCGTCAAATTTTATACTATTTCACAAATTGTTCAAATTCATCCTTACATTTTTCTGTATTTAGGTGAGTCCTTATCGGTCTTTGTAATATTATATGAAAAAATAGTTATGAGAATAATTCTCATAACAACTAATTTATGGTTTCCAGATTTACTTTGTGAAGCTCCATTCTAGCAATAGATAATTAAAATACACAATTTCTTTGTCAAACTTCACTATATATTCTCAAATACTCAACTAGTTTCGCCGTGTTAAGGCATTATCAAGAGTCACTTACAAAAAAACTTTTTTGTGTTTCAACCAAAAATGACATTAGTTTTTCATTAAAAAATCGGTGGGTGTAACGTCATGCTGAGTTGGTGTGGAATTACCCATAGTATACATTTTTTTGTGGAATAAGCAATATTTCAAATTTTTTTTGTTTTTTTTTTATTACTATTATTTATTTATTTATTTCCATAATATGTCCGCGTTCCTCACATTAAAAGTTGACAAAGTATAAATCCTTTTGAATACAAAGTACAAAATAAAAAGTCAAACTTACAAAATTAATATCAATTGTTCTCATCCATCCTGCGGCTGTTTCGTTGATTATTCCAGCATTGTTAATAACAATATCAAGTCCACCGAAGTTGTCAATGGTAGTTTTAAAAGTTTCTAAAAAAAAAATGTATTATAATAGTTTTGTTTTTATTAATTGTTTTAGCTTAATGTCGAAATTTCACATTTTCATAACAAGTTTAGTAACAAATAGTTAATAAAAAGTGATTGTCCATACATAGTGTAAGAAGGCATAACTGGCCTTTCGCTTAGATATAACTGAAAATTTTTTTTTTAATCAACAATTTTTATGTAAACTAAGCCAAATATTATATCTTAGCTTCCATAAGTTCACGCTTTCTGAGGAAAAAAAAAGTCGATAATCCGTATTTCCGATTTCATCTCGCTTGTGGTATATCATAAAGGTATTTATTATTCAATAGGTGATATCGTGATCCAAATAAGAATACTTTTGTACTTGAGAGGAACTCAACACTTCATGAAATATATCTGACAGGTACCCTACATCATTAAAACGTTCCAAAGTGATTCAATGTGTCATTATCATCAATGTAGTTCTACAACCTACTGACGGGTCTTGACTTCCTCCAACATCAATCGCCATGTGTCCCTGTTTTGTGCTACTCTCATCCAGTTACGGATCCCGATGCTCCTTTTGCCACGCAGTCAGACCACCGCAGCCTCGGTCTTCCCACTCTCCAACGTCCATATAAGGGCTCAGATAGAAGTTTCTTCGGGATCATATCCTCATGCATTCTGGCGACATGGCCGGCCCAGTTTTACCACAGTAGCAATGTCTGCCTCGTTGTACAGCTCGTACACCTCCTGATTGCTTCTGCGCCTCCATTCTCCTCCGTCGCAAACGGGACCCAAAACTCGACGGAAGAATTTTCTTTCAAATATCTGGAGGTCCCGGTCCTCGGCTTTAGTTGTGGTCTACGTTTCCGAGCCATTGGTACAGGGAGGATTAGCGTTTTGTACAGGACCGTCTTTGTGCGCCGAGAACAAGGTTGCTTGCCAGTTGTTTCCGTAGCCCAAAGTAGCAGCGATTGGCGGCCGTAATCCGTTTCTTAGTCTCCACAGAAGTCTTATTATCACATGTTATCTGTGATCCCAGGTAAGTGAACTCAGACACCTGTTCGAATGCGAAGGGTCCGAACGATACTTTCAAATGTGTAGAGATTATAAATATTCTATAGTAGTTCACATTCGATTTGTATTCGTGGTCTAATAACTACTGCAAAACAATTGTTTATTTACCTGTGAAACCCATTGGTTTCTCTAGTACAATAAGAAGAACAAGTGTGAGGTTTACTTGTTTTCAAGCACAATCCGACATTTTTATTAAGAATTGGCTACAAATCGCACATTTACGATTGAGAAACGTTTCACAAAACTCAGCGAAAGCATCTTTTGCAGCATGCAAGAAGTTTTTCCGCATAACGTGTAATGTTGAGAATATTTCAGATTCTAAATTTGAAGTAGCGAGAGACAGAGTACAGCTTTTTACATTTACATTTTCCAAGTGAGCCGCAATGTTCAGGGGAAAAACTTTTCTCCAAATTCTACCTGCATTTCTTAGTCATTTTTTGAAGCCAAAGTTGAAATCTCCACATTATGTATGTTGGCGTTACAGAATTCGGACAGGTATAGAAGTGTACAGATAACAAATACCCCTCTTTATCAGGGTATTTAAAAGTAAATTCACTGTAGTTAAGGCAAGTCAATCTATCCACTGTAGTTATATGGACAACTGTCAGCTGGAAGTCCTTGCTTCGTTATTTCCTGTTCCTCCATTTCACTTCAAGATTATCAATTCTGATTCCGCCATGACAATAAAGCCATAAAATAAATTAAATTAAAAAAACAATGTTTTTTTGTTCATTAATTTTTTTTTACTGAAACCTTGGTGGGGAGTGCTTTTTTGGGGGGCTTGAAGGGTTTAGGGGGAGGGGCTTGGCCTTATAAACATTTGAGCTCAAACTCCAAGTCTCGAGCTGTAACAGAGGCCTAGATCCCTACATAGGCTCTGATGAAACCTGAAGATGTTGGAAACAACATACCCGATTTCCACCAAACATGGCTAAGAACCATCTCGCAAAAACCAGCTTTTGAAACCAAAAAACCGTTTTGAAATCGGTTCAGTCGTCTTGGAACTACGATACCACAGACATACAGACAAAGGCTTCAAACTTATAACACCACTCTTTTTGCGTCGGGGGTTAAAAAAAAGGTTTCCAGTTAAACTTCGTGTGAGTAACGTTTCAGGTAGTTAAGTTAGTCTTATTAAATTTAGAGTTCGACTCAATACGGTTTACAACAATGAAATAAACCACCTGTAAAAGGGAGAAGGTTATCTTCCCTGTTGTCCAATTTCATTTTTGCCAGTTACAATGTTGTTTCAGCCTTAGCTTCAATTATTGAATTTAGTAGAACCGGCAGGCGTCGAATCTATAAATCTATTTCTCCTCTGAAGAAATTATGTACAAAAAGCACAGCTTTGGCAGTTGATACAATAGCTGAAATACTAAAATACCTGGAAACACTTTTTTTCTAACTTTGTGTAAGGTTGCATTGTCGTGGTGAAATCGGAATAATATGATAACCATGAGGAGAAATGGAGGAAACAGGAAACAAGAAGACAAGGACTACCAGCTGATAGTTGTCCATACCACAACCTGCAGTTAATAGATTACCTTGGCCTGTTTACAGTCCGTTTCCTTTCTTTGATAAAAGGGTATTTGTTATCTGCTCATTTCTATGTCATCCCGACTGTCTAGCGCCAACATGTCAAGACGTCAACTTCGGCCTTTAAACATAAATAGGAAGAACAAGAAGAAGTTGTAGAAACGTTTTTCAGCTGCACACTGCATTATTCCAAACTAGAATTATAATTTTTTTTTTTTTTTTTTTTCGTTAGCTACTTTTCATCGTATTACAAACATGAGAGCACTTGTAGAAAATTGAGTGAGTAATATATGTGCATATAGCCCACAGCGTTTTACCATGTAAAACAATATAACGTGAACTATATACGTTTATATACATAGTACATAATCTAAGGGGTTAGTTCCGCCAGTAAATATATTACTGATGTCATACCTTTCGGTGGAAACCGTCGTCACTGGCTGCTGGTCGAGTATTGTGTGCGAGCGCTTTCGATGTGAAAACATCATCTTTAAGCCACTTTTAATGTTATACTCATTAACAGAACGCAGTACAACATTAACAGTGGCTTGAAGATTATGTTTTCACATCGAAACTGCTCGCCCATAGTACTCGACCAGCAGCCAGTGACGACGGTTTCCACCGAAAGGTATGACAATATATATATATAGTTTATTTTAAGCCACAACTATACATACAATGCACAACCAGCGGCTGGGCTGACATATATACATAAAAATAAATAAAAAATTACAATAAAGGCTTGAGAGAACACCCAGCGGTGAACGCTCATGCAACACTTCATAACAAGAGATCTCTATGCCAAACTCTTTTTAACCTCGAGAAATTTTGGAGTAAATTTAGATTTAACATTTTGCGAACTTCCTGATTGTGTGATAAATGTTGGCGTGGAAACGTTGGTATACGTTTTTGATGGTTGTGTCTATAGGTGTTGTAAGCATTATGTGATGTAGGAGTGTTTTGGACTTTATACCTACGAGTGGACACGTAGAAATTTGAGTGGTTAACATATCAACATATAGCCCATCGCCTTTTAGGTTAATATAACGTGAACAATTAGTTTTTTTTTTTTTTATTACTACATTTACCTTCAAGCTGCTTTGCATCAGTTACGTCGCAAGGTATGAAGGTAACTCGATTACTATATTTGACGCTTAATTCTGCGACTGTTATTTTGCCAACTTCTTCCTTAACGTCACAAACAGCCACCTAGAAAAATCAAATACAATATTATTAGCTCATACATTTAAAAAAAACTTTAAAATAATAAACGATAAATAAATGGGGAGGGGTTAGGGATACAAAAATCCATATTTTGAAGAGTTAATTCCAAGCTAACTCAACTTCATATTTAAAACTCTATAATTCATCTTATAGAATTTGATCCTGGTCGAAGCATTTAAGTTTTTTAATCTTGGAGGTAAAAAACTTGCATGGCGTCCTTCGGTGGAGACGTTAAGCGAGTGGTATTGAGCCTGTGCGACGTCTGGTACTCGTTAAAGACTCTTTACCCTAATTGAATCTGGGTAACTAAGTAAAACTTAGGACTCCAGTAGAGTCGGGCTCATGTCCACCAGAGTGGCGGAAAGTCCTCAAGATATATTTGTTATAATTAACTTCAACTTCTAAAATTCACCTAGTAAAAAGGAACCCTAAACAATAACTCAGTTGTATATAAGTCAAAAATATGTGATTTGGCCATTAAAAAACTTATACCAACCACAGATCAGTCTCTCTCCCTTTTCCCCTTCTCCAAATTATTTCATATTGGCAAAAGTGGGTATAAGAATGTCTACTCTCAGCATTACGCTGTACAAAGAGACAAAATGAAATGATTTCGAGAACGGGAGGGGAGAGAGAGTGGTTGGTATAGAGAAAAGGTTTTTAAAGAAAGAAAATTTATTGGTAAACGAAAAACCGTCAAAAATAATTGTTTTTGAAAAAAAATTACATTGGTCGTTTTTGCAAAAAAAATTAAATGATTGTGTTACCTTGGCTCCATGTTCCAGAAGACTCTCACAAAACGCACGTCCTATTCCCTGAGCTCCTCCAGTCACCAATGCGATCTTGTCCTGTTGTGACATACCTGAAGCTAAACTCCAACTGAAACAACCTCGCTAATAACTGTAGGTCACTATGTTGAAGTGTTCAAGGTAAACATGAAAAAAAAAGTGTCCTTTTCTCTTCTTGTCTGTCATTAATAACAATAATTTATGATGAAAGGTGACTTAAAGATATGTTATCTGACTGCTGATGTGGATAACTTTATTATTTTATTTATATTTTCTCCAATTGACCTTCATTATAAAAAAACAAGCATGAGATGTGCAAAATTCTTAAAATCAATTGCCCATAATTGAAATATGAGGAGAGAGTGGAGAGCGCCGGTAGCTCAGTTGTATGCGTCCTTGCCTTCTGAGCCCAAGATCGTAGGTTCGAAACCCGACCGAGACCTTTAGTTTCTTTTATCTGAAAGGTAAAATAAACTTAAGCACACCGTCCTTCGGATGGGACGTTAAGCAATGGTCCCGAGCCTGTACAATGTCAGTACCCCTGCCCTAGGTGAATAAAAATTTAGGGTAGGCAAAATTTAGGACTCCCACAGAGAGTCGGGGTCCACCAGAGGGACGAAAGAGAGCTCTGGTAGCAGGCGATATGACCTTGTAGTTAAAGCCCGGGCAAGAGTCATAATAACTAACTAGAAAAAAATGAAATAGTAGGTCGGAGCTGCATGTTTTAAATAGTTAAATATTATTGGGTTTAGAATTGTTTTTTAAGACGTTAGTTGGTTGTGTCACCATAGCTGTGCTTTTCAGTCTATTTAATGTTTCAAATTTTTAAAGACTTATTTTTAAAGATTTTAACCAACATTGGTAAGAATGTATAGGAGGTATTCCTCTCATTATACCTCCTCATATTAAAAATTTAGGAAATTCCTTAGAACCATGGATTCTTTTTTAATTGGTCTTAAAAAATAAAAGCTAACGATCTGATTTTTCGCCAAAGCTCTAAGGGAGTAATTTGTGGAAAAAAACTTCACCTGAAACAAACCAACATTTTGGAAGTTATTAATAATCTATGTATCATACTTAAATGTTTACATTCCCAGCTACGCATAAGTTCGGGGGAAATTTCAAAATCGGCAAAAAAATAAGTAAATATTGTGTCAAGTTTCTGAATCCAAAAAGTTTGGTTAAGGTCAGTTTGTGTCCTTCTTAGAGGTCTTTCACTCCAAAAATAGTCGTTCTGGTTATTATTATTTTTCGCTGAGTCTATATTATCCTTCATTTTGTGCAAAATTTCAGTAATATAGTTTCAATTGTTCTCCAGATATCGGGGAGAAGAGACGAACAAACTAATGTCAAACACTCGTGAATAGGGTTTCATATAAGGTGCATCCATCTACAGAAATCTAAAAAGTAACAACTTGTTTGTATATTTGTATATCGAATTACTTCGAAGAGAAGAGACCTGAATTTCTAATGAGAGAAGTGCTCTATTTTAATAAAATGCACTTAAGCCTTTTTTGGTTTCCAATAAGAATGTATTTTATTTTATTTTTTAATTATTTTGTGATATATTTCGCCAATTTAGGCATTGGTAGGGTTCTTATAGAAAATTCTTCATAGCTGCATACTCTAGATGAGTCCGTGACTCGTGTATAGAAGCTCTGCCATAAACTAACGATATAAAGAAGAATTCCAATGTTTTTTTTAATGTGGAAATGTAAATGCATTTCAAGTAAGACATAAATTGATTATTAATGAACAAATAGCTATTGATTATTAATTAAATAAATGTGTACTTAAAATTAATGTATTAATCTAAATAAGATAGAGGAACAATTATTTATTTCAAATGTATAATGTATTCATTATATTATAAAGGCATAATTTAAATTTGATGTTATATTCTGTTCAAATTTCCTTTCTTCCTACATGCAGCGCAAAACCAATTTTCACTTAACATAGTTTTCGAAGCACAACTTTGATGCCCTAAAAATACCAGTGAAAAATACATCAAAACATTGAAAAATGTAATATTAAAAATAGATGTAGGTATCAAATCTTACCTCTTGTTACAAGTACATATGCAAAAAGTGAAAAGTAATCATGTGTAATATCCAAAAATATTGGTTGTATAATTGTATAATGAAGAAGATACGTTGGAGCTCACTACTATTTTGAAGTGCCATGGAAACGTTGTATACAGTGGCGTTCAAAAGTATTTGCACAAGCAATATTTTACTCATAATCATAGTAAGGGACAACTAAAAAAATCATATAACTAGGTACACAAAAACGTTATTTATTTAAGCATATATTTACGTAAAACCCGTTAATGCGAAATAAGAATACATATTTTTACAACAATTTTTCTTGAAAAAGCTCCGTTCAAAAGTATTTGCACATAATATAAAACTTGAAATAAAAATTATTATAAAATCAATAAAACAACCTATAATATTTTTAATACTTGGTATAAAGTCCATTGGCGTCTATCACAGCCTGAAGCCTCCTTGGCATGGAATTAACTAAATTTTTTATGAAGGTAATGTCAACTTTATTCCACTCGTCCAATAAAATGTCTTTTAAATTATTTTTTTCCTTAATTTTATGTTTTCGAATGTTAAGGTCTAAATAGATCCAAACATGTTCTATAATATTTAAATCTGGAGATTGTGGAGGGGTTTGTAGCATCCTGGGCGCATTATAAAGAAGCCATTCTCTGGTTTTATTGGCCTTGTGTTTTGGATCATTGTCCTGTTGGAATATAAAAATATTTTCCATATTCAATTTGATGGCACTAGCTCGGAGATTATGGCGCAAAATGTTGACGTAGGTATCAGCAGTCATGACAGATTCAATTGGGACAAGATTGCCTACCCCATTATAAGCCACACACCCCCAGACCATCACATGACCTCCACCATGTTTTACCGTAGGTGTGACATTAAGGCGTTTAAGCTCTTTATTTGGTTTTCGCCAGATATATTTTTTCCCGTCACTTCCAAAAACGTTAAATTTGCTCTCATCACTAAAGAGGACGCTTTGCCAAAATTCCATTGGCTTGCTGAGATGGGTTTTTGCAAATTCCAACCTTTTTTTCCTGTTGCCCTCAGATATGAAGGGTTTTTTCCTTGGAACTCTTCCATGAAAATCAGCTTTATAGAGCGCTCTTTTTACTGTTGATTCACTCACACGTTTTTCACAAGTCAATTCGACCTTATTGACTAATTGCCAACCACTTGTGGATGGGTGTGCCTTTACTTCCCCTACGATATCCCTGCACTCCCGTTGTGTCAGAGCCCTTGGTCGTCCTGTTCGTTGCTTATTTAACGTATTTCCTGTCTCCTCGAACCTTTTTATGACATAACGGACTGTAGAAAAATTTAAATTTGAAATATTCCCAATTTCACGGTAGGTTTTGCCTTGGTTTCTCAATAAAATAATATTTCCCCTTACTGCCTGGGATAACTCACGTTTCTTCGGTGCCATGTTGACTGAGACTGGATTAAAATAGTAGACTATTCTGAAGAATGTTAATCCCTAATTGAGTGAGAAAGGAAATGTAAACAAAAAGAGTAAACACACTCAGGTATAGAATTAATGTACTAATTAAAATAACCAGTATAATTTGTGCAAATACTTTTGAACGGAGCTTTTTCAAGAAAAATTGTTGTAAAAATATGTATTCTTATTTCGCATTAACGGTTTTTACGCAAATATATGCATAAAAAAATAACGTTTTTGTATATCTAGTTATATGATTTTTTTAGTTGTCCCTTACTATGATTATGAGTAAAATATTGCTTGTGCAAATACTTTTGAACGCCACAGTATATTATAGTACAGCTGTTACTTTCTGTATTTACAGATAACCTAGTTATTCAATATTATTATTAGATATATACAGACTTAGAGGGCGGCTGTAGCTCAGTGGTATGCTTGACTTCTAAGCTCAAGGTCGTGGGTTCGTAACCCGACCGAGGCCCTTAGTTTATTTTATCTGGGAGGTCAAATAAACTTAAGCACGCCGTCCTTCGGATAGGACGTTAAGCGATGGTCCCGAGCCTGTACGATGTCAGGTACTCGTTAAAGACTCCTAGATGAATAAAAATTTAGGGTAGGCAAAATTTAGGACTCCCACAGTCGAGTCGGGCTCATGTCCACCAGAGTGACGAAAGAGCGCTCTGGTAGTAGGCGATATGACCTCGTTGTTAAAGCCCGGGCAAGAATCATAAAACCTAACCTATACAGATTAATAATAAACTCGTTTTTCAACTATTATGCTTATGAATGTTTTCTTTCTATATTGTTTTTAAATTGTTTCAAGGTTCAACAATTTTATTGAAATGATTTGTTATATTTGATTCTTGACACTTTCGCTATCTCGCAACTCAGACGTTGTCACGCTCATTTCGCCACGCATCAGAGTTGCACGCACCTGATTTTTTACACATACTGACGTTGTTTATAATTTATAAATGAAGTTTTCGAATGCCTATATACAATTTTTTTAAGTCAAATTTTTTATGGTAAAAATGAGTAGCAACAACTTTTTAAAGTTACAGTGCTCCGTGTTATGTCGGAACTTCAAAAGAAAAATTACAGTAAATACTAGTTTCGGCCGACCTCAGCCGAGGCCCTTAGTTTATTTTATTTAGGAGGTGAAATAAACTTAATCACGCCGTCCTTCGGATGGGACGTTAAACGATGGTTCCGAGCCTGTACGATGTCAGGTACTCGTTAAACACCCCTGCCCTAGCTGATTCAACTAGAGTAGGCAAGTAGGAGGAAGAGAACACCTTTAGACAGAGCGCTCTGGTAGTAGGCCATATGACTTCATAGTTAAAGCCCGGGCTTGAGTCACAATAACTAACTATATACAAAATTCGACATAAATTCTTTATAAACGACGTTCTTCGTTCCGTTCGTCTATTTTCAAATGCCCCAGCTCTTTCGTCTCAATGATATAATCTCAACGATTATCCTTATTGGTGGTCATTGCGAAAACAAGAATTATCGTAAATTGAGTTGTTTGCAAGGAGAAACAGCAGTGTACCTCAACTCATCAACTGTACGCGCCGTATTATGTTCACCAGTTGATATACCCCTCAGAACTTCACAGTCCAATATGCTTATACGCATTCGAGTTCTGTTTATGAACGCTTTGGAAGTTTTCAGATTCCCTAGATAAATAAAAATTTAGAGTACATCACTTGTGATGTATGTATGTTATGTAGATGGCATTGGAAAAAGGTTACAGGTGACAAGTAAAATATTAAAAAATATATTAACAGTTGAGTTGAAAATAATATTGGTTGTGTTTATTTCTATTTCTGTGAACTAACAAGAATCGGTCTTTCATTGATACAAAACATGGTGTCAGAAGTGGGATATTAAGATGGGTGATTTTAAACCACCTCGAGAAATGAGTTTTTCCGGAAATTTGGAGCAAAATTGGTCAAAATGGTACAATAAATTGACAAATTATTTAATAGCCACGGAAAAAACTTCCAAAAGCTCCAAGGTAAAAGCGGCTATTCTTTTAAATTTAATCGGTGATGAAGGCGAGGAGATTTATAATACGTTCAAATTTTCCACTACAGAGGACAAAAATAATTTTGACGACATTGTTCGAAAATTTGAGGCTTATTGCAAGGTAAGGAAAAATATCATTTATGAAAGGCACAAATTTTTTAAGTGCACCAGGCTTGAGGGGCAATCGTTAGAAAATTATGTCACCCAACTGAAGACATTAGCGTCAAACTGTGAATTCGATGATCAAGAAGAAAACCTAATTCGTGATCAACTTGTACTTCACTTACAAGCAGAGGACCTACAAGAAAGAATATTACGACAATCGGACATCGACTTAAACAAAGTGATAGATTTTATTAAAGCAGCTGAAATAAGTAGGCAACAAGTAAAGAATATGCAAGGTCAGATTCAAATAGATGAAATTAAACAAGGTAAGGCCGAATTTAGTAACTATAAAAATAACAAAGGTCGTTTTCCTTATAAAAATCCAGGTGGAAGGGATTCTTATAATATTAACGAAAATGATACTACTATTTATTTGTGCAAAAGGTGCAACAGAAGGCATAAAGTGAGGAGTTGCCCAGCTTATGGCAAGGTGTGTGCAAAATGTGGCAAGAGGAATCATTTCGCTGTGGGATGTACCGTTAAGGAAATTAAAACTATAAGTACAGACCACTATAGTGATAACGATGATGATGTCCTACATATCGATGCTGTTGGTAGTAATTTGGATAAGTGTAAAGAATGGAGTAAAGATTTAATCATTAATTCATGTTACAGAGTCAAATTTAAACTGGATTGCGGGTCTGACGTCAATGTTCTACCTTCAAATCTCTTGCAACTTCTAAAAATTAATAGAATCCACAAGACTGATGTGATTTTGGAAGTTTTTGGCGGCAGGCAAATCGTCCCAATTGGAGAAATTACACTACAATGTAAGATTAACCATACTCATGATCCTCAGCACTTCAGGTTTGTAATTTGTGACTCGAATAGCAGCAAATTTAAACCTATCTTAGGCCTCGATGCTTGTAGGTCGTTAGGATTAATAAGACGAATCGATGCGCTCTGTGAAGCTGAGACGAAAAATGACCTAATAAAGAAATATGGTGATTTGTTTACAGGTCAGGGCCTACTAAAAGACTACGTATGTCATCTTAAAATTAGAAAGGAGGTTGTTCCAGTAATAAAGCCACCCCGACGGGTCCCTCTTTCAGTGAAGAGTAGACTTCTAGACAAACTCAATGAGCTCGAGAAGCAGGGTATTATCACCAAGGCGAAGGGGGAGGCTTCTTGGATCAGTAATCTCGTGATAGTAGAGAAAAAGGACGGCTCGTTGAGGTTATGTATCGACCCTCGAGAACTTAACGAAGCAATAGTTAGAGTCCCAGCGCTATTGCCGTCCGTGTCTGAAGTTACAGCTCAGTTAAGTGGTAAGTCGATTTTCACTGTGTTGGATCTGAGAGATGGATTTTATAATATTAAACTCGATGAAGAATCGTCCAACGCCTGTGGGTTCGCCACCCCTTTTGGTGTGTATAAGTTCCTGAGGCTTCCTTTTGGTGTCTCCAGTGCACCCGAGGAGTTTCACAGGGTTAACTCGAATAATTTTGGTGACATTCCTGGGGTGGTAGTATACATGGATGATTTGTTAATATCAGCGAATTCAGAGAGAAAACACGATGACATTGTTAATAAGGTAATGGAGAGAGCCAGGAAACTTAACGTTAAATTTAATAGTGGTAAAGTACAATATAAGAAAAATGAAGTACGGTTTTTGGGTTTCATATTTAATAAGGAGGGTCTGCGGGTGGACCCCCAAAGAGTCGAGGCAATTAAAGAATTAAATGATCCAAAGAATGTTAAAGAATTACAGCAAATATTAGGTGTTTTAAACTACCTGCGATCGTTCATAAAAGATTTTGCTGAGTTAACTGCGCCATTTAGAGAGTTACTAAAAAAGGATGTTTGTTGGGGGTGGAGCAGAGAGCACACTCTGGTTTTCGAAAAAATTAAAAATATAATTGCGAGAGCGCCAGTACTAAGAAATTTTGATAACAGTCAGGAAATAACAATAGAATGCGACGCGTCTCAATCCGCTATAGGATGCTGTCTAATGCAATACAATCAGCCCGTCAGTTATGCGTCCAGGGCATTGACAGACGCTGAAACCCGTTATGGGCAGATCGAAAAAGAACTGTTAGCCTTGGTGTTTGCCACGGAAAAATTTCACATTTTTATATACGGTAGAGAAATAAATGTCAAGACTGATCACTTACCTCTAGTATCACTACTAAAGAAAAATATTGCGAAGATTGGGTCGAATAGATTGCAACGCATGGCGTTAAAATTAGTCAAATATAAATTAAGGCTATGTCACGTAGCAGGGAAAGAAATGTATATTTCTGACACTTTGTCCAGAAATTTTAATACAGACAACAAAGAATCGTCCCCTCTGAGCGAACAGGTGCTACTCGAAAACGTCCACTCGATAACGAGCACGGACTTGCTGGATTTTACGCCTAATGATTTGTATTTACAGATAAGTGAGGTAAGGAAGAAGCAATTTAGAGAACAAACTATGCAAGACAAGGTTCTGAAAGAAGTGGTGAAGTATTTCTACGAAGGATGGCCAGTGTCGAAACAGGTGTCGGATGCGGCTAAGTGGTATTATAAAATGAAAAATGATATACATGTGTCCAATGGACTAGTCTTTCTAAATGAGAAGTTGATCGTGCCAACAGGATTAAGACAAGAAATGCTTATTAAACTTCACCAAGGGCATTTCGGCATTTCTAAAACTAAAGCCAGGGCGAGACAAATATTTTATTGGCCCAATATGTGCACTGACATTGAAAATCACATTATTCGCTGCCGCATATGTGAAAAATTCGCTTATAAAAAAGTGAAGGAACCGCTTCTGCCGCATGTCATACCAGATTTACCGTACGAAAAGGTAGGTACCGATATATTTGAGTTTGGTGGAAATTCCTACTTAGTAGTGGTTGATTATTTATCTACATGGATAGATGTAGCAAAGCTGAAAGGGAAAACGGCCAGTGAAGTAGTTAGGGCCTTAAGAGCAATATTTTGTACTCACGGAATACCTAAGGTATTAATATCAGATAATATGCCTTTCTCTTCGGTAGAATTTATGAAGTTTGCCTCTGCATGGGAGATAGAAGTAAAAACATCTAGCCCTAGATACCCGAAGTCAAACGGTTTGGCCGAAAAGGCAGTAGGAATTGCTAAGAAACTTATGGCTAAAAGTTATGAGTCTGGCACGCCATTTGAACTGGCCTTGCTGGAACATCACAATACACCAGTGGCAGGGATGTCAGCTAGTCCAGCGGAAATACTGATGAGTAGAAAATTAAGGTCGTTATTACCGGTGTCAAAAATGAATCTTTATCCTACTCTCTTGCCAAAATCCTTCTCAGAAGAGAAACGGAGGAGGCAAAATATGTCAAAGTATCACTATGACAAGAGTGCGAAAGATGGAGATGTATTTACGGAAGGAGACAATGTGGTGGTGTTTAATAAAACGTGGGAGCCGGCTAAAGTGATCGGAAAATATGAAACACCAAGATCCTTCTTAATTAAGACTGAAAATGGTGCAGTTTTCCGACGAAACAGTAGTCAGTTAAAACAATCTAAAGTTGTTAGTAAGGGCGGCGAAAATGACGTAACTGGACAAGATGGGCAGGAAGAAAGCAACCCCAGGGATATAAGAACTAGGAGTGGAAGAAGAGTGCAGCCACCGCAGAAGTTGGATTTGTGAAAGTCATAGTGTTTTAAGTGTTCTTTTGTTATTAGGGAACTCGTTTGTTTCAGGTGCATTATTAACTGAAGGGGAAGATGTGATGTATGTATGTTATGTAGATGGCATTGGAAAAAGGTTACAGGTGACAAGTAAAATATTAAAAAATATATTAACAGTTGAGTTGAAAATAATATTGGTTGTGTTTATTTCTATTTCTGTGAACTAACAAGAATCGGTCTTTCATTGATACAAAACACTGGTAGTAGGCGATATGACCTCGTTGTTAAAGCCCGGGCAAGAATCATAAAACCTAACCTATACAGATTAATAATAAACTCGTTTTTCAACTATTATGCTTATGAATGTTTTCTTTCTATATTGTTTTTAAATTGTTTCAAGGTTCAACAATTTTATTGAAATGATTTGTTATATTTGATTCTTGACACTTTCGCTATCTCGCAACTCAGACGTTGTCACGCTCATTTCGCCACGCATCAGAGTTGCACGCACCTGATTTTTTACACATACTGACGTTGTTTATAATTTATAAATGAAGTTTTCGAATGCCTATATACAATTTTTTTAAGTCAAATTTTTTATGGTAAAAATGAGTAGCAACAACTTTTTAAAGTTACAGTGCTCCGTGTTATGTCGGAACTTCAAAAGAAAAATTACAGTAAATACTAGTTTCGGCCGACCTCAGCCGAGGCCCTTAGTTTATTTTATTTAGGAGGTGAAATAAACTTAATCACGCCGTCCTTCGGATGGGACGTTAAACGATGGTTCCGAGCCTGTACGATGTCAGGTACTCGTTAAACACCCCTGCCCTAGCTGATTCAACTAGAGTAGGCAAGTAGGAGGAAGAGAACACCTTTAGACAGAGCGCTCTGGTAGTAGGCCATATGACTTCATAGTTAAAGCCCGGGCTTGAGTCACAATAACTAACTATATACAAAATTCGACATAAATTCTTTATAAACGACGTTCTTCGTTCCGTTCGTCTATTTTCAAATGCCCCAGCTCTTTCGTCTCAATGATATAATCTCAACGATTATCCTTATTGGTGGTCATTGCGAAAACAAGAATTATCGTAAATTGAGTTGTTTGCAAGGAGAAACAGCAGTGTACCTCAACTCATCAACTGTACGCGCCGTATTATGTTCACCAGTTGATATACCCCTCAGAACTTCACAGTCCAATATGCTTATACGCATTCGAGTTCTGTTTATGAACGCTTTGGAAGTTTTCAGATTCCCTAGATAAATAAAAATTTAGAGTAGGCAAAAGTTAAGACTCCAATAGTAGAGTTGGGCTCATGTTCACCAGAGTGACGAAAGGGCGCTCTGGTAGTAGGCGATATGACCAAATACGATATGATTAAATACTTACTAGTCGAAATACTGTCTTCAGGAAACGTTCAGAGGATGTACAATACAATTTTTTCAAGTTAAATGTTTCGTTCTTGAACTGAACGATTTAAACAAGATCAATTGTTTTGGGCCGGAACAAAAAATTTAAATTCCCATGTAAACGTTCCCAGTTTTAGTTCTAAAAATTTACAAAATACTTTTTCCACGACAACCATTATGAAAAAAATCCGGATATCTATCCTATTGTTGATGATTTGGATAACGAATAAACAAATAAACACGACTGATTTTTTTCATTTCTTCTTTGGCGTTTTTTAGCATAAATATAAAAGAAATAAGAACGAATTAGTTGAAAAATAAAAATTAGTTCCGATAAAATTGGCTTTGTAACAAAACGCTTTAGGTTTCAAAGATAAATTAGTAATTTGATGATGTTTCATGTTTTCTTACGTCAGATCGCAAATTCTATTTTATGACATGTTCGGGCTGTAACTACGAGGGCATATCGCCTACTACTAGAACACTCACTCGTCGCTCAGGTTTATTACCTAGGGTAGGAGTCTTTAACGAGTACCTGATTTGCACGGGCTCAGGACCATCGCTTTAAGTTCAATCCGGACGGCTGAAGGTTCTTTTTTTACTACACTGATAAAAAAAGTAAGCTAGCACTATACCGCTGAGTTCCTAGCGCCCTCAACTTTACATTTAATATTTTGAACAATAATTGTTGTTATTTTAAGAACAATATCCTGAAAAAAAAAAGTTCTAGACCCGAACGATAACCAAAGCAATCGAAATTCACAAATCAACATGTTTTGTTCATGGTGAAATGGTTCGATTCTGAAAGAATCATAAAATGTTCTCCATTGAAGGCTCCATTCAGAAACTTTTTCGAATATCGGTTTTCAACCCCTACCTGATTAGTGTAATGATTGTTTACCTTCTTTGGAGCAAGTAGAACAAGTGACCATTGGATCCGGGGTGAGATCGGACATGAAGCGATGACACTCACAACACATGTTCATGTTGTCAGGGAACATGACACGGCGTGTAAACCCTCCCAGAAGATCCATCTCTCCCATAGTCTCCGCATCCTCCACCTTACACACATTCGACAGTAAACTAATTAATAATCTTCATCTATCGTAAATCACATCATCTTTGTCTTCCTTACACACAAACCACAAGTTAACTAATTAATAATCTTCATCTATCGTAAATTACATCATCTTTGTCTTCCTTACACACAAACCACAAGTTAACTAATTAATAATTCTCCCATAATCTTTTTTTCCTGCCCCTCTCACACACAAACCATAGGTTAACCAATTAATAATCAGGATACATCGGACCACTCTTCCTTAATCTTTTCGTCCTCTTCCTTACTCATAATCCACAGTTAACTAAATAATAATCCTTAAATATCGTACATCTCTCCCATAATAGCTTTGTCTTCCTTAGACACAAACCACAGGTTAACTAATTAATACTCAGTATACATCAGAAATCTCTTCTTCCTCCTTCTTACACACAAAGCACAACTGCTATACTTAAGTATCTAACTCAAGATGA
This sequence comes from Aradus depressus, assembly GCA_963662175.1. Classification (NCBI taxonomy): domain Eukaryota; kingdom Metazoa; phylum Arthropoda; class Insecta; order Hemiptera; family Aradidae; genus Aradus; species Aradus depressus. Next base: position 34,764,432 of record OY759220.1, read on the forward strand.
CATTATTATATTCTAAATAACAATAATTTCCATGAAAATGAACTTACAACTGTTTCGATTCGGGTAGCCGCTTTTTTTTTCTTCTTTCTTATTAAAGGTGTATAAAAATCTGAAGGATCATACACGATTTTCTGCAAAAAATAAAAAATAAAGCTTTAAAGAGTAATAAAAACAAAAAAAAAAAAAAAATATTTCTTAATATAACGCATCTTCAGAAGCACAAGTAATTTTCATATGTAATATTTTGAGAAACTAAACTCAGAAAACTGAATTGTCTTAAAAATCGACTTCTTCAAAACCTCAAAAATTAAGTCATTCATCAAATTTTAAAATATAAATTTATAGAAATAATAATGAAAAATTACTTCAGTGTGCTTCTGAGATATCGTAAATAAAACCGTTCAGAGATGTTACCTTTTTTCTTTGTCGTTTCGTTTCTATAATAAGGTTTATGTTTTCACTATCATCTGTAGATTTAAACTTTTGAGATGAACCTTCGACTTCATTTATTTCGTTTTCTTTGAGATTTGAAATAACATTATTTTCACTCTCAGTCTCCAGAGACAAGCCAACCACTTGTAAATCACTCGAATCAGAAATATTTGAATTGCAATTCATATCTTTAGACTGACTATATGATACAGATCTATTAGACAATTGCATTAAATGTTTCATACCATCCATCCAACGAGTACTTGGTTTTTTCCAAGTGATAGCATTGCGATAGCTCACATTACCATTATAACAAACTCTTATAATTTTATCCTCATTCATAAGTCTCTCAAGTATATTTTCAAGTGTATCCATTTGTACAACAAAACATTTTCTATTAAGATGCTGATAAAGTCTGTCAATACTTGGTCGGTTCCTGTGAGAACAAATCTTATCAATAGTATCAAGAATTAGTTGATTCAAATCTTCAGCAGACATACCTGCAATTAAATAATGCATATAGTTTAAAAAAGAAAATTTGCGACCCAAGGTAAGTAGTTCGCTAGTCCATGAATTAACAAAACATTAAATAACAAGTGATAATAATAAGTGAAACTTAAAATAATACAAATTGATAAGTAATTTTGAAACGTATGTTTCATTAGAATTGCAATGAAAACAGTAATAATAACCATGAAAATTATCACCTAATTCATGAAGAAATTCTGCCAACAATATGAACGAAAGTTACAGAGAGAACGCTTCAATACACTTCAACTTTTTGGCTTACTTCAGTCATTTATTTTATTCTATAGTGCATTGAGTGCAATCACAAAAAGTTATCGTACATCATGTGTACGCATGGAATAGGAAATGTATAATTGCAATAATAAAAATCGATATGTATATTTATAAAACAAAATTTAACTAAAAAAATAAATTTGTTACGAAGCTTTCTATACATAACTTATTTAATCAAACTTTTCATAATAATTTGAGTTTCAATTTACTTCATTAGAATTTTTTTTCAAGATACTTTTCTCCCCATAATTATTTCAAAATTAAATAGTTTTTTCTGGGATTCTACATATAGGTACTGATGTATATCCTTTGTAAATAAAGTTTTCGAATAACGGTTTTTATTTGAGAAAATTTTACTTAGCCATTGAATTATTTAGAAAAGGCCTCAGGATCAAACAAATGACTACCTTTTACGTAGTACGAATCAAGTAAAGCAGAAAACCAGAGAAAAACTAAAGCAAAAAACTTTTTCAAGCCATTATAAACTTTTTTCATTGTTTTTTGATGTTTTAAAAAAAAAAATAATAACAATAAATATGAAAGCATATAACAAATATCTAGATGATTTATATTGTTCTCTTGGAAATGTGCTATCTTCAGTCGGAAACAAACTGCAAATATCAATGTATATTTTATGCAATTGATTAGAAAATCTCATCACGTTAGGCATATATCCCGGGAGGGATTTAAATAGAGAAACTTAAGGCATTTGCTCTGGGCAGCAAAATTAGATTTTTTTTTTATATACCTATTAAAATTCCATAATAAATAAATATTAAATTAGAAAATAAAATAGTTTATTTATTATATTGCAGTATGTGTAATGTTTTTTATTATTATAATTTTATAAAAACAAATTTCAATCTAAATAAAAATATCTATTTCTCTTTCTAAGGATTTCTCTCACCTAGTGGGCGGCAGAATATTTTTGCCTCTGCATATACCGGAGGCGCAACAAAACAGAGATGATCAAAGGAGATGTCTACGCCCTTCGATGTCTGACCTGCTCCGAAATAAGGCGACTGCCCTTCCCCTCTTCTGTTCAAACTTGCATAAATGATAAAGAATGAAAGATGGTCCCTGATAGTCGAAGAAAAATGTTCTGACTTGTATGGATTATATGGCCTTCTTAAGAAATAATAAGTTGAAAGTATGGCTGACAAATTGTTTAAACATACAACTTCAAGTATCTGCCAGGGTGACATTACCAACAATTCTAAACCCAATAGTATTTAACTATTTAAAGTATGCAGCTCCTACCTACTATTTCATTTTTTTCTAGTTGTTAATATGACTCTTGCCCGGGCTTTAACTACGAGGTCATATATCACCTACTACCAGAGCACTCTTTCGTCACTGGTGAATATGAACCCAACTCAACTGAGGGAGTCCTAAAATTTTGCCTACCTAGGTTTATTCACTCCCCGATAGGGGTCTTTATCGAGTATATGACATCGCACAGGCTCGGGATCATCGCTTAACGTACCATCCGAAGGACAGTGAGCTCAAGGTTTTTTCATCTTCCAAACCTAAGGGCCTCGGCCGAGTTTCGAACCCCCGATCTTGAGCTGAGTAAGCTAGCACGCTACCACTGAGCTATCGGCGCTCTTTAATTTTATAGAAAATTTAAGATAAAAAAATGGACACACCAACGCCTTTTTTCAATTTAAATGTTTTTGTTGGTCAAAACTGAACATTATAGTATTAGACTATTTTTCCATAGAGCTAACGGTTTTCGAATAATCTCATTAAAAATCGTCGATTTTTCCAACTCCCTCCCATCGACAAAAATTATAATTTTCGGACGCCACATGCATCTATTTTAGGTTAAAAGTTAAAAAATGAAATAATAAATGCATGCAATGTATGGACGGTGCATCGTGCGAATGTTGACAGAAACCATTGTCATTGGTTGTTACCATTGTCAGCATACTTGTCTTAGTTTAGAATTAATCCTGACAATGGTGTAATGTCGAAATCGATAGTTTATGTACAACTTCTTTAATTTTTCTGGAATAGGCAATATTTCAAGAGAGAAGTTTGTTTTATTTTCTTTACCTTGTAATTTTTAGAGATGGTGCCAAGTGTAGCGCATTAGGCCTAATTTGTTCTCTTAATGTTAATTCCCAACACACAAATGTTCATGGAAAACAGGTGAAATATAAATTAGGTAAAAAACATAAATTCCTTTTTTGGATTAAAAATACGAATACTTTATTCTAGGAAAGTTCTCAAAACTCACATTTATCTAAATATAATACAATGTGAAAATATTAGTAAGTAGAAAGCACCATCTTACATGATTTCTAAAGAGTAGATCAAGCCTACTAGGTATTAACATTATTTGGCAAAACGAAATTAGGTGAATGCTTGAGATCCACTCACAGAGCAATGAGAGGCCATTAGTAATATTAATGTTTCATAAGCATACATAGAATAGTAAATGCAGAAATATCCGATTAAAAATTTCAATTTTCATCAGTAAAAAGAAATAAAATAATGAGGTAGAACTAGAATGAAACGGGTTTTGAATTTAAAAAAACATGACTCCTTTCAACTACAGTTGAACGTTTTTAACTCTTACAGATGCATTTCTCTGCAGAAACCTCAGAAAAGAGAAGTTGAAGATAATTGGAAGTGTTTTAAAGCATGATAACTTCTATTATTCGAAACATCCCAATGTATACCTCTATAATTCAAAAAATAATTTGCGTTCTATTATAGACTCCAATAAAAACTACTTCTTCTTCTGTGACCTGTGATCCTAGCCAGTAAATCATGAGCTCTTGTAGAAAACTTAGAATGATCCCTTAAGAATGACCAAGAGTCAAGATTAATGAGAAATAATTCTTTCCAATCGACATCAGAGGTTCCACTGTACTCTGTCTCTTAACTGCGTAATAAGCTGCAATAAAATTTGACTGAACTCTATAGGATAGAGTTTATATATATATTTTAATTTCTATTGTCCCAAGATTTAAATAAAATACTTGGAATATAAGAAATGTGGCTTAATTTAATAAGAGATATTCAGTCTCTTAATATCACATATTAAATTACTAATACTTAAGATCCATTTGGTAATTTCAAAATTCTTTAAAAACCTTTACAAGACTTACCCATACTTTATGTACACTATTCAATACAATATTGGGGAAGTGTTGGTTAAAATAATATCAATACATTAGTATATAGTAAATTAAAAATAAAACTAAGTTCTGTTACATTAACAAGAAGAGAAACTATCAAAGTCTATAAAAATATTGTAGTGGACGGTAATGTGCAGTTTTCTCAGATGATATTTTATAGTCGGCATTGATTGAGGGAAATGAATAAAAGAAAAGAATTTCAATTTCCCAAATCAGTCTTCTTGTCTTTGCCTTCTCTCCGACACGGGTTACAATACCAATTTTTTCCAGATATCTTTCCCACGGTGCAACTATGGTGACCTAAAACAAATATAAAATACACATGTAAGGGTTGCATGGTCTATCATCTTTTTCTAATGTTTTTTTTTTTTTTTTTTTCTTCAGAGCTAGTGATAAACCTGACGATGCTGAAATGCCAAAACCGGCAATTTATGAATATATTTCTTGTGAAGTAATTAGTTAATTATTGTCACTCATAACCGGGCATTAACTACGGGGTCATGTCGCCCACTACCACAGAGCTCTTTCGTCGCTCTGACGGACTTGACCCCGAGGGGTCCTAAATGTTGCCTTCCCTCATTTTTTCACCTAGGGTAAATGTCTTTAAGGAGTACCTGATATCGTACAGGCTCGGGACCATCGCTCAAAATCCTATCCGAAGGACGGCATGCTCAAGCTTTTTTCACCTACCAGGCCCCGGAATTCGAACCCACGAACTTACATACTTACAGTAGGCTAGTGAATCACCGCCAACGAACTTCCCCAGAACGAACTAATCAATTTAAATAATCGGACCGGATTTAACCCGGGCTTTTATCCGTCTCAACTTACAAAAATCATATTATATAAAAATAGTGATTCTTACTTTCATTGGAACAAGTGGTACAAGAAACCATTGGGTCAGGCTTGATGCCAGACATGAACCGGTGACACTCGGAACACATGTTCATGTTTTCAGGGAACATAACACGTCTAGTGAAGCCTCCTAGCAGGTCTATCGTACCTTCATCATCTACTTCATCCTCCAACTGCTGTAAAAAAACATATCACAAAATAATAGTATTATCTTAGAGAAAATATTTAAAATTCCTTAAATAAAACTAGAGTCGATCGAGTACGAAAATATGGCGGGTTTTTGTAATTAGGAATTATTTATTTAATAAGTGTGGTAATGTCGAGACTCCACAACAAAAAATAAGTAATACTTATATAACATAAGATGGAGATATATTTTATTGGGATTACTTGAATAGGTACTAAAACAAAGCCCGGCCGAGGGCCTTAGCTTTTTTATCTGTGGACGAGACTTTAAGCAAAGGTGCAGAACCTGTGTTCCGTCAGGTATTTGTTAGACTCCTACCTTTGGTAACAAAACCTGGATAAACCAAATTTAGGGCTTGCTGAGTAGAGTAAGATTGTCAACAAACGACCTGAATTTCATAACTGGAACAGCTGTTTTCTGTCTAGGTAAACAAGTTTGGTTGCTAATGGTTACTTTAAATGTTTTTATCGCTCGGGCGATGATAACCATGGCAGTTTTTCGCCCTAAAACCACAATAAATAATAATAATCGTTACAACAATTCGGTCGATGCTATTTTTTTATTTATTTTTTTGACCTTATGTATGGTGCATATTACGCCATGTCACTGTGTTAACTAGTTATTTGGGTTAGGCGCTGAGGCAGACTTCATCCGGGGGCCCTTAAATTATTTTTTCAATATTATTCTCAACTTTAATTTCAATAATTTATATAATACACCAAAACATTCTAGAATGTCATCAAATTTTCCAGTATGTTTCTCGAAATTGCAAGAAGTTTCGGATCTTTTCGGTTATGTGTCAGGGATTCTAAAAAAATTTCCATTTGAACTATATGTTTTTCTTATATCAGGGGAATCTGGACTGTTTGAGTAAAAAGACCGACGAGAGGATCAACATTTTATTTCTTCGGATACATCAAGTGGATTTACAAAAAGTAAGTGGTTTCGGTAGAAAATTTTTCAGAATCCCTGACACTTAACCGAAAAGATCCGAAGCCATAGAAACCATCAAAAAATCTAGAATCTACATAAAGTTTCCAGAAAAATCCAGTAACTCATCCACAATTCGAATAGAACTTTCTAGAAACTCACAGAAAGCTGTCGAAGTTTCCAGAAAAACCAATAGAAATTTCTAGAATAATAATGAACACAAAATACACTTTTAGAAACTGATAGAAAGAACTTTTTTCAATTTTTTTGATCGAACGGGGGCCCCCTGAGGCACATTATCCTGACACCGACTTTTTGTTTTGTTTTCGTTTTTAATGAACTCGGTGAAAAAATACTTTAGATATAATTTTTGAAACTATTTAAGTTGTTATTATAATCATTAAGATGAAAATCTATTTTTTTTTATTTCAATAAATTTAAATATTTTTTTGTTAGTGTGACTAACAGCCGGGCTTCAATTACGAGGTCATATCGCCAACTACCAGAGCGACGAAACGGCTATGACCTCGACTCTACAATGGAAGTCCTAAATGTTACCTACACAGGTTCATTCAACTAGGGTAGGAGTCTTTAACGCATACCTGACATCATACAAGCTCGGGACTATTAACGTCCCAACCGAAGATTTGCGTGCTCAAGATATTTTTATCTCCCAAATAAAAAACCTAAAAGCCTCGGCCGCGTTTCACACGCGATTGTTGAGGAGCTCAGTAGGTAAGCACACTACGTCTGAGCTACCGGCGCCCTCCTTTAGTGTCAACGCATAACTTGAATATACTCATTTTATTATAAGTGTAGAGCATCACCCATAGGATGGAAGCGACAAAGATTAGAATTCGATGTTTTAACTTATCGTAGACACTAACACATTAAAGAAAGGGAGAGGTATCGCCATCTTGGATCAGCTTTGGACCACATTAGATAACGTAATGTATGGACCAAACTTTAAAAGAAATACAAAGAATAAATACTCACAGAATCTGACGAATTAGTATCCATTTTTCTATTATTTTTCTTTTTTCTAACAACAGGGACATCGTAGTCCGCAGGATCATATATGACTTTCTGAAATGGGATACATACTTTTAATGACAACAAATAATAAAGTTACTTATTACAAACATATATCACTATATATACCTTTTTCCTCTGTCGTTTTGTTTCAACAATATCCTCTTTACTTTCAATAGAATTATTCTCATCACTCCGTCTTTTACACGGAATTTTATATTTGTTGTTGAAGGAGTTGACATTGTTCGAACCATCTTCAGAGGCACGACTATCGTCTGAGTGTGTATCAGCGATTGAACTTCTTCTTGAACTGTTGGCTGACAATAATTCAGCTACATTTTTTTCATCTTTCAATTGTCGGGGGGGAGCTTTATTCCATGTGAGGACATTCCGATAACTTAACTTTCCATTGAACGTTTGAGGCAATACTTTCCCTTCATTGATAAGTAGTTCTAACTGAGATTCAAAAGTGTTCATATCTACACTGTACATACGATTTAAATAACTATAGATTTTTTCAAAACTTGGACGATTCCTGTGAGAATATCGTATCTTATCAATTGTCTTTAATATTAATCTATGTAATTCGGTCATAGACATATTCGTCAATGTAATGTTATCAATCCTTAACAGCAAAAAGAACGTTCCCAAAACACCTGAAAAAATAAATTAAGAAAGTTAGCGAAACCATGTTGTTGTATACATATGTATACATATACATATACCTAATATATCATAATAAACTAAAGTATATGGGAAACATTAGTTTTAGATATTCATAAGTACATAACAGGTGTATACAATTTATAATAAGAGATCCACATATTATATAACTGTAAAAGATCATTATTATTACCAATTCATAATAAACTTATTAGGTACACCACGATATACGAAATATATGTATGTCAAACATTAGCCTTCACTTGCATTTAAGTATATAATTAGTGCATAATAAGAGTCATTATATTAAATAGCATTATATGTCTTTTAAACAGAACATTATACGACACAAGTCATGGTATACCTAATGGTATATGAAAATATATCGCAACTTCATCATATACAACAATGATATACGAAAATATATCGCAACTTAATAATAATATTTTATTGATAAACTTAATAAGTGTATAACATATCTATGGAACTGACCATTATGTTTAGAAATATATAAATCAAAATATATAGACATATACATAAAAGTTCTAGTAAGCAGATAACATGTAAATGAGAGAAACAAAAAACAAACAACTGTGAACTTGGCAAAGAACTCACCTATAACTTAAAAAACCCTTAATATTTTAAAGAAATACTATTCTCATGGCATGTCAAAAGACCGGCATGAGATAACTGTTTAACAAACCAAACTATTCTGCGGAAAAGTCGAACTTCCTTCGCATAGCAATATGAAAAATCGAATTAATAATATCGAAAGAAGAAGTTCGGCGTGATAACAAAATTATCAAATACATCTATCGACTAGTAATCATTCACATTTCTTTAATGAACAGAATATATAGTTTTAGGATAATTTTTGTATTTTATTAATTGATTCATTAAACTATATTTCCGCTACTTATTGTTTTCAAATTAATTTAGAATACTGAATCTTCCAAAAAAAACAAACGTTTTTCTGAATAGATATTTATGAGTAATGACATTAATGTACGCGGAAGACATTTATCATGCAGGTAAAATCCCTGATTATCTAATATCATAAAGTATGATAATGTAAAATAAATATTTAAACAATAATGACATTTTTAGTTACTAAATAATCGATAACAATTTACTGCTAATTCAATCGATTCAAGGTTATCAGGAATGAATCTTGCTTGATTATTTAAAAATAATTTTTCATTTAGTCAAAATATATGCTTTTCTAGTTTAAATGTGTATATCTGTTAGTATTTGCCTCTTGATATAAATCCCTTTCTTATTGACTGCTACTCTGCATACCCCCAAAATGTTTACGCTAATTATACTCTTTACAGCCTACAGATGTGCCGAATTATATCATTATTAGACAAGTGACGTTAGTTCACCTGAAAATGTTATTAATAATAGCTACAATATTTAGTAGGTTAATAAAAAAACAGTCCTCGTATTTCTCACACGCTCGGTTTAAGTTACATTGCAAGTGAAGTATTCGTGGGTTACAACTGGTTTTACAATTAATAGAGAATTCTTTATTGCTTAATTTGTCTTAAGTTTCCGAAACCTCTAGTTAATATTCAACCTAATACAAAGAAATCATATGCATTAATTCAACTAACTGTTTTTCTTAGATCTCTCATACACCTACTTTAAAGAATTAGCGTACTGTATAATTATGACACCTGTTAGCTTATGGGGTATACAAATTTTTAGTTACGCTAAAAGCGATTTTTGTTTATATTTTTTCTATACCTGAATGTTCAACGCCTCATATACCTAATCACATAGGTGTCTTTGTCGCACGAAAACCTAGGCGACTAATTAGTATAATAATAAAAACTAATTTCCGAATGCAACAATATGTTATTTTCGTAACAATATCTCCAATTACTACAGAAAAGACGAGCTACATACTCATATATAATTATATACTCCGGCAATATACATTGTGTCATTCTATACTAACATTGGTTTGGCAACGAAAATTTTACAAGATTTAATTTAAATGATTTGGCTATAATGAATCTGATCAGCTGTGTCAGGTACCGAATCTTGTATAAGCAGGAATGTTTACCCCGTTGTCTATGTACAAATAGTAATGGTGAAAAACTTAAAAACAATCTAGGCAGAGGTCAAAAATAAGTTCTAGAGTGAAATACATTCATGACAGCTGTCGCCGAGGTGGTAGATAATTCAATTCAAGATCACCAACCCCAGCAAAATGAAGAGCTACTTACCGGAATAAGTGTAGGAAGAAAGCGACGTCTATAAAGAGCAGAGGGACCCTAAAAGAAAGCCCGGTGACTAATTATAACCTACTTGAAACCTCTCCATAATTGATTTTGTAAACCTTGGTCATTCATTTTCACGATTATGTATTCACAATAGAACAAATGTAGATACTAGAAATGACATAAATTATCACCTGACGTTACATCTTTTTTTATGCACTTCCTTGGTTAACCATCGGCTTATCAAAAGGCAGGTCTATCTCGAAATGGAAAATGCCTCGTGCATGAAAATTGTAATCGGGATTGGTGAAATGCACATCTTAGGGCGGATTCACACCGAAAGTTACTTGACTGTAGTATATTGCCGATATTTCGAAACCTGTACAGCAGGTAATCACATCGGACTGGCATATTGTCCCTTGCCACTTCCGATTACTCCGTATTATAAAAAATATAGTTATCGAGAATAAGTTTAACTGAATATCTTTTTTATCGGAGTCGCAACCATCAGAATTAATTTAAGGAATCTAAAAGCCTTTGAAAAAATAGTTTGCGTTTATTATGGTCATTTGCTACAATGAGCAGCTACGAGGCCTCGATGTCATGAATGGAATGATGAAGAATAGACTTTGCAGGAATCTTTATTATAGAAAAGTGTACTCACGGAGCCATACCTCCCCTCTTGTGGGTTAATGACTCAAGAAGCCTGGTTTTGCTTGCAGAGGGATACTTTCATGGCACCAGCACTTCTTCCTATACCATGCAAACTATTGAAGAGTCGCTAAAATATATTGCTAAAGATCGCTGGTTCAAACCCAAGTGAGATGTAACAAATCGTTGATCTCGCTGTCCTCTGGATATGTTAACGATGGTCTCGAGACTGTGCAATATTAGTTACCTATAAACTCCCACAGTAGAGCCCCCAGGACTCGAGAGTAATAGGCTTACGTGCCTCTGCATCTCTAAAGAGAAGAACCTCATAATAAAGAATATTAAAATGGTTCTGCAATATTCCAAAAACAGCGTCAGAGTGCTTACCTTGATCCACTTCTTTGAAGATGGGTCCTTCGACATCTTACTGTTCATCAAATGATCTGAAATGGAGGTGAGATGCCCAAACTTACAAGAAGAAAACTGAGGGTGGTATTAACTTGCCTGAAATTTAATGTTCAACTTTGTTCGGGATCTTTTCAATTTATGAATAATACTCTCCAGCTTTCTTTACCATCTATCTCCAAAAATTAATTTGTAATGATCTTCACGTTTCTCCTGATATGAGCCAAAGTTTTGCTGATTCATGGGTAAGTTAAAATAAGCTACAACCGCGGTTGCAATTTCTTCTATAAACAATTTGCATATACCCTTTCTCAACACACCTAACGTAGAACATACCCTTTCTCAACACACCTAACGTAGAACTATGAAGACACTAGTCTGAAAGATTTCATATGGAAAAACACTCAAGAGCTGATATTCTCATAAAGCCCAAAGAACTAGTATTTAGCTGCGCATCTTACTCCCTGCTAGTAGTTTGGTTTTACAATAATCCTTTTTAGGAAAGAATGTTTAGGTAATATTTCACTATCTCCTCAACTTCACTCGAGAACCTTGTCATGACAGTTTCAGGATATTTCTAAAACCATCTAATTTATACACTTTCGCAATGTATTCATATTCAAAATCATGTCAATAGTTAATTTCTGAATTAAGTAGTATATTTTTTTTTTAAATTATTAAGTTAATATTATCCTTTCAATTTTAAGCAGAGCAGTTGAATACAAATGACATCAATAGGGGGACAAACTTCAAAAACTCATTGTAAATCGATTTGCAGGATGCGAGCAACGGAACACTGAAAAAATAACATCCTCCATGACATTTACCAATCTGATTTTCTTTTTTTTTCTCTTCAGACAGTAGTTATTATTGATAGCGACACCAATAGTAAGGACAATGTAAGACTTAAAATCTTCGATGGACAGTCAGTCCAAAAATGTATCCAAGTTTGAATTTAGTTACATTGCAACAGAAATATAAGTTAATGTAGTCATTTGATAAATTAAAGGAAAAATTGCAGTTGCAATAGTCGATTTTAGCGGTAGAAAATGGAAGTTAAAACCAACAAAAAAATAAATTTGAAAAAAAAATTATATATTTTAACAATTTTTTTTACATTAAAAAACCTAAGGCGAATGAAGAAAAAAAAATGCAATTATCTACCTACATAATACGAGTATCACAAAAAATGTCAAAATGTTATAATTGAAAACTTAATCAATTTTATTGGGGGGGGAAAAAAAAGTCAAAACAAATTATACAAATAATTAAAATATCTAATACATAATAGGAAAAGGCTTTTTTTTAAATTTTTTTTTATATGTGGTAGTAAATAGGTTAAAACAATGATAATTAAGATAATACATAAGTCAAAATTATTTTCATGACTCGGGCCGGTAAGGCGGGATAGCTACTAAATAGTCGTACTCATTTATAAAAAAAAAAAAAGGTGGCATAGGTCATACTGAGATAGGGTTTTGGAAGGTCGAGGCAAGGCTTTCGTTATCTGTTCACCACCGTGACCGAGTCTTAGTTGAGGAATAGTAATGTACCTCACCATCTGCAAAAATAGACACAGTATCCATTTAGTTTCTTTTCACCTTCTCCCACTCAAAAAACAATAAGATTAAATAAAAGAAAAAAAAAAAAAAAAGAGATGAAGAAAGAAATACATCATTGTTCCCATTCGCACACTAACTACTGAAATATATATATGTATATACAATAAAATAATAATAAATTAATATACAAAGTTTCATCTTTGAAAAGTATAGCCAGTCAAGTTATACACATCTGAGTAAAGTTGTCATGCGCTACGAAACGAAATATCAATTTTACTCAATAGCTTATAAATTTACATATAACACACTGGATACCTACCATATTCATAACTTTGTTATATTAAAATTGAACTTAATAATAACAAGGTAAGAAAGTTCAGTCCATTTTTCAGATTATCAATTTTCTAAACAATATATTCATACAGTGAAAAATGTTTACAGAAACGTTATATCTCTTTAGGCTTTCATTTGTTTGAGAATTTAAATCTTTCAGAAACTAGCTCAACTTTTAATTATTATTTAGTAATTGTTTGTTTTTTTTCTTTCTCGACTAGAGTCCTTCTTGGGAAAAGAGCTTCCAGATCATCTAACTGACATTGCTCCTGTTGACTACCTACATTTCAAGTTGATGGAAGTCTATATATGACGAGGTCGAATGTCATTGAAAATATGTTTAGAACAAAACCAATGGGTTTAAACGTTCGAAGGGTCCTCGAAAATAAAGATTAAGTTTAAATTGACTTTAGTTTAAAATAAAGCTGATAGGAAAAATACTAAAAAAACAACATATTGCCTGACAGAGAGTAGTAGGCGGGGCATCCACAGAGGGGAGGGTTTGAGGGGGCAGGAGTACTCTTAACTCCATCTCATCTCTCGCTCATCTCTCAGCACATCCATACTTTTTTTTTGTTTCAAGTACTCATATTTCAAATAAAGAAAAAAAAATGTATGCACACATAATTATGGTTTTTTCTATTGAGAAGTTATTTCACAAGGTTTTTTTTTTCTCCTAATGAAATGCATCTAACTAAAAGTTTGTTTTGTCATCCGTGTTTATTCGGATTCTCATTAAGAGAGATTATAAGGACTTATTTGAAATACTAATCAGATATTTTTTGTTATTAATTACTCAAACAAAAAGTGCTAATTTCGACAGAAAGTTACCAAGGAAATATTAATTTAGTGTACACTTTCAATGAAGAAAAAATTGTAAGTTAAACCACCTTTAGTCAGGTACACATAAACGAAAAATAAAACACACTACCATTAAAAAAAACCGACACACTGACTGTTAGAAGAAAACAGAATGAGAGAAGTTGTAGGAGTGAGGAAAAGGCTCACACCTCTCTCTCCGCCACGCATGCGTATTGCAAAATGCACTCTCGCTCCGCAGGACTATACTCCAACCTGTGTAGATTAATGGATATCCCGCCAGGACTTCTAAATCTTCAACGCATCCAAAATTCTTCGTTCAACATTGTTCTTACGTACATTACGTATCCAATGAAACCATCAGAAAAGTAGCTGAATCCAGAAACAAAAAAATCTTTTCCCTCAGTTTCTAGATTAATTCTCTAGTCCAAGATCTCCATTCTGCTACACTTCCTTAACGATGTCTTAAGCGCCAATGGTCTGGACTTCTTAGCAGCACCAGTGACAACAAATAAATGAGTAAAACTCATTGCATAGGAAGTGACACCATTATAATTTCTACCCTTCTTTTTCTTCTTGCAATGAAATTGCCATTTCCCACTGTTAGCGCATTTGCTTTTTTACAATATTTATATAATTCTAAATAACGATTTGTAAATAAAAAAATTGACTTCAAAATATAGTTATCTGTAAGAGAAAAAAAGAAAAAGACGGAACTTTTCTACCAACCTAATAGCAGAAGGGGAACAATGATGTATGACATGAAAAATGAAAATTTTATTTTTCTTTTAAATAAAAAATAAATATAAATATCAGAATCTATCTTACTAAATGAACGTTTAGAGAGTGAGTGAGAGAAGCTTAAGATGGTGGAGGCGGCGGGGGTGGCTGGAAGAGGATACTCTGAGGGAGTGGGGGGCCAGACCAGGAGGGCTGCGGCTGTGGCTGGTGCTGAGATTGTTGGAGGTGGTGGCCAGGCGGCGGGGCCAGGGGCTGCCTCCCGGGCCACTCGAAGTACATCTGAGGGTAGCCGGCTCCACCCTGCTGTTGCTGTGGGTGTAGCTGCTGGTAGCCGTTCATCACGGGAGGGCCGCCTCCATATGGCCCCGCCTCCAACGGCTGCTGCCCGCCGCCACCGAAAGGCACAGCCTCCATTGGCTGCTGCCCCCCGCCTCCATAGGGTCCCCTGTCCTGCTGCTGCCCCCCGTACGGCCCTCCACCCCCCCTTCCCTGCATACCAGGCCCACCGTTCATCATATGCCTCCCATCTTGTGACGGAACTCCATTTCCACGTTCTTGAGGGTATCCTCCCATAAACCTATCTTCTTGGTTTTGACCTGGCATATGTCTCGGCCCATCCTGAGGTGGTCCATCCCTCATTTGTCTCCGATCTAGCTGACGTCTTCCACCAGGACCACCTCGTTGCTGCATCTCCTCACGCATGGGTCCTCCAATAGCGTCTTGCCGTCTTCCACCAGAACCACCTCTTTGCTGCGTCTCCTCACGCATAGGTCCTCCAACAGCGTCGTACCGTCTTCCACCAGGACCACCTCTTTGCTGTATCTCCTCATGCACAGGTCCTCCAATAGCGTCCTGCCGTCTTCCACTAGGACCACCTCTTTGCTGCAACTCGTCATGCACAGGTCCTCCAACACCATCTGGCCGTCTTCCACCTGGACCAACTCTTTGCTGCATCTCCTCATGCACAGGTGCTCTCATCATTGGCCTAGGTTCCAGAAGCGGCTGACCTCCCATCTGATAGTTTTCCGGAGGCCGGTTTTCCAGAGGATGTACACCCATCTGCCTAGACTCTGGGGGATGGCTTCCGGCCATGTGCCGAGGTTCCTGTGGATGTCCTCCCATAGGCCCGATAGGACCTCCTATCATGTTCATGAGGGGCCGGGGTGGTTCCTGTTGAGGCGGCATGTGTCTTGGTACCTCCACTGGTCTCAGCTGTTCCAGTGGAGCCGTCGGATAGCGAGCTGGTTCCTGCGCTGGCTGCCCCCCACCTCCAACATGTCTCCCCTCTGCAGGATAACCGCTCATGTGCCTGGGTTCCACCGGGTTGCCCCCAGACTGTCGTGGCGGCTCCTGAGGATGGTGGTTCGAGGTGGCCATGAGTGGCCGGGGGGCTGTTTGCGGCTGCTGTTGCTGGACTGCCGCCGCCAGCAGGGAGAGCGGCTGCTCCTGCTGGATGGACATGAGTGGCCGAGGCGCCTCCTCCCTCTGGCCCCCCACTATGTTCAGCAAGGCCTGGGCTAGCCGCCTCTCATCGACCTCCGACTGTTGGTGACCCTCTCTCTCTTCACACTTGCCTGAGGGGGTACGACTTCGGGTCCTCCTCCTGGGAGGGGGGGACCGCCGCCGGCTTCGTGACCTCCTCCGGGGAGGGGACCGCCTTCTAGGTGATCTCGATCGTGTCCTCGACCTCCTGATGATAGGACTCCGCGTCCTGCTTCGAGACTTCCCTCTTGCTCTGTTCCATCCACCACGTCCTCCTAAAAAAAAAGAAAAAAAAATTGCATGTCATAAATAAGCAAAGAATTGAAAAGCAATAGATGTGTCATTATAAACATTTCAAAATTGAGTACATTAACAACTTTTCGTAGGATTACACTAAGATTGAAAGAAAACCGTTCCAAGAAAAAGATTGAGATATGAAAGATTAGGATTATGAGACGAGAAAAAAATACCCATACTGCCGTTATTCACATAAAAGTTTTAGGTAAGATAATGAAGAAAAACACTCACTAGGACCGTTGCCTCCCCTGAAACCATCAGCCAGGTCTTCCAGTTTGGGATTGATGGTCTGATTGGCCTCCTTGAGAACAGCCACCAGTTCAGAGGCTTGCTTGGCATTGCTCCTAGTGAAGAAGGTGTACGCAGTGCCCGTCCGCTTGGAGCGCCCCGTCCGTCCGATCCGATGTACATAGTCCTCAGAATTGTTGGGGAAGTCAAAGTTTATGACGAACTTGACGTCTTCCACATCTAGATAGAGGATCGGGCAAGGACAAGGACAGGAGGAAGAAAGAGAAGAAAAGAAAAATTAAAATAATATCAAGCAATAAAAAAAAATTTAATACAAAAAATTAAATCAATAACCTTCCGTTAGGCGCGGGTATCTGAGGGATACTGTTGCTAACCTGTTCCCTCCATTTCTATGGACTACGGACTGTGAGGGCCCCCTTTTTTGTATACCCTCCAAATCCGTCGCAGTCAATTCACTGGATAGTCGCAATATATGAATTACAGCTTAATAAGTATAGAACAAACACGCTGCGCCCATTCTCTGGAGTATTATTCATTTGCTCCCTATTTTTTATTTTGTCTAAAACTGATTTAATAGAATTTAAATGGAAATTACTAGATTTGCTAGGCAGGCGAAATAAATACTTGTATCAAGAGAATATCCGAACACCTGTTCTCGTTTTACTTTACTCTCGAGTATGGGATGGATATGAATAAAAAAATGTACAAGTTGAATGATCCGAGAGACGTAAAGTGAAGAGCTTATCAAATCCACTCCAAGAAAAATCGATGAAAATACGAGAAGCTGGTCCCACTGATGCTGATGAATCTTTGCCAGTATAAAAGAGGCGTTGAAAAAAAAAAAATACTACGAAATATCAGTGTACATTTTGAAAGCAGCAAAATATGTCTTCAGCATTCTCAAAATGCCTGTACTAACAGCAGTATATTATAATAAAGTTGGAAAAAAATTAAGAAAAAAGTTCCTCTTGATATCTCAGATGACTGACTCCCCGTCTACTCGCCTTTCGACATTTCTTTTACTAAAATAATTAACAAGAAAATATGTGGAATATAAAACTAATTACTCTTCTTTCAAATATATTCTTAAAACTATTGTTTTATAAATAAAAAGGAGAAAAGTATGTCAGATAGGCACACCAACAGTGTCTCTGCAAAATCCGCGTCTAACGGAGGGTCAAAGGCAATAATAATTATTGTATTGTTCATTTAGTGCACATATACAGTTTTTTACTCCATGAAATATGAAAGTCTTCATATTTTTTCGTAAGCATATCAGGATTTGCAGATGATTCAACTTGTAGGCTGGTACCCAATAGAGGGTTTTCACTTCTCGACAATGGGGGGGGATTATAAATAAAAAAATAACTGCAGCCAGAACATTCAAGAACTCACTTTGTAGCATAGACTATTGTTTCCTAGGAGTCCTATATTACAAAACTACCTTTAAAAAAAATTAATATGGCAATGCTACAGACTCGAAGTGGATACTAAAAAAAAATCAACTGAATTTCAGGTCTTATCCGCCTCATTTCCATCGGCGTCTGGTGTATACACTAAGGAATTTTTTCTCGCTAGATTGACGCGTCAACTTAGTGAAAAGAAAATCCATCAGAAAAGTCATCTCTGGGAAACCAGCCGACAGAATAAACCATTATTCACATTATAGCTTATACAAACCTTATTCATTATTCACATTTTTACCATAATGTACAACAGTAAACAGTTATTCACAATACATAAAAACAAACTTATAAATATGCAGGTCAAACTTCCCTTCACGAGTTAATTATTCAAATGATACAATATTTGTGTCAAATAAAACTTAGGTAAAAATGGTATCAATGAAGCATAGCTGAAGCATTAGGGTACGTAGAGTTTCAATAATCCCATTAATCGCTGATCTCTATTAAAACCCATTATCAAATTTCCAAATCACACCATTGTCTTTCAAAATATGGAGTAGAAATAAGTGACAATATGGATCAAAATAATAAAATAAGAAATCGATAAACGACAACAGGCGGTTGTGATGATACTGGTCTTTCCAAATTATACAAACATAAAATTATCTTTAGCTTTATTATTATTTTCAATCAAACAAAATTATCTCCAAAATCAACTTATAGACTTAAATGTAGCAGCCCCC
The DNA here is from genome assembly GCA_963662175.1 of Aradus depressus. Lineage (NCBI taxonomy): Eukaryota > Metazoa > Arthropoda > Insecta > Hemiptera > Aradidae > Aradus > Aradus depressus. Next base: position 34,783,397 of record OY759220.1, read on the forward strand.
TCTTCCTCTGGATTCAACGCTGAAAGGCTATTAAGATGACCCGAGCAAAGGAATAGTATCCTATAGATGGCAGCTTGACTTGCTCGGGATGTTGCCTGGATGTGCTTCTAAACACTAAGCACGTCTGCAGTCCACTTATGCAGTACCATTATCTGCCGTCATTATTTCTCATGTTACATTTTATTTTGTAAATAGTTTATACATATATACTAAAAAAATATATATTAAATCCCTCTATTAAGAAAATAATAATCAGGGGTCAATATTCAACCTTGAATACAGAAATAAAACCCAAGATAAGCAACAAAATATGTGGAAGGGATGGATGGAGCCATGCAACTAAGGACGGTGGGGGAGGGGGAGAAGGGCTTGAAAGACGTGACATGGGTGAATCGTGACATACTCCATGCCTCTTTTTGGAACTGTCTACAGATTGTATAAGACCAGCTGTTTTGAACAGGAACCTCATGTTTTTGTTGTACAGGAGCATTGTTTTCAATAGAAAATAGATTGTAGAATATATTTCATTTTGAACAGAAAAATTATTTTTAAAAATTATGCTACAAGAGCATTTAGAATCAGATAAATTTTTCTAACATAGATTTAATGAAATGTTGATTATTTTCTTCATAATTTCTGTTCAAGTTCAATTCTCACTAGTCGAATATAAACTTTAGTATGAGATTTACGAATTCTCAGTTCTGATCCTGTGGATATTTTTGTATTTTGAACTCAACATCTATACTAGCCTTAGATTAAAATGTCTTCTGACGTGAATGTTTTTCGGAGGTTAGGGGTGGTTTCCAATGTTTAAGATCTAACACAAAAACTGGTCGTCATCGAGGGATAGGGACTTTCCAAGCAGGCTTTTTTTTTAATGGTTAAGTAAGGTCGACTGCAAAAAGTGGTCCGTGTGAAAGCGGGAAGCGCTGAGGAGTCCATCTGAGGTCGACAAGGAGTTCCAACACTCACAACACAAGATGACCACATTTTGTTGTTGACCTTGTCCATTAAAAAAAAAGCATTCTTTTAACTTGCGGGATCATTTTAGAAAATAAATAGGGGGCTGTTTTTATTATAACTGACCGTTTCCAATTTTATTTTTTAAATTGCTTACTTTTTAAAATGAAATACTCACATTGACTAGTTATGGACCACTTGGTTTGTTCTCAATAGTGGTGTGCGTCTCTCTTGGACTAAAGAGACGAGAGCTGGTCTTGAGTGTCTGTGGGGTGGTCTTGTGTCGGGCGAACCAACAGCTCCTGGTAGAGATGTCGGCCGACACAGTCACCCACGCACAGCAGACACCAAGTACCAGACGGACAGAGGTCCATGCCATGTGAGACCCACATGGACTCTGCCATGCCATGCCATGACATACGATCAGTACGTCTAACCGGTCAACACTGGTCACTGGTTTGTTCACATTGGGTAGGTCACCAAAGACCCCAAGAGACACAACACGCCAAATGCTCGGCCGCAAACCGGACAAGCATTATCACATGTGTGTGCCTCTGCAAACACACAAAACAACCAGTTTTGATTTATTTGTTTTTAAATAAAATAATTTGTTTTCTGTAATATAATATGTATAATATACATAAAGTAGAAATAATACTAGATATAATTTGTACAATATGCATAAAATATCACCTTAACAAAACCCCGGCAAAATCGTGGGACAAGAAATACTTAAAGTAGAAATTAAACAGTAGGTGAATTTTTACCATTTTTTTCAAAACAGTGTAGAAATAAATCCAAAATATAATTAGGAACCCTGCACTTCTATAAATGAAACAAAGCACAACAATTTGTCAACAATTGCCGGTGAGATATATTTGTATTCCTAGAAACCTAGAGGTCTGTGGGTCATAGCACTATCTGGTGATAAAATATCGCATCACAATGATTTGATCCGTCTCTGTGGAACAATGTTTTATCACCAGGTGATACTAAACGTGACCTATTGGGATTGTTCCTCTCGTCTTCTTTCAAAATTAAACACATTGTGAATCTAACCCCTTGCCTAGGTCCCTCGTGTATACTATGTATATATATACTAGTTAACCCTTAAAGAATTAGAATCTATTTTCCTATTAATACATTTCCACATACATTAGATTTAAATGATCCAACCAGAAATTTAAGAAAATCCTACTTTGATAACAAATTAATAAATCTTGAAAGTCATGTTCAAAAGTTTTACCACATACATATTTTTCCTTCTTTTAATTTTATAAATAAAATTTACTTATTAAAAAAAATAGTATATATTTATTGTAAACCATTCACTCGTTATATAATTTATTGAAGGTTATTATAACCAATGATGGAAAGAAATGTTCCAAAATGTTACCATAAAAATATTTTTATTTTTTAAATTTATAAGTAAACGAAGAAGAAAACTGCATAAAGACAATTTAATTTTATCCTGCACTTGCTACTTTATTTAAATGTATCAAATATAAGAATCAGTCGAAGGCATGAAATTAAAAGAGCTCTTTATTCTGTGTTTGTCTTGAAGAGATTGAAAGATCCTTCTCATTTTTAAATGCAAACTACACAATAAACTATGTTAAGACTACAATTTCAGAGAAAAAAAGTTAATAACGCAGCTTAAAAACTCTATTTAATTTTTCAGAAGCTTAATTTAAATAAGAAATTAGATTTGAAATTAAAAACCGGTGATCAATGACCTTCCAACTGTAGACAACACATGAATTTAATCAAACGAGAGGCTTTTCAGGTCCGAAATAAGAATGACACGAATTCGAAAGGTAAATATGAATTACACTGATTCGCCTTGGATAATCTTCGAAGTATAATTTCGCAATGTTTATTTATCTCCTTCAAAATAGATACAATACCACTCTATTATTGGTTTGAACTAAACACGAAGGAACTGAATAACATTTGAATACAGAACAAACCAATATTGGGTTGGCAGTAAATTATCAAGACATTAGGACTAGTGAAGCATTATGTTACAACTCACCAAGACCACGAGCAGCCACGTCTGTTGCCACCAGGATAGGGCTTCGTCCATTACGGAAATCTGAAAATAAAAAACAAAAATTTATAAGGCATACACAATAGAAGTTATTCAGGAATGCATATTGTGAAAATGAAAACTTTGTACATCCTTGGCCCTTGAATTTACGAACCATATCACGAAAGGCAAAAGGAAGTTAGATTTTAATTATTACCTATAAATATACATTTCTAGTTTATATTAAATCTAATTAAATGCAATTTCTAACATTGCAATTAATAGCATAAGAATGTATATAACAAAGTCGGAAGTATGCATAAAACACAAGAGAAATAAAATAACCTGCACTCACGATCACACACCAGACACTGACTGACAGACGCGCGGGAAGCGTAGTGGGGATGAGTAGTGCAGATTGGCCAACCCAAGCGCTGCGTCTGAAATTTCTCCGCGAGCTACCTAAAATTTCCCTGCGAGCTACGGTTTGGCGACCACTGCTCTAAAGTAATATAGTTAGTTATTGTCACTTATCCTGGGCTTTAACCACAAGCTCTTTCTAAAGATGCTCTCTTCTTTCTAAATTTTGCCTACCTTAAATGTTTATTCACGTAAGGGGTAAGGGATTTTTAACGAGAATCTGAGATCGTACACGCTCGGGACAAACGTCCCATCCGAAGGACGGCGTGCTCAAAGTTTTTTCACGGCCAAGTTTTGAACTCGCAACCTTCAGTTCAGTAGACAGGCACGCTATCTCTGAGCTACCGGCGCCCTCAAAAGCAATATATTATTACAATACCCATATTGTCATCTTCGAATGAAGACTTTTTAATATAAATTAATTATTAAATATGTCACTAACCTCTCAGTACATAGTCTCTTTCAGACTGCTTCTTGTCACCGTGAATACACACTGCATCATATCTACAAAATAAATTATAAATTTAATAATATAAATAGAGAATTATGTACGTACAGTTATGGCCATAATATAAAATTCGAAAAAGTCATTTCAAAGTGTATATTATTAATTTGAAGCTATTTCAAGAATGAGAACAGTTTGTCTGGAACATTTGTGATTATCTGGTACTACTAGAGAGGAAGGTTAATATGAGTTTCTAGATCTTATTATAAGACAATAAGATGATATTATGATATAATACGAGGCACGTCCAGAAAGTAAGTGTACTGGTACTCTCACAGCTGAAGGGAATACTTTTTCGACATGTTGGCAACACTGCCGCGTAGCCTGACCCCTCCCCTTCGAAACGAGACTAATCCGAGGTTAGTGTGTTGAAAACTCTTGACGCAGTAGCATCTCTCGCGAAAAATGTCGATCGTATCTCCCGCCAAGTTGAATCGAGTGCAGAGCTCCAAAGAGTTTTTGGAACGCTACGAACTTGAAGGCGATGATTTTCTCTACTTGTTACTGGAGACGAAACTTGGGTTGCCCACTACACGCCTGAAACTAAGAGGCAGTCTCAACAATGGCGTCACACCCTGTCACCCTCCGCCAAGAAATTCCAAACCACAATTTCAGCCAAAAAAATCATGGCATCCGTGTTTTGGGACCATAAAGGCATAATTTTGATTGAATATCTGCCTCACGGGGAGACCATCAACGCGGCAAGATACTGTGAGACGCTAAAAAAATTGAAAAGGGCGATTCAGAATAAAAGGAGGGGCATGCTGACGAAGGGAGTCTGCCTGCTGCACGACAATGCCAGACCTCACACGGCCAACGCCATGAAGCAACTCCTGGACTCTTTTGGATGGGACGTTTTGAACCACCCCCCGTATTCCCCTGACCTGGCCCCTTCAGATTTCCATCTCTTCACTTCCCTTAAGGTGCACATGGGTGGGAAGAAGTTTTCAACGGACGAGGAGGTGAAGGGGGAGGTGGAGAAGTGGGCGAAAGAGCTGGCGGGAGACTTCTTCGAGGCAGGCATGAAAAAATTGATGCCGCGGCTCACCACTTGCATCGAGAGGGATGGTGACTACGTCGAAAAATAACTTACATATGTACAAGTGTAACCAAGTATGTTTTTCTTTAAATAAATTATTTTTGAACCCTACATAAATTGAGTACACTTACTTTCTGGACGTGCCTCGTATAAAAGTATTGAAAGAATATTTCTGATCACTTGATACTCCTAGGGAGAAGGATTAATCTGAGTCCCTACATCTTATTATGATCATAGTATGATCGTAGATGATGTTTCATGAGAATTCGGTACCAAAACCAACCAATACTCTGTATTATTTGATGTAAACATAACATAATAATTTTTGTAATATAACTCACCCATCTCTGACGATCCTCCGAGTTATCTCGTCGACCCGCCGTTTAGTTTCAATAAATATTATAGTTTTATTTTCTTTTTCTTGCATTATTTCCTTAAGCAGAGTACATAACCTATAATTAAAATAAATAAATCAGGGTTATCTTTAAAAAATTATATGACAGAGATGTTTCGTACAAGACCAAGATTACGTAGAAGGTAGATTTTTCAAAATTTCAATGGTTAAAGGAATCTTGTAAAGGAAACATTATTTATTGTTTTCTATTCGATTTTATTTTTTTATTCAATTTGAAATTTCAAATTATTTAAGTGTACTTACTTTTGTTCCTTTTCATGTTCCAGGCATACGTCAACAATCTGAAGAATATTGTGATTGGCTGATAATTGAAGAGAACCTACATTCACCTAAATAAACAAAAATTACAAATGTATTAAGTATATTTTTTATTAAAAAATGATAGAATAAAAATTTAAAAAAAAAATGATAAAATATAATTTACCTGAACATAGTCCCTGAGAAAATCCTCCGCCAATGTTTCAACTTCTCTCGGCCAGGTGGCAGACCACATGAGTACCTGTCGATCTGGCTGTGTGCGGGAATATTACAATGCAGTGTTAAGTTAAATAAAAAACTAGTAGAGTAGAAGGAAGAAAAATGTATGTACACAGTTACAAATACACATTCATATCAGTTTTGTACGAAACAATGTTGAGTAGTTGTTGAAATTTTGAACGTTAAATCAAAATAATAAAATTCAACAATTATAAATATTTCAGTGATCCGGATCAGTGATAATCAGAGCCCGGATTTGTATACAATTGTATATTTTGTTTGCGTCCTTCTTTTTAATAGCTAACCAAATATCTTTACGAATTAGAGTATGTACTTAGATGCAATTAAGCCTAATTTCATTTTGCATATTTGGTGATAAATGCATATATTAGCATATTTTGATATTCTGATTTAAAAAAGTGTTAGAAATAAAGATAATAAATAAAATACAACCTTGTTAATGAAATTCCAGTTTACAATCTTATATACATAAACATAATATTTTCCGAAAAAAAAAAAAGAACGCTAGCCCTCAATAATTGACTTCTTCGAGTAAGGAGTAATGTCATTTCTCGGCTTTCCATCTCTCTTTTTTTTGCCCTTACACACGACACTCAGTTTCAGTTTGATAGTTACTTTCAGTACGAAAGTTTGTATAAATATTTTTCTTCTTAAAAGTACCGAAAGCTAGTTCACCGTTTTCCTGTAAATTGAAACACTGGACCGAGGCTTTCATTCAACAGCAAAGATGTAACAGTTTTTACGACTAATGGAAAAGTTGTTTTTTGCAACTATTGTTCAAAACAAGTTCCATGAGAAAGAAAATCACAGATTGACCAGCATGTGAATACAGGTGAGCTCTTTTGTCATTTTCTCTTGTTTTTTAATCATTGCAGCGCGACCGGGAAAAGGGTTATTTTTTGACTATATAAGGTTTTAGTTATATTTCTTTTTCATTTTTTAAATAATATTTATTAATTGTTGTTTTTTCTTTTCATCTATTTTTGTTTGTATTACATATTTTCATATTTTGGTAAAAAAAAAAAAAAAAAAGTGTTTTATAGATACTATACATAGTATATATATAAAACATTTATATGTTTTAATGTATTATGTTTTAATCATTTTTTAAGGGCGCCGGTAGCTCAGTGGTATGCGTGCTTGACTTCTGAGCTCAAGGTCGTGGGTTCGTAGCCCGACCGAGGCCCTTAGTTTATTTTATCTGGGAGGTAAAATAAACTTAAGCACGCCGTCCTTCGGATGGGACGTTAAGCGATGGTCCCGAGCCTGTACGATGTCAGGTACTCGTTAAAGACCCCTACCCTAGATGAATAAAAATTTAGGGTAGGCAAAATTTAGGACTCCCACAGTAGAGTCGGGCTCATGTCCACCAGAGTGACGAAAGAGCGCTCTGGTAGTAGGCGATATGACCTTGTTGTTAAAGCCCGGGCATGAGTCATAAAACCTAACCTAAACCTAATCATTTTTTATTATGTACGTTTATATTTTGCTGTTTTTCGGTATTCCAATATTTGTATTATATTATTTTGGTGTAATTTTTAAGTAAGGTTTAAAATTTTTGAATTTCTTTTTCAGTTCAGAACTTATGGAATTATTTTACTGCACATTTATATATTTGAATATTTTAGCTGTTTTATTATATATTTAGAACATTTTTGCTGCACAATATACAATTTTTTACTGCGTATTGCATGGCATATTTCTTTTTGACTGCATAAAAATCCGGGCTCTGGTGATAACTTCAAACCGATATCTCTCCTCAATTTTCACGAGAGTTGTTCATCTATATGGTGTACCTAATGTTGTAACAACTAATCTTATTAACTTCATAATCGAAGAATAAGGATATCTTGAATGATTGGTCCGTTTCACTTTTTACAATGAGGCCTTCTGTATATACTCAGAAATGTTCTATAAGCCTACCCGGATCTGTTCGACGATCTTCCTTATCTGAGGTTCGAATCCCATGTCCAACATTCTGTCAGCTTCGTCCAACACCAGGTAGGTGCACCTCTTCAGATCAGTCTCTCGAGACTCCAGGAAGTCCAGGAGACGGCCAGGGGTGGCGATCACTATTTCACAGCCTCGTTTCAACTCTCTCGCCTGGACACAGTACAAGCGAAAACATAAAGAAAAATCAATATAAAGAAAATTGTTTTCATTTTTCAATTATATATTATCATAAACACATATTTCATTAATAACATCAAAACGTCCACAACTTATTTTCTTTAGATTTACTTTGACAAATATAACAAAACTGGTAATAAACCAGTGAGATAGGAGTTGAAAAAATACTAAATTTAACCTCTATATCACTTTATGCACATTTTTAATAGATCTTGAGACCAATTAATGTCAACAACAATTAATGATACATTAAAATAATACAAATTCAAAATACAAACCTGCATGGACTTGGGTGCTCCACCAAACACACAGGTATGATTGATATTCAACGCATCTCCTATATCGCTGACAACAGACTGTATCTGCTGGGCTAACTCTCTCGTGGGAGACAGAACCAAGGCTATGGGTCCGTCACCCCGCCGCAGAGGCTCCTGTGCTTCAATGTGAACCATAGCCGGAAGAATATACTAAAACATCGCAAAATCAAATTCAATTTACCTAATATTAAGGACAACATCTCAAAAATAATGGAATTCATATAAAGTTTTTATGAAATGAATAATTAGTTTGTTATTGTGTCTCATGCCCAGACACATTATTATAGTAACGACGATATTAACAGGTGTGCTTGATATCGGCATTGGTGTAGGCTAGGACGCCAAACACTCGTTCTCTAGGTAATGATGTATTTTTCACTGATTAATTTCGAAGAGTTTATTGAGTTACAAAGTCGAGTTCGTGAAAACGAACGGCATCGCACCACTCTGCGTTCCCTAACGAACATTAGAACACACTCTTTGTGTAGTCAGTACATCTTGAATAGAACCATGGCAGCAATTTTGTAGCGTACTCATCTACTGAGCTCAAGATCGCAAGTTCGACATTTGGCCCTCAAGTTTTTTATTTGTCTGAAAAGTATAAAAACCTTGAGCGCGCCGTCCTTCGGATGGGACGTTTAGTGATGGTCCCGAGCCTGTTTATGACAGGTACTCGTGGAAGACCCCTACCCTAGATGAATAAAAATTAAGGTTAAGCAAAATTTAAGACTCATAGTAGAATAGAGTGACCAAAGAACGCTCTGGTAATAGGCTATATGACTTCGTAGTTAAAAGCCAACAACTAACTTTGAGACCTCTTATCAACTTACTGATAAGAATTAACATTAAGCAGTCCGGACAGACCAACCTTGGGTATTCTTGTTATTTTATAATTATTTTCTACTAAAATTCAAAATTTTATTTCCCCTGACATCTGCACCTTTTTTTGACAATTCGTCACCTTTCCAGAAATGTAAAATTCTTTGATTTTGCTCTGTCTTAGACCCCCTGAATAAACATCTTCCAGAATCCTTACCATATCAAATCATTTTAAAATATATGAATATGCATAATAATTCTCGTACATTTATGGGTGAAATTGCGCCATTCTAAGATAAATTGATAATACGTGTGCCTTATACTAGGTTTGCAAAGTCAAAATATGAAGAATGAATTTTCGTGTCGAAATGTATAGTTGTTTGCCATGAAAAATTGCTTATAAAATATTTTATTTAAATACATACTACTGTAACAACTGCATGTAGTTAACATGGTTAAATGGAACGAATGTTGTTATAGGTTTGGTGTTTGAGACTCATGGCCTGGCTTCAACTGGGAGGTCATATCATCAGAGCGCTCTTTCGTCGCTCGACATGTGCACGACTCTATAATAAGGGTTCTAAATGTTGCCTATCCAGATCTAGTTACCTAGGGTAGGGGGGATCTTTCAACGAGAACCTGACATCCGAAGGACAGCATGCTCAACTTTCGCCTCCCAGATAAAAAAAACTCAAGAGCCTTGGCCGAGTTTCAAACCCGCAATCGTGAGCTCCGTAGGCAAGCACGACACCACTGAGCTTCCGGCGCCCTTAATTACATTTAGTTTTCAATCAAAATGATTACAATATCATCAGTTAGGACGTCAAGATGTCAGAACACAATTCAAAGGACTTGTTGCCATGACAGTTATAACCCTGGCCTGATGATGTCCAGAGAAAATAAACAAATTATGCAGAAATAATGAAAAGTATCAAACGAATAGCGTTCCCTAACACAAGGCAAAGTTTAACTTTAGGTAAATAAAAATTTAGGATGGGCAAAATTTAGGACTCCCATAGAAGAGTCGGGCTGACGTCCACCAGAGCGACGAAAAAGCGCCCTGGTAGTAGGCGATATATCGTAGTTAAAGACCGGACAAGAGTCACAATGACTAACAGAAGAGGAATTTCCTGCAAATGTTTGGAGAAGCTACCGTTATTCTGGATCACTTGTCGGATACATCACATGTAATGTAAATATTTTCCGTTCCATGTTATACATATTATCTTAAAGTGATTCTTACCGAAAGTGTTTTCCCAGATCCTGTGGAAGCTATCCCAACCATATCCTTGCCCGAAAGAGCAATAGGCCAGCCCTGAGCTTGGATCGGAGTAGGCTCCTTGAATCCTTGTTTTCTGAAAAAATAAATATATATTTAATTATGGAGAACTAGACATGTCCATCTTCGAAAATAATTTGTAATTATAAAATAAGAAAAATAGATAAAGCTATTTCCATGGTGGCCTCTTTTTCTCAAGATTAAATTTCCCTGACTTTTCTCGGTTTTCCAGGTAATATTTGAGGTATTTCCCTGATTACGTTATATCATGAAAATGAAACTATTAAAAAAAAAAAAAAAGTTAATGTTTTTATATTATGTAAATAACGTAACAGATCAGCTATTTATTAATATATTGGTAGATTGAACTTAACGATGAATCTTGAGCAGAATTATGAGCACGATGATCCATCAATGTAAACAACCTATGTAAAAAGGTATTCGAAAATAAAATACGATGGAGACTTTACTGTAAATACATTCTGTTACTATTGATATGCATATCATATAATTAATAGATAAATGAATTGATTAATATTTATAAAGGGAATATTATCTACTATTTCTTGAGCTTTATTGAAATAACTAATATTTTTCATTTATAAATTAATGATTGTGTTCAATTAAAAAATATATATTTACCCTTACAACCAAACTTCAACATCTATCTTAATTAAATGAATTTTTAATGTTCATAAAATTATTGATTTGTTACTAACTAAAAATTGACCAAGAATTCAATCTCAAGATCTCAAGCCCAGGCTTATTTTGCCTACCTTAAATGTTATTCGTACAACCGGACTATCAGGTTTAAGGACTATAAGTTAATTTTAGCAGCAATTGTCATGAACGAAAGAAATAGTTCAGAATATGTTGAGAAATTGCGAATATTTCCAAAACCACTACTGATACGATTGGCACCAAAATTAAGAAGCCCTCAGTTTTTATAAAAATAAATATTTTGCACAAAAAACATTAAAATCTTCGCATTTTTTCAAGAGTTATAAACGAAAAAACAAAGATGTTTCGTTGTTGGAATCAGGATTTAGTAGAACATGAAATTCCTTGAAAAACTCCACATCCATCGAATTTTTGTCCGATGAAATAACTTCCCCTAGCTGGGAAAGTAAAAAAAATACATATCGGTGCATTTTTGTAGATGTAATCCACTTCCATTTGTCAAAGTGAAGATAAAAAATTGTACTTATCACTCATAATTTAAACATGTTTATAAAAAAAAAAAGGTATATATAATAATCGCCAACTGACTTATTAAATAATAAAAAAGTAAGATACTTACTTCAAAAGCTTGAGAATGTTCTCAGGAAAACCAGCTTCTTCAAATGACCAAACAGGATTAGGAATGTCACGACCTTTCAATGTAATTTCTTTATCATCACGGAACTTTTCAATCTCCTCTCTAGGTCTATCGAAAATAAAGTAAAAAATTAACATTCTCATAAATAACTTTTGAACATGAAGATAAAATCAAAATATAAATATGGTCTGGATCTTGAAATTTTTGATTATAGCACAGTTTGATACAATAAGATCACGCCGAAAATAAGTAAATCCTGTGAAAGTTAATTAGTTAATACGACTCACGCCCAGGCTTTAATACAGTCATATTGCCACTAACAGAACGTTCTTTCGTCGCTCTAGTGGACATGAGCCACCCTCCACTATGATTGTTACAAATGTTGCAAGCCCTAAATATAGACTCGGTTATAGACTCGCTCTCTGTTCAAGGAAACAGAACAGAAAGTTTGTCAATTCATAGATTCATAGACAGAATTTTTGTACCTGTTTTCCACTTGAGAGGTGGGATTATAGAAGTTCTTCTTAAAAGGCTCCAGACGACTCAGGTCCCAATGAGGCTTCCTGAGAGAAGCCCCAGGCTGTCCGCCTCGCCCACCCCGGCCCCCTGCTGGCCGCCTACCTCGGGGCGGGGATCGGGTCCTCGATCTGTGTCGATCCCTGGAGCGGCGGCGATCCCGTGACCTCGACCTGCAATTAGGACATTCAATGAAATCTCAACAAAGAAATAAATCTGGAAAAAGAAAAAGTATGCCAATCTAGTTCGTTCAGGATAAAAACTTGAACATAGTCGTCAAAAGTGCAGTGGATAGATACATCCATGATTTAATGAAATTTGTATTCTGAAAGCAGTAACGCAAAAATACTTCTAATCGGTTAAGACAATCGAAATACGGGCTGAGATCTGTACTTAACAATAAAGAACCACTTCTAAGTTGAGAAGCAGGACATATTGTGGAAACTTACGATAAATAAATAAAACAAAAATAGATAAAATTATATACTATAGAAGATATTAATATAACCAATGTTATGTAATATGCGTGAAATGATGTTCGTTATTTCAAAAAATGATTACTGATAGCAAGACAACATTAATAAAATTAAGGAGAGGGCGCCGGTAGTTCAGTTAAAGACGCTTGCCCTAGGTGAATAAAGATAGTAGGCGGTACGACCTCGTAGTTGAAGCCCGGGCATGTCACAAAACAACAACAATGAAGATATAAATTAAAAATAAAAGAAAACAAAAGCAAATAATATGTTCGACTATTGTGACTATTAGTCAATGTATATTATTACTATTGGAATATAACTTTATTTAGTTATAATTTCAATTTATATCTTCATTGTTTTTGTTTATGTGACTCTTGCCCGGGCTTCAACTATGAGGTCATATCGCAAATTACTAGGGAGTCCTAAATTTTATTTATGTTTCACGCTATCAGTAATCATTCCGTTAAATATATAAACATAATTTCACACAAATTACATATAAATTAGTTTATCTAGTTAAAATGTAATAATGAGATGGAGATTTCTTAGTTGAAAGTCCAAACCCTGGACCTGATGCGCACTCCGACCTAACGAATCGGTAGTTTATGAATAAATTTCTTTTGGAATACAATAATTTAAAAAATCAACATTTTGAAATGTCATATTGGCTAGAATCTGTCGGGGCATACCCGAAATACACCCCAAGTACCATGAATATGGGAATACGTTCAAATGTTCTCGCACGATCCCCTGTAAAACATACTGCCATTCAATTTTATTATTTGATGATAGTTCAAAATGCCCCCATACGAAATGCAGACATATGTCAAGCCTTATCATTTCCTTATTGATTATGTCAACGAATTTGACGTTAAATGATTAAACATGGTGTTACAATACTGCTTCAATTCCTCAAAACAAGTTATTTGACTATTATTTGTGTAAATCTTCAAGATGAACCCACAAACAAAAAACTCATTCCAAATAGATCAGGGGAAACCTCAGGTTCCGATCCATCATGAAACATAACTAATAACTTCTTACGATTTTAGAATTACGAACAGGGTCATCTTGTTGAAATAGAAGCCCCGGCCGGGGGTGGAATAATTCAGCAAGATTTACTAAAATATTCAAAGGATTGGTGCAATGTTTTAATAGACAGAATTAATTAATTTATTGTCAACTACAAATCTCAACATTCATTGGACTATATTTTCATTGCCTTAACCGATATAAAGAATGTTTGCGTCATTGTTTTTGGAATTCAAAACTCAACGATATGTATAAAATGATTTGTGTAAATCTTTAAGATGAACCAAACATGAGGTTAGAATTGCTGGGGAGCGTGCAGGATACGGGAAAACATTTGCACATCATAAGTATAATAAATTGAAATATAAAGAACCGCAGTCGCGTTTTTTTTTAGTTGTGTGAGAAAAACTAATGTAAACAAAACACACGGGCGTTGTTTCTCCAAAATTCTTAACAGCAAATTTCCCGACCCGCCCTTTTTTATTTTATTTTTTAACAAAAATGATTGTAATCCTAACAAATTGTATATGTATGTATTGTATATTGGCGCCTGAATTGTTTTACCACATTGCAGAGTGAACCCCTAACAGAAAAGGTATTATCGGTCTCTGAAGTTATCAAGACTAATGTTTAGAAATAAAACTATTTCAAATTCCATTGTTTTAAATTGAGGGCTTCTGGGCCTAAGTATGTATAATTTTTATCCTCAAGAGAAGCAGGTTGGTGTAGTCGGTCGTTTACCCATCGGACATCGTAACCGAACAGTAGGTACATTTTACCAGACAAAATAATGACCATTATTATTATATCAGCTGCCTGAAAAGTTAGTTTCAGATTAAAAACTATAACATTCCTCTTTCTTTAAAAAATATATATATTAACTGATGTCATGAAATGAAAACCTCGCATAAAATGTCATTTGTTTAGAAAAAAATTATAATATACAAATTCTTAGCTCTTCGTATAAGTAATGTAAACCATATTATATATTAAAATTGTGTAGAGAAGGGACTGACTTTGCAGATATCAAAAATGCTTGCAAAGCTAATTACCTTCCATTTTATCTAGCACTCCCTTTAAAACCGGTACATATGATAAATGTATCGGGCAATAGACTTCAGAAGTGCGAAGGTTAAAAACAAATATTTTAAATGAGCTTTTTGCTCAAATAATTATATCAGACTATGACAGAATAATTAATTAGCATATAGATGAAGCGACCATAACCAAACAAAAACTGAGCAAAGGAACCCAGAAGAAGCGCCATAGTATTTCCTTAAATATTTATTCAATAACATAATAAACTTAAATGACTCACCGTCTTTCGTATCGTCCCATGCTTTAATGGTTTCTATTTAATGTCAACTGTGGAATTACTAAAATCAAGTAAATTAGCGTTAAACTCACACACCCCACGACAAAGCCAAAGAGCCGTAATGGAACCTAGTATTAACAAAATGGCGAATGCTTCTAATACCACAGCCACTTACATTTTCTATAATCTCTTGACACCAATATTAATGAATTCACAAATAATCCATTAAAATAAAGTCACAAAAATAAAGCACAGGCTAATATAATATTACTAATGGGAAAAATTAAGTACAGAATTTTTATGTCATTTACAGAAACCCTATATCTTTACATCTTGTTACTCGCTACTTTTTTTATACCAAATGATTGCTTCAATAAGTAATCCATCTTGAGGTATACATTTGTATGACATCCTTAAAACTATAATTGGAAATGAATTCATATTTATAATATTTAACCTCTCCTCTCCCTCTTCAATTTGTATTTTCATATTACCCTGCAATAATGCTTTTCTTCTGATTTTTTCAAAATATGTAGGTAGCCTTTCTCTTGAATATTATTAAATTGTATATTAAAAAGTTAACAAAATTGCATACTGCCGTTTTGGAGAATATCTTTTAATTGATACTAATTTCTTTATTTTGAAAATGTACAATCGGTAATATGACCATAAGTAAATTTGATGATCCAATTGAAAAAAAAGTATATATGTAGGTATATAAAAAAAAATACAGTAGATATATACATGACAACAAAATAATTGTCTATTTACAAAACTATAATATTTACAACAAAGTGAAAATATTCAATTTAAATCAAATAAACAATAATAATAAATATGAAATATAAACTTCTCTCCAACTTAATGGAGACAGGGGAGGCCGAAATCATACGATCTCCCCCCCCCCCCCCCCCCCCTGCCCTTTCGCCCCGCCAGTCACTGTCCAGCAGTGGTCAACACCAGCACATCCAAAATCCTTGTTGCTATATTATAGTAGCAGTAAATAAGGGTTCATACAGCAAGCCTTTGGTTCACATAGCAGGTTTCTCGGCCAGCGCCTCCTCAGTCTTCGGGCGGATTATCTGGATGGAAATGGGATGACAAGAAAAGAGGAACTGGATTGACATGAGAAGAAAGGTTACTACGTATCCGGAAAACCTCTACCGCTTCACGGCGGGAGATATACATATTATCTATTAGGATACATATGATTTTTATATTTGAAGACTAAGAGACTGTGGACCGGCTCGATGGCTACGGTCCACACTTTTCCATGGTTTGCATGGAGTGAGCTCGGAATCTTGTCGGGGGTTCTGTTCTGCTTGCGACCCTGAGCCGGGGGCAGCCGCCGCACGCCTGGAGTCAAAAGCCAGGTAGCCCTCCGTCATCAGTCCCGGCAGGTCCAGTCCCAGGTACGATCCTGTCCAGCGAATCAGCTCCGCCCTGGGCCCGTTGTAGAGCGGGCATTCGAGGACTATATGTTCCGCAGTCAAGGCTGTTCTTCCTCTTAAAGAAGAAGAGCTTGGCGCTGAATTCGCCGTGACCTGATAGCACCTGTGACGTCCATTTGTGTGTTGCCATTTCCTTATCCATCCAGTGCCTGTCAAAAAGTCTTCGGCGAATCACCGTCAATGTACTTCCCCAGAACGCATTAATTAACTGTTCGCTCCCCCTCCAAAACCAGTCGACCCAGGGGCTCCTAAATCTTCATACTAAATTTTGTGTAAATGAATTCATTACATCGGCAGTTATTTGGGTTTTTGAGTTGAGCCCCTCCCCAATAAGCAGTCTCTCTCTATTTTCACATTCATCGCGCTCGCATGCAACAGTTGAAACTATAGGAATAAAAAAAATAAAAGAATAAGCACTTTACTTTTGAACAAATACTTTCATTAATAATTGACATAGTCGACAGTATCTTTTGAATGTTGGAGGAAGTCGAGGTTCTGTCGAATAAATAAATTTTAAAAAAAGCATTTGTCCAACGTTTCAGAAACTGTTTATTTTCTTCTGCAGGCCTTATAATGACTCGAGCGGATGTTTGCGGTGAGTGTTTACATACATACACAGATCCTTCACCATACATACCACTCGAGCCATTTTAAGGCCCTGAAGAAGGAAATGAACAGTTTCCGAAACGTTGGACAAATACTGACTTTTTCATTTACACGTTCGACTTGCGACTTCCCTTAACTTTCATTAACCTTCCAAAACTGTCTTTGAGGTAGAGATTGGGAAAACACGGTATACAGCAACATTTTTCAAACTGTTTATTAAAAAAAATTCGCAAATAAAAAAAAAAATTACAATAACAGTTATATTAACTTAAAAAAATAGAACATGAAAAGACCTGCAAATCCAATCGAATTTTGGAACAAAAGTTAGTAGAGAGTTAAATTTCTACTCTTTATACAATGGCATTTTTTTTATTTTGTATAAGAAGATTTATGTTTTATTTCAAGCAACCTTTCAAAAGTTGATACACTTTTCAAGTTGCAACAATTAAAATGTCTTCGACATTTAATGTCTCTCATGAGACCTCTGGTGGATATTTAGGAAAGCTCACCTTTACAGTTTTAGGGTATTTACCCAAGGCAGAAGCAAATATCTGGGTAAGTAACCTACCCACTGGGTATTACTAAACACTTGATGGTAACATTTAAAGAAACATTTTATTATTATTGTTGAATTTATGACTTCTACAATACTAAGAACATTAAACAATGTAAAATCAATTAAAATTATTTTAGATTTCTATACATCAAAATGACGGATACATGCTGGGCATGATAAATGAAGAAAAAATAAACTGCCACCCCAGTGGGAGTAAACTAATAAAAATATATTAAGTAAAACTAATATATATTTATTCTTATACCTTAACAATCTATTTTGTACAATTATATACTATTTTTTTAAACACATTAGAATTACTTATGTACATAGTATACAGGTTCTATTCTAAAAAACGAATATAAGAAATAAAAATAATACAGAGTTTGTGTACAGTAAGTTTTATACGAGAAAAGGTTCAGTTAAATTTGGTTATTTAAATAGAACAGAAATATTTGGACTTAATTGAACATGCATCCACGATAAAAGATTATAAGATCATCGCGATGATGCAGGATATGAAAGATGTCTTTTTCAATCCTATGATGGAAAAAAATATTTTCGGGGTCATGTATAAAGTACACTTCTCTACAGCCAACTTGTGGAAAAGTATTTGATCTCAAATGAAAATTATGTATTAAAACTCTTATGGTACCAATGCTACTCGATTTAAATGTTGGGCTTATATATTATTGTCAATGTTTTTGTTTAAATAAAACGAATTTTTTTTAACCACTGGCAAACCGCTGTAAGGGACAAGGACTATTTGTTCGATTTGAATTATAATAAACCAACTCTGGAGAAAGTTTGACTGACATTCCGCATTCGTTACACAAAATAATTTGCGTAATTATTCGGAGATTATATTTTTAAGAATTATATAAATAAAGTATATCTCTTTATACAGCCCAAAAAAATAATTTTTAAGAATAAACCATGTGATAGCCAAATTGTGCGGTTAAATTAAATGGAATAGAGTAATACGATTTTTAAAAACTTGATCCTTTTTTTTTTTTTTTAATTATTCACCGATTTGATGACATTTGATTCGTAACGAATCGTACTAGAATAAGTACCATAAGTAAGTTCTTAACATATTAATTCTCAAAATAAAAATTCGAAAAAGGACCCATATCTTATCCCATATCAGCCTTTTGAGCATGCATTTACAATTTAGATACAACAAATTTCAAAAAGAGTTTATTTGATAGATTTTTCAAATAAAAAATATTGTTTTCACAATTTAAAACATACAGGAATAATATAAGTAATTTAAAACAATATTTCTTGATAAAGACTGAGGCTTGTCAGCATTAACTCTTTCGATGCCGGATTGAAGATGTTAGAATTTGGGCCCCAATCAGAGCGTCCGCGTAACTTGGACTTATTAAATTGATTGGCCCCAATCCTGACATGGAAACAGTTACACCGATAGGCCTCTGTTCCTAACCCTTACTGAGAAACGGACGTAAGAATGAAGAAATTAAGAGCCCTCTCTAAACGATACTGTTGCCAAGAAAACACAAGAACCAGCTGACACACTGAACATATTTTAACAAATAAAAATGAAATATATCTGCGATTGGCCAATCTTCAACTGAAGTGATAAAAAATTATATATTTTTTCAACTTTATATTTATTTTATTAACATTTGCTTCTTGAGGTCCGTTATATAGGATAAGATAAAGTGCTAATTACTGCTAGAATCTTGCTCGTACGAAGATGGCTGCAGCATCATGGTCCCCGTAACCTAACCTTTTGGCATGTTTGTACAGTTCATTGGATGTAGCTGCTAGAGGAACCGGTTGATCCAGCGAATCTGCCAAGCAAAGCGCTAACTTGAGGTCTTTCTGTTGATTTCCAAGTGCCGTATGAGCTTTATAATCACAATTTTTGATAGCTTCACTTTTGGCATTGACCAAAGGACAATTTACCATAGACATCTGTATTATCTCCAATAATTTGGCTTGTTCAATGCCTGTTCTATCAGCCAAAGCCATCCCCTCTGCCAAACCGGCCAATGTAATTCCAGTGATAAGCTGAAGAACAATGTACATTTTTGAAGCATTACCAACATCTCCAAGAAAAATGGCACGCCTGGCACAAGATTCAAATAAAGAACAGCAATTTTCAAATAGCGACCTGTCGCCAGCTGTTAGTACGATCAATGAACCTTCCTCCGCCTCGTTTTTACTTCCATGAATTTGTGCTTCCAAGTATCTGCCCCCATTAGAAGTGATGGCCTCGGCAATATCCAAAGAAGTGCCGGTATCGATCCCTGTCATTTGAACAAGAGCTTTGTTATGCATTTCGGACAAAAGACCATTTGATCCAAAAACGATTTCTTTGGCAGCATTTGAATCCGACACACAGCAACAAATAACATCAGATGAAGTAGCTAACTGTCTTGGTGTTAGGGCAACTTCAGCACCCGCTGTTAAAAAATCTTTGCATTTATCAGCAGTTCTGTTCCATACAGAAACAATATGACCTGACTTCAATAGGTTTTTGGCAATAGCAGAGCCCATTACACCTAAACCAATAAAACCAATTTTGAACTCTCCCGGTTCAAGGTTTTTCTCTTGAGCTACGGTTTCTGTTACAGCTGAATCCAAATTTGATTCTTCTTGTTTATCTTCTTTTTTGATACTAATATCCTCGGGCTGATCAGAAACAAGGGGTGTAGTAGTATCGGCATCAGGAAATGTTTTCATCTTTTTGGGCTTTGTGTCCGAAGAAACATCACTAAGTCTTTTCCTGGGCGATCTCGTTTTATTCGCCTTCTTAGAATCAAGAACTAATGACCCATTTTCCAACCTCTTTTTTTTGTTTATTTTTTTCGAACTACCTGGCGCCTTTTCATTTGCACTACTATTTAAGTCGATCTCATGGGGAATTGTATCTATTGAATCGTCCTCTTCTTTGCCAAAGCTTTCATCGAAAGTAACACACTTTGAATGTACTTTTGGCGTAGTTTCCGTATCAGATGTGTCCTCTGGAGATTTCATAGCACTATCAAAATCTTCTTGAATGTTAACAGAAATATTTAAAGAAGCATTACATTTCTGAGCGAAATCCTCGATTTCGAGAAGAGCTTCCTTAAAAGTACCGCTTTTTGCTGCTTTATTAAATTCTTCTTTGAAGTTACCATAGGATTTCAACTTACTTTCCTCGATCCAGCCATAATTCTTAGAACCAAAAAAATAAATGCAATGATGGCCGACATTCTTCTTAGCGCTTACTTTCTTGACTTCTTTTGGCGGTTGAACAATGACCCCAGGCCAAGGAGGAAATCCCTTCATTTTGGCCCATACCAAATCACCAAGTTTAAACTCACTCATAACGATAATCAAACACTGACAACTTACCCAAATGCTTAATTTGCATTACACAATAAGCAGAAAAACTATTATCAACTCTTTGTGATAGAAATAAGCAAAGCGTACCTTCAATGAAACTTGAGGTTAAAAACTAGCAGGTTGTGATCCATAATCCATGTTTAGATTAATTCTTAGGAATAACTATTATAATAAAAAGCATATATTCACATATGATTATTTGAAACAGTCGAAATACTACCTAAATATTCAATTTAAAGAAAATTTAGATTGTTTACAAGAAGGAAATATCGATATGATCAGGTGATTTCATAAAGTGACCCGAATCAGTAATCAACAATTGATCTAGGACGCCTAAACGTACATATTTCAAAATTCCGGTTTCCAAAAATAATTTGTCAGCATGACAAGTATTGTGTAACGTTTCTAATGTGGAAACTTGTAATAAATAACTAAAACGAACTTATTTTTTTGAAATATCGTCTATTCCAGAAAACATTTATAAACTACACGGTTTCGGCATTTAATCATCGTCCTTAGTATAAAACTATACCTGACGTTGGTGGGTGTTATACCGAAACCGGTAGTGTATGAGGTCCTCCATCTTGTGATTTTACTTCTTCAGATATAGATAGCAAAGGGAAAGTTATGTAATCGGTCAAAAACTCGTTGAGTTTTTGGCAAAATTTCACGGTTTCCGACTGAATATAAAAATAAAAAAAATTATTGTATGTCAGTGAACAGTAGGGTGGTCGTTAATAATGCAAGGTTCAAATGTTAACGCTCTCACCCAAAAATCTCGATCGACATGATAAAAAAATACGATTGGCATTATTCCGGGCCCATAATAAATGATTTAACCTGTGCCGGCAGAGGATTCAAATTTTCCGTGTATTTTAAATGGCGTTTAGTGATGTTTCGGGTTTTTTTTCTATAACTATGAAACTGTCTATCGTAAATCTCTGAAAATTTGTACACTACTATTTTTGAAGTTGCTGAACACGAATATCTCATCAAAAGTTAAGTTTGACAAGTTAAATTAGTCGAAATTCGTTATAGAAATTGACATATATTTCAGGTTTTTTGAATATGTAGTTAAAAGGAATTGTATCATTCTTTTGACATTATTAAATGTTTTATTAATAATAATCGATGTCATTAATCGTTGTTTTGTTGGTCGATACCCATCTTTACATGTGCGTAACTTTCGAATGGGAGCGCGTTCTTCATGAAAATCTCGCGTAATTATTACTCGCATTTTATTATTTAGCATATAATCGACATTTTGAGCTGCAAAATAGAATTCAAATTGAAAAGAAAAAAAAATTATATGAATTAGATTTTTTATTCCTCAAAGAAATCGAAAAATATTTTTCGCAAATTCGGAAGCCAATTTTGACAGTTTTGACTTGACCAATGTAATTTTTGATGAAATATTCGTGTTCAGCAACTTCAAAAATAGTAGTGTACAAATTTTCAGATATTTACGATAGACAGTTTCAGTTATAGAACAAAAACCCGAAACATCACTAAACGCCATTTAAAATACTCGGAAAATTTGATTCCTCTGCCGGCACGGGTTAAATCATTTATTATGGGGCCGGAATAATGCCAATCGTATTTTTTTTATCATGTTGATCGAGATTTTTGGGTGAGAGCGTTAAAATTTGAACCTTGTATTATTAACGACCAACCTAGTGAACAGTGTATCTGCCAATAGGTTGAGTATATTGACACTATATTTTGTTACGTGGATTCAGGACAGCTTAAAGGAAGGGAGTATCCATGAGACGATTATCAGCAAATTATTTTATATTCTTCTCTTTTCGTGTGCGCTTATGCCTATGTAAGGAGGGAGTCATTTGTTACTTGAAACAGGCTCTATTTTTAAGTTTCCAAACTTATACATACATTATGTGCCAGAAGTAATGATCCATCTCATCTTTTGAACAAGTGGTTATATGAAAATGGGAACAAAGTGCTTTCATCATCATACCAAGGGACTAGATAGATGAAGCATTATGTTCACTTAGCGCTACCAGGAGCGCTACATGCACACTAATTTTTAAAATCTCTAAAGAAAAGAGGGGTCAAGTTGTACATCATTTCAAAGGTCTTTCAAAATGAAGACATTTTCCTTCGAAGCATAAAATAAAATATTGCTTTTATGAAAATAGTCACTTATATTCTCCATATTTCTCAAATAGAGCAAACTCATCCTGTCTCTAAAAGTCCTTGAAATAAGCGCTTGGAGGTTGTGCTACATTTCGATTTTCAAAAAATTGGTGGGGCGGCCCTCTCTCCCGAATATAGAATTTTTCATAGCTGAGCCCCCACTAAAGAAAGGTTTATTTTCATCCGAATATTCTTTTTTTTGTACCGTTCTTTCTTTTCGAATTACGTCACACTCATTTTTAATCAACAAAGATGATTTTTCTTGAAACATAAGTTTCCGACATCTTTTCGCTGTGATGTTTAAATATTTTCATCATTTCGTTCATTTCAAATAAGTTTCCGACATCTTTTCGCTGTGATGTTTAAATATTTTCATAATTTCGTTCATTTCATATTTTGAAAAGTTGGTTATGAAGTATTTTTCTCGGGGTATTGTAATATACAATCATATACAATGTCGAACTCAATCAATTGTATCAACTTATTCAAATCTAGTCCTATGGTAAGACTATGTTTTCCTAGATTTTTTTTTTTGTTTACAAAGAGATATTTACAACTGTATAAAAAGTATATACAACGAGCAAATTTGCTAAGGGAGAAACAACAAATGACAATGTCAAGATAGGAGAAATCAACATGGCGACACTCCCTAGGCACTGAGTGGCACTCATTTATAGCTAATCACTGTCACTGAATGATCAGTGAAGATCTCTAGGTCATTGGCGCTTAAAGCGTCTTTTGGGAAGTGTGGCAGAAGGGAGGACACGGAAACAAATTTTCTCGCTCTAAAAGTTGAAAAAAGTGGGTAATAAAGTAAAAAAAGATGCTCGTACCGGAAGTGACCATTACTAAGAACGAGTCAATTTTCATGGTCTTATTACTGCATTGACAGCAATGCTTCATCATGAAAACAGTGAAACATTACGCCATTTTGACAAAATGCTAGTCATCAAGAAAACCTTTCAGACAAAAAGTGTTCCATTGAATAACAACTGCGAAATGAACTACTACTAGACCACTACTTTTTGACGTTCTACGAAAAACGTCGTCAGTGAATCATCGACATTGAACTCTCCTCATTACAACGACAGTTATTGGGGTGTAGTTGAACTACCTTTGATATCCTCCCTCTCTTCGGCCGATTTAACGAGAAATTAATAGGAGTTGTCCTTATAGAGTTTAAAATTTAAATATAAAATTTCAAATTAACACATTGATCACATCGGCAGCTAAATTCGGGAGGGAGGGCCCCCAAATTTTGGAAAGTCATCATGTAAAACATCCTCCGACGCTCCTTTCAAGGACTTTTAGGAACAGAAACAATACATAACACATAATTTGAAAAGACCGGGTGTCATCTAACATTTTGTCTTGCCTAGGATCCGGTCCGAATAACGAATGTTCCCCCTAGTCAAACTGTTTAATACTTTACTCCTCCTAAAATATTAAAGAGCGTCAGAGACCCCCATTTTTTGAAGGGTTTGGAAGAGGAACGTTTAGTGAAAAGAGGAAATTACAAAATGTAACTGTGAAATTATTCAGAGAATCGATTTCTGCCAATAATATTCTTTTCGATATTCTGCTCTTAACCCTCAGAGCCAATACTTTAACATTAATTTGAAAGAGAAATTTATATATTTTCTAGACAATAGTAATACAGCTAGGAGAAAAAATGTAGTCACACTAATGAAAATTTGTAAGGGAGTGAACATTTAAAAAAAAATAAGGATAATGTGAAATTATGTAATTATTCGGCTTCCAAAATAAGTGGGTAGGTGCAGGGAGTGGATTCTGGATAAATTAATTGAAGAAATAGGCAAAGAGACTTTAGGAAGTGTTGATGAGATGATGCCTTCCTAGAATATAACATCATAATATTGTCTAGCATACTTTTTCAATTTCAACTTTACTGCATTTTAAGGATAATGTCTAAATATCTTTTAGATAAAACTTTAGAGAGTAATCTGTAAGCGTGGTTGGTAAAAGAAAATCCTGTAACGGCCAAATCACATATTTTATTTTGTTTCAGGGCTCTTGACCTACTTTTTCGGAACATAAAACATCTACCCTCACTATCTTTTTGGTTAAAACATGTTGGTCAAACAAAGCTGGGCAAAATTTCTCGAAATCAAGGGAAGACTGTCCAACATTAGTTAAAAAGTGTACCCTCATTAACACAATATAAAATGCAAGTAGTCACTCTATTGTGGAAATATAAAAAACTGTCAATGGTACTCATAGTTTATTTGGAATTGTTAACAATATACATATACTTAAAATCTATCTATATCCGATGTAACACATGCCATACTAAAAAACAAAAATTGAAATTAAACACTGTTCATAATACAATACCTACAAACAAATAATTTTTTATGTTAAGCAACTAAACATAATTTCTTATTTATAAACTGTTAAAACTACTAATTAACAGAAATATATATAACTGTATAGGAAGTGCAGGTACTATTTATACTGGCGACATTGTAAAATAGGAAAATAAATGTAAATTTTGTTTATAATTT
Source organism: Aradus depressus (assembly GCA_963662175.1). Taxonomy (NCBI): domain Eukaryota; kingdom Metazoa; phylum Arthropoda; class Insecta; order Hemiptera; family Aradidae; genus Aradus; species Aradus depressus. The sequence continues at coordinate 34,809,117 of OY759220.1, forward strand.
TCCTGCCTCATAAACTGGAAACATAAAATATTTCACAATGTTGTCCACCTTCAAAAAGAAAAATAAATAATATCTAAATATTTACCAAAAATAAACAGATAATTTTTTAGTATTAAGATATTTCTAAACATGTACTTAGTTTATGCTAAAACAGTTTTATTGGAAAAATTGTTCTTATATTTTTATATAATATAATCTTATATAATATATTTATATATTAATAATATATATTTTATATATATAAATATATTCCACATGAAATTTCTAACTGAAAATTTATCATGATAGTCGAGATAGAACCAATCATTTTCGTATCAATGATAGTTTGGAAAATCTGCTATTCAGAAATTAAAAGGTTAATAATCATTGATACAGACGACAGTGCCTTTACAATATAGAGGGAAGACGAGGTTCTGTATTTAAACTTAGTATTTTACCAACATTTCGGAAATAAAAAATATAAAGAAAAAACTGTTTTATTTTTGGTTTTTTTAATATTGACTTACTATATATAAAAAATATGGGAGTACTTTCGGTATTGCTAGAATATATTTTGTGAAATAGACAATATTAAAAAAAAAAAAAACACGTTTCTCTTTATTTCTCATCAAGTGTTTCACAATATCTCTGCAAAAAAAAAAAAAAAAAATTAGTATCATTTTGGAAATAGTTCATTTCCTTCTGTGTTTGTGTCTAATAATCATTATAAGGCCCTGAAGAAATAAATAAACACTTTCCGAAAAGTTGTCCAAATAATAAGTTTTTTAATTACACAGCACCTTAACTTCCCACAAAATTGTAGGGTTATTGTTTAGCGATATTATGAAATGCGACGAATTGTAACTTTTTTTTTTAGAGATGGAGTACAACATTATGAAATATAGTACAATCTTCCAGGAAGGTTTTTGAACACTCTTTGATTTATTTAAAAAAAAAAAAAAAAAAAAATACATTGGGGCGTCGAAAAACTGACCAACCGGTATGTTTTGAATTAATTCAATATGTTATAATAAAATTAATCATAAAGAACTTGTTGAGAGGACGGTAAAGAAGGATCTAGTAATTATGATGGACATTGTAACGAGGTTCTACTAATTGTCTAATAATGGATCCAATAATTGTAATGGACATTCGAGAATCTAATAAAGGATCTAATACTTGCCGTCATTCACTGCGTTTACATATTATATCCTTCCCTCAGTTGACCTTGTTCCTGTAGATATTGAAACAAAAGTGGCCAAAATAATTTAAATAAAGTCTTATTTTTCTAAAATATAAATTTATTATAATACATTTTATAATTAATTTTTATACCAATTATGGAACTTCGGCAAGGTACTATGAACGCAGCCTTGTATAAATGACACAATTTTCCAGAAATTATTATATTAGATCATATTAATCCCAGCTATATAGATTTAAAACTCCTGGAGACAATTAAAATATATTATCATTTAAAATAATCACAATAACAATTAAAATACCTAAAACCATTTAGTTTGACAACTTATAAAATTTTTAAAAAGTTATGATTATAAAAATATACTAATTAATCTTGAGATGTAGGTACTTGTCAAGGCAATTATTTTCACATAGGTATCTCTAGTTGATAAGTAAAATATTTATTTTATAGTGTTCCAGCGAGATAGGAACAGTTCTTTCTGAAAATTAAAGTCACGAAAAAAAAAGTCAATAGGTGAGTGTAAAATTTCGAAAAGCGGCAAACTATTTATTGGCAGAAAATCGTTAGTGGGCTGTTAAATAAAATATTGCTTTTATGAAAATAGTCACTTATATTCTCCATATTTCTCAAATAGAGCAAACTCATCCTGTCTCTAAAAGTCCTTGAAATAAGCGCTTGGAGGTTGTGCTACATTTCGATTTTCAAAAAATTGGTGGGGCGGCCCTCTCTCCCGAATATAGAATTTTTCATAGCTGAGCCCCCACTAATGAAAGGTTTATTTTCATCCGAATATTCTTTTTTTTGTACCGTTCTTTCTTTTCGAATTACGTCACACTCATTTTTAATCAACAAAGATGATTTTTCTTGAAACATAAGTTTCCGACATCTTTTCGCTGTGATGTTTAAATATTTTCATCATTTCGTTCATTTCAAATAAGTTTCCCACATCTTTTCGCTGTGATGTTTAAATATTTTCATCATTTCGTTCATTTCATGTTTTGAAAAGTTGGTTATGAAGTATTTTTCTCGGGGTATTGTAATATACAATCATATACAATGTCGAACTCAATCAATTGTATCAACTTATTCAAATCTAGTCCTATGGTAAGACTATGTTTTCCTAAATTTTTTTTTTATTTACAAAGAGATATTTACAACTGTATAAAAAGTATATACAACGAGCAAATTTGCTAAGGGAGAAACAACAAATGACAATGTCAAGATAGGAGAAATCAACATGGCGACACTCCCTAGTCACTGAGTGGCACTCATTTATAGCTAATCACTGTCACTGAATGATCAGTGAAGATCTCTAGGTCATTGGCGCTTAAAGCGTCTTTTGGGAAGTGTGGCAGAAGGGAGGACACGGAAACAAATTTTCTCGCTCTAAAAGTTGAAAAAAGTGGGTAATAAAGTAAAAAAAGATGCTCGTACCGGAAGTGACCATTACTAAGAACGAGTCAATTTTCATGGTCTTATTACTGCATTGACAGCAATGCTTCATCATGAAAACAGTGAAACATTACGCCATTTTGACAAAATGCTAGTCATCAAGAAAACCTTTCAGACAAAAAGTGTTCCATTGAATAACAACTGCGAAATGAACTACTACTAGACCACTACTTTTTGACGTTCTACGAAAAACGTCGTCAGTGAATCATCGACATTGAACTCTCCTCATTACAACGACAGTTATTGGGGTGTAGTTGAACTACCTTTGATATCCTCCCTCTCTTCGGCCGATTTAACGAGAAATTAATAGGAGTTGTCCTTATAGAGTTTAAAATTTAAATATAAAATTTCAAATTAACACATTGATCACATCGGCAGCTAAATTCGGGAGGGAGGGCCCCCAAATTTTGGAAAGTCATCATGTAAAACATCCTCCGACGCTCCTTTCAAGGACTTTTAGGAACAGAAACAATACATAACACATAATTTGAAAAGACCGGGTGTCATCTAACATTTTGTCTTGCCTAGGATCCGGTCCGAATAACGAATGTTCCCCCTAGTCAAACTGTTTAATACTTTACTCCTCCTAAAATATTAAAGAGCGTCAGAGACCCCCATTTTTTGAAGGGTTTGGAAGAGGAACGTTTAGTGAAAAGAGGAAATTACAAAATGTAACTGTGAAATTATTCAGAGAATCGATTTCTGCCAATAATATTCTTTTCGATATTCTGCTCTTAACCCTCAGAGCCAATACTTTAACATTAATTTGAAAGAGAAATTTATATATTTTCTAGACAATAGTAATACAGCTAGGAGAAAAAATGTAGTCACACTAATGAAAATTTGTAAGGGAGTGAACATTTAAAAAAAAATAAGGATAATGTGAAATTATGTAATTATTCGGCTTCCAAAATAAGTGGGTAGGTGCAGGGAGTGGATTCTGGATAAATTAATTGAAGAAATAGGCAAAGAGACTTTAGGAAGTGTTGATGAGATGATGCCTTCCTAGAATATAACATCATAATATTGTCTAGCATACTTTTTCAATTTCAACTTTACTGCATTTTAAGGATAATGTCTAAATATCTTTTAGATAAAACTTTAGAGAGTAATCTGTAAGCGTGGTTGGTAAAAGAAAATCCTGTAACGGCCAAATCACATATTTTATTTTGTTTCAGGGCTCTTGACCTACTTTTTCGGAACATAAAACATCTACCCTCACTATCTTTTTGGTTAAAACATGTTGGTCAAACAAAGCTGGGCAAAATTTCTCGAAATCAAGGGAAGACTGTCCAACATTAGTTAAAAAGTGTACCCTCATTAACACAATATAAAATGCAAGTAGTCACTCTATTGTGGAAATATAAAAAACTGTCAATGGTACTCATAGTTTATTTGGAATTGTTAACAATATACATATACTTAAAATCTATCTATATCCGATGTAACACATGCCATACTAAAAAACAAAAATTGAAATTAAACACTGTTCATAATACAATACCTACAAACAAATAATTTTTTATGTTAAGCAACTAAACATAATTTCTTATTTATAAACTGTTAAAACTACTAATTAACAGAAATATATATAACTGTATAGGAAGTGCAGGTACTATTTATACTGGCGACATTGTAAAATAGGAAAATAAATGTAAATTTTGTTTATAATTTTCCTGCCTCATAAACTGGAAACATAAAATATTTCACAATGTTGTCCACCTTCAAAAAGAAAAATAAATAATATCTAAATATTTACCAAAAATAAACAGATAATTTTTTAGTATTAAGATATTTCTAAACATGTACTTAGTTTATGCTAAAACAGTTTTATTGGAAAAATTGTTCTTATATTTTTATATAATATAATCTTATATAATATATTTATATATTAATAATATATATTTTATATATATAAATATATTCCACATGAAATTTCTAACTGAAAATTTATCATGATAGTCGAGATAGAACCAATCATTTTCGTATCAATGATAGTTTGGAAAATCTGCTATTCAGAAATTAAAAGGTTAATAATCATTGATACAGACGACAGTGCCTTTACAATATAGAGGGAAGACGAGGTTCTGTATTTAAACTTAGTATTTTACCAACATTTCGGAAATAAAAAATATAAAGAAAAAACTGTTTTATTTTTGGTTTTTTTAATATTGACTTACTATATATAAAAAATATGGGAGTACTTTCGGTATTGCTAGAATATATTTTGTGAAATAGACAATATTAAAAAAAAAAAAAACACGTTTCTCTTTATTTCTCATCAAGTGTTTCACAATATCTCTGCAAAAAAAAAAAAAAAAATTAGTATCATTTTGGAAATAGTTCATTTCCTTCTGTGTTTGTGTCTAATAATCATTATAAGGCCCTGAAGAAATAAATAAACACTTTCCGAAAAGTTGTCCAAATAATAAGTTTTTTAATTACACAGCACCTTAACTTCCCACAAAATTGTAGGGTTATTGTTTAGCGATATTATGAAATGCGACGAATTGTAACTTTTTTTTTTAGAGATGGAGTACAACATTATGAAATATAGTACAATCTTCCAGGAAGGTTTTTGAACACTCTTTGATTTATTTAAAAAAAAAAAAAAAAAAAAATACATTGGGGCGTCGAAAAACTGACCAACCGGTATGTTTTGAATTAATTCAATATGTTATAATAAAATTAATCATAAAGAACTTGTTGAGAGGACGGTAAAGAAGGATCTAGTAATTATGATGGACATTGTAACGAGGTTCTACTAATTGTCTAATAATGGATCCAATAATTGTAATGGACATTCGAGAATCTAATAAAGGATCTAATACTTGCCGTCATTCACTGCGTTTACATATTATATCCTTCCCTCAGTTGACCTTGTTCCTGTAGATATTGAAACAAAAGTGGCCAAAATAATTTAAATAAAGTCTTATTTTTCTAAAATATAAATTTATTATAATACATTTTATAATTAATTTTTATACCAATTATGGAACTTCGGCAAGGTACTATGAACGCAGCCTTGTATAAATGACACAATTTTCCAGAAATTATTATATTAGATCATATTAATCCCAGCTATATAGATTTAAAACTCCTGGAGACAATTAAAATATATTATCATTTAAAATAATCACAATAACAATTAAAATACCTAAAACCATTTAGTTTGACAACTTATAAAATTTTTAAAAAGTTATGATTATAAAAATATACTAATTAATCTTGAGATGTAGGTACTTGTCAAGGCAATTATTTTCACATAGGTATCTCTAGTTGATAAGTAAAATATTTATTTTATAGTGTTCCAGCGAGATAGGAACAGTTCTTTCTGAAAATTAAAGTCACGAAAAAAAAAGTCAATAGGTGAGTGTAAAATTTCGAAAAGCGGCAAACTATTTATTGGCAGAAAATCGTTAGTGGGCTGTTAAATAAAATATTGCTTTTATGAAAATAGTCACTTATATTCTCCATATTTCTCAAATAGAGCAAACTCATCCTGTCTCTAAAAGTCCTTGAAATAAGCGCTTGGAGGTTGTGCTACATTTCGATTTTCAAAAAATTGGTGGGGCGGCCCTCTCTCCCGAATATAGAATTTTTCATAGCTGAGCCCCCACTAATGAAAGGTTTATTTTCATCCGAATATTCTTTTTTTTGTACCGTTCTTTCTTTTCGAATTACGTCACACTCATTTTTAATCAACAAAGATGATTTTTCTTGAAACATAAGTTTCCGACATCTTTTCGCTGTGATGTTTAAATATTTTCATCATTTCGTTCATTTCAAATAAGTTTCCGACATCTTTTCGCTGTGATGTTTAAATATTTTCATAATTTCGATCATTTCATATTTTGAAAAGTTGGTTATGAAGTATTTTTCTCGGGGTATTGTAATATACAATCATATACAATGTCGAACTCAATCAATTGTATCAACTTATTCAAATCTAGTCCTATGGTAAGACTATGTTTTCCTAGATTTTTTTTTTTGTTTACAAGGAGATATTTACAACTGTATAAAAAGTATATACAACGAGCAAATTTGCTAAGGGAGAAACAACAAATGACAATGTCAAGATAGGAGAAATCAACATGGCGACACTCCCTAGGCACTGAGTGGCACTCATTTATAGCTAATCACTGTCACTGAATGATCAGTGAAGATCTCTAGGTCATTGGCGCTTAAAGCGTCTTTTGGGAAGTGTGGCAGAAGGGAGGACACGGAAACAAATTTTCTCGCTCTAAAAGTTGAAAAAAGTGGGTAATAAAGTAAAAAAAGATGCTCGTACCGGAAGTGACCATTACTAAGAACGAGTCAATTTTCATGGTCTTATTACTGCATTGACAGCAATGCTTCATCATGAAAACAGTGAAACATTACGCCATTTTGACAAAATGCTAGTCATCAAGAAAACCTTTCAGACAAAAAGTGTTCCATTGAATAACAACTGCGAAATGAACTACTACTAGACCACTACTTTTTGACGTTCTACGAAAAACGTCGTCAGTGAATCATCGACATTGAACTCTCCTCATTACAACGACAGTTATTGGGGTGTAGTTGAACTACCTTTGATATCCTCCCTCTCTTCGGCCGATTTAACGAGAAATTAATAGGAGTTGTCCTTATAGAGTTTAAAATTTAAATATAAAATTTCAAATTAACACATTGATCACATCGGCAGCTAAATTCGGGAGGGAGGGCCCCCAAATTTTGGAAAGTCATCATGTAAAACATCCTCCGACGCTCCTTTCAAGGACTTTTAGGAACAGAAACAATACATAACACATAATTTGAAAAGACCGGGTGTCATCTAACATTTTGTCTTGCCTAGGATCCGGTCCGAATAACGAATGTTCCCCCTAGTCAAACTGTTTAATACTTTACTCCTCCTAAAATATTAAAGAGCGTCAGAGACCCCCATTTTTTGAAGGGTTTGGAAGAGGAACGTTTAGTGAAAAGAGGAAATTACAAAATGTAACTGTGAAATTATTCAGAGAATCGATTTCTGCCAATAATATTCTTTTCGATATTCTGCTCTTAACCCTCAGAGCCAATACTTTAACATTAATTTGAAAGAGAAATTTATATATTTTCTAGACAATAGTAATACAGCTAGGAGAAAAAATGTAGTCACACTAATGAAAATTTGTAAGGGAGTGAACATTTAAAAAAAAATAAGGATAATGTGAAATTATGTAATTATTCGGCTTCCAAAATAAGTGGGTAGGTGCAGGGAGTGGATTCTGGATAAATTAATTGAAGAAATAGGCAAAGAGACTTTAGGAAGTGTTGATGAGATGATGCCTTCCTAGAATATAACATCATAATATTGTCTAGCATACTTTTTCAATTTCAACTTTACTGCATTTTAAGGATAATGTCTAAATATCTTTTAGATAAAACTTTAGAGAGTAATCTGTAAGCGTGGTTGGTAAAAGAAAATCCTGTAACGGCCAAATCACATATTTTATTTTGTTTCAGGGCTCTTGACCTACTTTTTCGGAACATAAAACATCTACCCTCACTATCTTTTTGGTTAAAACATGTTGGTCAAACAAAGCTGGGCAAAATTTCTCGAAATCAAGGGAAGACTGTCCATCATTAGTTAAAAAGTGTACCCTCATTAACACAATATAAAATGCAAGTAGTCACTCTATTGTGGAAATATAAAAAACTGACAATGGTACTCATAGTTTATTTGGAATTGTTAACAATATACATATACTTAAAATCTATCTATATCCGATGTAACACATGCCATACTAAAAAACAAAAATTGAAATTAAACACTGTTCATAATACAATACCTACAAACAAATAATTTTTTATGTTAAGCAACTAAACATAATTTCTTATTTATAAACTGTTAAAACTACTAATTAACAGAAATATAAATAACTGTATAGGAAGTGCAGGTACTATTTATACTGGCGACATTGTAAAATAGGAAAATAAATGTAAATTTTGTTTATAATTTTCCTGCCTCATAAACTGGAAACATAAAATATTTCACAATGTTGTCCACCTTCAAAAAAAAAAAATAAATAATATCTAAATATTTACCAAAAATAAACAGATAATTTTTTAGTATTAAGATATTTCTAAACATGTACTTAGTTTATGCTAAAACAGTTTTATTGGAAAAATTGTTCTTATATATTTATATAATATAATCTTATATAATATATTTATATATTAATAATATATATATATATATTTTTTATATATATAAATATATTCCACATGAAATTTCTAACTGAAAATTTATCATGATAGTCGAGATAGAACCAATCATTTTCGTATCAATGATAGTTTGGAAAATCTGCTATTCAGAAATTAAAAGGTTAATAATCATTGATACAGACGACAGTGCCTTTACAATATAGAGGGAAGACGAGGTTCTGTATTTAAACTTAGTATTTTACCAACATTTCGGAAATAAAAAATATAAAGAAAAAACTGTTTTATTTTTGGTTTTTTTAATATTGACTTACTATATATAAAAAATATGGGAGTACTTTCGGTATTGCTAGAATATATTTTGTGAAATAGACAATATTAAAAAAAAACAACACGTTTCTCTTTATTTCTCATCAAGTGTTTCACAATATCTCTGCAAAAAAAAAAATTGAGTATCATTTTGGAAATAGTTCATTTCCTTCTGTGTTTGTGTCTAATAATCATTATAAGGCCCTGAAGAAATAAATAAACACTTTCCGAAAAGTTGTCCAAATAATAAGTTTTTTAATTACACAGCACCTTAACTTCCCACAAAATTGTAGGGTTATTGTTTAGCGATATTATGAAATGCGACGAATTGTAACTTTTTTTTTAGAGATGGAGTACAACATTATGAAATATAGTACAATCTTCCAGGAAGGTTTTTGAACACTCTTTGATTTATTTAAAAAAAAAAAAAAAAAAAATACATTGGGGCGTCGAAAAACTGACCAACCGGTATGTTTTGAATTAATTCAATATGTTATAATAAAATTAATCATAAAGAACTTGTTGAGAGGACGGTAAAGAAGGATCTAGTAATTATGATGGACATTGTAACGAGGTTCTACTAATTGTCTAATAATGGATCCAATAATTGTAATGGACATTCGAGAATCTAATAAAGGATCTAATACTTGCCGTCATTCACTGCGTTTACATATTATATCCTTCCCTCAGTTGACCTTGTTCCTGTAGATATTGAAACAAAAGTGGCCAAAATAATTTAAATAAAGTCTTATTTTTCTAAAATATAAATTTATTATAATACATTTTATAATTAATTTTTATACCAATTATGGAACTTCGGCAAGGTACTATGAACGCAGCCTTGTATAAATGACACAATTTTCCAGAAATTATTATATTAGATCATATTAATCCCAGCTATATAGATTTAAAACTCCTGGAGACAATTAAAATATATTATCATTTAAAATAATCACAATAACAATTAAAATACCTAAAACCATTTAGTTTGACAACTTATAAAATTTTTAAAAAGTTATGATTATAAAAATATACTAATTAATCTTGAGATGTAGGTACTTGTCAAGGCAATTATTTTCACATAGGTATCTCTAGTTGATAAGTAAAATATTTATTTTATAGTGTTCCAGCGAGATAGGAACAGTTCTTTCTGAAAATTAAAGTCACGAAAAAAAAAGTCAATAGGTGAGTGTAAAATTTCGAAAAGCGGCAAACTATTTATTGGCAGAAAATCGTTAGTGGGCTGGCGCAACTTTTGACCTACCACCTAATAGTAAAATTAAAGGAGTCACACATGGTTTGATAGTAACCATTCGTAAACAGTAATTCGACAATGCGCTACCGAAAAATTCCAAATGATATGAAAAGTAGTGACATTCTTTAGCAACCCCAGGTGTACCACAGCTAGTGCTTCAACTCAAGAATATAATTTTTGAACTGCTTTTGTCAAGATCTTTCAAAGGTTGTCGCGCATAATTTAATTACATCAAAACCCTTAGATTTTTTATCTGAGATATACACTTAACCTTTTTTAAAAGTAGAGTAAAGCCAGTACCAAGATATTCATAAATAACAAGGAAATTCTGTATGTTAGTTAGTTTATATCTGGCCTCTTGAATCGGCCAGAAGTACATCTACCTTCTTTCGAGGATAAATCTAACATTTCGTTTAAAATAAAAATTATACAAACACATCAGGAGCCGCGAGTTGCAGACTTCTGTTCTAGAACATAAACAAATCGATATGAATAATGAAGTCCTATCTCGCAGGAAAATCTATAGGATATCCAATAATGGATTAAAATTAAATGAATTCCATCACTTTTTATGGCAAAATTGAGTTGCTTAGAATCGCAGATCCGTTTTTTCTTAAATTATGAAACCCAACGGTTATCGCATGAATTACATATTCCTAACATAATATGTCAAATAAGGCATTATATCATATTTCATATCAAGATTTCTATTAAAACAAATGATTATAAAAGGGCAGCTCAATCATTCTAAGCAATTCAATTGTCCATTCAAGTCAAATGAATTCTTTACACTTATTTCTGAATGTGTTCGTACACAAAAGAAACATTAAACTAATAATAATAATAATTTATTACAGTTATAGGTATTTATACTTATAAAGAAAAAAATCTCATAAATAACATTTAACAATTAAATTTTTGCAATAGAAATACATTTGCACATTGTAAGAAATTAAAAAAAAAAAAAAAAAAACTTCCACATCTAATGCTAGAACCGTGCACGAACGTACACAGCAGCAGCATCGTGGTCTCCATATCCAAGTCTCTTAGCATGTTTGTAGACCTCGTTGGCAGTGGCTGCCAGGGGCACTGGCTGTTCGTAGGAATCTGCCAGATTCAGTGCCAACTTGATATCCTTCTGAAGATGTCCCAGCGCCATGTTAGTAGCATAGTTGCCCTGGAGTATGGCCTGCGACTTTTCATTGATGAGTGGACAGCTGACCACCGACAGTTGAAGGAGCTCGATGACATCACTCTGGACAAGGCCAGCCTTCTCCGCCAGAGCCAGTCCCTCAGCCAGACCGCCCAGGGTGATCCCCGTCACCAGCTGCAGCACCACGTACAGTTTGGAGGCAGAACCAACATCACCCAGGAACAGAGAACGTTTGCCGCAGGCCTCGAAGAATGAATTGCAGTCTTCAAACAGGGATCTGTTACCACCAGTCAAAAATATCAAACTACCTTCTTCGGCTTCTTTCTTGCTTCCGTGAATCTGGGCCTCTAGGTACCTCCCGCCAACGGACGCTATACCATCAGCAATATCTTGGGAGGACTCAACATCTATACCAGTCATCTGGACCAGAGATTTCCCAGCTGTCATTTCAGACAGAAGTCCACAATTTCCAAACACTAACTCCTTTGCAGCATTTGCATTCGAGACGCAACAACAAATAATATCTGCTGAGCTTGCAACATCCGAAGGAGTTAAAGCTACTTCAGCACCAGCCTTTTCAAATTCGTAACTCTTATCTGGTGATCTGTTCCAAACGACTACTTTATGTCCTGAATTCAGTAAGTTTTTGACAAGAGCTGACCCCATAATGCCTAAACCAAGGAAACCAAACTTGTAGGAAGACGGAACTATGTTTTTGTTACGAAGCGTATCAGATATATGCTCTAAATTTAATTTCGGTGACTCAAGCGGGCCTAATGTGAGAGGCCTTTCCAGCAGATTGGAACCAGGCCATTTACGATGGGTCGATCCCAGTCCTATTCTTGACAGAGAGTCATCTTCCCGGCTCAAGTCTGGAGGTGTCGTGGTATCAGCATCTGAAAATTTGGATACCTTCTTTTTTGGCTTTGTTTCAGAGGAACTACTCGGCCTCTTCTTAGGAAGCTTTGGTGTACCAGATTTATCCTTAGACTTTTTCGATCCAGAGCCCTCGATTTCACCTTCAACTGATTTTCTTTTTTTGAGAATAGATTTACCACCCGAGGCACTTTTACCAGCTCCACCTAACTTTGAATCATCTTGGAAAACAACTGATTTTTGTTTGGGTGTACTTTCAACATCCCCGTTTTCTACACTGGCCCTCTTAGACTTGATTTTGGATATAGTTTCACTTCCAGGTGTACTATTTGCAGACTCAATTAAACGATCAAATGCATCTTCTGGATTGTTAGCTGTATTAAAAATTGAATCGTCACCTTTCTGCGCGTAATCTTCTATCTCTTGACAAGCATCTTTGAAGCCAGAAGATTTAGCAGTTTTCTTAAACTCTTCCTTGTATTCTTCATATGGTTTAAGTTTTGCATCTTCAATCCATCCGTAATTTCTCGAACCAAAGAAGAATATACAATGACTTAAAACATTTTTCTTCGCGCTCTGTTTCTTCATCTCTTTTGGCGGGTCAACTACAACACCTGGCCAGGGAGGAAAACCCTTCATTTTGGCCCAAACTAAATCGCCGAGTTTGAAATCTCCCATTATGATCACTAAGTAAACAGATGAACCACACACTGATAACTATTGTTAAATAAGAGTAATTAAGCGTACCCAAGCTAACCGTTAACAAACGTAAACTAAAGGTTACACAATGCCAGGTTACAATTTTTGAGTATTTATTCTTTAAAGGTATGCTATTAACGACAGAAATATATATATTTTCGTTTATAAAATTATATAAAAAATATTTTGGAATCACAGAGACTATTTTTTATCAATAAACTTTTCCATATGTTTTATTTGAATTGTATTATTCTTATAACATTATTTGAACATTATTGTTTTAATTTAAATTAATATTATATTTAAAAGAATTCCCCCATTACATCAAATTTTTAGATATCAAACTTTTAATTGAGGTCAGTTTTCGTTCTAACAGGCTTCGGTGTATTTTATCTATAACACTGAAGAAGGTTACTGATAAACAATGACATGATCTGTGCTTGTTAGTTAGTTTATTTGTAATATTTTGTAAAATTGTACTAAATAACTTAACAATGTCTGTGATATCCAAAGAAGTATTTACCTACCATAATTTAGTTCATGCTGTATCAGGAGCTGTTGTAAGTAATTTTTGAATTTTTATTCTTTATTTTTCAACATTCTTTTCATAAATGAAAGAGAGTGTATGGATGATGTGGCTTTGAAGGGTGACAAACACGTAGATTATCATTGTCTTTATAATAATAATAAAGAGAACAATAATAATAAATAAATACTTGGGTTCTGAGAAGGAACTGGAGGGGGCCCTGCCGGCGCAACTCAAACCAGACGAAGGGCTAAGAAGCGCTCCACTCGTAAAATAGATTGGGCAATTATAGGTTGCTCGTCTCCGCTAAAATCTTCTCAAATTTGGAATGGTCTCCCCGAGTTCGATAAAGCGATTGATTTGAATTCAGAAGGAAGTTTTGTTGTTTTGACTAAAATCTCCGGTTTTTATTTTTCGTAGTACCGCAACAGTTTAAATGATTAGACATTAGTGAGTGAATACGAGTGAGTTCTTCAGAAATTCTTAAGTGTATAAAACAACAATTTGTTGAGTATCGATTGTCCAATTTTTTTATTTTAAATAATGTAATTAATGCACGAAACATTGACCTACAACAGAGTTAATTAGAGGTAAAGGTTGACATTATGTATAGTATCTAAAGAAAATAGGAAATGTTTATTATATTAGTTTGTGTGATTTTATTACTTGAATCATTCCACGCCAAAAAAAAAAAGAAAAAAAAAAATGATAGTTATGATTGTTTAGGCCAAGGTCAAACGAAAACATACAAAAAATTCTGCTCATCACGCTGGGGAGGGGGTTGGCAAGGCCGGCACGAGAAGTTTTCTGCACAGAAACCGCTCTAGCTGAGCCGCTATTTTGAATCAGCTCGATTCTTTTTGGAACATGAAGACATTTAAATGAATCTTATTTCGAAATAAAATTGTTCTTTCGACAGCTATTCTGGGTATAAAAAGATGAACTTCAAAACTATATTATGGAATACCATTTCGTTCGCGAATTACCTGGTTTTGGGTTAAAAACAATCCGGTTGCTTCGATTTCTTATTTTATTCATATGTTCTTCAAAACATGTACAGAATATATATTACTGCGATCTGTGTTGCATATAGTGGTAAGCTAATAAAATAATTGACAATAAAGAACTTGTTTAACTTTTATTTCGTCTAATACCATAAAAATAAATACATGGTGTACCATCTCGAATGTGAATCGTGCAGTTCGTTTTCACAGGTCAATAAAGAACGGATAAACGGGCACACATCTCAAATAAGAAAAACAATTTACATTCGCTAAACATATTAACGATATAAGTCATATATTCAACGAAACAACGGGAATAAAGTACCTCAAATTTTGTGAAAAATGTAGACAGCTGCTAATTGGGATTTGTGACTTTAAATTTTAACCCCTGTTAACGCCACTAAATTAATATAATATATTGTGTATTTTTATTATGACGATTGTACGCATTTTAATTTTTTTTCTTGTACTTCTTACTATATTATGTCATATAGTCCTTATTTCTTCTATATTATATGTATTCTACTATAGACTTCTTTTTCTATAGATCTACTATTATATTTTCTTCATTTTATTAGATTATTGACAACTGATTTGTAAATGGTATGTTAAGGACCCATGGACCTCCCCAGGGTTTACAGTCTAACCTAGGTAATCTCAGGTGACCTGATAATTGTATAAATATGACAACCTAGCAAACTTAAATGTCACTTTTGAACTTTGTGCTAACGATGGCGTAATCCTAAACCGATAAACTTTATAAATATATTTTGGTGGAATTAGACAATATAATAGTTAAACAAGTTAGTTTTGTTTCTCTCTCTACCTAAGCACTGGTTCATGAGGTTTCATTTATTTATTATAGGTTACAATAATAATTCCGCGTTTCTTAACAAATATTGCTAAGTTCGTTCTGTTTAACGTCCTTGTGTGCTCGCATCTCGGCCAGAAAGACTTTCTCTTCTATGCGATGACATTTGTAATGAGGAAACAATGTGTACTTTTAAGCCCTTCCATTAACAAAGAATATAATGTTTTTCAGCTTGATGGAGGATGATGCAACTGTGTATCTTTGCGCAACTCGATATACATAAGGCAGGCTGCTTTGCGGCACCACATACAGACAGTTCCACACTCTGTCTCTATTCCTCTATCTTATAGAGTATATAGTCAACTTCCGTGGACAAACGATGATAAGAAACTGCATTTAAACTGTTCCTCCAATCATTGAAGTAACTGAGATGAACTCCTAGTAATTATCTTTGCGGGAATCACGCAAATAAAATGGATGGGATACACTCAATTGAGCTGCAACCTGAAATTTGAAAATTGAAAAAGTGTGAGAAGCTGTCCATAATTTGAATGTTTTAACCTAACATGTACCGATGTATCGATACGCGCTGAAGTCATTTAAATTAAGGTTGTGAAAAGTACCTTTTTTGGTATCACTTCTGATATTTGTGATATTTTCTGTCGTACAGGGGAGCATTGTTGGAATGTCAGTATTTTATCCATTAGACACTGTTCGAAGTCGACTCATGCGTGAGTATTATAGAATAGTTTTATGTAGTAAAGCATAGTTGAATTCAGAAATGGATCATCTTTTTAAAGGTCAAAAGTAGAGTCAGTTATTGTGACTCATGCCTGGCCCTTAAATCCGAGATCATATCGCCCTACTACCAGAGTGCTCTTTCGTCATTCTGGTGGAGATGAGCCTGACTATTATGGGAGTTCTAAATTTTGTCTACACTTAATTATTCACTTAGACCAGGGGTCTTTAACGAGTACCTGACATTGTACAGGCTCAGGACCTGCGTAACGTCCCAACCGAAGGAGGGCCTGCTCATGATTTTTTCACCTCCCAGATAAAAAACCTAACTGCCACGACCGGGTTTCGAACCCGCGATATTGAGCTCAGTAGGCAACTAGATGTAGCCTAATAAAAAAAGTCAAAAGATAGTATATAATCTCTCATAGATTTTATTGCTTGTGCTAGCCGGCTTTCGAGGTTGTCCTCATAAACATTTGAAAAAAATGAAATAAAATAATATTGTGTAATAAATAAATAAGCAATATAAAGAAAAACGTATGTTTTTTAAAAAATATTGTCTATTTCACAAAATATATGGTAGCAATACCGAAAGTAATTCTTCTTTATATTTTTTAAGTGTTTCACAATATCTCTGCGAAAATGGTAAATATCAAATAAATAAGCACTTGTGACTCAGATAGGGGAACAGAAGAAGCCTATCTGTTTCCATCCATGAAATTTGAAATTTCTAAGTTGAGAAACTGGTTCACACTCAGCAAACTTATCTTTGCTTATGTCTAAATTTAATTTTAAATTGTTTAGTAGTTTATTGCACAGTTTTGTTTTATTTATTCATTTTACCTTTTTAAATTAGAAAGCCAGCTAGCACAAATAATAAAATCAGTGTGAGGTAAGACTAAATGTGTATTTTTCAATCTGTGAAATAACTTCTCACTATGTCAGCCATCTTCTCATTAAAACATGAACATTAAAAAGTGAAAGATTTACCTACAAAAAATATTCATAAACTGATCCACTTTTCGAGCTCACTATTTCATTTATAATAATCATACATTGTATTTTCATTTATATTTATTTCCATTTTAATTTTTCCTACAGTTGATGACAGAAGAAAAGCAAAAAGTACAATATTTGTTATTGCTGATCTCATTAAAGAAGAAGGATTGTAAGTTTTTATTAAAGAACAAACGAAATATATTTATTCTATAATATATTTCTCTTAATTAATGTTATTATTATTTATATTTTCTAGCTGGACATTGTACCGAGGCATTGTTCCAATGCTGCAAAGTTTGTGTGCTTCGAACTTTGTCTATTTTTATGTTTATCATGGACTTAAGGCCTTAACATTTGGTACCCAAGGCAACAAAGATATCTTGTTGGCTACTATAGCTGGTAAGTTTTTTTTTTTTTTATTATTTATTTATTTTTTAATAACATTTGCGTACTATTTCTGAAGTAGTAAACGAAACTATACCATAATAATAGGACGGAAAAGCGTATTTTTTGGGGCATTTTTGATTGATAGAGAAAAAAAAAATTGTCGGTAAAATCAATAAGTAGCGACAAAATTAAATACAAATAAAGGGCAGGACCATAATAATAAATTTTATTTATTAATTGTACCTTATAAATAACATATGTTGTGTTTATCATTTTTATATGACCTACGATAGTAGCACTTAATCCATATGATGATATCGCAATGGCCTTGAACCTCTCGAGAAATTTTTGTAAACAATTTTTTAACACATTTCCAAATGACGAATCATTCACACAACAGACATTCAAGTATAATTTAATCGACGAAACTCGAATATTGAATATGTTTCTTTGTGCTCATCAGCTTTGTTACGTCTAATATAACAACATTAGTATATATTATGACAATCAGCTATACTAATATGTAAAGAAGCAGTTTGTATGTACTTTACCTCGAAACTCTATTGCTACTCAATCAATTTGAAAATTTTTTTCACTGGTGAATAATTCAGATCATCAGGAGTAATGTAGGCTATGTGAAATTATGGTATGTTGAAAAAGGACTGAGCAAAGAGCAAAATTAAATATTGATAAAGGGAATCTAAGAAAATCATGGCGGAGCGGAGAATGGCTGTGGAAAATCGATTTTCGTGAGTTGTATTTACGCTGGTAGCTGGATGGATTACGTCAGGGTCTACTTTAATTTGCACTATAATTAACTGTATAATATATTACCTTATTTTCAAATAATCGTATTAGAGATTACTGAGGCACATTTTATATACGAAGCTAATTCCCGAAAACTGTCTTAACACTTCTGGAAACCCGAAACTTAATGTTGAAAAGATATTTAGAAAGTTATTATATTTTGAATGGAGATATTTAAGGGAGGATTAGCCAGATAAAGAACAGGCGCTCACTAGGAAGTATGACTGAATGATTATTGTGCAGTGCCAACTGCAGTGGAAATATGCAGATATAGTGGAAAGCTAAATCATTTAAAAATGAATAAATATAAATTTAATTTGTTCAACTTTTATATTGTCTAATAATTCCCTAAAAATACATACATCGGCTGTTATTTTTGAACTATGTACTGACGATGGCGTAAGCTGAAACCGATACACTTTATGTATATATTTTTGTAGAATTAGACAATATAAATGTTAAATAAGTTCTTTGTTTTTATTTATTTTATTAGTTACCTGCATATCGACGCAGATCGCAGAAATGTATCCTAATTCATTTTTTTGTAGTTTATCTCAATCATATGCAAGTTCATGTAAAATAATTAAAATGGCGTGCTAGACTACTGTGCTCAAGATCGCGAGTTCGAAACCCGGCCGAGACCCATTAAGCAAGCCGTCCTTCGGATGGAACGTTAAGCGATGGTCCCGAGTCTGTGCGATGTCAGGTAATCGTTAAAGAGGTGAATAAACCTAGGTAGGCAAAATTTGAGACTCACAAAGTAGAGTCGGGATCATGTCCACCTGAGAGACGAAAGAGCTCTCTGATAGCTGGCGATATGGCCTTGTTGTTAAAGCCCGGGCATGAGTCATAATAACTATTACTTTTTTTTTTTTTTTTTGCCTTTATGTATGGTGCATATTAGCCATGTCAATGTGTTATATATAGTTATTTACGACATCCATGGCCTCGGGATGGAGTTCTATCTACGAAATAAAACTCACTCCCGGACGGGATTCGAACCCGCAAACCATGGTGAAACCATGTGACCAAAGCCCTACGCTCTAGCCCGCAGGGCCACCATGGCTCCCTAACTATTACCTTAGATATGGAATTATCTTACCTAGGCCATGTGCATCTGAAATTTTAATTTATACAGAGTGAGACTCCTCTCAAAATTTGAACTTATTTCTAAGTTACTAACCGGGTAACCGCTAGTTTAATATATAATAATTAATATTAATATTGCAATTACATATCGATAACTGTTCCAGGAGCAGTGAATGTTTTAGTGACAACTCCTCTTTGGCTAGTCAACACAAGATTAAAGATGTCTGGAGTAAAGGATAACCCTGAGTACAAAGGATTATTAGGTTTGTATTTATACATGTTTATTGGTCCTTTTTCCGATTTCATCCTTTCAAAATATAATCCTAAAATTATGAATCTATATCGCAGAATTGAACTATATACTCCTATTAAATAGAATTAAAAATATGTTAAATAAACCATTTTTTTATTGAACACTTATATTGTCTAATTCCACATATAAATACATAAATGTGTACCGGTTTCGGCTTATGCCATCGTCAACATGGTTAAACAATAATGGAGATATGAGGTAGGCAGACATATTTATAAAGATTACCTGAGATAGGAGGGGTCCTCCTCCCTAGGGGGTGGAAATCCCTATTCTAACGGTATTGATTGACAAACTGTGGATATATTTGAAAATGAGAAAATAACAAGAAACCAAAGTATTATAAAATATAAAATTATAAAAAGTTCTATGAAATCAATATAACAAAACATGAATGTGCAGTATATAGTTACTATATGTCTGAGTAGAAGAATATTTGATATACATTAATATTGACACCATTGCTTGTTAATAAAAATAAAATCGGAAACAAAAAATTCTATGAAATCAATGTAAAATAGATGTACAATATATAGCTATTACATGTCTGAACAGAAGAAATCGCAGAAAGAAGAAATTTAATCTAGGATAATATTGACATAAATACTTGTTAGTTAACAGGTATTAACAGGAGATAATTTGAAGTGTGTTTGGTCGTTCAAACAATTCCCATTTTTACGAGTTCTATTAATTTCTAGCAGCTCTAGAGAATCTAATTGTCTATATTTTTCACAGATGTGGAGGTACTTTATGCCACAGTATATCCACAGTTGGCCAATACCATTAGGGAGGACGACCCCTCCTACCCAGATACTCTTAAGTTAATATAAATAAGTCCCATAAAGCCCGGGCAGGAGTCATAATGTTGTAACGGACTTGCGATATAATTCATACAATAAGAAAATAAATAATTGTATTAATTGAAAATAAAAGCTCTTAGTTTCAAAACATTTGCTATGTTGTTTATAAGAATTTTAATGAAATAATGCCCCGACATTCTGAATTCCGCAGAGAACTTTATGTTTTTAAAAGAAATATCAATTTTTTAATAATCTTGACACATAGGCTGTTTCATTCTATCAAGTTAAGTTACAAATATATTATGTAAGAATGTCCCGAAATATCGTTGAGAAGGGACACTATTCATGTATTTCCAAATATTTATTTATTAATTTCATCTTATTTTTACTAGTTAGTTATTGCGGCTCATGTCCGGGCTTTAATTACGAGGTCGTACCTACTACCAGAGAGCTCTTTTGTCACTCTGGTGGTCATGAGCCCGACTCTACTATGGGAGTCATAAATTTTGCCTACTCAGGTTTATTCACCTAGGGTAGTAGGCGGCCTCTAGTATTGTTATTATTAATCACATGTGTGACCGATTCTAATATTTAATATCTGTTTATGTATCTAATGTATATGTCGCAGGATAATTGTAGAATCGGCCTTTTTGTAAAAAACCTAGTCTTTTTACAAAACGTCGCCTTTTTATTTTAAAAAACGAGTCTATTGAGTCTGATTAAGTTGGTGTTTTTACAATAAGGCGAAAGCATTTCAGCCTCTTTGTAAATTGATATGTCCATTACAAAAAAACTGACCTTAACTTAGCCGTTTTGTAAAAAAGCTAGCCAGTAGCCTTATTGTAAAACCTCAGGCTGCCACAGCAAGCTCCAGGTACCATTCTAGCCTTACAGGGACAAATAAATAATGTATTCAAAGATAAGTAGGCACCTACATAACCAATTTCCCATTTTTTTTTGTATATTTTGTACTTTAAAAAAAAAAAAAGTTATTGAATTTTATGTTTATTATATCTTTCGATAAAGACTTACATATTATTGTATTTTATGTTCATGAAAATATTTCTGTTTCGTTCAATAACGACTTTTTTAAATAATGTACACTTTCGGCTAGTACCTACATATATTAGGCATTATGTAAAAAGGCCAATGAAGTTCAGTTTATTTGTAGAATGAACTGTTGATTACAAAAATGGTGAAATGCTTTCGCCTTTTTGTGAAAAGGCCAACTTAATCCTGCGTCATATGCATTCTTATGACATATCATAATGTTACCATGTTATGGTTTAACGGAAATTATTATTATTTATTAATTTTCAGATGGTCTTCAGAAGATCTCGGAGAAAGAAGGGATGCTATCGTTATGGAATGGAACTCTCCCTTCTCTGCTGCTTGTCTCTAACCCTGCTATCCACATGGCTGTGTATCAGGCACTTAAGAGGAAATCCACCTCAAGAACTGCACTTAGCTTCTTTTTATTGTCTGCCCTTGCCAAAATTACAGCTACTGTTATGACCTATCCTATACAGCTTGCACAAGCCAAACTTCGGGTGACTATCTTTAGCTAGATTTTACTTCCCTAGCTATAGGCCGCATAGAGAAATTTGTATAATCGGTCATTCGATGTTGAGTTTTTAACGGAATTTCACTTTTTTCAACCCCCTATCCAAAAAATTTCTGTCTGTGAACACGAAAACTCCCGATAGAATAAATATACGTTGACTCTCGATAATTTGAAACTCAAGGGACCAGAGGAAAAGTTCAAATAACCCAGAGTTCAAAATAAGAAGAGTTCAAATAACGAGACTAAATATACTAAAATAAAGATAGGAAAATATTCATATAAACAAGAGTGTGATTGAAAGTATGTATGTACGTTCATACATACGTGATATTTATTCAAAAATTTACAAAAATTACACATACATAATTATGTACATATATGGTACAATCGGTACCATATATATATGGTACAAAAACATAAAAATGAAAATATTATAGGCAAATGTTCATTTTGAAAAGAAGTCCGTAATTTTCTTTTGAGTAAGCGACTTCCATCTTGCATTGTCCAGGGAGTTTTCTATAGTGATGAGAGCTGAGAAAAAATCATCATTCGTTTCTGTCCTGAGGGCGTAGGAACGTAGTGTTAAGAGAAGACCTTGCCTCGCTCAATGTGACCAGATTTGGCGGTTGCTCTTCTTCAATTTCTTCCTGACATGCCAACAGTTCAGCATCAGTTAGGGCACCGTCGTCAACGGCTTTCCGCAGCTTCTATAACACGCAGTTTCTCACCAATTGAAAGACATTTATTCTTTCTGGAGCTCATTTTGATTTTAAAAATTAGAAAAACGCTGTTTGAATTTAACTAAAGAAAGAAAACTGAAAACTCAATTAATCTAGTCCAGGGTACGTAAACAAAGGACAAATCAGAAGTGGGGACTTCAAATTATAGAGAGTTGAGGAGCACTGCCTTCAAATTATAGTGTGTTGGCGAGTAAGATGCCATTGCTAAAACTTCAAATTACCGAGGGGACCAAATGTACATTATTTTTTTCAATTTATCGAGTGTTTTTCAAGGGACCTGGACAAAACTTCAAATTATCGAGAGATTCAAATTATCGAGAGATTCGAGTGTTTTTCAAGGGACCTGGACAAAACTTCAAATTATCGAGAGATTCAAATTATCGAGAGATTCAAATTATCGAGTGTCAAATTATTGAGAGATTCAAATTATCGAGAGTCGACTGTACTATCAACATGAAATTTTATATATGTATCCAGAACTCCATAAGAACGACACCTATCAATTTTCACCCAAATTGGCCTAAGGGTATGAGGCGATTAGAGGGTGACCTGACAGAAAACCCCCAATAATTGCCGATTTATGAATGTATCGAAATGAAATTTTATATTTGAATTCAAAACCCCATAAAGACGGCACCTTTTAATGTTCAGTGGAATCAGCCGAAGGGAAGGGAGGGGGGGGGGGGGGGATTTGACACATAAATCCCAATAACTGCCGGGGTAATGAACGTATCAACACAAAATTTGATATGAGGATTCAGAGGCGCCTATGCAAGTCATCTATCAATTTTTAGCCCAAACGGTTGACTGGTTTTGGAGGAAGAGCAAAAATCTAATTAATTAATTCATGCTGGGGAAGTACAATTTTATTTGAAATGAAATAATTATAATGTATAATTATATATATATTATAAATATACATTAGTATAATATATAAGTTAGCTGGCCTAACATATATATTATATGATATTTAACATTTTTGCAGAGATATTGTGAAACACTTGATAAAAATAAAGAAAACGTATGTTTTTTAAAAATATTGTCTATTTCACAAATAATATATAATATGGGAGTACTTTCGGTATTGCTACCATCTTCAGCCACGACTTAACAAATACTAAATTGAAGTTCAACTAGGTAGTTTACAATCCAAACGGTAGGTAGGTATCCTTTTTCAGCCCCTACGGGGTTTTCCTGTCCCTTCTGTACAGTTAATATTTGAAATATGTAAAAACATAAAAAATGACATTTCCTCCGAAATTGGGATCTTAAAAATAAAAATTTGAAGTAGTAGGTGTTAATTAAACTCATATATGAAATGAATTAAAGATAACAATTGTTAATATATGAATAAAAATAAAATAAAAAGTTTTATAAAATAAAATATACAGTTTTTGAGAGACTAAGTACGTATACACAGAGACTGGAGAATTATATTATTGGCGATAAAAGGGGTGAGTATTTGAGATTGGTCTGATCGTTCATACAATTTCCTTTTTGTAGCGCTCTGTTTATTTCTAGTTGTTCCAGTGAGTTGAGTAATGTACCTTTGTCACAAAAATTTAGGTATTGTATGCATTTAGCCCAAACAATTGACTGGTTTTGGAGGAAGAGCAAAAATCTAATTAATTAATTCATGCTGGGGAAGTACAATTTTATAATTTATAATAATATATATATATATATATTATAAATATATATAATTATACATTAGTATAATATATAAGTTAGGTGGCCTAACATATATGTATATATTATACTAATATATATGTTAGGCTCTAATCGCCCCATTCCCTTTAACCAATTTGGCTGAAAATCAATAGGGGTCGCTCTTGGATACACATATAAAATTTTCTGTCTATATATTCGAGGAGCAAACTTTCAAAAAGAGATTTGTCACATTGGTAGAGATTCGAGAAAACAGCAAGAAATGATTTTGCGTGCTTATACGCTATTTCATATAGGTTTTTAATTTTTTTTAAATTAATCAAACATAATTAATGCCATAGGTAATTAAATTTTAGCTAAAATAATTTTGACAATGGTAATTAAAATTGTGAATAGCTTGGACATGTCCGTGTTTGTTTGAAACACATGGACAAATGTTGTTTGGATTGAATCCTTCTAGGACTAATTCGCCATTCTTACGTTTCCCTACTTTTATTCAATTTTCGTCGTCTGTAAAAATGTCCATTTTAATCAAATGATTATATTAAAAAATAATAAAAGAAACTAAGAAACAATAAAATCTTGAGAAAAATTGACACAAACAAGCAATACCTGCACTATTGAAACCTACCTATCAGCTAGCACTATGATTGGTCTAGATGGACAAAACTGGGTTTGCATGAAAACGCTCTTTGGACAAGTTTGGTTTTGATTGAAACCCTATAAAACAACCTTGGATATACACGAGACAAATTTTTTTTTGAAAGAACGGAGTTGATATTATAAAAGCGCGGTAAAATTCCAGTTAGAAAAGCTGTTTATCTCATTTCTTATTTTTTTGGACAAATCCTTTTTTGAATGTTTGCTCCTCATTTATTCTATCGGGAGTTATCGTGTTCACAGACACACTAACAGGTAGACATTTTTGAATCAGGGATCGGAAAACATGAAATTTCGTTGAAAACTCAACAACGAATTTTTGACCGAATACATGACATGTTTGCATTAGGCCACTCTTGCACTGATAGCCTCATGTCATGAACATTGTCAATATCATGTCATATAGGTACTTATATATACTTTTATTAACTTTGTTTTTATTTTTAGCATAATTCTACACAAAAAATTCGTCTGCAAACGTCTGGAACAGCCAAGCTACTTTTGTATATATTGAAGTAGGTATATTCTATGTACATAAATATTATGATTTTATTATTTATATATGATTTTTATTTCTCTAAAATAAAATGTGGTAAATAAGAAGGGTTTTAGTGTTAATCCTAAATAAATGATTAATGAGTAAAAATATTAATAATAATTCAATAATAACTAAATAAAACTTAAATAATAAATTTACATCATTTCCTGTAGAAATTTTATCTCTTTTCTTTTACTTAATTTTGATTTCTACAATAGTTTTTAGAAAAGAGCCCTAAAAAAATATCAAAAGTTCAAGACATGCAATTTTGAAGAAAGTGCACGTATATTTTAAAAACATTTAAATTAACAAACTTTTCATTTGGATTTCTAAAGAGATGCCATTTTTAATTTTCTTCAATAATATTAAATCTAATCCAAAGGTTTTCAAATTATCTTACTGTGCCAACAGGGAAAATGAATAGAATAGAATTTACGAGAACAAATATTGGTTTTATTTTCCTAAATCATCTACATTATAAAATAAAAAAACTAAACATCGAAACAAACAAAAATCAAAAGAAAATTTTTAAAAACTTAACACTAATTCAATCTTTTTTTTGTTGTCATATTTTATCAATTTTTTTAAAAATTTAGGTTATATATTTCTGGGCATATATCCTGTACATATAAACAAACAACAGTATCTTCTTTGCGTATCAATTTCACCGTCAATTCACTTCTATTTAGTTCATTACATTTTAAGCCTAAACATCACTCTCCACATAGGTACTCAGACCGTCTCCATTCAACCCAAGCATCGACCCGTCTCTATACACACTAAAAACAGCTGATGGCCGTGTTTTGTTTTCTACATGCATTTGTTTTAAAATAAATGGTTTCTTGTTATTTATAGAAAAATAAATATATTATTTTTTATAATATTAATGATTTAATGTGTGTATATATATTTTTTTTTAAATCACAGCAAATAGTTATAAACGAATGCAGATTCTCAAAAAATGTCGGATCCGTACTTTGTGCACTTTCTATTTTAGTTTTAAACTTACTCATAGAATTAAAAAGAAGTGTAGTTGTTTGGCTAGAAAGTAACTAGAATTTTTATTTAATTTAATTTATCAGCATAGCATTGATAATGATTGTTTACTAAAATTGTACATACATTTGTTTTAGGTCTCATGGTGTGTCAGGTCTTTACAAGGGAATGGAAGCCAAACTGCTACAGACAGTTCTCGCCAATGCACTTATGTTTGCTACTTATGAGAAGATAGTTGATTTCGTATTTAAGATAATGAACCAATCAAAATTCGAATAGTTTCATGGTGTCACATAGAACTTTACTGCGCAGTTACGGGAAAACTAGTTTTAACTTAGCATTATCGCTACTTTTAAAAAGATAGCAACATCACTTATTTTACTTATTTATTTCTCAATTTTAATTTATTACAAAATACATTTTAATAAAAACTTCAATTGTCCTTTATTTTACGTTCCTGAAGGTTTCTCATAGATTAGATAAATCATTAATCTAAAAAAATCAATTAGTGGTATGCTTGCTTGCCTTCTGAGCTCAAGGTCGTGTCTTCAAAACACGGCCGAGGCTCTTAGTTTATTTTATATGGGAGGTAAAATAAACTTAAGCACGCCGTCTTTCGGATGGGACGTTAAGCGATGGTCACGAGCCTGTACAGTGTCAGGTACTCGTTAAAGACTCCTGCCCTAGGTGAATAAAAATTTAGGGTAGGCAAAATTTAGGACTCCCATAGTAGAGTCGGGCTCATGTCCACCAAAGTGACGAAAGAGCCCTCTGGTAGAAAGCGATATGACCTCGTACTTAAAGCCCGGACATGAGTCATAAAACCTAACCGAACCCATCAATTATAAGTAACTGAGCTATTATTTGATTATGATAAACGTTTATTTAATTCAAGGATATTACATCAAGTTAGTATTAAAGATAATATAGGAAATTTGCCCTGACACAGTGTGTAGCAGTATATCACTAGAGGGCAGGGGCCTATCTAGGGTGGAGATATGGGGATCAATCCCCCCGAAATTTAAAAAAAATTGTCCTTTTTATAATTAATAAAATTATTTTTACTTGCATGGAATAATTTATTGACTTAAAATTTCCTACTAGAGACAATTCATCTAGACCCTGAAACAGTTTTTCCTACTTTTGTCATAAGATTACTGTGTCCGGGACAAAACTCGTGTACTTTCGTTTATTACTAACCTCAAGTAATACAAATGCATGAAGTAAATAATAATTAAGCATGATCAATTATTAGCCCACAGTTACCCAATTATCTTTCAGAAGAGAAGTAAAAGGTAAGTGTAAGTAGGCGCACTAGATTATAAGATTCAGCAACTGACGATGACCGTTATGGTAAAAGGGGTTTGACAGGAAGGCCACCCAGGAACGGGTCCTCGGGATGAGAATTTAACTTATTTATTAGAGTGTTAGAATGTCACAAAGAAAGTAGAGCGAAAAAAAAGAACTGAAGAGCAATTTTGATGTATGGATGGTAGAGGAAAGGAAAGTAAACATAAAAAAAATATAAGAGAAACTGTTAATAATAAAATGAACATTAGAGTTGGCAAAAAGTCGGTTTCACCTCCTCCAATCTTTTTGAGAAGCATTATGGGGTGTGTGAAGTATTATGAAGATGAATTTCTGGGATGTGTGTAAATAGTGTAACAAGGGTGTGTGGGAGTGCACATAGGCCACATAATCTCTCAATAATTTGAAATCATGATTCGTTTATTTTTCTTAAATTTTGAACTCCAACATCAAACGAATTCAGGCGTTTCAGTCAAAAACCCTCAGACTGATAATACAGTGCCCCCTACATAAACAACAGAACACTTCATAACGATCTTATGATACACACAGTACCCTACACAATTCAAACTACTTACATACGGGTTTTTAGAAAACTTTACACACATATAAACCCAGAAATACGTAATTTACCTTCACAACACTTACCACAAAACCCGCCACGAAGGTTGAAGAGAAGATGGAACCGCGACTTACTGCCACCTTGAATCATATTCGTTCTTAATTTTTTTTTTTTTTACATCATTTTCCTTTACTTTTATCATTTCTCTCACCCATCCATCAAAATTGCCTTTAACTCCTTTTTATTTATTTATTTACTTATTTATTTATTATTTTTTTCTGTTCTTGTCCTAATAATTAAGATGAATTTTCGTCCAGAGGACCTACCACTGGGTGGCCAACAGAACAATACCATCATAGATGCTGGTTGTTGCACCCTAGCAACAGTTGTATCTTTATAAATAAAAGACGAAAAAAAAAAAAAAAATTTGAACAATGTTTAAGATTTATAGAGTAAAAGGTTGTCAGGTAACTTTGGGTAGAACCACGGGTGGAGATGACGTCAAGCCGTTCAGAAGCTTACATGCTTTCCTTCGTCAGCTGCTTCTTACAGAACTGCCAAATTATCATATTTATTTATTTGGTTATAGGTAATAAATACAATTTTATCTGTTGCTTATACGTACAGTAGCTTTAGGGCTAAATGGGACGCCAAGTGTGCGAAAAATGGTTTGGTTTACGTTCATAAAGAGAAAGGGTGGATAATTTTTTTTTTTTTTTTTTTTTAAGATGCCAGGTACAGCTCAGATAGATTTTTCACATAAAAAATTGTTGGAATAGTTTCGTCCGAAACAGAAAACTACGATATCAAAGAAACTTGTCTCGGTCTATTACAGATATACATATCAGGTATATTATCTGGAATTTTTATTTTATCTAACATACATTTTTATTTATACCGAATATACAAAATAAAACACGAATAAAAATGTTCCTCGAATCTAGAATTATTATTTTTTTAAATTGTTTAAACAGATGTCCACATTAGCCTTGTGTTGTTATTGGGTGTTTACACAACATGGAAAGGTTTACACAACGGGTGTTTACACTACATGGAACATATTTATGTTATGACGAGATTTTGCAAAATCTGAGCTTGAAATAAACAACTGCAGAAAAAATCGTGAATTTTACACACACTATTGTTAGAATTTGGTTAACTAGATCAAACCGAAACAGAAATTTACTATTTCAAAAAAATAATTGCCGCCCGCCCACGACAAAACATCTCTAAACTCATGTACCCCCCCCCCCCCCCCCCCTCCCCCTTCAAGGTCTTCAAGGAGAATTTCCTGCCCTGGGTGGATACTTACCCAATTTTGAGCTTCCATGTGAATTATGATTTGTATAGTATTTAATTATAGGCATCATGAAATCTAAAGTTTTGACGATTTTACTACATTCTCTATCTGAGCGATGAAAAAATACAAAAAATATATGTACATGTCGGAGCAGCACTGAACTTTCTCTTACACATTAAATATGCTCCTAATTAAATTAAATGAGTTTTAGTATGAAACAGTAGAAGAACACAAATAGGCCTATGTGAATGTTCCGTGCAGTTCCGACCTACACGTACTTGTTTTGCTATGTGAATAGAATATATCTAGATCGAAGGAGCCTCTAAAAAACAAAAACAGAAGTTAGGGTCCACCAAATAAAAAGTCTGAAGGTTTAGAGGGAGAGTGGAAACTTACATATGACTCGGGGTGTATTCTTAAATTCAGATATTGATGAACCCATTAAAGAGCAAAAACTAAAGGAAAGTTAAAGCATTTCAAGATTTTGAATTTTTAGAAGGAGAGCAGAAACTTACGTTTAACCTTGAGAGTAGCCTTTTTAGCCTAGAAAAACAGAAATGCAGAAGTATCAGAACGGCTTCAACCAGATACGATGATAGTTCACCATAAAAAAAGATGAAAAATTGATCTGATTGATTCTAACAGAAATAGCCGAGGAAGAAATATAGAATATAGGTCGTCCATGTCGCCTCGATTCTTCATATTTTCTGAAAAAAACATTAATGCAGCGCTGTCGGTAAATAGGCATCAACCAGATAGCATGATGATTCGGGTGAACCGAGGCCGGTTCCTGGCAACAGCGGAATAGAGTGATTGAATTTTCGGGCCCCGAGTTCAAGGAACCTGAACCAAACTCGGATACACCTCGGGTACACGGTTTCAACACACGATAAGGCGAAAGCGTGCGTTTTTTTTAGCGCTTACACGTAATTTTTCGCTCACTCTAAATATTTGCTATATTTATTTTTGTTATAGCTCTTTTGAGAGTCTAACCAGTCTATCATTTTAGTTGGAAACCGACTGACCATTCGATTGTACAATTCAACCGGTTCTGATAAAAAACAAACAAAAAAACTATTTTTCTGGCCGGGGTTAAATAAAAATTACCTATTTAAAAAAATGTGCAACACTGTTTGAAGGAAGGTTATATTTTCATTGGTTATCTATTGTAAGGTATCTTGTATTGTGAATTTTGATATTTTCTAACGCTGTATTTTTCAAGCGCTGTTCTATGAGGTTAGTTGATTTATTTTTTAGTCAAAATTGTATTACGTATAGCCTGGTAAGTCAAATGATTTTAGTTCTTGATATTACGTCTTTTATGAGAAGATAATGATATCAAATCGGCAAATTTGTTTTTTTAAATGTCCACTTAAGATGCAGTGAATGGACAGAAGCCCTTCGACAGTATTTACATTTAAACTGATAAAATTTACATGGAACTATAAAAATATACTACCGCTGGTGTTGAAACGCAGCCTGGTTATGTCACAAAAAATGATCAATTGAAATTTTATGTATTTTGTTGAAGGAACTCAGAAAGAATTAGACAAATAAATACAATAATATTAGAAATCTTATATGTCACAGGTCTTAAAGCCTTATGCGTTAACTTTAGAATTCTAAACGAGATCGAACAATAAAACATTTTTAAAAGATTTGTCGTTCCCTTTTAGAAATCCTAGGTTCTGAATTGATGTTTTAGTTGTTTTTTTACTCCCTGAATCCTAAATTCCAACCCACATAGTCCGAAGAGGGGTGGGATCTCAACTACATTTTTTTTTATTATTTCATTTTAAGAGTTTTAATTATCTCAAGTGCTGCAATGAAAACGCAGAAAATTAATTCTTTCCCATAACCTGATTCCTAGCTTTAAAAAAAATACAAGGATATTAATTGATTTTTTTTTTTTTTTTGCTTCATTCAATTTCGTCCAGAATTTTCTAGCTCTTATAATAGTATAAAATAAATATTTCAACATTTCTAATTGTTTTTGTTAGCTACTATGGCGTCATTATTCTCATAAGAATGTACCGTTCATAACCCAGGTATCTCTGTTGTTTTTAGCACTTAAAATACTATTTAAATTAACTAAATTCATTGCATTCTAATAGATTGTTTTTTCACCCTTTATGATTTTATTACATTTAATTTATTCCTGTAAATTAAATAGTGTTTATATTTCTGTTTCAGTAACTTGACAAATTGAATACTCTTAGAAATGGCTGATGGTGGCGAACAGATGCCCAAATTGAATCTTGTCCGTGATAAAGGTTCTATAGATCCTAAAGTTCTCGATTATATGAAACTTATTGAAACCCAAAATATCAAAAGAGTTGAAAAAATTCGTCGCATAAGACGTAACAATTTATTAACAGCTTTTGGGTTAGGTGTTGGGATTTTATCAATTTACGGATATTCAATTTTTGCTGTTTCTCAAGAAACATTTCTTGATGATTTTGATAGACCTCCTGTAAAAAATTAGTATCTGTTTTATTTATTAATTTTTTTTTTTTAAATAATTATTGTTTACGTTTTTAAGTATATATATAAAAAAGTAAATATAAAAATGTCTGCTAAAGCTAAAATCCGTTTGCCTCCTTTGCCAACTGTTCGAGATCTTCTGAAATTGTACGGTTTGAGAGCGATGAAACAACTGTCACAGAACTTCCTGTTGGATCAGAGGATCACAGACAAGATAGTGAAGGTGGCTGGAAAGACGGGCGGGGGACATATCCTGGAAGTGGGTCCTGGCCCTGGCTCCATAACGAGGTCCATTCTCCTCAAAACTCCCGCTTCACTCACTCTCATTGAGAAGGATCACAGATTTCAGCCAACTCTGGAGGTAAGATGTAGTGGAGTGCTTTCATGCTAAAAACCGGGGCACATATCGCAAACGTATTCCTAAAGTGACACAAATCCATAATTAACGTTTTGAGGAAATCACAAAAAACTGTTAATGTGCTTAACAAAAAAACAATTACACAACTATTAATTTTTCCAAAATTTATAGACAGTTTTCAACTAAGTTTATAATACTCATACATCACAAGTTTCGATACTCAACTGATAATATGTCACTCTTGCCGAATCAGTGGGGGGAGCTTCTATACATGAGTGCTCCCTGGCGGGATTTGAAGCTAAGTTGGTACACTTTTGATATCTGATAGAGGACGTTTTCCCAATTCTTACCATTGTGATAACTCAATAATACAGACTTTTGACTTGTGTCACTTTAGAAATACTTGTGCGATATCTGTGTTGAGTTACGAGGTTAACTAATTCGTTTTGTGTGCTCAGTTCGTGAGCAACATGGTGTCAAGCTCTTATTAGAAGTATTAGACGATGAACAAATACAACAGTTCAATTTGGGTCAACTAACAAATTTAAAGAGGCAACTCTATGGTGAATTTAATCATTTGTATTGGGATCTGTTGGAGGATGAAACAATGTTTTCCCAATAATGCCGGTTGGTATTCCACAAGTTCGTAGGGATCTGGCGGACACGAAGAGTCTCGAGGACATTGCATTGTGTCATATGAAAACCCTACAATGCGATTCGTATCGAAGCCGTAATGATGTGCGCATCTTCATAAGAATCAATGTGTAGGTACTCCATAAGAGTCAACGGAACGCAGATATATTGTGAAACACTTAATAAAAAATAAAGAAAACTGTTTTTTTTTAATATTGTCTATTTCACAAAATATATATAAAATATGGGAGTACTTTCGGTATTGCTACCATCTTCAGACAGGACTAAACAAAAATACTGTTGGTATTTGTTGAGTCGTGGCTGAAGATGGTAGCAAATAAACTACAGACAGGATACTCAAACGACTACTAGACAGATAGATAATCAAAATTAAACACAAAACACTAACTTCTGATTTACAAGGCCATTATTAAATCTATCTGGACATACGGAGTGCAACTCTGGGGATCAGTTGGACCATTACACACAAAACTATCTAAACATACTATACATCTCATTGTTAGAACTCATTACGCTCCCAGGAGGCTCTAAGGGTATTAGTCACGGGCCCTTTTGAAGTAGGAGTCATGAAGGAGCGGTGATGCAGACCTGCCGTCCTACCAGCCCTTTTAAGCCTGGATCCTCAAAATTGTAATGTACACGGTGAGTTCAATAACATTGTATGAGGGCGCTTGTAGTTCAGTGGTATCGTGCTTGCTTACTGAGTTCAAGATCGCGGGTTCAAAACCCGGCCGAGGCTCTTTTTATCTGGGAGATGAAAAAACCTTGAGTACGCCGTCCTTCGGATGGGACGTTAAGCGATGGTCCCAAGCCTGAGCGATGTCAACGACCCCTATCCCTAGGTGTATAAAAATTTAGGGTAGGCTAAATTTAGGATTCCCATTGTAGAGTCGGGCTTATGTTCACCAGAGCGACAAAAGGCGTTCGATCTTGCAAAAATACATTTTAATTAAAATAATTTATTGTTTCCAGATTTACTTTGTGAAGCTCCATTCTAGGAATAGATAATTAAAATACACAATTTCTTTGTCAAACCTCACTATATATTCTCAAATACTCAACTAGTTTCGCCGTGTTAAGACATTATCAAGAGTCACTTACAAACTGACAGAATTGGTTGACAGGGTAGAAGGTACAGTTATGGAGGGTTTTTTTTAGGTAATGACGGGGAATCCCTTGTTTTTGTTACTCTATACATTCCAATAAACAGATATTTACAAGATAATAATAAATATAAAATAAAAAAGAAAGAAAATTATATATATATATAAATCTAATAAAGCGAATCTAACAGTAAAGTGTTGGTATTTATATAGGTATGACTCATGAATTATATAAATGTAAAATATAATAAATATTAAAGTGAATAAAAACAAATACATAGAATTTAAAGACAAATTAAAACATCAAATGAAAATTCTCTGAATGTCAGTTGGCAAAACATTTCCACAATCATCAGACTCATAGCTACTTGATATTTAAATTAAGAAGGAGGGAATGGTTCAGTTCTATTTGTTCATTTAGCATTACAATATCGTTATTTTAGTTCAGTTTATTTATTTATACCGCTTCCAGAGTCTGATGATTGTGGAAATGTTTTGCCAACTGACATTCAGAGAATACTATAATTTTCATTTGATGTTTTAATTTGTCTTTAAATTCTATGTATTTGTTTTTATTCACTTTAATATTTATTATATTTTACATTTATATAATTCATGAGTCATACCTATATAAATACCAACACTTTACTGTTAGATTCGCTTTATTAGATTTATATATATATATAATTTTCTTTCTTTTTTATTTTATATTTATTATTATCTTGTAAATATCTGTTTATTGGAATGTATGGAGTAACAAAAACAAGGGATTCCCCGTCATTACCTAAAAAAAACCCTCCATAACTGTACCTTCTACCCTGTCAACCAATTCTGTCAGTTTGTAAGTGACTCTTGATAATGCCTTAACACGGCGAAACTAGTTGAGTATTTGAGAATATATAGTGGAGTTTGACAAAGAAATTGTGTATTTTAATTATCTATTCCTACATTTTAATTAGATTTAATTGATTTTACAATAGACTAATAATATTACATATTTACAGATGTTGTCGGAAGTAGCACCGTGTCCTGTGGATGTGATCTATGGAGATGCCCTTAGACTCAACATGGAGGCCATGTTCCCCTCTGAGGCTAAGGTTCCTTGGACCGCCCCACCTCCTAGGATCTTCATCATCGGCAATCTTCCCTTCAGTGTGGCCACACCTCTCATCGTCCGCTGGATTAAAGAAATATCTCAGAGGTAAATTTAAAAGAAAATATTAATCAGTGATGTGGTTATTAGCCAATCTTAGGCATGATATAATCTCGATTATTTTTTCAGGTTAATGTAGACTATTAATTGTTTGTAACTTAATAAGGATTAGTCATGATTATAGCCGAATAGGAAAAGTGAAGTGCCAAAACATAAAGCAAAATACAGTAGACTCTATCATAACTGAATTGATTGGGACCCAGGTTTTGAATTTAAGTATAGAATTTCGTGTAATTACATTTATTACATCGGCAGTTATGGTTTTTGTGTTGAGCCCCTCCCTCAATCCCCGCCTCTCTTTGCCGATTTGGCTGAAATTCAATAGGTGTCGTCCTGACATGATTCTGCATACAATTTCATTTAGGGTTTGAATTTAAAAATATATACATCGGAAGTTATCGGGGTTTTGAGTTAAGCCTCCCCTCTGATCCCCTTCCCTTCAGCCGATCCTGCTGGACATTAATAGGTGTCGTCCTTATGGCGTTTTGAATGTATGTACATGTGAAATTTTGTGCCAATAAATTCATTACAACTACAGATAATTTTTGTGTTAAGGAAGCCCCCAAATCCCCATCCCCTCCTCGTTTCGTCCTTAAGGATGTGCTTCCGGATTTATAGTTAGATATTAACACTCATGTCCGGGCTTTAAGGTTATATCGCCTACTACCAGAGCGCTCTTTCGTCACTCTGGTGGACATGAGCCCGACTCTACTGTGAGAGTCCTACATTTTGCCTACCCCAAATTTTTATTCACCTAGGGTAGGGGTCTTTAACAAGTACCTGAGATCGTACATGCTCGGGACCATCGCTTAACGTCCCATCCGAAGGACGCCGTGCTTAAGTTTATTTTATATATTTAATATTATTATATATATATATATATATATATATATATATATATATATATATATATATATAATTTTGTGCCGACATATTTATTCTACCGGGAGTTGTGTTTACAC
Organism: Aradus depressus; assembly: GCA_963662175.1. Lineage (NCBI taxonomy): Eukaryota > Metazoa > Arthropoda > Insecta > Hemiptera > Aradidae > Aradus > Aradus depressus. The sequence goes on from OY759220.1 coordinate 34,845,811, forward strand.
ACAAACAGACAGACATTTTTGTCGGAAAACATGAAATTCTGGTGAATTTCTGACCGATTACGTAACTTCCTCTATACTTTTTATAGCTGGGGAAGTAAAAGTGTAAAACTAAATTTAATAGTCAAAAGAATTAGTTTTACATTTTTCTTTTTTATGTTAGTCTTTATTTGATGTGCTAATGTCATGTTTATTTTTTGCAGAAGCAGTGCCTGGAGATATGGCCGGGTCAGCTTGACCCTCACATTTCAAAAAGAGGTGGCAGAAAGACTCTCCGCTCCCATATTGTGTAAACAGCGCTGTCGGTTGTCCGTTATGGCTCAGAATTGGTGTCATGTTGAACATTTGTTTAATATACCTGGTAATCCTATATTTATGTACTTCGATAACTAAGGCCCTCTCCTACAGAAACATTTAACATATTTAGGTTTATTGAATACATTTTGGCGAGCTATTGGCGCCAGTTTTTTTTTTAATTTGCTCTCATTCAAAGCATACAAGTAGGGTAAAATAAAAAAAATAAAATAAAACAAATACAAACTACAAACCCATATTTTATTTTCAGATGCACATTATGATAAATAGATTTGAAATTGCGGCTAGCTTCGGTAGGAATCCTCTAGCGTTGCTGTCGAGGGCCTTGTGGCTAACGTCTGTTACGCCACCGTAGCTCCGCCCACTTTAACTAAACATTGCAGTTATTTAAAAATAAAATAGCTCTTCAATAAAATAGAATAATAGCTCATTTTAATATGTCAGCTGACCATCATTTTAATATGCAAACACAAAAATATTATAGCTTATGGATATTATTTTGTTGCTGATCATTTTTATAATCCTGACCAAGTAACTTTGTTTCATGACCATTTATTTTGAATACACATCAATATTAAGCTGACTAAAGATGTTAGGTTAAGTTAAGTTTTATGACTCATGTCCGGGCTTTAACTACGAGGTCATATCGCCTACTATCAGAGCGCTCTTTCGTCACTCTGGTGGACATGAGCCCGACTCTACTGTGGGAGTCTTAAATTTCGCCTACCCTAAATTTTTATTCACCTAGGGCAGGGATCTTTAACGAGTACCTGACATCGTACAGGCTCGGGACCATCGCTTAACGTCCCATCCGAAGGACGGCGTGCTTAAGTTTATTTTACCTCCCAGATAAAATAAACTAAGGGCCTCGGTCGGGTTTCGAACCCACGTTCTTGAGCTCAGAAGGCAAGCACGCATACCACTGAGCTACCGGCGCCCTCACTAAAGATGTGATTACTTGCTAATAAAATTTAGTTTGTTTGCTAACCACGTACTGTGCCTGATATTTTTTCACTGCCAAAAAAAACATAGTATGATGTTCAAATGATTCAATTGATGTTTCTTCTTGCTAAACCAATATTTAAATGGCGAATAATTTAATTATTACTGTATTTTTATTAGGTGATACGCAATATAATTGAAAAAGTATATTAATATATTATTTTCTTTGTTATTTATTAATTTTGGATACCTCTATGTCCAGGTAAAGCCTTCATTCCCAAGCCTGATGTGGATGTTGGAGTGGTCAGATTTGTTCCCCTAATAGAACCTGTGGTCGATATGTCTTTTGATATTGTTGAAAAGGTCACCAGGTGTCTTTTTTCAGGAAAACAAAAATACGTCACCAAGAGTTTGGGGTAAGACTTTATAATTTCCTTTTGGTTTCACTTATTACTTTTCCAGATTTACGAAGTATGTGGGAAGGTGTGTAATCGGTCTGAAATTCGATGCGGAATTTTATGTTTTCCAACCTTCTGATTCCAAAAATGGGAGGAAAAAGTATCTCTGTCTGTGTTCCTGTGAAAACGATAACTCCCGATAGAATGAATGTATCGATATGAAATTTTATATATGTATCCAGAAACCTCCATGGACGACAGCTATTGATTTTCAGCCCACTCGGCCATAGAGAAGGGAGCATTAGGGAGGAGGCTCTATCGAAATATTCTAATAACTGTTATTGAAACAAAATTTCCTATCTAAATTCAATGCCCTATAATGACGATATCTACAGACTTTCAATCAGTCGAAGAGGAGCGGGGGCTCAATTCACAAATCCCAATAACTGCTGATTAACTAATTTCCCGCTAAATCGGTCGAAGGGAATGGGGAAACCAGAAAGGGAGGCTCGACTCAAATATCATAATGAATGTATGGAAACAAAATTTAGTATGAGGATTCAGAAGCCACTATACAAGTCAAATATTGAGTTTTAGTCCAAACGTTGATCTGATATTGAGGGAGTGCGAAAACGTAATTGATTAATTCGTGCGGGGGAAATACATTACTGGTGATTCACCAACGACCTTTTTATTAACAACTTGGAATTAAGTCGATTTATTTCATTTATTGGCTGTGTTTTTCGAAGTTGTTCGGAAAATTCATCAACTTGCATACCATTTTGTAGACATTCTACTTTTCCTATATTTTAGTAGGAAAATAGAAAAAGTGCTAGTTTGTGAAAATAATTCCTACTTTCTTTATGACATTTGAACTTGAGGGGGGAGGGGTTCTGTTACATGGTGACAGAAAAAGGTATTTCCAAGTGTTCTCAGTTATAATTTATCCTTTGTAAAAAAAGTTGCTGAATCAATATTAGAGACACTTTTGTAGGCAATATAAGTGTTCAATAAAAAATGCTTTATTTATCATTTTTTTAACTTTATTTATTGGTATTTCCACTATATCGACACAAAACGCAATAAATGTATTCGGACAGAATACATATGTTAGCGGTCACGAATCATAAGTTGATTTTAATGCGAACGGACCCCATGTCCACACCACAACCTGATAAGACATTTCAAGATAGCCACTGGCGTCCGTTGCGGTGGTCAACATGTTAAATTAAATGGATTTTTAATACTTTTATCATTACTTCAATTGTTTATAAATGATCCTATCGAAATTGTATTTTTATTTATTTTTTAGAACTTTGTTTCCAAAAGGGTCCAGAGAAGAACTGACTCAGGCGCTCTTAAAAGAGTCAGATATCTCCCCTACAATGAGAGCTGTTCAGGTTGGTTATTATGAATATTTAAGATGTCAAATGTGAATATGGTAATAGAATCGAAAATTCGTGCCCGAAATAACGTCAAATTCTGACTTTACTGCCCTCAAAACGTGAAGAGAAAAGTGGTATTCCGCATGGCAGCTGCGCTTGTGTCTGTCTGTAGTATTTTCATTCGTTTGCGAAAACGTTTTGCACCGATTTTATTTTTATTTTTTTTGTAATCTTCTCGATTAGGAATAGACCTATTGATTTTGAAGCCAAACAGATCAGTAGTTGTGAAAATATATGCAATTACTTTTTCGTTTATGTTAACTTTTGTAAAATCGATTTGAATGTTCCAGCAATCCGTATAACAATTTTAGAACTTGGAAAATACATTGAGAGTTACAGTAGTAGTATATGTATTATAGTTAGTTATTATGACTCATGCCCGGGCTTTAACTACGAGGTCATAACGCCTACTACCAGAGTGCTCTTTTATCACTCTGGTGGACATAAGCCCGACTCTACTGTGGGAGTCATAAATTTTCTACAGGGGTGTGCATTTTACAGCAAATTCCGTTTAACCCGGACTTTCGATGATCCGGGCGGGGTCCGGTCTCATCTAGTCCGGATTAGCGGGGGTCACTACTGTATCTCAAATCAAGAACATTTTTCCTCAACTTCAAAATATTTTTATAATATATTGTAATATTTATGGGTTGCGCGTCGCGGTTTTTAATAATAAAAAATGGTATTTGAATTTACTTTATTCGAAATTGCGGAGATTTTCTATAAAACTGCTTTGTCTTTACTAATTTAAAGTGTCCATAGGATGCCAGATCGCTTATGTACTAGACGATCATTTGAATTTACTGATTTTAATATATAAATTGAATTTCTATAACCAAAGGCGAAAGGATTCGTCAGCGAAAAGAGTTTTGAAAAACCAAATTCTTAAATCACTATTGACTTGCGATGGCATGGGAACAAACTACTGAAAAATTAGCAACTCATATTTAACAGAGTATATTTACAAATCAAATCCAAAAAATTAATAATTAAGAATAAAAAAAAATATAATATAAAATATGAACCTTATTACTACTGAAAACTGTAGAGAGACGGGGCTGGGTAGATAGCTGACTGGGTGCTGGGTCCTGGGTATCTCTGCGGGGACTTTCGAGTGGAAAGGATGTCGGCTGGCTGAGTTCCTCCTCAAGGTCTAGGCATCAACGGCTCATCTGGACTTCCACTTGTCCAGGAAAGTGAAGTGTCCACTTCCACTGGTGGATCTCGACTGTAACTGAACACTGGTGGATCTCGACTGTAACTGACACTGGTGGGTCTCGACTGGAACTGAACAGAACTTGAGCCCTCACTTTTTACTAGTTTCCCCTACTCTTCTCCTTCTTTCTTCTCCTTTCTTCTCTGTCATTCAGGGGAACTTCGCGGTGTCTCCTTTAATTTGTCCTTGTGAGCTTTACTTTGGCAGTCCAGATAGCTTTATAGGCCACTAACAACGGGCTTGGAGCTCCAATCTGGTACCTGACTGTAGCCAGATTGTAAAATCCTGGTTGTAAAAGCTATATAAATATTCCTCCAGGTGACTGTTGGTGCCTTCTTTTATTGCATCCTGTCAGCTTCTTTCTTGACGGAGGCAAAATGGGATAAGCTCCTTCTACCTGATCCGGGTCTCCCTAGCCCGCCTATAGAATTAAGGGTTTATTTTACCATTACTGTCCACAAATACTATTAACATTACAAACTTTATATTTTACAATATATTTAGATGCAGTCGCAAATTGATTACATTACAATATATGTTTACATAGAGTAAAAAAAATAGTTCTAAATGTGCAACTTTTCGCGAAATTTCGTTAAAAAATATTATTTTGTTGATACGATATACATCTGATTTCAGGTGACAGTGCCAGAAGTTGGTAGACTAGTGCAAGCTTACAGCTCCATCGTGGATCAGACGCCCACTCTCTTCAAGTACAACCATAGAGACGCCTCAGATATAGCTTTTTATGATGATGATGATGATGACGATGATCATACGTTGTAGTTTTCAATAAAACGTTTTTTTGTTGTACTTAATTTTAATTTACATTTAATCCTTTAACTGGACTTGGTATCAGAGTTGGTTGCCAAAAAATTCAAAAGCAAATTACTTTGACATTTTCAGTAAGTAGCGCTGTTACAGAGCTTCTTTATAAAGTGTAATAAAACTGATTCCTTTCCCCGTTAAAATTTTTTTTTATTTCACAACCATTTTTGCATTTTCTGCATCAACTTTATGAAAAATAAATTTCCGAACGTCACTCTGGTAAACAGTTATCACGCATTCACCCCCTATTCCCCCTTAATTTTTCTTCAACTTGATGTTGCAGAAAAACGGTTGTAAATTGAATCATTTTCGGACATAAAGACAATCAAATTTATGCATCTTATAAATTACTGTTTTTATTTTATAAAAAAAAATAATTTAAATATATATATATATACATATATAAATTTAAATTTGATTAGTTTTAGTTCGAAATTTAAACCCGAAATGGAGTAATCCTGGTGTTGTTAGCAAAAAATTAAAGGTAATGTCGGTGATTCACAGGCAATATATTTGCACAGTATGAATTAACCAACGTTTCAATCTTCATCTAAAACCAATCGATCGTTTTGTCTGAAAATCAACAGTTGACTTACACATGGACTTCTGAATACTGATACTAAGTTTCGTTTCGATACAATCATTAAATAGGCAGTTATTAGGGTTTTTGAAGAGCCTCCTCCCTTGATACTCCCTTCCCTTCAGCCGATTTTGCAGAAAATTAATATATGTTCTTATAGGTTTTTTGAATTTACATATAAAATGTCTTATTGATACATACATAACATCGGGCCTTTAATCATCTATTTTGAGCCATGTTTGGCATTTTAATTCGTTCTTTCTCAACTTTTTTTGTTTTTTATTGATTGACATCAGGCATATTCATTTTTGGCTATATGCGACTTATCTTAGTTTTGAGTTCATAAAAAAAGTACTATAGAATACATTTAAATATATAAGTAATCATTAGTTTAATGGTGACCAACACAGTTTAGGTGAAGTTCTACTGAAGAATCTCAAGCTACTTGACAGGTAAAATCCTGAGACAGAGAGGGATGCAGGATGTCTATTCTCTTGAAACCCTCTACTGTAGATACCAAAGAATTTTTTATTTATTGATTTACAAACAGAAATTAATGTATAAAGAATATATACACAAGCAAATGTGAAGGAGGAAAATAATTTGTTTTGCTTGATTTAGATAATTCGGTGACAAAAGAGAATATATAGAAATTAGTGTGAAGGGTTTTGTTGGAGATGTAATAACGAGCAGTGGCTATTGTACGAAGGATTTTAGATTGAATGTGATGGAGATTGGAAGCTCTGGCAGAACCCCAGAAGTCCATAAGTAAAAAAATATACTTGACAAACGATGTGGAATCCTCACACCGCACTGATAAGACAAGAAATGAACAGACGTTACAAACTGTTAGTAAGACAAAAGATCAAAATTACTTCTGAGAACAAAACGACTAAGAACTTAAAATATAAAACGCTGTAATATGATTATTGTTAGTCTTTCTCCAGTGATAATGAATGTTACATCAAAAGGTTAGATCGCAATACTTTCTCTATATTAACTTTGTTATGTATAGAAAATAAAATGTTGTTTAAATCAAACAATAATTAATAATATTAACTTTATTTATTTACATTTTTTTTTTTCTTTTCTTTCTTACATTAAAATGTAAATTATATATCGGATGAAAATAGAGTATAAACTCCAACGCTGGTATCTGTGTTGATAGTTGTTAAAAATTATGAGATGTGACACTCCTTCGAATTTGTTTATCAAATTGTATATGTTGATAATGTTCAAACAAAAAAAACATGAAACTGTCCATGATAGAATTTTACCGATTATTAAATTTTTTCATTCTGAATTTCCTCTTTTGTGAGTTGACTGCTGAGGAGATCTATGAGCCACAAATAATAACATAATCCATAAATAAAGCAGATTGATATACTTAGTCCAAGTGTGAGACGTGAAGCGAATAAATACGAACTGTTCACGAACGGTTCACTTTCATCGTCACGAGTCATATTTTTTAACAATTACTGTTAATAGTTTTTATAAGGTTATTCCTGTAAGATGTGACACCTTTACTTTTATAACCTTTTCTATACTAATTGTTAACAGAAACAATGTTAACGTGTTTTTATTAATAATTTATTTTTATTTATTTTTTATTTACCAACAGATATTTAGAACTGTATAAAAAATATATAAACATACACCAGGACTACCATTAACGTTGGTATTCTCCTAAATTTAAAAATATATTGTCAACTTTGGTACTTGGTGTTCCTAGGCTCATAAAGAGGTATCCATGATTTTTTCTTGTGAATTTCCGAGGTAGAAGAGGCGGATTTGAAATCGCTATATTGAGCCCTCTAAAGGCGCCAATTCTGAGATGAGGCCCCACCCAGGAGTAAGGCGTCTGGCGCATCCGATACAACCAGGAGTTGTACGCACTCTATACAGAGCCAAAATTGTCGCACTGGATTAGAGTTGCCAGACTCCGTTGGGCTGGACACGTAAGACGGATGGACGAGAGGACCTTATACCCAGGAAACTCGTTACTGTGACACCGGAGGGTAGGAGAAGAGTGGGACGACCCAGAAGAAGATGGCTTTAGACTGTGAACAGAGACGCAAGACGGTTTGGTGCGGTGGGCTGGTGGAGACTGGCCCAGGACAGAGCTGCATGGGGACATTTCCTGGAGGAGGCCAAGGCTCTTGACGGGCTGTAGCGCCTAAGATGATGATGGTGATAACTTTAGCATGAGTATTGTAATCGTGCGAACATCCGAGATCGAGTATTCAACGGGATTTTATTTTTCAAGATCCTCTGAACACGTTTTGACAATTTTCGTGATGATTGTGTGTGTATGACCGTATGTGAGTGCTGTAACTCAGGATTGTAGCAATGAACGTGACATTTGAGACAAATATATCACATGTGCTAACTTAGATCTGATTAAATTGTGGTCACAATCAGATGAAAATTGAGACCAAGAACATTTTACACAATACCGCTAATGTTTACAATTATTATTATATTTATTATTTGACAATCGAAAATCTCTTCTAGTAGCGAAAACTGAAAGGGACATATATGTATACGAAACTCCCCGTTTGGTCCCCGCCATCAAAATGCCCTCTGATTTTAGTTAGAATGAATACAACCAAAGTTATCGCGCCCCAAAGAATGTACAACACATTTGCGTAGGAAATACTTAAAGTAATATTTAAATAGTAACGCATAGCAAAGAATTTTAAAATATATTTTTATTATTGATAGTTTTTTACTAAAAATGATTAAAATTAATGAAAAATATATTCTGGCATAACATGATATTCTTATACCAACCACCTCACATTGAATTCATACTGGCATTACTAGGACATTAAAGAAACAAAGAAAACTCAATAATGCTAGTATGAAATGAATTTGAGAGGGGGGGGGGGGGGGGGGGAGTGATCTGGAAAAAGTTATTTGTATAAGAAAGTCCTGTTATGGCCACATTAAATATTAAATATATATACATTACAACCTTTTATATTGTTGCTGTTATAACTTGACTCATTTAGTGAAAATTTCATGTCACTAATAGCTTAGGCAATACTTTGCGTTATAGATTGGGTGATAGAAAAAAAATAAATATAGTTATCCTAGGAGATACTCTATTTTATTTTCTAAATATACAATTATTCAATTGGAAAAATCGTAGTATTTCCTTTTGAGAAAAAGTGGCGACTCCCTCTCTTCTTTTTTTTGTAGGCGTTTCAAGATCCATCGTTTGAGAGTACAGGAAATGAAGTGAAATAGTTCAACATAACTTAAAAGACTCATTCCCAAACAAAATGCCAGAAATCCACCAATATGACCTGGGAAATAAAAAAAAAAAAAGGGAAAATTAATAACAATAAAAAAACAGCATTATGATCGAAAGAAAGTTCTGTTATTTCTAAGTGGAGTTTTTTTAAAAAACATTAAGAAGACAAAAGATAAAGTTTAATTTATAATATATTATATTCTTAACTTTTTTGGAGTTGGTTTTAAAGTTAATTATAATTAGTTTTTGACGATTATTCTTAATGTTTTAAAATGTATACATTAAAATTTTCCTCTTAAATAATGAAGAACCAATAATTGAATCATATCGCGTTTTCATCATAACATTTCTGACTTTTTAAGGATGGATTAATATAATGAAAAATGTTATCTTTTTCTTAATTCTTTAAAATTACTGTTTAATAGATTATTATGACTCATGCCCGGGCTTTAACTACGAGGTCATATCGCCTACTACCAGAGCGCTCTTTCGTCACTTTGATGGATATGAGCCCAACTCTACTGTGAGATTCCTAAATTTTGCCTACCTAAGTTTATTCATCTAGGGTAAAGTATCTGATATCTCACAGGCTTGGGACCATCATTTAACGGCCCAACCGAAGGACGGCGTGCTTAAGATTTATTCACCTTGCACACAAAAACCTGAGGGCCTCGGCTGGGTTTCGAATCCGCCGAGCTAGCTCGCTACCTATAGAGCAATAGGTATTTAATCCCTGTTTATTAGATATTTATAATAATATAACTTGTTCTTGTTGGTGACATTTTAAGCTTTTTAAATGCTTTTTAACACTTTGTATTACGCTTCCTCTGTTGTCATCTTCACGCTGGATCCGCGCATATAACCACATATTGAAACTCTTTTGCATAAAACCAAGACAGATTAATGAATGTGCTATTGAAAACTTGTCATGGAAGTTCTCAATTATGGAGTTCTCATTTTAAGTTAATTTAAAATTTATTTTAATTGCAATTTATTGTTACTTTACACTGATAGCAACGTTATGGAAAAGTTCCTGTAGGTTAAACCTGCTTATTTGTTTACTCCCCTAAGTTACTCACCTAGTAAATTTGCAATATTCATGTTGGTTCTTCTAATACTCCTTATAAAATATCGATCTTTGAATAGTACTCGGAACACTGCGTATGAACCACTGTAAAAGATTTTTAAAAAAAATTATTTACAATCTTCATAATCTATCTATCAAATAGATACTTTGAATGATTTTTTTGGCTAATAACCCTTTTTGAGATTTGAAAGTTGATTTTTAGCATAATAATATTCGGCACTCCCATCCTCGTTTCAGTTGAATTTAGTGCAAGTTCTTAATATAGTTTTATAATCTCTCTAATAACTCTAAATTCTTTATGTATTAAGAGTTAAGCCTCTCCCCTAATCCCCCTTCTCCTTTCGCTGATTTGGCAGAAAACAATAAGTGTCTTTAGAGGTTTCTGGATTCAGTTATAAAATTTCGTGCTCATACATTCGGTCTATTGAGAGTTATCGCGTTCATAGACACACACACAGATTTTTTTAAATAGAGAAATCTATAGGTCGGAAAACATGAAATTCCGTTGAACAATTGAAAACTCCTCATCGACTTTTTGACCGATTACATAAGCAAGAAAATGTGTTAGTGTTATTGCGGATTTGGGGTATACTCAAATTTCAAAGTAACCACTTACTTGGGATCAGCCGGTTTCGACTGACTATAAAATGCGAACATTTTCATATTTCTTTTCGCAGTATCTACTGATATTCTATATTCCAGTTCTGTGCAGGAAGGCAAACAGTTACAGTATGATTTACCTGTGTATTCATCGATTTTCCTTTTGCCAGCTCTTCCTAAAATGGTTGTAAAAGAAAACAATTTGTTTTTAAAAACTCGCAAAAATGGCTTCAAAAAATTGTCAAATATTGCTGAACAAATTTTCTATACATGCATGCCAAATTGGTTCAGCGGTTCATCAAAGAAAAATAATTTAAAAAAAAAAGCATCTTCGGTGAAGCACCTGCAGAAGACGGCTTTAAACCTTCCTTTTCTTCGACCGTTTTGATATCATACGAAAGGACTTAACAATCCACCTACAAAAAATTAAGGTTGATAAATTCATTCTACAGTTATAAGGGTTTTTGTGTTAAGCCCCCTGCTCTTTGGCCGAGTTGACTGAAAACAAACTAGATATTGTTATGACAACACTCTGGTCGAAATTACATGATTTAATAATAAATAGGTTCATTTTTAATTTTTGTGTTTTGAGCGAAAAGTAAATGTCTAATGTCTGCTTCTGCATCTAAACTTTTCATGTAAATATTCTCACTTTTCTAATATTTAGGTACCTAAACTGCCAAGTACGCATTTCCATTTAGCGGGTCCACATATAGGTGTGTCATTCAATCCTGAAATCAAATTGAAATTCAAAATTCAATTTCAAATCACTATTTAAATTATTTACTAGCAAAAAATTAAAATTAACAGTAACTGGTAATTGAGGACTTAGCAATAATATGAAGCGAATGTAACTTTTAAATAATAATTTACATATTTTGTCCTCTTTTAAAGATTTTTATTATTTATTTTTATGAAAAACTTACTTGGATGAAAATATGTAGCACAGCCACAATTGTTGAGAGTAATGTTCATTTCACATTCCGTTTCGCAATTTATTTGTGTATAGATGACAAAAAAAGCGAGGTATCTAGTTATTGGCGAAAAAAATAAATAAAGAAAATAGTAGTAATTCATATAAATAAGGTCAATTTACCAAATAAAGTAGATGAGAAATCATTAGGAGAATTTGTAGGATATAGAGAAATGTGAGTAAATCCCGCATTGAAATTTAGTATGTTAATTTTTGACAAAAAATCAATCATCAAAATTAGCTATTTTAGTGGAGAGGAATTGGAATATGAAGCACTTTATGTTCCTTCTTACTTAATATAATTAAAAGTATACTCTCTGAAACGAAATACTATTAGTCAATCATTTCACAAAACTCATCTAAAGATAATTTATCATATATTCTGAAAATAATAATAATATGATAATGAAAATGAAAAAATCATTTTTGGCTTATATTTTGAAATTTTACTTATATCATCAGAGTACGCCGATAGGTTATAAGTAGCATGCTTGCCTATTGAGTTCAAAACCGGGCTTTCGGTTGTCACGTTAAGCGATGGTCCCAAGCCTGTACAATGTCAGGTAAGTACCTTTAAGAGTTTAAAGACACCTTGGGTGATTAAATCTGAGTAGGCAACATTCAAAACTCTCATAGTAGAGTCGGCCTCATGTCCACCAGAGCGACGAACGAGCCCTCTGGTAGTAGTCACAATAGGTAGCTCTACCAAATATTACAATACATTTTTTTAAAAAACTTTTTTTTTTGCTGTAACTTTTTAAAGATGCATTTACGAGAGTTTATATAGGGATTTTTTTTTGTTCAGAATGCATTTCTCTATAAGACCCTAAAAAACTATTGATAAGATTGAATTCACTCTGTATAAACTAATACATAATAATTCCAAAACTATCAAGAAAAGTTAAACTAGCCAAAAAGACCAAAATTGGTCTGAATATTAAACTCCAGTATGATGGCATTGAGAAGACCTACCTCTCATGCTGGAAGTAGCAATATCTCTGAGTTGGTGACCATCGTCTGAGTTCTGGCTGGGTGGCCGTCATCTGGGGTTTGAGGGTGACATAACTGAGGGTGTCTGGCTCAACATAGAACATAGGATGATGCTCGTTAGGAGCTTCTGCAGGGTTGTGGACGAACACCTGGACAGAGGTAAAGTAGGTCAGCCCACATAACTGAGGGTGTCCGGCTCAACATAGAACATAGGATGATGCTCGTTAGGAGCTTCTGCAGGGTTGTGGACGAACACCTGAACAGAGGTAAAGTAGATCAGCCCACACAATTGCACGAGACTATTTAATATATTTGACAAAAAAAAAATTAATTAAAAACAAATAATATATATTATCACATTTCCTGTAGAAATTAGTTGGTCTTATACTAAATTTTGATTTTTACAGCAGTTTCCGAAAAGGGTCTTAAAAAAATATATATAAACTTTATAACGTACAATTTTGAAGAAAGTGTGTGCACGCATATAAAAGAAAATTCAACTTGTAATTACTTCATTTGGATTTCTTCTAAAATATAATTCTGAGATGCCAACATTTGTTTCTAATTTTGCAAAAATGTTTCATTATTTAATCGAAAGATATTTTTTATTTGGTTGACAGGGAAAATTAATAGAATATAATCGATTTAATTAATAATATTTTACTGGGTATTTACACTTAACCTACGTCTTATAGATAAAAAATAAAGTCGAAAAATAAAAATCAATTATATACAAAATTTTACTATTAACTAATTCCTAAAATTATATGACTCTTTTCTCTGTGGCCATTCTTCTTTGGGCATACCTAATTTAATTTTAAAAAAAGTACTTTTTTTCTGTAGCTCACTCACAATTGTCCTTCTATCTTCAATAACATACCATTCCTTATTATATTTTATATATTGATGGCTACTTCATCAAAAAAAGTCAAGTCAATCTCTATTTACACTTTAATACAATGTCTGCACTCATGTCTTACACTACACTCTCGTGTTGTCCCTCGCTTCATGCCTATCACTCTACTGATGTAATGAATAGGACGTACGCCATTTGAAACGGCGGGCTTTTGTTGCCTCGACAACGTTTTGTCTTTTTTCACTTTGAATAAAAGCGAAACGAATACTCTTTTTATACTTATAATCACAAAAACAATTACTAATATCTTAAACAGCTGTTTTCATAAAATAATTCAACATTTTGGCGATTCTCTTCTTAAAAAGAAAATAATTAATTTTACAGTATTTTAATATTTATAATGTGTGTACTTTTTGTACAACACAGTATATACAAATCCGAGGAGATACATTCATTTCATCGGAAGTTCTTGGTGCTTTATGGATACACAAATAGAATTTTGGAATTGTATATTAGATATATATTCATTCCATGGAAAGTTATTAGGGTTTTAGTTTAAGGCCATCTTTCCCTTTGGCCGATTTGTGATAGTAAATAAGTGACGTCATATGGGCATTGGAAGACGTATACCACCTGTTAATATCCTGTCCTATCTACTCCCCTATTAGAAGCCACTTCCTGCCTCAGAGTGTCAGTATAGACCGATCCAACTTTCATAAATTACTCCTGGCCCATAATAAGAATGATATCTCAAACATTTTCTATTATTTAATCAGCGCTCTGAAACTTAGATCATTCATTGTTAATGAATAATGTATTCAACTTCCATATTATATTGATATTCTATACCTACATCCCCACTCCATTTTACTGTCTTTGTTATATTATTATCATTAATTTGTAATTACTTATTTTCTTTATACTTTTTTTATTTATTTATGTTATTTATTTAGTTTGTCAAAGGTTCCTTTATATATGTCATTATTGTTCAGCTGATCAATCTATAATTTTCGAAATGTTAATGTTAATATTGTAAATGTAATGGTCACTGACTCAATTGTGTACGGGTGATCCCTTTAAACAATAAAAATTATTATCATTATTAATAAGCAATGTTTAGCTGGAAAGGTAAGACTTACAAAAACGCCAAGGCCACCCCTACCGCAGGCGCCATCGTAATCGTTCTTGTGAAGGTCGATCTCGAAGAGAGCCCCCGACCAGCCCCTCGCATTGCTGCACCACCGAGGAAGGATTCCCTTCTTCGACTTGTTAGTGTAGCCCTGGTCTGGAGTCCAGACCGCCGGCTCGGTCTGAGGCGGCCAACTGGTGTCCCTGTGAATAAAGCAGTATAGACAGATTTCATTCCCTATTACTCCACAGTGTCAAAACTTAACAGGAAATGTCAAGAATACAAAACACATTTATATTACATTTCATCGAATGAAATAGGAAGTGACTGCATTCTCGCTTCTTGTCCAATGCAGATTTATTTAACCGGGGAATCTCAGAGGTTTTTACTTAACTTTTACCTATAGAATACATTGCCATGATTAAACAATAATCCCAAATACCAAATTAATGTAACTACTGGTGTATACTTTTGTTCAGTTATCACCTTGTGATCATTTGGTTGTATAAATAATAAGTTCTCACGGTACTTTGTATTCAAAAGTAGAAGTTACTTAAGAAAAAATACTGTTTAGCTTCTTGACCTTGGTATATGGGGAGTATGCGAACAAAAGAGGTTGATTGATGTTGGCCTACTGCACATGTAAAACCATATTGCAGTTCCAGGCCTTAGATTATTAAGTGCGATCTGCATAATGCATTTAGGTTTCAAGCTATTTATAGAAACGAATAACAACAAAAGAATTTGGGTGAAAAAACAATCTAAGTTGGTCTGTTTTTCTGTTTTCTCCTTTTCACGTCAGGTTAAAGGGTACTCGGCTGTAGGCTGCGGCAAGGATTCTCCATGTTCCACCAAATAGAACTGAACTCCTTCTCACAATCCTCGTAACTGTTCGAGGATGTAAAGACTTACAAGAAGTCTTGGGTGGGAGTTCTGTTGATGAGGTGTGGAGGTAGCAGGTTGAAGCTGTGACAGCCTCCAATGTAGGGGACACTCGGCTGTAGGCTGCGGCAAGGATTCTCCATGTTCCACCAAATAGCACTGTACACGCCGGGTGTATGTATAACTGATAAAAGTGAACTGTATATAAAAAAAAGGTAAAAATGAAAGCATGGCCTCTACTCACGGCATGGGTGAACGAGGTCAAGGTTAGGTGATGGACCAGGTTAGATGGTCAACAATTGATGTTCGACAGATCAAGTCAGATGATCAACAACTACTGATGAGTTCAGGTCCGCTCCTCTCCTCATAGATAGATTGCGCTAGCTGCAACGGGCCTAGTGGCGCTGCGATGTACACTCACTATAAGGCAGGGGAGGGGGGGGGGGGGGGGGGAGGAATAAGGAAATGCCAGGCCTCAACATACCCCCCACCGAAATCACGCTTGGGATTTCTAGTCAAATAATAAGTACAAAAAAAAATAAAAGCTCTTTCAAAAATAAAAAATAACCACCGGCGGTTAGATAAAAGAAATAAAAAACAAAAAAAAACAGGGAAAGTAGGAAAGGAAAGGAAAGGAAAGGAAGGAGGAAGGAAGAATTGGGAATTACGGTGTAGGCAGGGGACAGAGCTTCACCACAGGGCGAAGATAGGTCCCTTGAGAGGTGCGCACAGTAGCAACTCTCACTACACCGTCCTGTCCTCGGTGAACCTCCAACACTCTTCCGAGACGCCACTGCAAGGGCGGAGTCTTCGCCTCAACAAGCAGAACCAGATCGCCAATCTTAAGATCTGGTGGGGCGGTGAACCATTTGCATCTCTGCTGGAGGGTATGCAAATAATCACGGGACCACCGAATCCAGAAATGCTGACTGGAGCGCAGGATCAGTTGCCATCGGTTGAGGTGGTTCATTTGGAGTTCTTGAATGTTGTGCTCCGGTACGGCTAGAAGGGGGGCCCCAATAAGGAAATACGATGTCCTTGCGGGGCGCCGCTTGCTTTCCTTCCAAATGAAAAGGTGAATAGAGGCTTCAAGGAGCGAGGCATGTTTGAGGGTGCCCCCCACCCTCAAATGACCCACGGAGTCGACGAACGGATGGAGGCGTTGATTGGAAGCGTGACAATCCTGATTTTTCGAACTCGCTAAAAGCTCCTGCCGAAAATGTTCTATCTGGACGCCTCTAATAATGAAGGTCAGAGCATTATTAAGTTCCGAACAGGTCAACGGGCCTCGACATCGTTGATCAGACGGCAATCTGAGATTAGATTTGAAGCGCAAACACCAAGCTGTTACTCGTTGGAGTGTTGAAAGAGAGGAATACTTCTCTAATATGTCCCAAGAACTGCATGAGGTTTGGACAAACGAGTTAACAGTGGTTAAATTCTTCAGCTCGGGAAGATGAGGTGGCAAGTCAAAAGGTGAATAAATCGGCCAATTAGAAGAGTGTGAAGTGAGCCATGGAGGCCCTGTCCACCACAGATGATGTTTAACGAGGTGTTTTGGCTGCAATCCTCGAGAAGCACAGTCTGCCGGATTTAATTCGGAGGGTACGTGATGCCACGAAGTAGGTGAGAGTGTTTCAAGAATAAGAGTAACTCTAGTGGCAACGTATGTTTTCAAGAGATGGGGTGACGTCTTTAGCCATGACAAGACAGTCGTAGAATCCCTTAAGGCAAAGATACTAGACAGAGTTACGACATTTTCAAATGTTGACAAGAGAAATTTCAAAAGTTTAGTAAGAAGCAAGGCTCCACACAACTCTAACCGAGGTACAGTTAATGTCTTGAGGGGAGCTACCTTGGACTTCGCCATAAGGAGATGGCTTGTGCTATTAATTTCTCCAACAGTAACTAGATACACCACTGCGCAGTACCCACGCTCTGATGCATCACAGAATCCAACTAAACAGGATGACGTGCTGTTTGGCTGTAGTATATAGCGTGGAATCTGAATACTAGATAGATGATGCAACTGCTCGCAGTAAGAAGTCCATTCATCTGTCAAGTAGGAAGGCACCTGTTCATCCCATCCGATCCCTAGACGCCAAAGATGTTGTATGAGGCACTTGGATCTGAAAATAACTGGAGACAGCCAGCCGAGAGGGTCGTATGTACGAGCAATATGCGAAAGTATTGACCTCTTGGTGCATATAGGTTGGATCTCAGCCAAATCGTAGGAACACGCATCGGTGGTAGAGTTCCACTGCAGACCCAGTACCTTTATCACTTCATGGCCGTCAGGATCAAATGATAATGGTGTCTCATGGTGATCGTTTGGGATGTCACGAATCAGTTCGGGGCAGTTGCTGCTCCATTTGCGAAGATGAAATCCTCCAGCATGAAACAAGTTGATAAGGTCTCGTTTGAGGTTCTGGGCGTCCTCCACTGTAGAAGCTCCAGTGAGGACATCATCAATGTAAACATCCTGCAATAGGACCTTGGCGGCTTGAGGGAATCGCGCACCTTCGTCGTTGGCGAGTTGTTGAAGAGTACGAAGAGCGAGATACGGTGACGCAGAAAGGCCATAGGTAACAGTATTGAGTTCATACTCCTTGACGGGCTCCTCAGGGGACCGTCGCCACAAGATGTGTTGATTCAACCTGTCTTCTGGACGGATTATGATCTGCCGGTACATTTTAGATATATCTGAAGTGAAAACATAAGGATGTAATCGAAAACGAGAAATAATATCAACAATGTCCCGTTGCAATTTGGGACCAGTTAAGAGTAAGCTGTTTAATGATGGCTGGTTAGAAGACTTACAAGAGGCATCAAACACCACTCTTAATTTAGTCGTAGAACTAGAGATTTTACAAACAGCATGGTGCGGTATAAAATAAGATTGGGGGTTACCAAGACGAGAATATTCAGGCACCTGGGTCATGTGACCAAGTGTTTCATATTCGTCGAGAAAATCTTGGTAAGCTCGCTTGAGGTCAAGATGTCGGGCAAGGCGACGTTCCACAGCGAACAAGCGAGTCAGCGCAGAGCTGTAAGAGCTTCCAGTCCATGTTGGGAGTCTGGAAGTAGAGAAGGGCAAAGGAACAACATAACGTCCATCGGTTTGTCTGTAATGTAAATTAGTAAAAATCTCCTCACACCTCATATTATCCTCATTGATTATTGGCAGCGTAGGAGGTTCTTCGCTTTCCCAAAAATGTTTCAAAATTTCGTCCAACTGAAAATTGTAGGTAGAATGAAGAGATGTCACAGGGGAAGATGGCGAAGAGCAAGGTTCGATCTTTCCTGTGATAACCCACCCAAAAATGCTGTGCAAGGCAGCAGGGTATTCTGACCCTGGTACAATTCGTTGACCATCGTAGACATGAGGAAAAAGGTCGGCGGCTATGAGGAAATCAACTGGAGCTGACGTGCAGAAGTTCGGATCAGCTAATGGCAGGTGCTTAAACTTATCATAAATATTACAAGGAATACTTGTACCTGGCATGTTAGATGTGATTTCAGGTAATATGACTGCCTCCACTTGGAACTGCGGTTGGTCAGAATCTCGAGGCTTGATGCGACAACTGGTCATCCCTTTAGTGTCACCTACAATATGCTGACCTAGGCCTACAACAGGGAAATTACATTTTTTAATACGTAACCCCAAACGTTGTACACATGCTGCCGTGATGAAAGATGTTTGCGCCCCAGAATCGATCAATACTCGGATGGTCTGATACTCACCTAGATAGTCCTGTATATGTACTAAAGCAGTACCTAGTAACACAGTCTTGAAGCTTGTTTGAGACTGTGGATTATAGGCATGTAAAGCTGCATCAACTGCCGCAGTGCTGGGCTCAGAAGACTTCATAGTGGTATTGAATCTAGATGGGTAACTACTGGAATGTAAATAAGTGTGATGGCGAGCACCGCATGTGAGGCATGATGTCATGGAAGAGCATCTAGGCTGTAAGTGGGTCCCTTTAAGACAATTGAAACACAGCCTGAGGGCTTGAACCCGTTCTTGGCGCTGGTGTGGCTTCAATTGAAGAAAGTCAGGACACTTATATATAGTATGATGAAGTTTGCAGACAGGGCAGGCATTAGTAGGCGACTGCGCTGATGTCGATACAAATCCTCGTTTGGCGAACCTATTGGCTGGTAATAAAGTCTTCTTCCCAACAGAAAATTGAATCCTAGGGTTCAGTTTGATCTGCTGAGTGGTCTGAGAGACCTCCAAAACATGAGTCTGGTGCTGTATGTATGTCACAAGATTATTCCAAGTTGGAATTTCTTGATTGATATGATGGCGCTCAAAATTCTTTTTCGTCTCGTAAGGCAGGCTGCGCAAGGCAACATGCATCAATATAAAACCAGGCAGGTCTACAATTTCTAAATTATGTAAGGCGGTAGCGGCCTCACAAAATACCTCCAAAAATTGATTAAGACTCTCTGGTGACTCAGTGTGAAGAGGACGAAAATTGAATATAGTTTCTAATATATCCGCACCGAGTATTCTTTTATTCTGATACTTGTTCAGAAGAGCGTCCCAAACTATGGGATAGTTGGCTTCACTGATGGGCAGGGTTCTAACCACAGACAAGGCTGGGCCAGAAACTGTCGACATCAGATAATGAAACTTTTCCACAGCGGTGATGGCAGGATTCTCATGGATGAGACATTTGAATTGTTCATAAAAGGGGGTCCACCCCTTGAGAGATCCGTCGAAAGTCGGCAGTGACAATTTGGGTAGCCGAGGTTGGACTGCCTTTACTGTCTGTTCTACGGAACACTGAGCCGGCTTGAGCAAGTTTCCAGCTGCTGTTTTGATGGCATAATACATCTCCTCAAAGGCCTCCAAATTTTGATAGGAGGGCACATGATCCGGGTCCAGGGTGATCTCCAAGTCATTGATATGCTCCACCAGGTCTTGGAAACCTGAGCGGATCTCCTCTATATCTTCATACCGACTTTTGAAAATCGCGATCTTACTTTGATCACTGCCCGCAGCAACGGACGCATCATATAATAGCTGCAGCTTTCGAAACTTATTCTCCTTCTTGGCTACAAAACGTTTTAACTGGGACTCTGTCTTCATTGTTTTTGGCATGGAGAGGAAAAAAATATATATATATGTATATATATGTATACAATGAAGAAAATGTAAACGATATTTCGTAAAATATAAAATGTACGAAATAGAAATAACGTAAATAATATTTCCTCAAATATATATATACGTAAGAGTATATGGTGAAGGAAAGGATTATATGGTGAAGAAAAGGTAAACAATATTTCGTAAAGGATAAAACGTAAGATAGAAAACGTAAATAATACTTCCTAAGGTACCTATAAGATATAATTGTATAAGGTAAAGAAAGGTACACTTTGAAAAACATAAAATTAAACTATTCCCAATTTTTCAAAAAAAGTTTAAATAAAATGATTAAAAACTTTGAAAATAACTTATTATTTTTATAGGACTGTTTTGATCCGGCGGCGTAGGACCAATATGTACACGCCGGGTGTATGTATAACTGATAAAAGTGAACTGTATATAAAAAAAGGTAAAAATGAAAGCATGGCCTCTACTCACGGCATGGGTGAACGAGGTCAAGGTTAGGTGATGGACCAGGTTAGATGGTCAACAATTGATGTTCGACAGATCAAGTCAGATGATCAACAACTACTGATGAGTTCAGGTCCGCTCCTCTCCTCATAGATAGATTGCGCTAGCTGCAACGGGCCTAGTGGCGCTGCGATGTACACTCACTATAAGGCAGGGGAGGGGGGGGGGGGGGGGGGAGGAATAAGGAAATGCCAGGCCTCAACAAGCACTGAACTCCTTCTCACACTCCTCGTAACTGTTCGAGGATGTAAAGACTTACAAGAAGTCTTGGGTGGGAGTTCTGTAGATGAGGTGTGGAGGTAGCAGGTTGAAGCTGTGACAGCCTCCAATGTAGGGGACACTCGGCTGTAGGCTGCGGCAAGGATTCTCCATGTTCCACCAAGTAGCACTGAACTCCTTCTCACAATCCTCGTAACTGTTCGAGGATGTAAAGACTTACAAGAAGTCTTGGGTGGGAGTTCTGTAGATGAGGTGTGGAGGTAGCAGGTTGAAGCTGTGACAGCCTCCAATGTAGGTGACACTCGGCTGTAGACTACGGCAAGGATCCTCCATGTTCCACCAAATAGCACTGAACTCCTTCTCACAATCCTCGTAACTGTTCGAGGATGTAAAGACTTACAAGAAGTCTTGGGTGGGAGTTCTGTAGATGAGGTGTGGAGGTAGCAGGTTGAAGCTGTGACAGCCTCCAATGTAGGTGACACTCGGCTGTAGGCTAAGGCAAGGTTTATCCATGTCCTCTCCATTCCACCAAATAGCACTGAACTCCTTCTCACACTCTTCGTAACTGTTTACTGACTAGAACAAAAAATAAGAATAAAAATCTAAAAAATAGATCAGTTATGGCAAACATATCACTTTTTTGTTATACCAACCATGTTTTTATGGAACATCCCCTCTTCCCCTTTCAAATTCATTTGTCCCTCATTTCAAACTAGTATTACTATGTATAAGAACGTCATGTGTGACATGAATGGTTTTTTTGTTTCATTGTATACCGTAATTCGGAGAGTGACTTTCTTATATTTAATGATGCCAGTTGGAAACAAAGAAGAAATAAATTTGATGAGGGAAGGAAAGGGGGAGCGATCTGTAAAAACCGAGTTGTTATAAATATCAATAACTATTTGTTTACAGAACTAAATGTTTTCGAAGAAATCAACGAAACGTCCAAAAACATAGATTCCAAGATGTCATTTTAAGATGGTTCTCGGTATATATTTCGCAGACCCCTCAAAAAAATTTATTTCATATAAAACATTTGACTGAATATTCGAAGATGTATTTCGACTCTATAAACATGTTCCATGAAAGGAAGATTCTGATTAACAAAAGGAATAGTTAACCTGAGAACACATAAGTATATTACACTGATGATGGGAGTAATGTCCGAAACGTTTATAATTACTATTTCTTGAGAAGACAAAAATTAAATGGGAGAAATGTTGTTAAATATATTCTGTATTATTAATTCTTCTAAATCAATTTTACCGATGCATCCTATGTGCATCTTTCAATTATGGAAAACAAATAAAATAGCAAGTTCCCGTCATAATAATAGCAAACAAAAGAAGTTTCACTTCGCATGTGCGGATTCTGTGAACTCCCACACCAATTTATTTTTTGAAGATTCCTCAATTTTTGGCTTGCAAAAACATTGAAACTAGAAGTAATGGCAGAGTGCAACATCATATATGAAATGGGCTAAAAAACATAAATTAAATACCGAGCTTGCACTTTTATACAATTTTTTTTATTTATTTAATTCAAGGTAAGGAAAAACTGGAAAAATTGTAAGAAAGTTATATATAACGGTACGTTCTGCTTCTCAATTTTGCAAAATTTCTTACGCACGTTTAACATCATCTAAAGGAGCACGGTGAGTGAACAGTTTTCATGGAAGATAACACGCTTATTTAGCTTTCGTAGAAAATAACAACAAAAAGGGGTGAAACTTTCTACATTCTTTTAATAGAAAATAAAAAAAAATGTATACTCCTCGGAGAGAATGATTGAAAATATGAATATGTCAGAGCAGAACTTTCCCATAGAGTATATAACATATCTGTATAATTAGAAAAGTTTTAAGTTCTATTAAACTTGAACTAAAAATGTTCATGTTAGAGATAACCCTCTTTTCAGAAACGGATTTTTTTGGTTCAAAAATAATTAAATATTAATGTTATATATTATATGTCTCATTTTTTATATTGCTATTCCTTTTTTTTATTTAGGTTAACTGTCTTTCTTTCTTTATTTCGAATATTGTGACCTGAGGAATGGACGCCAGAAAGTTCCGAATGATTGACGTGACAAAGACATTTCTGAAAGGATAATAAAAATTTAAATTAAATGAAAAACTATTTATTGTATTATGTATTTATTAGTATTATTATTTTTCTATTAATGTTTTTTTTATAATATTTATTAATTTAATTTATTAAAAACAACCTAGTGCACCCGATGGGATGTTAAGCGTTGGTCCCTAGCTTGTGTGATGTCAGTTACTGGTTAAAGACCTCTACATTAGGTAACTAAACCTGGGTAGACATATGTAATTTAGGACTGCCAATTACAGTCGGGCTCATGTCCACCAGAGCGAGGAAAGAGCGCTCTGGTAGTAGGCGATATGACCTTGTAGTTAAAGTTCCAACATGAGTCACAAGAACTAACACTACCAAATATTATAATACATTTTGACTTTTTTTTTTTTTTGCTGTATCTCTTTAAGAATGTTTATAGAGACTTTAAGGCGAACGTTAACATTGAATTCACTTCCGAGCACGAGTCACAATAACTGATCAACTTTTGTGGACAACTGGTTTCCCAGAGTTGAAGTTTAAGACATTTATTAGAATCAGAATGAATAAAAATCTCCACAAATGTTTGCATAATAAAACCACAAAGAAATTATATACAGAAAAAAAAAGTTGTTTTGAATAGGTAGTTTTGAACGCTTATTTTTGACGTCAAACGAACTTAATACTTAACATGAGTGCTAATGTGTTTTCATGAGAATAAATGTGGATGTTGAGTAGCAATTGTAGATTTCTATTCGAATAAAGTTAATTTCTCAAACTGAGAAACCTACGTGTTGATGTAAAGATTTTAGGTTTAATTCCTAAAGCTTATCCTTATTTTCAGTCATGCCATCATATGTACGAACTTTCGATTTACTTAAATAGACCAAATTCGCCGAATTTATAGCATGCGGGCATTATTGAAAAATTATCTGAAATATCTTTAAATAAGACAGACAAAATAGTTATATTTTATATATATAAAAAAAAAAAAAAAAAAAATTACTTTTGTAACTCGAAATACTTCTTCCGAATTGAATATTTCTCTGGAACCGTATTTCTTCACTGAGTCACAAAGGAAAATAGCGTAATCAAACATTTCTTCACTGAAAATATAAAAAATATTTATTAATTTTCAAAAGAATAAACTGTACTTTCATTAATTTAGATTGTACTTTCATTAATTTAGCTTGTACTTAAAATTAACTTTTTCCCGTCGTTATTGTAATATACAGAGCGCATTAAAAATCGAGTTCAGCAAACTATTCACGACATATTGGATTTTCTCCTCTCTGATTGAAATTTTAAACCCTGCGAATTTTCAATGAATGGTGAAATAACTTATATGAATTGAAGAAATTATATTAAAGAGTAAAATTTCGTTGACAGGTTGAGTAACAGTCTGAGTCTGTAAATGAATGACCGCAAGAGGTCCTTTGTGCATCACTAGGACGTATTTCCCGATTTAACGTGCATATTTCTTTATCTTTAACGAAACTCACTTTGAGCCTCTGGGCTAGGGGGGCGGGGGTAATTCTGCTTTTACCCCCCTCCCCCTTGTATCCACCACTGCATAAGCGAAAGATTTATCTACAAAAATATTTTTAAAAAAATCAAAAATCATTACAATTATGGTTGGTCCACTTTTCGAGCTCACTATTTCATTTATAATAATCATAAATTTTATTTTGATTTGAATTTTTCCGACAGTCGATGACAAAAGAAAATCAAAAAGAACAATATTTGTTATTGCTGATCTCAACTGACTCAGTTTATAACTAAACCTGACAATGATGCAATGCCGATACCAGAGTTAACATTTCTTGTGGAAATGACAATATTTAAAAAAACTACATTTGTTATAATTTTTTACAATATGTCCGCGTTTCTCTACTTAGAAGTTGGAAACATCTAGAGAAAGTTTAGAAGATTTGCTAATCGTTACTTTTTTTTCTACATTCATATTATTTCAAATGTTGGCGTTCAATGGCCTAGATCTTTTACGCCGTACAAATGGATTAAATTATTTGGATGAGGCGATTTTCATTGCGGATAGGACGTCTTCTATAGTCGAGTTGTCTCCTAGTATTTCATGTAGGTGTCTTGATGGCCATTAGAACTTTCTTATACCCGGGACAATTCGACAAGGAACTCTCCAAAGTACCTGTCTGTAGGTTGTAGTTTAGTCTCTTAGTCTGTATATTAGTGTCTCCCTGTCTGTTCTGTGCCAGTATGTCCGCCTGTCAGTAGACAATATTATTGTGTATTTTTATACATATTATAAAATTGGTAACACTGTTTCTTATCATCCCATCCTCGTCGCCAATTTTGTTGTGTATTTAAATAAATACGAAACTAAAGTGGCTTTTGGAGAAACTGTTGTGTATTTTTTATACATATTATAAAATTTGTAACCCTGTTTTTCTTATCATTCCGTGCAGTAGTAGACTGTAACACACATGTACCTATGCTCATTGTGTGTCAAGTGTCTTATAAAAT
The DNA here is from genome assembly GCA_963662175.1 of Aradus depressus. NCBI lineage: Eukaryota > Metazoa > Arthropoda > Insecta > Hemiptera > Aradidae > Aradus > Aradus depressus. The sequence continues at coordinate 34,871,730 of OY759220.1, forward strand.
CAATGACTCTTTCAATGAACTTATATTGTGCTCTATATATAATAATATATATATATATTATTAGTATTTATTTAAATACTCAACAAATGTGTACCTATTTATCTCTGTCTGCACGTACATGTGTATGCCTCTTAAGGTTGGAGTCACAAGAGCATTAGAACAATGACATAAATGATGGACGTTGTAACGAATCGAAATACTACCACACTTCTTTGTGATTGGTTAAATCGCCCATCCCCAGGCCTCTTTTGATCCCGATGGACGCTAGAGGAAGAACACAAATGAAATTCCACTTACTCTTCTTGTGGTATAGCTGACATGTTGGCAAGTGCCTCGGCAAACTTGTAAACGGAAGGTCGGATCTGATTATCAGAACAGATGGAGATTGCTGGGTAGGGGATGGAGGACACCTGCTGTTCTTCAGGATCCACAACAATCAAAGGGCGGGCGTTTATGTAGGACTTTAGCTGGTCACGGAGGAAGAGAACCAACATGAACAGCACTATGGTCAGACTCACTGACCAGAAGACTCTGCAACAGCCAACAGGAGATTGCATTTATATATCGATTGGTAAGTTTTTACAATAATCAAATGAGAAGACGGATCCGTTGTGGTAACGCTGCACTCCCAGCGGATCTAGTTTAAAGTTGACTAGGGCTCGCTGACCAATTAGAGCGTCACTTATCACATCTCTAAACGCCGAAAGACAGGACAAAGTGTACGGCCTCAGAGAAGAGAGACGCGGAGCTGCGAATACCCTGAATAGCAAACCACTGGAAGTGGAGTCATGGAAAGATGCCTTTGGCCATGAGATTGATGAATGTAAAAGCATTACTAAAATTTGCTTACTTCAGTCAGAAAGTGGACTAAAAACATCTTGTGGTCCCGCTCTTGTTTCTATAAGTTCTCACTACTTACCTTTCGATCAGAGGTCTGTCACTTTGACACAGGTACTTCACTCCGTGCAAACTTGTTTGCTCTAAGAATTTTGTCCAGGGTTTCTTTTCTTTTATGATATTCTTTCTGTTGAATACGTGAGGCGGATGCACCGTCTGACAATAAACAAAAGAACTAACATAAGTTTCACATTCTAAAAGCTCAAAATAGAAAAAAATGCCTAGTCCCATAGGAAGGGATCATCCGGGATAAAGAAAAATGTTTGATCCCATAGAAAGGGATCATCTGGGATAAAGAAAAATGTCTGGTCCCATAGAAAGGGATCATCTGGGATAAAGAAAAATGTCTGGTCCCATAGAAAGGGATTATTTGGGATAAAGAAAAATGTCTGGTCTCATAGAAAGGGATCATCTGGGATAAAGAAAAATGCCTGGTGCCATAAAGAGGGATCATCCGGGATAAAGACAATTGTAAATACCTACTTACTGTCTGTAATTTCTTTTTTGCTACCAAAAATAGTCTAACATCCTTTGATGTCATTTTGTTTCGCATCCCTTTACTTAACTTGACAAAGGGTATTTGGAGACTGTGAAGTGACCATCAGATGAAGCGTTTATTTGCGTGATGTTAACATTTTCTGTAAATACCTCAACTGAAACATGAAGTGTGTTTATTATCCAATTGATCTGATATAACAACACGCTATCCACTTTTATTTGATAAGTATCTTTTGACTATTTATCCAAAGAAGGTATTAACAATTAATTTTTGTAATATCTACACAATTTTTTTAAATTGAGAAAAATAAATAGTGATGAATCACCGTCTATGTACTTCCCCAGCACGAATTAATCAATTATATCTTTGCTCTTCTTCCAAAACCAACTGACCGTTTGGACTAAAGATCAATACAGTAGAATCCCGATAATTCGTATGGTCAAGGGACTGACGGTTTGGTACGAATTATCGGGATTACCAATTATCGGGAGTACAAAATAAAAAAAATTAAAAACGTATTAATGCAAATATGTATGTATTAATATGTATGTATGTATGTATGTACAATGTGGTAAGAATAAAAACTATGCAATAAACACTGCTTTATACTAAACTATACAATAAACAATACATGCAATAAAAAATATGTACATATGTTCTAGATTAAATAAACACCAATCAAACATTTCTAAAACTTTCCTCCACTCCTCTCCTCATTTCCTTTCAGTGAAAAGAGTACGAATTACATATGATAATATGAGATTTCCTAGAAAACATTTATCCCGCACTCATTCTGCTCTCTCGTCTTTCACTGTCCTCTCTCCCCCTCTTGAAAACAATACGAATTAACGAGGTTTTTAAGCTGGAAATAAGAATTATAAGACTTTTCAAGTGACCTCGAGCATAAAAATAATACGAATTACCGAGGGGTCCGAAATGCATTGTTTTTATACCACTTATCGGGATTTTCTCTGGGGACCGGCAAATTTGTACGAATTAGCCGAAAATACGAATAATCGGGATACGAAATATCGGGATTCCACTGTAGTTGATTTACATAGGGTCTTCTGAATCCTGGTATTGAATTTTGTGTCGAAATATTTCTTACATCGGCAGTTATTGTGTTAAGCACCTTACCCTAATTCCCCTATAATTTATGGTTTCCAGATTTACTTTGTGAAGCTCCATTCTAGGAATAGATAATTAAAATACACAATTTCTTTGTCAAACTTCACTATATATTCTCAAATACTCAACTAGTTTCGCCGTGTTAAGGCATTATCAGTTTGTAAGTGACTCTTGATAATGCCTTAACACGGCGAAACTAGTTGAGTATTTGAGAATATATAGTGAAGTTTGACAAAGAAATTGTGTATTTTAATTATCTATTCCTAATTCCCCTCTTTTTTGGTAATGTGGTGTAATCCTTACTTGGTTCTGGTTACACATATAAAATCTAGTGTAGATTCCGTGTCAACAGACAGACATAAGGACAGAGAGCCATTTTTTTTTTAATTTTATGGAATTAGTCGGAAAACATGAAGCCACATATCCACCTACATAGTCATATAGACAAGCTAAAAGTATTTGTTGAACTTCGGCTAACGGAAAAAAAGGACAGATTTATTTAAAAGAGGAAAATTTGAGTTCTCTCCTGAGATTAGTTTTCAGTTGTGTTCTTTGGGGGAAGAGGGATGACGTGGACCACTCTGATAGGCTGCCCCATCTAGTCATGATTATAGATAAATACCATGCTAGCTAATTGGGAGGTATTCCGATAGATGTCTCTCAACAACACACATCTCCACAATGTATAGTTTCAGATGGACAGAAGCTTCATGATATTAAAATATATATAAATAAATAAATTTTATTTGTTTGTTCTGCCAAGTTTAGGAAAACAGAAAAAGACTAATATTATTATTTTGTTGTTTTATTCTTATTTTCTTTTTTGTTCTTTGTATGTAGAATCAAGCTGTTATATTTTATTTTAGTATGAAAGAATCACTCATATTGTTTTGTTTATTAATGTTATCTTTGTTTTGTTTTAGTTAGTCATCCCTAACTGTGGGAGTCCTAAATTTTTCCTACCCTAAATTTTTAATCACATAGGGCAGGGAACGTGTACCTTACATCGTACAGGCCCGGTACCATCGCTTAACGTCCCATTCGAAGAAAGGAGTATGTACTTAAGTTCATTTTACCTCCCAGATAAAATAAACTAAGGGCCTCGGCCGGGTTCTGAACCCGCGATCTTTAGCTCAGTAAGCAAGCATGCCTACCACTGAGCTAGAGATATATACACTTTACTTTTAACGGATGTATCTTGACCATTATTTAGCTTTTCGTTGCGTCAAATAGTTTTTGGGTTCTCCCCAAGACGGTGAGCAATGAATACTGCCTGTCCGTCATAAGATTGTGTTTTTCTTTTAAACATGCCTGAGAGCCTGAACTTATGTGGCGGCAAATGCTTTACTGAGGACGGCAAAAAGACAGAGCGGTGGCGGTTCAAACCTCGAGAGGAAACTGTACATGTGTTGCCAGCTATTGTGACTTGGAATTAAACAACCGTAAGAAGAAATCTAGAAAAAAATAATAAATAAAATGAAAGAATATTAAGGTAGTAATCAGAAACCGTTATTTATGTTTTTGTACGCTTTGAAAGGATACCGTCTAAAAAAATGAAATAAACCTACGGAAAAACGAAAAAGAAAATGAGAAAAAGAAGACGGTGTAGAGAAAGGAATGAAGGGAGAAGGGAGGTTGTGCCACTAACCTGAATAACGGGGGAGTGAGGGAAGAAAGCAGTCAAGAGCGGTGGTAACCAAACCTCTGGTATGCGTATCTACTAGTAGTACCCAAACGTTTGGTATGCGTATCTACTAGTAGTACCCAAACGTCTGGTATGCGTATCTACTAGTAGTACCCAAACGTCTGGTATGCGTATCTACTAGTAGTACCCAAACGTCTGGTATGCGTATCAAATAGTGGTACCAAGCACCTCTCTGGTGGTACGCGTTTCTAATAGTGATACCATGCCCTTCTCTGGTGGTATAAGTATCTAATAGTGGTATCAAGCCATTCCCCGGGCGCACGCGTATCAACTAGGGGTACGTAGCACTTCTCTGGTGGTATGCGTATCTACTAGTAGTACCCAAACGTCTGGTATGCGTATCTACTAGTAGTACCCAAACGTCTGGTATGAGTATTTACTAGTAGTACCCAACACTTCTCAGGTGGTATGCGTGGCTAATAGTGGTACCAAACCCTTCTCCGGTGGTACGGGTATCTAATAGTGGTACCAAAACCCTTCATCTGGCGGACGCGTATTTAATAGTGGTACCAAGCACTTCCCTGGAGGTACGCGTTTCTACTACTTTTTCCATAGACACGGTACGTAACTTTCAGCACTAAAGGTGCTGAAATTACAATGAAGTAAGGCACATACTAAATCAGTGAAATCCTACATCATAGTCATTTATCTGATAAATTATTATAAAATAAATTTTCTGTATTTTGAGCTAAATGGTTATTTTCCTGAGTTAAATATGTAAGAATAGACAAGAAATGAACACAAACTGTTACTAAGACTACTAGATAAAATATTTAAATTAACTGAATAAAGAGATTTATAAACAACGCAATGTTGAAACTGGTGTGGACTTAGGGACTTGAACTCTGGGGTTCTGCGAAGGTTTCCAATCTGCAGCGCATCCAAATCCTTCAATCCATACGATAGCCAATGCTCCTTACTATGTTTCCAACAAGTCCCTCCATACTGACCTCAGCATTTCCCTACATCACCGAAGTAGCTAAATCCAGGTCCATAAAGTTATTTCCCTTCCTGAGTTCCCATAGTAATCCTCTAGTCCGCGCCCTCCATTCTTCCACACTTCCCCAAAGACGCATTAAGCGCCAATGGCCTAGAGACCTCCTTGGTAGCAGCAGTAACAGTTAGTTAGTTATAAATGAGTGCAAATCATCGCCTAGGAAATTTCACCACTGGGTGATTTCTCCCCTCTTGACATAATAACAATGCCATATTGTACTCTTTCAGCAAATTTGCTTGTCGTATATATTATTTATACAGTTGTGAATACATATTTGTAAATAAAAAAAAATATGTAAGGACACTCTCTTTATTCAATGTGCTCTTTTATACTTGCCAGCTACACGAAGTATAGGGGAAGTTATGTAATCGGAAATTTTATGTGTACCCAGAACCCTTCAACGACGACACCTATTGTTTTTCAACCAAATTGACCAAAGGAAAGTGGGGATAAGCGGAAGGCTTAACATAAAAACTATAATAGCTGCCGATAGAATGAATGAATCGACTCGAAATTTTATATGTGTGACCATAAAGACAACACCTATCGATTTTCAGCTAAATCGGTAATAGAGTTATGGGAGAGGCTTAACTGAAATTGAAAAACCCCAATATATGCCAATGTAATCAACATAAAATTTCATATTAAAAGTCAAAACTCAATGAGCACATAACCTGGGCGCTCAATTCAAAAACCCTAATAACTAACGATGTAATGAATTAATCCATACAAAATTTAGTATGTGGGTTTAGGAGCCCATATTAGTTGCGGAAAATTAGTTGATTAATTTGTTCTGGGGAAGTACATTGCTAGTGATTCACCGACTCTACTTTGGCAGTCCTAATCTTTTAGGAACCCGGAAACCCGGCTATCTCGGAGGTAAAATAAACTTAAGCATGCCGTCCTTCGGATGGGACGTTGAACGATGGTCCCCAGCCTATACGATGTCAGATACTCCTTAGAGACCCCTATCCTAGGTGAAATACATATTAAAAATAGCCATTATAGTTTATATATCTTCTGAAAGATGTTTAAAATAGATATAAATCGAGAAATATTAAATAAAGTAATACGAACTGTAGCGTGTTAGCGATTGAGAAAATAATACATAAAAATCTATTAGTTTAAAGAAAAGTTTAATACCACTATAAATATTGACATTTTAGTATTTCATTTCTTATACTTATTTATGTTCTGAAATTAGGACAGGATGCACAGAACATCGAAAGAAAACTGAACAAGAAATTAAAGATAGCGCGCAACTTTCATGACTTTTCTCTTTGCGTTTTTTTTTGTTTTTTTACTTCACTAGCAATGCATGGTATACAGGAAGTTCCGTAATCGATCAGAAATTCTATGTTGAGTTTTTAATTGATTTCAAAACGGATTTCCATGTTTTTTGACTAAAAAAATTTTTTTTCCAGAATCCCAAAAGGACGACATCAATTCATTTTCAGTAAAATCGTCCAAAGGGAAGAAGGGGGAATTAGAATTGTAATCACCTAATCAATATAAAACAAATTTAAGTTGGTTACATGAGCCTGACTGTACTCTGGGACCTGGAGTAGGGGTCTTTAACGAGTACCTGACATCTTACAGGCTCGGGACCGTCGCTTAACGTCCCATTCGAAGGACGGAGTGCTCAAGGTTTTTTCCCCTCCTCGATCTAACAATTGGTAATCTGTTCACTAATTTCGTAGACATTTTCGGGATTTTCGTAGACAGCCTGATGATGAGGGCAACCTCGAAAGCCGTCTATCATGAAACAATACAATTGAGTGAGAGGTCAGATTACCTCGTTATTTTATAGATGCATAAAATACAGTCTCCCTTTATATTATAGACGCATAAAAGACTAAAGCATACAAGTTATGTTATAGACGCATAAAAGAGTCCCGTTATATTATAGACGTATAAAAGACAGTCTCCCGATATGGGTGTCGTGGCCTCCACTGGAGATCGGCAACCCAAAAAAAGAGGTCCCGATCACGGATTTTGCAAATTTTCTTTTATAAGTTTTGAACAAACTCAAGATTAAGCATGTGTTGCAGTAAATTGTTCCGAAAGTCCTTTTCTCGGATTTAGTTTTCGTTACGTTTAGAAACCACACTATTACATTCTTTCACTTATTTTACCCAAAGCAAAACCCTCTGGTAGTAGGCGATATGACCTCGTAGTTGAAGCCCGGGCATGAGTTACAATAACTATGACAGACTGACCAAAATTTATTTATCAATTGGGAGCACTGAAAAAACTCACTTAAACCCAATGGTAACCTTATGGTAAAGTTGTGAGGGATACTATTCAGACACGACTGGATCCGATGATGGCCGAGTAGGGCCGAGTTTTGAACCCTGTCACCTGGCCGCTGTAAGCCGGTCACAGTTGCTCCTCAACTCTCTGTCGGTTTGTTGCGACACCGTTCGCTCCTGTCTGACACCCTCTCAGACTTATCGTTCGTTCGTCATGAAGTCCAAGTGTACCAGTGAGGACATCCTCAAGTCTGCAGATCTAGTCAACCCATTTGTGCATCATCTCGAGTTGACAACCACCTATGAAAAACTCAAGGTACAAGATTAAATCATACCTTCCGTGATTTATAGACTTTTTCTAAATTACTTTAAGCTACGTTGATCAATCCAATTGATTCTTGAAATGTCTGTCATACTCTAATGTATAAAAATAATTAATTTGATTGGATGATATGACTAGTGTTGCCATTTTTCAAGCACTTTACACCCGTCCCTTCAACGCCCTAAGCGGTACGCCGAAAGTCCCAATTTTTAACGACGAGCGATGCCCTTTTAAATGACATGGTTAATTTTTATTTAAAAAGGTTTTTATATATTTATGTTACTCTTTATACCAACTATTCAGAATTTATTTTTGGTTATATACAATAATCAGTCGTCAACTATATATTATTATACATTTAATTATTATTATATATATGTTATATAATATAAGTTTATTGTCAATTTCCAGGTACTAACTTCCTTTTAGAATTGCTAGTGTGACTATCTGAATGTTTAATATTTCTTACTGAACTATTTAAATTAGTATTTATTTTTCTGTTTTAAATCAATTTATATATTTTGATTGAGGGCGCTGATAGCTCAGAGATAGCGTACTTGCTTAATGAGCACAAAATCACAGGTTTGAAAACCCGGCCCATGCCCTTAGGTTTTTACCTGGGAGGTGAGCACGCCATTTTTTTTTTTTTTTTTTTTTTTTTTGGCTTTATGTACGGTGCATATTAGCCATGTCAGTGTGTTATATATAATTATTTAAGACATCCATGGCCCCGGGAGGGAGTTCTATCTACGAAATAAAACTCACCCCCGGACGGGATTCGAACCCGCAAACCATGGTGAGACCATGCGACCAAAGCCCTACGCTCTAGCCTGCACGGCCACCATGGCCCCCTGAGCACGCCATTGATGGGACTTAAAGCGATGCTTCCGTCAGGTACAAGACCCCTTGCCTAGAGGTGAATAAACCTGGATAGGCAAAATTTAGGACTCCCACAGTAGAGTCGGGTACATGTCCACCAGAGATGACGAAAGAGCGCTATGGTAGTAGGCGATATGACCTCTTATTTAAAGCCCGGTCATGAGACAATAATTAACTATATTTTAATTTATGAACCGATTTTTCTCAAATTACCTCTGGCAACTTTAGGTGTATCACAAAAACTAAACTGGGGTCTTAACTGCCAGGCCATATTAACCATAATTCCAATAAGTTTAAATAGCAAAATAACATTTTTACAGTAGATTAGGTCTATTTAGGATCATTTTTAGTTTTGTTAAGCTATCTTTCGGATTATTTTGCTTATAAAAAAAAGGATGCTTAGTCTTCGACGTTTCAAAACTTGAACTATAAATTTCATGTATAACATTATACTTTCAGAAATTTATTTATATTCTATGTTCAAAGTGCGTCGTTGGATTTACACTTTAAAAGATTATAAATCACAAAGCTGCACTTTGAATACATAATATAAAATTTTGGAAATATACGATTATAATTAAAATGTAAGTGGTTAGTTGCAAGGTTCAAAAAGTTCTGGTTGATCCCCGGTGTAGATATAACGTCTATGCTTAAAATTCCATATTTCTAATTCCTTCCAATATTTCTACAATTCTTTCATGTAGTAGGTATACTGAGATAAAAATATCTGAATACTATATACAGGGTGGCCCAGATAAGCGGGCCACAAGTGAAATAACTCCTAAACGGTTAGAGATATCAAAATTGTGCATAGGACTAAAGTTGTAGCACTCGCCGAGAGCTTTAGTTTGGCGTCCTCAAAAAGACATAAATGACCCTTTTAATGGCTCAAACAGCCCTTCGAAGGGCGGGGTTCCCTTTTGACCCTTAAGTTTCATTACATTTTATTAAAGTACTAAAGAAACAAGGAAGAACTGTGCAAACAGATTTTTGATACGTCAAGTAGTTCTCGGAAAAAAAACGTGCAAATTAAACGTTGTTTTTCCGAGAACTACTTGACGTATCAAAAATCTGTTCACACAGTTCTTCCTTGTTTCTTTAGTACTTTAATAAAATGTAATGAAACTTAAGGGTCAAAAGGGAAACCCCGCCCTTCGAAGGGCTGTTGGAGTCATTAAAAGAGTCATTTATGTCTTTTCGAGGACGCCATACTATAGCTCTCGGCGAGTGCTACAACTTTAGTCCTATACACTATTTTGATATCTCTAACCGTTTAGGAGTTATTTCACTTGTGGCCCGCTTATCTGGGCCACCCTGTATATTCTGAAGAAAAATATTTCTTCTAATAAATATTATTATATGGTCCAATAAACCATTTATACAAACGAGCATATGGTTCGTGATTGTGGCATTCATTTGAAGAAATTTACGAGTAGTAAGGAAGTAGTTATTATTAGGGAAAAACTTTCTTTTTTTAATCATTTTCAGAATGTTTCTTTAATGGAACTGACATTTTGTTATTGACATCATTATTACTTTCTTATACCTATGTATAGTATAAGGAAGTATTGTAATCGTGCAAAAATCCGAGATCGAATTTTTAACGGAATTTCACATTTAAAAGTCCCTTGAATTCTGAAGTTCTACTTTGTGAGCGCTCTCAGAAAATTAGAAACGATAGTAGAGATAATGTAGAAATTTGAAATGAAGATGTATCATATGCTAATTTAGATCTGATTAAGTTTCGCCCGAAATCGGATGAAAATTTTACAAGATACCACTTATATTTATGACCTAATAAGAAATCTCTTCGAATAAAAGTTGTAGAGAAAACTAAGAGGCACATTTTATATGAAATAAAATTTTTCCTAGGTCGCTCCGTTTGCAAGATATACGCTGAAAACCGTCCTAAATTGTCGCTTTGAACCCCCCCCCCCCCCTTTTTTTTTTGCTTGACTTACGCCTAAACGGTTCGTACCTATGCACCTTATTACATTTCCAATCGCTAGTTTGGCCTTAGATTTGTGCCCATTACAGGAATTTTCTATACCAACTACGCTTTTACATATCACTCTCTCCCCCTTCCGCTACTCAAAATCATTTCATACTGGCATTACTTGGTATATGAAAGTAATGTGTTGGCATCAGCGGTATTTTTTTGTTTTATTCTACAGCGTACTGAGAGCCTTTCTTATTTATACCAATTCTAGTATGAATTTTGAGAAGGGGAGGGAGAGAGAGAGAGTGATCTGTAAGCGTAGTTGGTATAAGAAAGTCCTGTAATGGCCACATCACATATATTTTACTTTTTTTTAAAGAAAAACTTTTAAAAAAGGGGGGGGGGGGAGGGGCTTGGCCTTATAAACATTTGAGCTTTGACTCCAAGTCTCTACCTGTGATAGAGGCCGAGATCCCTACACAGGCTGTGATGAAACCTGAAGATCTTGGAGATGGCATACCCGATTTCCAGCAAACATGGCTAAGAACCATCTCGCAAATATCAGCTTTTGAAACGAAAAAAGCGCTTTGAAATCGGTTCAGCCATCTGGGAGCTACGATGCCACAAACAGACACACACACAAAGGCTTCAAACTTACAACACCCCTCCTTTTGCGTCGGAGGTTAAAAAATAAATATAAGTGATGTTGGCATTACCTGATTTTTTTATACCAACCACTTTTGTACAGATCACACCCCGTCACTGAGTCACTGTCCCTCCCCCTCTCAAATTAATTTCATACTGGCATTACTGGGTATAAAAATATCACTCTCAAAATTACGCTGTAGAATGAAACCAAGAAAATGGCTGTGGACAACACATTATTTCCATACTAATGCCAGTATGAAATGCATTTGAGGGACAGTGAATTGTACAAAAGTAGTTGGTATAAGAAAGCCCTGTAATGACATCATTATTGTGAAGAATGGTTGAATATCTTAGGTCAACAGTATCACTATTTTCATATATTTCTGCTGTCTATTCCTTAATATAATAGCGTATCATGAAACGAAGAGTGATATATTACTAGGAAGCTCCTATATGATGGATGTTCATAAGTCTGTCATTTCTCCATCTTTGCAAGTAACCCATTTTCTTTTTTTCTCTCTGTCGGTATCATAATCAATAATTGTTGCTTTGCCAATGCAGTAAATTTAAATCTAATATTGTAGTGTCATTGATTGTCATAAAAATGACAACTAAACATTATTCATTGTTCGATTGTTGGGTTGTGTGAGGCACTTCTGAGGGAAGAACAGCCCGAACTGTTCATGCGGTGGGATCGAGACTGCAGAACATGCAGTCCTCTGAAACAAAACTAAACAAGCAGGTTCTCGGATATGTTTCGCCTCTCTGCACCCTAAATCAGAGGAAATTACTGGGCCGTGTTTTAGGACTCTACAAAGATGGAATTTGTAACTAAGTGCGGCCCTTGAGGTCCACACGGCAAACTTCTAAGCATGATATTCATATCAATAATAATAACTCAAAGAAGTAGCCATTTTATTCAGCAGAACCTGCTTGGAGATATATTACGAATATCCGTTAATGTGTTAGCACAATTTTATGCTTAGCCCCCCCCCCCCCCCCCCCCCCCTCATAGTTCCTCTCCTGTTAAGAATTTGGAGAGCTCACGCACTCGCTCAATCTGGCTCAAAAGGATGCTACATGTGTATCGATTGCCACCAGAACAAATCAGATCGGATAAATCTTTTTCAAGACATCCTAAAATCCACTTTTTTGGCAGTATTTTTGTTTAAGCAAAAAAAAACGGCTGGACCGAATTGGATAAAATTTCTTTCGGAACATATTGACATATTGGCACCAGAGCGGAGTCGATATCATTTTTCATTCGCGAGCTTTCGTGTTGGAAAAATTGACCATGCACTTACGTACATTCACACATACTTCTTTTAAAAAATAGTGTAAAAATACTGTAGTGACCTTGAAACATAAAAATATGTTGAAAATTTTAATTTATATTTTCGGACCCATTACAATAATTTCCCTTTATGCTGGGAAGTTAACAAAGGGTTGTGTGAGGTCATTTTCATATAATGTAGTAATTTTGTAATGCAGCGTTATATCAGTGAGTAAAGGACTCATCAAATGAACTAGAAGATGACTAAATCATCAAATTATCCATATTTTGAGGATTGGAGATGTCTCCCGAAACTCTTAACGTTGTTATGCATTAAGCCTATGACTTAAATTGAGAGGTATATAACAACTGTATTACAAAGCTACTATATTAATGATTGTATTAATTTGGTAGACCAGGATAGAAATGTAATCAGGGAAATATCCGAAAATGTATGTCCTTTGACACCCACTGATAATAAAAAACAAAAAAAAAAAAAAAACAATCTCTGTCTGTTATGAACAAGATAACTCTCCATATGATGAATGTATCGACACGAAATCTCCAGCACCCTCTAAGGACATATTTCCAACCAAATCGTCCAAAAAAAATGGGGGATTATTAGGAAGGCTCAACAAAAACACAAACACTCTAATAACTGCCATTGTATTGAATGTGTTGACAATAAATTTCATATGTTAATTGAAAGCCCTATTAGGACAACATATATTAATTTTCAGCGGAATCAGTCGAAGGGAATTAAGGATCAGAGGAGGCTCAACTCAAAAATCCGGTATCAACATGAAATTTTATATTTAAATTCAATATCCCATAAGGATGGTGTCTATTAATTTTCTGATGTAATGAATCTATCGACAGAAAATTTCGTGTAAGGGTTCAGAAGACGCTATATAAGTCAAATGATTGAGTTTTAGACAAACGGTCGATGTAATGGAGGGAGAGCGAAAACGTAATTGGTTGGGGAAGTACATAACCAATGATTTATCAATGAAAACTGACATTATTGCAGAGATATTGTGAAATAATTCAAATGAACTTGAAAGAAATAAAACTTGTTTATTTATGATATTGTCTAATTTCACCAACTATATTTACATGGGAGTACTTTCGGTATTTCTACCATCCTCAGCCAAAAGCATAAGAGATAAGACTGTCTTATCTCTTATGCTTTTGGCTGAGGATGGTAGAAATACCGAAAGTACTCCCATGTAAATATAGTTGGTGAAATTAGACAATATCATAAATAAACAAGTTTTATTTCTTTCAAGTTCAATGATTTACCGACAACTTTTTTTCTGATGTACAAAATGTCGAGGACCCATGGCCTCCCTTAAATACCATCCATTGTCCATGACTTTCCTGAGGAGTTCTACAGTCAGAAGTGATAACATGGGATTTCCTCCCACCTAGAACGTCACCATCTCTGCCAAAAGCCAGTCCTGAAACCGGTCGGCCTTCTGAGTTGGTTTATTTTTCTGAAGTGGATTTTGTTGATGTCTGTTTACCACTGATATCTGATAGTTCTGATGTAAAAAATCAGGTGAAAGGAATTAAACATGATAGGTGCACATATTGAAATATGTATTTTTTATCTATCCAGATCGAATATATACGCCAGATCAGTTTATTTTTCAAGGCATTGGTAATGTAAGTATAGTAAATGTGCCATTATTAATATTTACATAGCCTTAGTAAATAATTAATATTTACAAAAATAAGGAGTTAAATGATTACATTATGTTATTATTATTTATACAAATTGTGACTGTTATCTCCTCCCAGAAGACGAAATCTGAGTGTGGGAGTGGGAGCAGTCAGATTAGACAGTACAATCTCTACAATAATTAAAGGTTTCCATTGTTTTTGATATATGCCAACAAAAAATATAAACTAAACAAAAATGATGACAATAATAATACAAGAAAACATGACAATAAAATAATTAATTAATGAAATATGTATTAAGACAGAAGAAGAGAACACAGAAAGCCCTATTAATAATGAAAAAATAATAATAAATAAAATATAGATGAATAAAAAAATAAAATATATAAATAATAAAGAGAAAATGTACATCATCTGAATAAGGATGGTAATACCAAGTTGTGCTACAAAAAAAATATATTATCAGATTATATGAGGAGTTTGGAGCCAGAGCGGACCAACTGGTTGAAACTGAACAGGAAGAAAATGGCAATTGAAAATTGAGTACATTTTGTTTATCTCCATAAATGGGCCCCAAATATTTATTTATATTTGAAATTTTAGAATAGTATTGGATGAGTGATCCCTTTTTGTGTTCTATGAAGTTTTTGAAGGCCGTATGATCCATTGTGACTTTGAAAATATATGCACAAAATATTTGTGGACTAAACTTAAAGTGCTGCTATCTATCATTGAAGTGAAGAAACTAAGTGATCCACACTGGTTTTGAAAAAAGGGAACCTATGCCAACATCAGGATGGTAATAACTCATTTTCCGAAAAATTGTGGGTTGGTCCGCTCTGACTCCAAACTCCTCATATAGTAATGAAAGAAAAAAATAAATTAAGTAATAATCAACAAAAATAATAATAAAAATGTAGATGTTGATTAGCGACTAATTTCTAATTGTAGGAATATTGAGGGTCAGTCAAAGATGGAAGAAAACACTATTCAAACGCCAACGTTTCGATATATTGTATATCATCAGGGCCTACAAACATGGGGGGGAATCAAGATTATAATCACACTTAAACAAAATTAGTGTGATGATAAACATTACTGAACGTTAAAATATAATAATAACAATAATTAACATTTATCTATTATGGAAGTGCTCAAGATCAGATCAGGTTCGAAACCCAGCCAAGGCCCTTAGGTTTTCTATATGGGAGGTAAAACAACGCTGAGCATGCCGTCCTTCGGATGGGACATTAAACGATGGTCCGCTGCATGTATGTCAGTACTGGTTGATTACCCCAATTTTAGGTAACTAAACCTGGCGAGCTAAATTTAAGACTTCGACAGTAGAGTGTCCACCAGAGCGACGAAGGAGCGCTAAAGCCCGGGCATGAGTCAGAATAACTAACTATAAAGGTATTGGAAAGTATCATTCGGATACTGCTACATATTATGTTGAAGAATAGCATTTAAAGTGGGACGAATTGTGGATAGTGGGCGATGCGAGACAGGTATGGGAACTATAGAATGGAAACTGCTCTGCAATAACAGATCAGTATGTGACTGCAGAGTCACCGTGAAACTGCTCCTTACCTAGAATTGGTATGTTTATGGTTTCACTTCACAAAGTGAGTGTAGAAAGCGTTTCTTTCCCTATTTACAGTCAGTCAATTTTTCTCATCTACTGTATCTGCCTATTGTGCATTGATTTCAAAATTGGGTTGGTTCACCATTTCAGTTTGATTTTGTTAAGGTGAAATATATTTGAACAGATCCAAACAGGTTCCGCCTATAAACATACACGAATCCACAGCTGTACTTCTAAGGATGTTTCTTGTCTTTTTAAGTGAATACTTTGTGGTAAATAAAAAATGTTAATGTAAAATTAAAATAAATAATAATTGAATTAATAAAATTAATAATAATTAAATAAACAATAAATAATAAAAGTTAAATAACATTACCACATTTCCTTTAGAAATTTTAACTCTGGTCTTTTACTAAATTTTGATTTCTACAGTAATTTCCGAAAAGGGACCTAAAAATTATCAAAAGTTCAAGACGTGCAATTTTTTATTTGGATTTCTAAAGATGCCCTTTTAAATTTTTTTCAATAATATTAAATCTAATCCAAAGGTTTTAAAATGATCTTACTGGGTCAACAGGGAAAATGAATAGAATAGAATTTACGAGAACAAATAATTGGGATTATTTTCTTACATCTACATTATAAAATTAAAAACTAAACATTGAAACAAAAATCAAAAGAAAAATCGTAAAAAATAAATTCTTAAAACTATTTCAATCTTTTTTCTGTTTTATATTTTGTCCATTCTTCCAATTTAAGTTATATATTTTTTTGCATATATATTTTGTACATATAAATAAATAACAGTGCCTTCTTTGCTGATCAATTTTATTCTTAATTCACTCCTACTTAGTTCATCACAACTTAAGCCTAAACACAACTCTCCATCTTCACTCAGACCAGACCTCGACTCGTCTCACACTAATTCAAAAACAGCTGATCGTCGTGTTTTGTTTTCTACTCATTTGTTTTAAAAGAAAATGCATTCATATTATTTATTTACTAATTCAGTTGCTTCTTGGATTTTATAGAAAAATAAATATGAATCCCAGAAGGACGACACCTATTTATTTTCAGCCAAATCGGCCAATAACTGCAGTTGAATGTAATGAATGTATCGACATGAAACTTTATATTTGATTCCAATACCCTATAAGGACGACTGCTATCAATTTTCAATCCCCTATTATCTGTAGAAAGTTCATACGATTGGTAGATATGATATTGAGGTCATTTGTATGGAAGACGAAGTGAGTGAGGTAGGTTGGGATGAGGGTGAGGAAGGGGGTTACTAGGTTGGTTACCATGGCAACCGAGCATGGATCAGTACATCTTCACCCCTCAAGGTCAGGGGCGGCAGGCTCCTCTTAGTACATACCAAAACTGCACTCCAACACTTGCAATCCTGGGGGAAACTCGACCCCTCAACTGTTTTTCACTTACCTTGCAAACCTCAACTATTCGACAGGACATGGAACAAGAGAAGTGCCCGATAATCGAATGACAGTTGTTCACATTTAATGGAGGATTTATACTGTTTATAATTGCATTCTCTCACAACCGAAAACTCCTTAATAGTTACTTATTTAGAAAAAGGATTACTCTTTTTTGAATTTTTTTACTTCCCCAGATATACGACAAAGCTTTGTAATCAACCGAATGTCTAAAAAAAATACATAATTTTTAGAAAAAAAATTTGGATTAAAAAAATCAACAATTTATTTTTATTTTTACTATTGGAGTTCTACACATGTAGTGTTCAGGAAGCCGCATGGTCTTCATCATTTCCCTCAAAGCTGGCTTCCAGGCAAGATCTACCGGCTTACCCAGAGTACATTCGCAGATTGATCAGGGAGAAGCGGAGAGCACGGCAGATATGGCAATCCTCCAGACTACCGACTGACAAACAGATATACAATCGACTGAATAACAAACTGAAGACGGAAATTAAACTATTTCGAAAAGCTAAATTTGATACTTACTTCTCCAACTTGAATGCTGAAAATGGCAGTCTCTGGCGAAAAACTCGTCGGGTGCTGCGTCAACCAGCAACGTCAGTACCTCTGCGATATGACAATTACTCATGGGCCATAACAGACGAGGAGAAAGCAGAGCGCTTCGCCTCCCATCTCACACAAACCTTCACACCTCATCCAGACATGCATGATTTAACACATGAAACACATGTCTCACAAACACTACATATCCCATTACCCCTTTCACTCCCTCCCAAATCATTCACACCTTCTGAAGTCGCATTTGAAATTCAACACCTCCCCAAAAAGAAGTCCCCAGGGTATGACCTCATTACGGCTGAAGTTCTCAAGGAATTACCTCGGAAAGCTGTCGTGTTCCTGACAACCCTGTTTAACTGCATACTACGCACAACACGCTTTCCAATTCAATGGAAACTCTCACACATTCTTATGATACTAAAATCAAAGAAGCCAGAACACTCTCCTTCCTCCTACCGACCTATCAGTCTTCTTCCACTATGTTCTAAACTCTTCGAAAAATTACTATACAAAAGGCTCATAACTATTCTTTCCAGTCAGCAAACACTTCCTCATCATCAGTTTGGCTTCCGCTCAGAACACTCCACAATACACCAGTTACACAGGGTTGTGGATTACGTGGCGTCTGCCCTAGAAAGAAAGTTTTATGCAACGGGGGCGTTCCTTGATGTAAGTCAGGCTTTTGACCGAGTTTGGCACGCGGGACTTCTTTATAAATTGAGACCGTTGCTTCCTCACACATATTATTTAATCATTCATTCATATCTAACAAACAGATACTTCGCCGTCCGTCAGGGCTCTGCTATCTCCTCAAAAAGACCCATATTGGCGGGTGTACCGCAGGGTTCTGTCTTAGCTCCTTTATTATATACAATATACACATCTGACATGCCCACCTCCATCCACACAATGACAGCTACATATGCCGATGACACCGCCATCTTAGCTGCTGCTGACCTTCACATACACGCCTCATTTACACTACAACACCATCTCACACAAATTGAAAACTGGTGCAACACATGGAAAATCAAACTAAATACAGAAAAATCACAGCACATCACACTTACACTTCGACGAGAAACATGCCCCCCCGTTTTCATCTACGACAAGCCCCTCCCTCAAACTAATACTGTACGATACCTAGGACTGACATTGGATCGAAGACTGACATGGAATCCTCACACACGTCTCACACGAAACACGCTGAACCGTCGACTCAAAATACTCTACGGACTTCTAAATAGACGATCAAAATTAGACATGACACAAAAACGGAACTGTTATACTTACTTACTTAGACCATTATGGACATACGGATCACAGATATACGGTTCAGCAAAAACATCCAACATCAAACGAATTCAGGCATTTCAGTCAAAAACCCTCAGACTGATAACACAATGCCCCCCATACATAAACAACAGAACACTTCATAACGATCTTATGATACACACAGTACCCGACACAATACAAACTATTTACATACGTTTTTTTAGAAAACTTTACACACATACAAATCCAGAAATACGTACTTTATCTTCACAACACTTACCACAAAACCCCCCACGAAGGTTGAAGAGGAGGTGGAACCGCGACTTACTGCCACCTTAATTCCTATTCGTTCTTAATATTTTCATTTTTTTTTATTCTTTTACATTATTTTCCTTCACTTTTATCATCTCTCTTACCCATTCCATCAAAGTTGTCTTTCAATTCCTTTTTATTTATTTATTTATTTTTTTAAAATTATTATTATTATTATTATTATTTTTTTTTTTTTTTTTTTTTTTTCCCTTGTCCTTATAATTAATATAAATTTTCGTCCCGAGGACCTACCACTGGGTGGCCTTCCTCTCACATGCCATTCACGCCAACGTCTCCATACCTACCAACATAGATGCTGGTTGTTGCTCCCTAGCAACAGTTGCATCTTTATGAATAAAAGCCAAAAAAAAAAAAAAAAAAAAAAAATTTTTACTATTGGCTTAAAAATCAAGAAAAATATAATTTAATTTATTGCTTGTAAGATATATAGACCTATATACAAATTTTTTCATTTTTTATTATTTTATATTTTTTTTTTAGTTTTTATTTAAAGTGGCATCGACTTCAGGGTCATTAGCGACGACTATTGTGTCTACATGTCCTCGTAGTGTGTTGCACCTTTAAGGAACTGGATGAGTCCGTTGTATTCGTCGTAGGGTGTTTGGAGTAGTTTTTTCATGTCAGTCGGTAGTTTGTATTTGTTTCTTAATGTGGTGTAGTTTGTGCAGTCAGTTCTTATTTTTGTGTTATGTTTACATTAACTATTTTCTCTTATCGAATGTCATATTTCGTTGTATTTTGTAAAAAAAAAAAAATGCATTGCCATAAAAGTTGTATTTTTCAGTGAAATAAAAAGTGTATCTATCTATGTTTAGATTCAGACCGGTCGGAAAATGTGAAGTTAATATGAATATTTATTTATTAAATATCCTACTTAATAAATAAATAAATGTAAAAAAAAAAGAATGAAAAAATAAAGAAAAACAATAATAAAGATAATAAAATAATAAATATTTTTTTAAAAAATGGTAACAAAAAAAGAAAAAAAAAGAAATGATAATAAAAAAAAAAAAAAAACTAGAAGTTAGTATAATTGATGTGATTTGGGTTCATGTGTAATAATTCATATAAGGTTAAGTGTAAAAGGCTTAGTAGCAATCCTCGGCGCTGACCCTCGGAGTTGGGCGCCCCAAAAAAGCAAAAACTACTATGTACTCCTACTAAACTACACTAATCTAGCCCCTACGCAATATTCCGCTAACTCTTTTTTTCGTTGGAAGGATGCTCAAAAATGATAGGGTAAAGATTGTTTTTGTTATTTCTATTTTACCGCATTCGAGGGTACTTCACTAGTTTTATATTTTACGGTAGAGATATGGGTTTCAGTAGTTCAAAAGTGTCCAAGTGATTTTGAAATGTATTTTTGTTCTCACGGATAGACAATCTTGAGACTTGACTCGTCATTGAGAAAATACGATATCTTAATAGAGGAGTGGAATCAGAGTTTACATTTTGGTAATGTCTGTCAAGGTTGCTTCTTGTTTTGTAAGAATATTTAGTATAAACCCAAATTTGGGTGGTACGACAGATGACTAGGAAAGTAGGGTCCTTGTCTTGGACCTCGGGAAGACAGGAGTCAGGGGCTTCTTTCGAAATATATCTTATCTCATCTTTTTAAGGTACAAAGACGTTACATTTACATTGAATATATTAAATTGAACTGTATGCACGTTCAAAGAAGAAATAATATTAGTGTAGTGTCCAAAAATGGATTTCTTTTATAAGAGTATGTATTTATTTATATATTATGTTTATGTATACATATTCTACAGCCTTGACCGAGACGGTAGCTCGGTGGCGTACTTGCTTACTGAGCTCAAAATCGCCGCGGGTTGGAAACCCGGCTGAGGCCCTTAGTTTTTTTACCTGGGAGGTGGAAAAACCTTGTGCACGCTGTCCTTCGAATGGGACGTTAAGCGATGGTCCCGAGCCTGTACGATGTCAGGTACTCGTTTAAGTCCCTTACCCTAGGTGAATAAACCTGGGTAGGCCCAGTAGAATCGGGCTTATGTCCACCATGACGAAAGAGCGCTCTGGTAGTAGGCGATATGACCTTGAAGCCCGGACATGAGTCACAATAACTAACTACAAAGCCAAAGATGAGGCTATGGTTAGAGTAGTGTGTTCGAGGCAAACAGCGGTTAGATCAGAGATGGATGGTTAGTATAATAGTAATGAGCAAAAGTGCTATTTATGTATACAGTAGAACCTCTATAAGTCGAACATCAAGGGAGACGCCAAAAAATTCGAGCTATAGAGTTTTCGACTTATGGAGGATTTCGACTTAGGCGGATTTTGATTTGACTTGTAGAGGTTAAGATTCATTTTAACAAATTTTGAGTTAGAGAGGGGAAATAAATAAAAATTCAAATTACAGAGGTAACAAACATATTTATATTTATTATAAATCAACATTATTTCAAAACATCCTTAAAATAAAAAATACGTAGTATATGTAGATATTAAAAAAAGTCAGTAAGTTTTTTTTGCTTTAGATAATTGGTAATCCTATTTATTGTATACTCCTAAATTGTTTTCTAAGAAACAATTGTGTACATTGTCGGCAAATTCTTAAAGTCGGTAACTTATTTTTCTTCGAGCTATAGAGGTAATAAGTTTCAAATAATCGAGTTGTAAAGGTTGTAAAATAAAACATTGCTATGTTCGAGATACAGAGGTCCAATTTATTTTTTCGAGTTATAGAGGCAAAATATGTACCAAAATGGCTTGTAGGGACTCACTGATTAATTCGACTAATAGAGGGTTGATATTTCGAGTAATGGAGGTTTTGGGGCTTGAAGGGAAAGGAACAAAACTTTTTTCGAGTTTTGGAGGTTTTCGACTTATCGAGGTTCGACTTAAAGAGGTTCTACTGTATAAATAACTGCAATGTTATGAAACTGAATGTTGAAGGGACTTCTACTGATGGACAGACTGTCAGTGACTCACCGGCAATTCATTTGCCGAACTCGAATTAACTTTGTTTTCGCTCTCACTCTGAAATGCAATCTAATCCATCAATTTAGTTGGAAATCAATAGGTGCCTTATTCAGACAATTCTGAATCAACAGTAAATTTTATGCCGATACATTCATTCCAATGGCAGTTATTGTGAAAGAAGCCTCTCCCCCAAATTACCTTTTCTTTGTCTCATTACGCTGAAAATTTATAGGTGTGGTCCTCATGAGGTTTTGGATTTATATAGAAATTACATATCGATACATTCGTTACACTGGTCTTTAAATACAAAGTCATACTCCCCACTACCTGAGCGCTCTTCCGTCGCTCAGGTGGACAGCCCATTGGGGGAGTCCTAAATTTTGCCTACCTATGTTGTTTCTATGTTGAGAACAGCTATGTAATATGACAAAGAAAAATAGTGATGCGTTAAATAAAATAAATGTAAAAATAATAAGTGTATTAATAAAATTAAATAAACAAATAAAATTACCACATTTCCTGTAGAAATTCTAGCTGGTCTTCTACTAAATGTTGATTTCCATAGTAATTTACGAAAAGCGCCCTAAAAAAAGAAAGTGCATGTATAAAAAAAAATTCAATTAACAAACTGTTTATTTGGATTTCTTCTAAATTTAGAGATGCCATATTGTTTTTCTAAATTTTGCAAAAATGTTAAATCTAATCCAAAGATATAAATTATATTACTAGGTTAACAGGGAAATGAATACACTTCTCTCTCTAGACTGTCTACGTCCGCATCTCTCCTTAGACTGTTTCACACTATTTAAAACAGCTGGTCGTCGTCTTTTGTCTTCATTCATCGGCTGTTCACATTTCGCTTTAAAACAAAATGCGACTAGTCCATTTTTGTATATTTATTTACTAATTAAGTTACTACACTCCTAACAGCCTTTTTTATACAAATAATAATAATAGATATGTGCGTTTTTTTTTTTTTTTTTTTTTTTTTTTTAATAATATTTTAATAATTTAAGGTATGTAAATTTTTTACATTACAAAAAATATACAACGAACTTTTTTTTTTAATATTGACTACACCAAAATAAACTAAGAGTCTTCGTTTATAACTAAACCCGACAACTGTGTGTTTTGATTTATGTATACATTTTCTGTGGAATAGACACTATTTCAAAAAATAAGTTTGTTCTATTTATTTATTACAAATTTTCACAGTGTCTTTAGACTTAGAAGTTGTACAAATATACATTGAGTTTGTTTTAAGACGTGATAAGCTTCCACATGCCCAGGTAACCAACAGTCCGTCAGTAATTAATTAATGAGGAATATTGTAATTATGTTGTGAAAGTTGTTACCTTGGTTCAGTGATGAGAGACCTGCTTCCCACCACTCAGCTTATCTTGTCCCAACTTTGTTTAACTATACTTAGGTATAGTTAAGTAATTATTATTATTTTACAAGGTAACCAAGAGAGTGATGGATTGAAAAAATGCAGGACATGACCTCTACCGATACATCAGGCTAACTAAACAAAACCTACCATCAGGTTAGGTTAGGTTTTATGACTCATGCCCGGGCTTTAACTACGAGGTCATATCGCCTATTACCAGAGTGCTCTTTCGTCACTCTGGTGGAAATGGGGCCGACTATACTGTGGGAGTCCTAAATTTTGCTTGTCCTGAATTTTTATTCACTTAGGGCAGGGGTCTTTAGGTTTTTTTTATGACTCATGCCAGGGCTTTACCCACAAGGTCATATCGCCTACTACCAGAGCGCTCTTTCGTCACTCTGGTGGACATGAGCCCGACTCTACTGTGGGAGTCTTAAATTTTGCCTACCCTAAATTTTTATTCATCTAGGGTAGGGGTCTTTAACGAGTACCTGACATTGTACATGCTCGGGAACATAGCTTAACGTCCCATCCGAAGGACGGCGTGCTTAAGTTTATTTTACCTCCCAGATAAAATAAACTAAGGGCCTCGGTCGGGTTACGGACCCACGTTGTTGAGCTCAGAAGTCAAGAACGCATACCACTGAGCTACCTGCGCCCTTAACTACCATCATAACAGAATTCTTATTCTTAAGCCCTCGGTGAATCACCGGCTATGTACTTCCTTTCAACAAATTAATCAATTATGTTTTCGCTCTCCCTCCAAGGTCCGTTTGGGCTAGAATTCAATAATCGACATACGTAGGCAGTGCCGGATTAAGCGAATAGGAGGGCCTAGGCCCTTGAAATTTTTGGGCCCCCCCTTTTTTTTACAAACTGCAATAAAATGTTTATTTATGCATTTAACAATGGATTTATATTATTTCTAAGGTATAAACATGAAATACATTTTATTTTTAGTATATATTTTCTTCAGAACTAAAATTACAAAAACATGTTATAAACAATATCAATTTATAATATAAACGTTGATATAAGATTTGTCTTTAAAAATGCTGCCTTCTGCAAGCAAACTCGTAGTTTTGTTATAAATATTCAATCACTATTATTCTATATCAGTTAAAACACAACTCGATTCCACACTATTCAAATCAACATTCTTGTTTCGATCATGAAACAAGAAAAGGTTGTGTTCTTGAGCGCGCAATTTGAAAGTAGATACTTGAGATGAATAAACAATTGGAATCAAAAATTGATTCAAAAAATTATTTGCCGTAAATACAGTGGTAGATATGATGAATGTATAGATATAAAAAAAATTATCAAACATAAATTTGATTCATTGGTAAATATTTAATGAATAAAAAAAATTTATAATTTTGAATTTTTTTGAATAAACTTTGTTTTTTTTGAAAAAAAAAAATCCATTTTCGATTGCTACGGGGGCCCCAGGCCATGGCCTAGTCCGGCCTATTGGGTAATCCAGCACTGTACATAGGGCCTTCTGAATCCTCATACTAAATCTCTTATCGATACATTCATACACAGGCAGTTATTGGGGTTTTTCAGTTGAGCCTCACCCTTATTCCCCCTTTCCGGTTATTAAATTAGTTTTATTAAGTTATTAAATTCCAACTAACTTCAGAATAACGATAAGAAAAACGTGCAACTTTAAACGTTTTTGTTCTGAGAACTACTTGACGTATCAAAAATCTGTTTGCACATTTCTTCCTTGTTTCTTTAGTACTTTAATAAAATGTAATGAAACTTAAGGGTCAAAAGGGAACCCCGCCCTTCGAAGGGCTGTTTGAGCCATTAAAAGGGTCATTTATGTCTTTTCGAGGACGCCATACTACAGTTCTCGGCGAGTGCTACAACTTTAGTCCTATGCACAATTTTGATATCTCTAACCGTTTAGGAGTTATTTCACTTGTGGCCCGCTTATCTAGGCCACCCTGTATGTATATCTTACAAGCAATAAATTTAATTATATTATTCTTAATTTTCAATCTTACAGTAAAAATTAAAAAAAAAATTTAATTTTTCTTTGACCGGATTCTCTCCTCACGCCTCTCTATCCTTTCGACGCCCCGCCTCCTGGTCTTCCTCCACTGCTGGACAGTGGATGGTTGGGCAGTGTGGTGGGAGGGTCAGCGCTGGTCTCCCGCGGCCTCCTCCCCTCTCCACTAGTTGGAGAGTGGTATATGGCAGTATATATTTTTAATTATTTTTTATTTTACTTTTTTATTTATTATTTTTTTATTTGGTTGTAAGTCGAATTCTGGTCTATTGGTGAGATAATTGTGGAGAAATATTTGCCTGGGGTTACACAAAGAGGGACAATGGAGCATGAATACATGTATCTGCTTACCACTTACTGATGAATAAACTTGAACTTTCTGCGGAATGTAGTCAATATACATATTCTTAACCATATTAATAATATTATAGTGATTTAATATTTTATTTTATTTTTAACATTTTTATTCTCATATGATGTAGGTTTTGTTTGTCCTGTAATAATGAGAGTTGTTGGTAATTGGATGGTCTGTAGAAGACAACAGTGGCTAAGTAGGTAATGGATCTCCTTCTGACTAATTACAGAACATTGTCTTATGAACAAACACCTCAATGAGGACATGCTAGAATGCCTCTGTATAGGAAATGTTGCGTGGAAAATGTGACTCCGGTCTATATTCTAAGAAAGTGTAAAACTCTAGAAAGCGAGAGGTTTTACTGGTTCGGTTGTCTGCTGTAACAGAACCGAGGGAACCTGTTGCAGAATCCTGGACTTCATTAGAGATGCAGGGCTGCTGTAGGGACCAACACACAAATTGCATGCCAACATACAATAAGCCTTATACTGGTCGTGGTCACATCTCCAAACTCACGTTAAAAAAAAATCTTCCTATGTATATGTCTAAAAATTTATCGATTTGGTTTAGAATTGATAGGTGTATTACTCAGGGACTTTCGAATATTCATACTATTACTTTGTCCGATTTCGTTGAAAATCGATAGGTACTGTACTGGAACCACATGTGAAATTCGGTATGTACTGTCTTGGAACCACATGTGAAAATCAATAGGTACTGTACTGGAACCACATGTGATATTCGGTATGTATTGTCCTGGAACCACATGTGAAAATCGATAGGTACTGTCCTGGAACCACATGTGAAAATCGATAGGTACTGTCCTGGAACCACGTAAAAATCGATAGGTATTGTCCTGGAACCACATGTAAAAATCGATAGGTACTGTCCCGGAACCACATGTGAAAATCGATAGGTACTGTCCTGGAACCACATGTGAAAATCGATAGGTACTGTCCTGGAACCACATGTGAAAATCGATAGGTACTGTCCTGGAACCACATGTGAAAATAGATAGGAACTATCCTGGAACCACATGTGAAAATAGATAGGTACTGTCCTGGAACCACATGTGAAAATCGATAGGTACTGCCCTGGAACAACATGTGAAAATAGATAGGTACTGTCCTGGAACCACATGTAAAAATCGATAGGTACTGTCCTGGAACCACTTGTTAAAATCGATAGGTACTATCATAGAACCACATGTGAAAATAGATAGGTACTGTCCTGAAACCAAATGTGAAATTTACGTATCGATATATTCATTCTATCAGGAGTTCGTGTTCACACAGGCACAGAAAGAATTTTATTATCCCAGCTATACGAAGTATAAGGGAGGTTATGTAATAGATCAGAAATTCGATGCGGATTTTTCAACGAAATTTTATATTTTCCGTCCTCCAGATTTAAAAAATGAAAAAAAAAAAAAAAAACAATTTTGCCTGAGAACACGGTAACTCTTTCTCTTGTATATGTAAATGGGTTTTATATGTGTATTCACAACGCTCTATGGACACCTTTTTTTTTTCGCAGGGCGATGAGAATACTTTCAACGAAGGGATGCACGTGCATTCCCAACAGTGTGGTGTACCTCGTGTTGGCTTTCCACTAAAACCACCCCCCTGAGCCCTTGGCTACTTTCGTCCCTGGTGTGGCACCATAACACCCTCTTCTTCCTCCCGGTGAGGAACCATAGTTGTAGTTTCTGGAGTATGCTGAAACTCGGAAGGTTCATGCCGGGTTAGGAGCGCCAGGTCTTATTGACATATCAACTACGGACAACACCTATCGTCTGTCAGCCAAATCAGCCAAAGGGAAGGGGAGAGGCTTAACTCATCTCTAATAACTCCTGTAGTAATGAATGTATCGACACAAAATTTCATAAATAAATTCAAACCCTTATAAGGAAGACAGTTATTAATTTTCAGCGAAATCAACCAAAGGGAAAGTGGAGTGCAGGATAGAGGCTCAACTCAAAAATATTAATAACTGCCAATGTAATGAATATCGTCGCTTAAGCAGCAACACGGCATATCTCAATTTTGAGAGGTTTACAGGAAAGAGGAAAAACTTATTTTAAATGATTATTGTAGTAATTTTACTTTATCAACGAGTGATCCAATGTTTATTTGATCAAATATTTATTATTTGTTTGAACCAAAAGTAATTTAATTAAAAAGGCTGGTATTTATGGTGTTGAGTTATGCGCTGTTTGCAGGTAGGGTTGAGATGTGTGGTGTTATCTTTTTTTACGTTTTTCACGCTCCTAGTGGCCGGTAGAGTGAAACTAGTAATCTGAGCTTGTTTCCCGCGAAAATACGAATCCAACGATATGCATAACTCAATTTGGGCAAAAATTGAGTTATGCGGTGTTGCTGCTTAAGAGTCGATATATCGACACAAAATTTGGTATGGAGATTTAGGAGCCCCTATTGATTATTATTGCAAACGGTTGACTTTTTTTGGAGAAGGTGTTGAAAGTTAATTGATTGACTCGTTCTGGGGAAGTACATTGCCAGTGATTCTTTTGTTTTGACGGAGTTTTGGAAAACGTGAAATTCTGTTGAAAAATCGATATCGAATTTCTGACCGATTAAATAAGTTCCCCCATACTTCGTATAACTGGGAAGTTGAAGGTAGATAGATACATACCTACTATAGATGAGTGTCAGGGTTCTGTTGGGTAACTCCTCTCTCCTCTCCACACCCGGCCCGGGTCACTTTCTCCTGACCAAGATCAACATAACCTCTGGAATCTTGGTTGTAGCTCCAAGTATAAGTATTCCAGACGGCGCGTCGTGAAACTGAAACCATGACCTTGAAACTTCCGTTGTATTGTACAGTCTGAGCTAAAAATTGAACCTTCAGAACGTTCCTTCTATCTTTTAAATTCTTCTTTTAATAAGGGGAATATATAACTGCCATTTAAAAAAAGATTATTTCAACTTTTTCACTATAAATATACAAAAATTAATTCGCTTCAAAACAATTACAGTCAATATTAAAATGGATAGTTTGCACATTAAAATGATTAGTAACTTTAACTTTGCAAGCCTCTGTTCGGACGTGTCTGACAGTGATTCAGAAAATACTGCCAAGAAAACAAAAAAACATCCTTCAGAACGTTCCATTCATCTTTTAAATTCTTCTTTTAATAAGGGGAATGTATAACTGCTCTTTAAAAAACATTATTTCAACTTTCTTATGATAACTATACAAAAATGAATTCACTTCAAAACAATTAGTCAACTTTAAAATGGATAGTTTGCACTTTAAAATGATTAGTAACTTTAACTTTGCAAGCCTCTCTCTGTTCGGACGTGTCTGACAGTGATTCAGAAAATACTGCCAGGAAAACAAAAAAACAGTGAATTATCAGAATTTGGCAAAACAAACAAGAATTTTTGTGAAAACTAACATTATTGCAGAGATATGTGAAATAATTCGAATGAACTTAAATGAAATAAAAAACAAGTTTATTAGTGGTATTGTCTAATTTCACATAATATATTATGTGAAATTGAACAATACCACTAATAAACTTGTTTTATTTCATTTAGTTCATAATAATTTTTGTGTCTGAAAGAAGCGGAAGATTTCTTGCAATCTCTATCAAAGTGGAAAAAGTGTACTTCTTACAATGGATTGGAAGAAGTTAAATTCAGATACTGTGATAAAAGAAATGTTAATGTAAAATTAAAATAAATAAAAATATAAATAATAATTGAATTAATATAATAATTAAATAAACAAATAAAAATCAATTAGAATTATCACATTTCCTGTAAAAATTATATCTCTTGTCTTTTACTAAATTTTGATTTCTACAGTAATTTCCGAAAAGGGCCCTAAAAAAATATCATCTATATTTATATTATTTTAGGGTATATAAAACATATAAATAAATTAATGTACCTTCTTTGTGCATCTATTTCAAATAAAACTCGAATTAATCACAATCAATTCACTACAACTTCGTTTTCCACAACTTAAGCCTAAACTCTCAGACCTTCCAATCTTCGACTCCTCTACACTAATTAAAACAGCTGATGGTCGTGTTTGGTTTTTTTTATTCATGGGTTGTTTTAAAACAAAATGCATCCATATATTTATTCACTGATTAAATTATTTTACTGTTTTTATACAAATGGTATAATTAATTTTAATAATATTGATAATTTGAATGTGTGTATTTTTATACATCACAATACAGTTGCAGACGTGGTGTTTATAGTAAACAAGAATGTACCTTGAGGGCGCCGGTAGCTCAGTGGTATGCGTGCTTGACTTCTGAACTCAAGAACGTGGGTTCAAAACCCAACCGAGGCCCTTAGTTTATTTTATCTGGAAGGTAAAATAAACTTAAGTAACGCCGTCCTTCGGATGGGACGTTAAGCGATGGTTCCGAGCCTGTACGATGTCAGGTACTCGTTAAAGACCCCTGCCCTAGGTGAATAAAAATTTAGGGTAGGCAAAATTTAGGACTCCCATAGTAGAGTCGGGCTCATGTCCACCAGAGTGACGAAAGAGCGCTCTGGTAGTAGGCGATATGACCTCGTAGTTAAAGCCCGGGCATGAGTCATAAAACCTAAACCTAACCTAAGAATGTACCTTGAGGCTTGCAAAGTTGAAATTGATCTAATCATTTAAATGTGCAAACTATCCATTTTAAAGTTGACTGTAATTGTTTTGAAGTGAATTCATTTTTGTTATAATGAAATTATTTTATCTTAGTGCAATACATTTTTTGTAGTTAGGCTTAGCAATGTTTATGTTCATTTAGTCTATTTTAAATATAAGCCTTTTAATAATCTCTATTTATTTTTTTACTTCCCCCGCCATACGAAGTATAGGGGATGTTATGTAATCGGTCAAAATTCGAAGTGGAGGTTTCACGGGAATTTCATGTTTTCCGACCTCTTAACCCCAAAAATGAAAATAAAAAAAAATTTCAGTCTGCGTGTCTGTGAAAAGGATAATAATCAATTGAATGAATGTATCGATATGATATTTTATAAGTATATCCAGAATTCTTTAAGGACTACACCTATTGATTTTCAGTCAGATCGACCTAAAAGGAAGAGGGGATTATGGGGGAGGCTTAACACAAAAATTTCATAATAACAAAATTGATGTGTAAATACATGGAAGGCAGGTATTAATTTTCATTGGAATCAGCCAAAGGAGAAGGAGGCTCAACTCAAAAATCTCAATAACTGTCAATGTAAATATTATATTGAAATTCGAAACCGGATAAGGACGGCACCTATTAATTTTACGCGAAATCAATCGAAAGTTGAGAGGGGGACAAGACAAGAGGATTCAGAAGACACTATGTAAGTCAAATATTGAGTTTTAACCCAAATTGTTGATTGGCTTTGGAGGGAGAGCGAAAACATTATTGATCATTTCTTGCTGGGGAAGTACATAGTCGGTGATTTATCGAATACTTTTTTTTTTTTCATTTTTGGAATCAGGAGGACGGAAAACATGAAATTTCGTTAAATACTTGGGAAGTAAAAAAAAAAAAAATGATTGAGCTTAACTCATGTTTTCTTTTAGTTGTCAGTAATTTACTTTTTCTTATATAAGGTATTGCCTGTAATGATTTTGAACATCTTCCGCAGATGGATCATTACAAAAAGAGAAATCTTCTAGTGGGACAATTTCTCTCCTAAACTTGCCACTAAACCATTAAGTCTTATGTCGAGAGAGGGGCATAAAGTTCAAATTGGGTATTTATTTTTAAAATTTAATGCGTTAAGCAAATGAAGTATCAAATTTATTATTATTATGGATAAATTCTAGGATGCGAAGAGAACGTGTTGAGAAAAGCACTGATGTCACAAACCTGGCAGCAGTGGAGTGTTCATATGGGATATTTCTCGTGTTACCATGAGTCTCTCAGACTACAGCTGGACTGATGTTACTCTACAGTTTATCTATCATCACAGTTTGTCTATCATCCCTGTTGGATCACATTTTTTTGAAAGTTTTTTCGAGTTTTTTTATTATAAACGTATCTTGTATTAATTTTGTATATGTACTCATATATTTTTAAGTATTTATTTGTTCAGTTTTTATTAATTTCATTCTACTTTTTTTAGTAGTTTTGTTATTACTACTAATCATAGATGTGTTAGACTCAAGTAGTTATAAATCTAATTTATAAGCTATCTTAATGTATAAATTCTTTTGACGTATCCTATTACCATATATTGGTTTAACGGGAATAAATTTATTATTATTATTATTATTATGTAGATCCAGGGGATGAGAGGAGGGGGCTGAATAACACTAATCACTGTTCATCTAAGGAATGTATCGATATGAAATTTAATGTGATTATTCAAAAGTCTCTGAGTAAGACGCCTATTGAATTTTAACCAGGTGGTAGATTGTTTCCAATGGGAAAGCCAAAACGATTTTTTTTAGTTCAATTTTTCTTTAATAATATTTTTAAACTGATTTAAACAAAATTTAGCTTTATGCAAGTAAGGAGGACCTTCTAATAATTTTTTTAATTTTAATTTTCTTTCAATTACGCATTAATAGTAACGATCTATCGATAGATGAGAACTTGGCCGCCTGAGAATCCGGGAAAATCAATATATTGTGATGTATAAAAATATAACATACATTAAATTATTAATAATAAAAAAAATATATATATTTATATTTATTTTTCTATAAAAAGAAACTGAATTAGTAAATGAATAATAATAAACCATTTCTTTTGAAACAAATGCCAGTAAAAAACAAAACACGGCCATCAGCTTTTTTTTAGTGTGTGTAGAGTGTCGAGGCCGGGGGTGAATGGCGACGGTCTGAGTGTGTGGAGAGTGGAGTTTAGGCTTAAAATGTAATAACTAAATAGAAGTGAATTGACGATGAAATTGATCTTAAAAGTTATTTATTTATATGTACAGGATATATGCCCAGAATTATATAACTTAAATTTAAATAATGGCCAAAAATACGGAGCGGAAAGAAGATTGAGATGGTTTTGAGAATTTAGTATTTAAGTTTTTTCTTTTGATTTTTGTTTGTTTTAATGTTTAGTTTTTTTTTTAAATTTTATAATATAGATTTAAAAATAATAAACGCAAACTATTTGTTCTCGTGAATTCTATTCTATTCACTTTCCCTGTTGGCTGTTGATAATTTGAAAACTTTTGGATTAGATTTAATATTATTTAAAATTATTAAAAATGGCATTCCTTTAGAAATCCAAATGAAAAGTTGGTTAATTGAATTTTTTTTTTTTAAATACGTGCACTTTCTTAAAAATTGCACGTCTTGATTTTTTGATATTTTTAGGACCCTTTTCGAAAACTACTGTAGAAATAAAAATTTAGTAAAAGACCAGTTATAAAATTTCTACAGGAAATGTGGTAATTTATTGTTTGTAATTTAATTTTATGTGTTTATTTATTTAGTTTTATTTAACACTTAACCTCTTCTTTTTCACCACAATATTCTAATTGAACCATATTCTTAAATTCGCCCAAAACACAGGCAATTTCGCCATCGAAGCTCTCAGTTGAGAATAATGATTTTCATTCGTATTTTCTCTTTTTCTTTGAAATTTTTCCCATCATGCACGGGGTTCTTAAAATCATGTCACGGTGCCAATTCCCCCCCCCCCCCCCCCCCCCCCCCCCCCCCCGTGACAGATTCTTTTGAAAAGAACATGGATTTTTCGCCAAATATGTTAACGGTTCTCAGGAATTTGGAGCTTGTTAGAGCATGAAATCGTCCTTTTATAAAAGGTGCTATGCTGTAGTGATGTGCCCAGAATGGGAGGCTGACAATGGTTGTGGGTCCCGCGCTGAGCGGGAGATGACGGCCTACTTTCCCGCCCTCCATAGTTTGGCGGGACGCCCCAGTCAACTCGGTTATTTAAAAACAAATCATCCAGTCATACGGTTTAAAGTTTTTTTTTTTTTTTTTTTTTTTTTTTTGTCAGTTCATTTTTGAAAAATGATGAAATTATACTCATTTAACAAATTGAAATGATAATGTGGGAAATGTCAAGAATTTAATAATAAGATATTGGTGTGGACGTGGGCATCTTCTAACATGCCATTAAACGGGCGACAAAAACAAGACCATTGTACAGAGAGAAAGGAGCTGCCTTGATGATATGTTCCGTTCTTGTCCTTATTAATAAATTTAGCATTCTCCATCGAACTTCGGGATTGTCATTGTATGAAAATAGGTACCAGATGACAAACAACATTTTTAAAAATATTTTTTTTAAACATAATTTTGTTTTGTAAAAACGGTTGTCAATTTTTGCATTTGATCTACGGAGCTAAAAGCTAAAAGTAAGTCGTATATATTCAATAATTGACTACTCCAGGACCTCTGATACTACACATCGTGTCGATACATTCATTACATCGGCAATTATTAGGGTTATTGAGTTGGACGCCTGATCCTTTCTTTCTGCTCATTTCGCGGAAAATTAATGTGTGTTGTCGTTATATGGTTCTGGATACACATATACAATTTTGATGGTATCTATATAAGCAATAATGTTGCATTCTTTGTTTTTCAATTTTTTCTGTGACCGTGTTTTATTTTTTTTTTAGTTTTTTCTAATCCCAGGATTTATTGTAATATAGTTTTAAATATTATTATTGATTGCCTTATTTCCAAATTCAAGAGGAAGCAATTTTTTAATTTGTATTTCCATATTTATCATTTTTTTAATATAATTATTTCATCACAATACTTAACCATGTCAATTTTCATTTTTTTTTTTTTTTTTTTTTTTTTTTTTTTTTTTTTTTTTTTTTTTTTTTTTTTTCACTGTAGCTTATTCTTAGCTTATTTTTTTAAAAAATTTATTCTCACTTGTATATTCTTTTTTATATCTTTCAATTTTATTTAAGAAGGCTGGCTGAACTCCTTCCAATGAAATGTATTTTTATTTCAAATGGAATAAAGATTATTATTATTATTATATACAATTTTGATTCGATAAAGAGCTTAAATTATATTTTAATTTACATATAGTTATTATGACTCATGCCCGGACTTTAACTACAAGGCCATATGAAATGTCACAATGCATTTCTGCGATCTGCGTCGATATGCAGGTAACTAATAAAATAAATAAAAACAAAGAACTTATTTAACATTTATATTGTCTAATTCCACGAAAATATATACATAAAGTGTATCGTTTTCGGTTTACGCCATCGTCAGTACATAGTTCAAAAATAACAGGCGATGTATATATTTTTGTGGAATTAGAAAGTATGAAAGTTATACAAGTTCTTTGTTTTTATTTGTATTATTAGCTTTCCACTATAGCTGCATATTTCCATTGCAGCTAACACTGCACAATAGTCACTCTAAACACTCAGTCATACTTCCTACTGAGCGCCTGTCCTTTATCTATCTAATCCTCCCTTAAATATCTCAAAATACAATCATTTTCTAAGTATTGCTTAGAACATTAAGTTTCGGATAAATAGCTTCGGTAAATCCAATATATTTATTTAATTAACAGAGAGTTCCAGTAGCACAGAGCTTGTCCAGTGTGGGTTCGAAGCTAGCCGAGGCCCCTGTTTTTCTCTGGGAGGTAGAAAACCCTTCAACACACCATCCTTCGGATGCTTGTCTCGAACCAGTGCTACGTCAAACTCAAGAGTCTGACTCTCGAGCGCTCTGGTAGTGGGCGATATGATCTCATATTTGAAGCTCGGGCATAAGTCACAACAATAACAACAATTTTATTACTGATATAATATAATATATTATTACTGATATATATATTATGAATTTAGAAAGCTCTCCTGTAGTTATCATCGTATACTGACTGAAAAGTTGAGCATCTTCAATGTCCCCGGCTTAACGTTGTGAAAGCTTCTCCCTATAGCAGGCCTTCTGAGTACAATCTTTCTTCTCTCCGCTTTCTCCTTGGGTTTACTGAGCTGTCAAAAAATATATAATACCTCTATTCAAATAGTTAATTTTCATTTCACCGTAATAGTAATAAAATGTTGTAATAATTGAGAAAGTTTTGTAAAATCGCACAAACTGAAATTCTAATTAAATAATCAAATTTCATGTTATTCAACACCTAATTCCAAAATTAAAAATCTGTCTGAGTGTTTGTGAATACGATAACTCCCGATAGAATAAATGTATCGATACGAAATTTTATATGTGCATCCAGAATCCCATAAGGACGACACCTATTACTTTTCTGCTATTGGCAATTAGCCGAAGGGTAATGGGAATCAGAGGAGATACTCGATTCATAATCCTTAATAAGTGCCGATGTAATGATTGTGTAGCGATTGTACCCGAACAACGATGGTGTCGCTAAGCGGACAAATATACAAATATATCCAAAGAACATTGCCAGCCTTATATCATATTATATATCGTATCTTTGTAATATACATACAATTTATGTAAGATTATTTAAAGGGCGCCTTCTGAGCTCAAGAACGTGGGTTTGAAACCCGACCGAGGCCCTTACTTTATTTTATCTGGGAGGTAAAATAAACTTAAGCACGCCGTCCTTCGGATTGGACTTTAAGCGATGGTCCCGAGCCTGTACGATGTCAGGTACTCGTTAAAGACCCCTGCCCTAGGTGAATATAAATTTAGGGCAGGCAACATTTAGGACTCCCACAGTAGAGTCGGGCTCATGTCCACCAGAGTGACGAAAGAGCACTTTGGTTGTAGACGATATGACATCGTAGTTACACCCCGGGCTTAAGTCATAATAACTAACTAACTATAAAATTATTAATATATTTGGTCACTGTATAAAAACAGATGATCAAAAACAGAAAAAAGTTGTATAGTTAGTGTCCAAGTGTCGATGTGTAATGACGAACATTTTTTAGAAAAATAAATATTTGTAAAATATTATAAATAACGTTAACATAATTTCATTCTGTGAATAAAATATGTTTTTTTGAACATGATTTTATACTTAACGTATAAATGTTAAAAATGTATCGACACAAAATTTAGTATGTGGATTCAGTAGCCCCTTTGTAAGTCAATTATTGATTTTTTTAGCTCAAACTGTCGATTGATTTTAAAGAGAGAGCAAACATTTAATTGATTAATTCGTTGTGGGGAAGTACATAGCCGGTGATTCACCGACAACTTGTTTTATTTATTCTTCTTACTCATTCAATATTTTTGATAGAAATTAAACTTTTTAGGCGTTGCCATTATCACTAATTCGGAGTCTTCTTCGTAAACTTTAATATTTATGAAACTCAGAAGATGTACCTACATAAAAAGAATATATATGAAGGGGCCAGAACAAGGGTAGATACTACAGCCTTATTCAGCCCAAGATTCCCACACAACCATGGTTCAAGACCTACGACAAGCCCAGATCATTTTTCACCACTATCATCGATTCACATTCTTCCATCACCATACTGTACCATCTCCTCTTGGCTTGTCCACTTACCAGCTCAGAACGTGAAAATATGTTTACTGTTCTCATTCAAAACAAGATGGTGCTGCTCCCCACTACAGTCCAGTTAATAGTGTCTCGAACCAAAAACCAAGACATTTTCAGATACATTTCTATCAATCATATTGTTATATAACTTTACATTGTAAATAAATGGCTAATATGCTTAGTCCATAAGGCCACAAACCAAACCAAAAAAAAAAAAAAAAATGAAGGCGTAGTCAAGGTTCACGCCGTAGATTTTCCTTGAAAACGTCGGGATAAAATCATTTTTCATTTTCTTTTCGATGCTGCCGTAGCTCTGGCATTTGCTCGGCACTAGACTTTTTAGGGTTTTTAAATTCCTTTTGATGCGAGCTTTCCTCTGATTTGCGTTTTCTATAATTCCGCGCATATTTACGATTCATATGAGATGACATCTTTAATTTTTTTGCAATTTTCAATTTAATACCGATTTTTACATATATTTCGGCGAATATTTTGATTGTTTCACTCTGAGTCCTAGTAGTGCTCCTCAAGCTCTTTACAATGACACCCGAATCAACGTCCTATCTAAACCCGTTATCACGCTACACTAATTTCTAATTTTTCACAAGGCTAATTCGCAACAATCATCCGCCGGCGCCCACACTAGCCCGATAAAGTCACAGGCACAACAAACACGTACAGACATGCTCTATCCATTGTGACCTCAACCGTTATTGAAATCTGACGGTATTTTATATCACTGTGCTTAACGAGCGAATAGGCGTTTTCACGTCAAAAATAAAAGGGCCATAACAAGCTTTTCTTAGGTACATCAACATTCTTTTTACAGATCACTCCTCCCCCCCCCCCCCCCCCCCCCCACCCCCACCCCCCAGTAATGCCGGTTTGAATTGAATTTGAGAGGGTAGAGGGGAGGGAGAGTGATGTGTAAAAACATTGTTGGTATAAGAAAGTACTGTTATGGTCACATTAAATTTTTTTGACCTTGACTTCAATGCTATAAACAGAGGTTAAGTGGCCCTCTCCAAAGGATTTCCATGGTCAACATTTATTTGCTTGGCAAACAGCAGAAGGTTTACAGCGGTGGAAGATTAACTACAATTAAAATAGATACTGGACTGACTCGTGAAAGTAACCCGCCAAGGAGGCCCTCTCTCTTTAGAGCAAGGTCTGTGAACGATTTGCTCATATAAGCCAGTCAACGACACGTTTTATTTCAGTCCAGAGACCCTGGCGGGGCCGCCTACAGTCACCATTGAAACAGACTGTTAGGAAGGAGTGTTGTCACTTTCTCATTGGTTTAATGGACCATTGTCTGTTGAGGCGCTATTGAGGTCGGGTACAATGCACCATCCATATGTTGTCACCTCTTTTGTTCGCCTCACCGTCAGAGGGCTTTCTTCTCTCACAGCCTCTTTCCTAAATAACAACCTCATCAAAGCTCCGCTACACCCTACGGGGTTTTCCTGAAGTTATCCGGAACTTCTGGAACTCGATAGTGCACTATGCTGTTAAAATAGAAAAACACAGTGAGCATGATGATCTTTCAGGCCGCTCGTCATCTTCGATGTCCCTACTTGGAAACGCTTATACCACTCATAAACCCTAGTTTTACTTATAGCAGACTCACCAAAAGCAATATTTAACATTTCTAAAACTTTTCTGCACTTTATTCCATTCATATAGCAAAATTTAATGCAAATTCTCTGAACCATTTTGTAAACAAAAAATAATCACCGATCGTACCAAAACACCTGTAACCTCTTTGAAAGCTCACAGCAGACTAAACATCCGGTTTGGCTAACAATGTACAGATACGTTTCAGACATGTTTACCAACACAACGGGTCGGACTAATACAACCCTTGAAATAAAAAAATTCCAGTTACTTTTTGAACAAACTATACTTTATTATTGTGATATAGATAAAAACCTCGATCGGGATTCGAACCCACGATCTTGAGTTCAGTAGGCCAGCACGCTACCTCTGTGCTACCGGCGCCCTCCATATTACT
This sequence comes from Aradus depressus, assembly GCA_963662175.1. NCBI lineage: Eukaryota > Metazoa > Arthropoda > Insecta > Hemiptera > Aradidae > Aradus > Aradus depressus. Next base: position 34,911,337 of record OY759220.1, read on the forward strand.
CTCTGGAACATTTAACTATACTGTTTTGAGAACATGTGTATTATTTTTTACGTTATTATTCTTACTTTGTTTTTCTTTAATTTTATTATAATCAATTTAGTTTATTCTCATTGTTTTAATTTAACCATTGATCTTCATTGACGGTTTTTTAGATTATTATTTTTTTCTTTATTCTGTCTCAATTGGCTTATACTTGTAATCTTTTTTTTTATTCCTTATGTTATTATTCTTAGGGGACGTATCTCCCAGAATAATGATTATTTTTCATTTTTTCAAATTTAAAAATATTCCCATTGTCTAATTCTTGTAAATTCTTTCTTTATCATCAAATCTATGGGGAAGAACATTACTTTCTTATCAGAATGTTAATTAATTTTAGTAATAACGTACGTTTAACATTAAAGCGGTTCCCTGGTAATTTGTACAACAAACTTTTATTTCTATGAGAAAATTAAATTTCGTTTGTTTATACTTTCTACAGAGGGCGCCGGTAGCTCAGTGGTATGCGTGCTTGACTTCTGAGCTCAAGAACGTGTGTTCGTAACCCGACCGAGGCCCTTAGTTTATTTTATCTGGGAGGTAAAATAAACTTAAGCACGCCGTCCTTCGGATGGGACGTTAAGCGATAGTCCCGAGCCTGTACGATGTCAGGTACTCGTTAAAGACCCCTACCCTAGGTGAATAAAAAATTTAGGGTAGGCAAAATTTAGGACTCCCACAGTAGAGTCGGGCTCATGTCCATCAGAGTGACGAAAGAGCGCTCTGGTAGTAGGCGATATGACCTCGTAGTTAAAGCCCGGGCATGAGTCATAAAACCTAGCCTAACCTAACCTATACTTTCTACTACTTATTTTCACAATTAAAATTTCGTGAATAGCGTAACAGCTGCAGTGTAATACACTAGCATTTCGGTGGTGGTCACTCCGTACTGTTAATATAAGCTGTTCTTACATATTGTATGAAAAGAGATCATTTTTATAAATATAATAATAATTCCATTTTATAGTTAGTTATTGTGACTCATGCCCGGGCTTTAACTACGAGGTCATATTGCCCACTACCCGAGCCCTCTTTCGTCACTCTGGTGGACATGAGCCCGACTCTACTATGGGAGTCCTAAATTTTGCCTACACTAAATTTTTATTCACCTAGGGTAGGGGTCTTTAACGAGTAGTTCACACCCTACAGGCTCGAGAGTATCGCTTAACGTCCCACCCGAAGGACGGTGTGCTCAAGGTTTTTACCTCTTTCCAACCCGCGATCTTGAGCTCAGTAGGCTAGCATGGTACCTCTGAGCTACCGGCGCCCTCATTTTTCTAATGTCCGATATGGTAAGGTGTTCATAATGTATTATAATCGTGTATTGCAACAAAGGTATGTATGCGGATGATATTGCGTTAGATATTGCCAATTTCCGATTTTGAAAAGTTAATTCGAAAATTTAAATTAAATGTTTGAATGTTTATAAGTCTAAAAGATATGCGTATGTATTTCTTCTAAGGTTTTGAAGCGATCGGCAGATTTGACATTACCAAACCGAATTAATATAAGGTAGATTAATAAGTTATTTTAGAATAAACATTTTTTTATCACATTAAAATGTGATATTAACCAAATCAAAGTTGATATTTTGAGCGGCCATGATTCTGTTATTGCAACATATCTATTTTGCATAGTGAAAGATATTTAGTTGGGATGGATATATGTGGATCTCCCACGGGATGCCTAACTATGTCAAGACCAACCACTTCTAGCAGTCACTTCTTGCAAATTTCGTATGTAGTACTGCGCACCTAAATCTATTTTATGTCGTTCAATTGATTTATTGTTCTATCGTATTATGTCGAGGTCACTTTAAATTGTATTGCCAAATGCATATTTTATTAAGGGGAGTTTACATATAGCCTTCAGCTAATAGAATATGAAAATCCTGATTTACGTAACTGATCTTGCAATAGATAGATACAGTGTAATTTACGCTACCAGAGGTTCTTAAACTTTTAGTGATTGAGACGTTATTTTTTGTTCAACACCCGTCATTTTTTTCCCCCATTATATTATTTACATATATATACGTTATGACAAAATGACAACATCCCGAAATAGACAAGGTACTGTACACCCTGTCAGTGGGCTAAGGTCCATCGTTCTGGATTTCACGCCCGCGCTTGTTCGCAACTTTGTTCGTGCGAAACGTCATATAGACCTCATCGGTCCAATACGTCCTTCTGATGGCAAGAAATACAAACTCATTATCATTGACTGAATTGCACGTTGGTCCGATGAAATTCCGTTGTTGAACGCAGTCACTATAGCCTTCTGCAGCTGATGGATAGGCCGATCAAGGTAGGAAATTCGAGTTTCCAACTCTTCAGCAACCTCAACCGGCTCATGTGTATCCCCAGTCCAATGGATCTTTCGTGCTTTGGCCCCGCAGCCTCACTTGAGAGGAGCGGAAGCCCGGACGAATGAGCTTCCTATCATCCTTCTTGTCTTATGAACCATCAATAAGGAAAACACAGTATTCCAGAAAACGTACTGCACTTTTCTGAAGAGTTGTTCTTCGAAGCATCCAGAAATCATAAATGCTTAGGACTCATCCACCATAAAGCATATAGCCTCCGCAAGCGAACTTGACAAATACTTCCTTTTATTCGTACGTCAGGACGCATTAATATCCAGCGAAATCTACCTAGGGAAAGGGGGGATCAGAAGCGGGGGCTCAACTCAAAAACCCGGAGGAGAGCGAAAACTTAACGATTGATTCGTGCTGGGGAAATACATTACTGTTGATTTACCACTTCTTTTCTCCTCGTTAAGTCCGAATATGGGAGAGTTATTACACAATAACTCTATATCGGCTTTTGTACGAAGGATTTTGGATTAAAGGTATACAAATAATTTATGGTTTCCAGATTTACTTAGTGAAGCTCCATTCTAGGAATAGATAATTAAAATACACAATTTCTTTGTCAAACTTCACTATATATTCTCAAATACTCAACTAGTTTCGCCGTGTTATGGCATTATCAAGAGGCACTTATAAACTGACAGAATGGGTTGACAGGGTAGAAGGTACAGTTATGGAGGGGGTTTTTAGGTAATGACGGGGAATCCCTTGTTTTTGTTACTCTTTACATTCTATATAAACAGATATTTACAAGATAATAATAAATATAAAATAAAAAAGGAAATATATTTAATCTAATAAAGTGAATCTAACAGTAAAATGTTGGTATTTATATAGGTAGAACTCTTGAATTATATTTATAAATATAATTTAGAATTTAAAATGAATAAGAACAAATAAATATAATTTAAAGGCAATTAAAACATCAAATGAAATTATAGTATTCTCTAAATGTGAGTTGGCAAAACGTTCCTACAATCATCAAACTCTTTTTGCCAATTATACTATAATTTCATTTGATGTTTTAATTGTCTTTAAATTCTATTTATTTGTTTTGATTCACTTTAAATTCTAATTTACATTTATAAATATAATTCAAGAGTTCTACCTATATAAATACCAACACTTTACTGTTAGCTTCATTTTATTAGATTTTATATATATATATTTATGTTAAAAACGTTTCCTCCACTTTCTCCAGTCATCACAATAACTGGGAGAACAGCGATTTATTTCATAATAAACTTGCTAAATTATCCATAATTCTTCTATGATACTCAGTTCTTCAAAGACTTTTGAGAAGTCATCAGAAAATATTAATTTTAATAGAGAGCAATTAAATATGGTCCATGAATCAGGCATCAAAGTCTTCTTCTTCAAACTCTTTCCATCTTTTTAAACTGAACAAGTTCCCCATCATTTTCCTGAACTTCCTCCCACTGGAAGAAGATCTGAAGATGTCCACTCCACAGATAATACCCCAAATTACACGGAGACTGTCAGCCTAGACCCAGGCATGCTCTGTTCTCCTTTGTATGTCCCAACATGAGACCGAATATCGTACGCTTTCACAGCACCGCAATATTTTTCCTCTTCTCTTTTCTAATTTCCGGATCTAAAGAGAACCATGGATAATACTCCGGAACAAATCGACAAAAAAAAAAAAAAAAAAAAAAAGTGTCAGAATAGAACCTGCGCTATACTACCAATCCATAAGAAAAATTTTCTTTTTTTCTTTTCTTTAGAAAAAAAAAAAAATATAATAACGGTATTATATCGGAGAGATTGGATCATTATACATAGAATATTGTACTTCCCCAGTTATACAAATTATAGGAGATGTTATGTAATCGGTCGGTTCAATGATGAGTTTCCTCAGAATTACTTCTTTTCCCACTCCCCTGATTCCAAAACGACAAAAATCTCCTGTTAATATGCGAAAAAACACTGAATGATAAAGAATGGCATAGGTACGTCATCAGGTGCGGAAAATAACTACATTTCAAGGTATTTTTCATTTTCAAGTAGTAGTCAATTCACATGACCTGAATCCTGCTAAATAATGGGAATAAACAAATGTTTTTTGTTATTCCCATAACATTCAATTTAAATATTTTTCTCTAGGTCTTATTAAGCATGATAGCGCTATGAAGCGGTTCCATAAGGATGTGCCACTAGGTGGCCTTCCGCTCTCATGACATTAATGACACGTTATGTAATCGATCAAACGATTTGATGCGGAGTTTTCAACGTAATTTAATGTTTTTCGACCCACAGATTCCAAAAATTAAAAACAAATTTTGTCTGTCTGTGTGTATGTCTGTGAACATGATAATTTCCCATAGAATGAATGTTTCGACGCGAAATTTTATATGCGGAACTACAACCCTCTAGGACACACCTATTAATTTTCAGTGAAATCGGCCTAAGGGAAGGAGGGTTTAACACAAAAACTTTTATAACTGCGATTGTAATGAATGCATTGACACAACATTTAGTGTGAGGAATCAGAAGTCAACTATCGATTTTTAGTCCAAACGGCCGATTGGTTTTAGAGAAAGAACGACAAATTAATTGATTAATTAATTTTGGGAAAGTACATTAGAGAAAGAACGACAAATTAATTGATTAATTAATTTTGGGAAAGTACATACATTGCCGGTGATTCACCGACGAATTTTTTTCTTGGGTGAATATTGGAACTCGCTCATACTTTTATTATGGTGACTCAGTTAATCAGTCTGCTGTAGGTTATTCTGGGCTACATGAAACTGTAATCATAAAAGTTCCGTTACATTGTATTTTATAAAATGACCACAAAACCCAACTTACTTTCCAACTATCTAATTTCATATTTATTTTTTTATTACTCACTCATTTATTTTAATATTAACAATTTATTCATACATTAAATTTTTATTTTTGAAAAATAAGGAAGGCATCAAAGTTAAAATTTGTAAACAAGATAACACTACAAAAACAAGTGAAAATCCAGTGTTGCCAAGCCATTAGTCGTGCTAGGTTTTTAAAATCCCTTTCCTGTTAAACCAAACAGGTCAAGTTTCCCGACTTTTTTTTTTTTTAGAATATAAAAATAAAAATATACGTATTTTATTTTGAATAAATATATATTTTTATGTATATTTTATTTTGTGTAAAAAGAACTTATTTATAATAATCCATACTGTCTATCGAAACAGTTGATGTAATGTGAATATGATATGAAATGGGAACATCTCTACTCTTGGGAGACTTAAAAAAACAGTGTTTTTGAAACGGGCAATCAAATTATTGAATATCTCGCGAGTTTTCAAGGCAGGCTTGTAGTTTGACACTGAGGACTGTAAATGCGTACCTATATACATTTTTTTTCTGGGAGGTAACAAAACCTTGAGTACGCCGTCCTTCGAAGGTAATTTTAAACAATGGTCCCGAGCCAGTATCTAAGTGAATAAACCTAAGTATGCGAAATTTAGGACTTTCGCAGTCGTCCAACAGAGCTACGAAATAGTGCTCTGGTAGTAGGCGATGAGTCACAATAACATACTAAAATAATAAAATACATTTGTAAGTTGAAATATGACATTGTTTGTCGATATTTAAAAGAAAATTGAAAATGTAATGCTCAGCTTTCATTATGACCTCACTTTTTTACCATGAATTTTAAAAGAGGTCTTTAACAAAAAGATAAACTCCAAGATCCGTTTTCATTTCTGTCCAGTAATAGCCGAGATATCCACCACAAAGTTGAATTATCATTTAATTATCTTATTTTATTTTATTAATTCTTTACTTTGGTAGTAGGCGACATGATATAATAAATGCCCGGGCATGAGTCACAATAACTAACCAAAGAAAGACTATTTCTCACTCCTCCATCTGTTCTCCACGCATACAATAAGCCTACTTGGGCCGCGATGATATCCTTAATCTGGAGAAGCATAAGGTTTATAAACCATTTACAAAGAGCAGGGATATAAATTCTTATTTTATAATCTTTAGTTAGTTCAAGACCCTCTGAGCTAAGCTAAATAAAAATTGCAGAATAGTCAAAATTTTAGACTCTCTTAGTACAATTTCCAGAGAAGGGATAACTCCATTGGATACTTAGGTCCCTAGGTGTACATACCATTCTATCTAAGAGTTAGGATAGTGCAGTGGGCACATATGCCTACATATACATATTCTATAAAACAAAATTGTATTTATTTTATTTACCATTTTTAAGTAATATGTGTATAGCTTATACATATTCTATATGAAGGCCATGTTTTTTTTTTACATTCTCAGACCAGATATAAAAAAAACCCAGATTGGCAAAGATGGCTGGCGAACCGGAGGACCTTGAGAATGAACCTACTACCGCGTTCGAACCCCCCCACTCTCTCCGTTCAAATGTTCAACCTAAACTTTCAGTCTCAATGGAAACGCCATTCCTCACTGAAATTCTTAAGCACAAGTATTCAGCTTATTTTTATATGAATTTACTCTCATCTATTCTAAGAGAATTTTTTAGGAGGGAAAGGACAAAAGAATCCTGTTGTTTTATTTATTTTCGGTGTATTGTTCATGGATGCCCCAACAAAGGTTTTAGGCTTTGTGGGATCTGAATTGGCGGGAGGGGAGGGGGAGGGGGGGCAAGAAAGTATTTTCTTATATGCAGTTTTCCCTTTAACCTTTGTATTCCTCGCTAAAAAAAAGGTTGTTATTATAACACAACTGATTTAAAATTTTTTATTTGGAAATGAATGAAACGAATGAGTCTCTGTGCTTGTATTAAAAATAGTAATATTTATTTTCGTTAAACCATAACACGTTATAAAAATGTGTAAATCAAGATATTTTATGAATTTAATATATAAACACTAGTTACTGAGCTTTTTATCTAAGAGGTGAAAAAAACCTTCAACACGCCATACTTCGGATGGGACATTAAGCGATGGTCCCGAGCCTCGTTAAAGACCCTTTACCCTAGGTGAATAAAAATTTAGAGAAGGCAAAATTTAGGACTCTCATAGTAGAGTCGGCCTCATGTCCACCAGACAGACGAAAGAGCGCTCTGGTAGTAGGCGTATGATCTCGTAGTTAGCCCGGGGATGAGTCATAATAACGAATTATAAACAGTTATTAATTCTTAGAGTCGAACACACGCACGTGATAAGTAATATAAATATGTGATATGGCCGTTTCAGGACTTTGTTATACCAACCACGCTTGAGGGCGCTGGTAGCTCAGTGGTATGCGTGCTTGTCTTTTGAGCTCAAGAACGTGGGTTCGTAACCCGACCGAGGCCCTTAGTTTATTTTATCTGGGAGGTAAAATAAACTTAAGCACGCCGTCCTTCGGATGGGACGTTAAGCGATGGTCCCGAGCCTGTACGATGTCAGGTACTCGTTAAAGACCCCTATCCTAGGTGAATAAAGATTTAGGGTAGGCAAAATTTAGGACTCCCACAGTAGAGTCGGGCTCATGTCCACCAGAGTGACGAAAGAGCGCTCTGGTAGTAGGCGATATGACCTCGTAGTTAAAGCCCGGGCATGAGTTATAAAACCTAACCTAACCTACCAACCACGCTTTTACAGATCACTCTGTTTCCCCCTCCTCCTCTCAAAATCATTTTATACTGGCTTACTGGGTATATGGAAGTAATGAGTTGTTGTAAAAGCGTGGTTGGTATAAGAAAGTCCTGGAATGGCCACATCACATATATTTTTAATTTGTTTCTTCATTTTTATATATTTTTCATGAAAACTACCTCAGGTATTTTTATGTGATTGTCAGAGGTTAAAAACCTTGACGTTAAGCAATGGTCCCGAGCCTGTGCGATGTCATGTATTCGTTAAAGATTTCTGCCCTAGTTGAATAAACCTAAGCAGGGAAAATGTAGGACACGCACAGTAGAGTCGAACTCGTATGTATACACTAGAGTAGGCGTCTTCAACCTGCGGACCGCGGGCCACGAGTGGCCCGCTGAAGGAATTTTAATGGCTAAATAAATTTTTAATTTTAGTGGCTGCCACATTTGAATTTGAGGCAATTTCAAGAAATATTGCCTTGTCAGCTTTTTGTCGTAAAAAAAAAACGTTTTTGTTAATCTTGATATTTAAAACATTTCGTGTTTCATGTGACATGTCATGACATGTTTCTTTTTTTAAATTTAAACCATTTATTATCAATGTTTACAAATAGGAACTTAATACACAAAAAACAAAAGACAATTTATATGTAATTAAAAGTAGGGGTAACATAAAACTTAAACTAGATAACTAAATATATAAAAAGAAAAAAATATGAAATAAAATATATATATATATATCAATATAAAAATAGAAAATACATATTAAATTACATTGATAATACCCACAAGGCAAATCTGTAACACCATCTCTTCCCTTAGAATCTAAGGCTTTGAATCAATTGTAGTCTTGTAAAATGTAAAACAAACCTTCCTTTTTTATATAAATTTTCTGACTACACTATTTTTTTGACATACCTACTTGTGGCCCGTGGATCTTTGTGAATTTATTGATGTGGCCCTCTGGCGTGAAAGGTTGAAGACCCCTACACTAGAGTGACGAAACAGCGCTCTAGTAATAGGCGATATGACCTCGTAATTAAAGCCCGGGCATGAGTCAATATAACATTGAATTTCTGACCAATTATCTAACTTCCTTTATACTTCGTATAGTTGGGGAAGTATAATTGACAACTGGAAAGAAATATAAAAAATAACAATAGCTAACTTAAAGATGAGATGAACATGGAGACAATGAGTGAAGGAATGCCTCAAGTCTTCAATATCTCAAAACATGACAGAGTTGAGGTCTCATCTCAATTATGTAAACAAGGCGTATGTTGTGATGATTAGGCTGAGATAGCAGTAGAAATGGAAAGTAGAGTGTAGTGACGATAGCGGAACTGTGTGTAGCGTGTATGGTGAAAGTGGTCTGGTCCACACAGCTCCCCCATCCATTCTTCCTTATTATTATTTCATTGTCCTTTTATACAATTATTACAAAATTACCAAACATTAGACATTAGATACAAACAAACAATGTACTTCCCCACCGCGAATTCATCAACTAAATTTTAAATGTCCGAATACATTTTTTGCGTTCTGTGTTGATATAGTGGAAATACTAATGAATAAAATAAAATGATAGATAAAACACTTGTTTTTTGAAGACTTATATTGTCTAATTCCACAAACATATACTTAAATGTGTACCGGTTTCGGCTTACGCCATCGTCAGCACAATGTTCAACAATAATTAAGATATTTGCCAGGCATACATATTTATAGTAACCTAAGAGTACCTGAGGTGAAAGGGTCCCCTCCTCTGGTAAAACCAGGGGGGTGGAAGACTATATTCTAACTCTAATATCTAACTGTGCACTTGTTTGGAAACCAAGAAAATAAAATTAAAATAGAACTAAAAACTAACATTACAAGAAAACAATATAACAAATATAATGTTAGTTTTTAGTTCTATCTTAATTTTATTTTCTTGGTTTCCAAACAAGTGCACAGTTAGATATTACAGTTAGAATATAGACTTCCACCCCCCTGGTTTTACCTGGGGAAGGGGACCTTTCACCTCAGGTACTCTTAGGTTAATATAAATATGTATGCCTGGCAAATATCTCAATTATTGTTGAACATTGTGCTGACGATGGCGTAAGCCGAAACCGGTACACATTTAATTAGCCCTCAGAACCCAGGCCTCGACTCTCTTTACACAACACTAAAAAACAGCTGATGACCGTGTTTTGTTTTTTTACTGGCGTTTGTTTTAAAAGAAATTGGCTTTTTATATAAAAATAAATATAATTAATTTTTTAATGTCTATACTTAATTTATTCATTTTAATGTGTGTATTATTTTTATACATCACAGAAGAAAGATGTAGGGAGAGTTAGTTATTGTGACTCATGCCCGGGCTTTAACTACGAGGTCATATCGTCTACTACCAGAGCGCTCTTTCGTCGCTAGGTAGTCATGAGCCTGACTCTACCAGGGAGTCCTACATTTTGCTTACCCTAAATTTATATTTACTTAGGGTAGGGGTCATCGCTTAACGTCCCATTCAAAGGACGGCATGCTCAAGGTTTTTTCACCTCCAAGATAAAAAATCTAACGGCCTTGGCCGGGTTTCGAACCCGCGATCTTGAGCTTTGTGGTTGAACGGTAACCCCAGCACGAATTAGTCAACTAATTTTTTTCCATAAACTAAATTTTGTGCCGATACATTCATTACATCGGCAATTATTAGGGTTTTTGTTGTTAAGACTTTTACAAATCTCCTCTTCCATTTGGCCGATTTGTTTGGAAATCTATAAGTGTCATGGGATTTTGGATAAATACATAAATAACATTTCGTGTCGATATATTCATTTTATAGCGAGTTAAGCCGGCTCTACACGATGGGTCGAACCTTGACTCAAACGTTTGATCCAAAGTTTGAGTAGGCTAGTTGATGTCAGAGGAAGAAGTTGCAGTTGTAATAGAAGAACTTCATAAAAATATAATAATAGGCATTATATGTATAATAGCATTCTGAGTTGTTTGATTTAATTACGTCGATTTAAATCATATTCTAGAAATAAGGGGAAGAGAGAATGTTTGTTTATGTTTTTTTTTAAAGACCTCTCTTGGTTCTCAGAATTTTAATAGTTTCCAAAAACATTTCCCCCTTTCAATACACTTTTGGCTCTTACAACATTTACTGTGATGTATAAAAAAAACACATTCAAATTATTAATATTATTAAATTACCTAACTATATTTATTAGTATAAAATAAAATCCAAGAAGCAACTAAATTAATGAATAATAATATGAATGCATTTTGTTTTAAAACAACCCATGAATAAAAAACAAAACACGACCATCAGCTGTTTTTAATTAGTGTGTAGAAGAGTCGAGGTCTGGGTCGAGTGTGAGACGGTCTGAGTGGAGATGAAGTGAGAGTTTTTAGGCTTAAGATGTGATGAACTAAGTAGGTGTAAATTAACAGTAAAATTGATGTGCAAAGAAGGTACTGTTATTTATTTATATGTACAAAATATATATGCCCAAAAAGTATATAACTTTTATATGAAGAATGGCCAAAATATAAAACAGAAAAAAAGATTGAAATAGTTTTAAGAATTTAGTTTGTGCGATTTTTTTTTTTTGATTTTTGTTTCAATGTTTAGTAATGCATCTCTTTAGAAATCCAAATGAAAAGTATGTTGATTGAAATGTTTTTAAAATATACGTAGTGCACTTTCTTAAAAGTTGTACGTTTGAACTTTTGATATTTTTTTAGGGCCCTTTTCGTAAATTATTGTAGAAATAAAAATTTAGTAAAAAGACCAGTTATAAAATGTCTACAGGAAATGTGGTAATTTATTATTTATTTAATTTTATTATTTTATTATTTTTATTTTTATTATTATTAATTTGATTTTTTTTATTTAACATACATTTCTTTTACCACATTACATTAATGGACTTGACTAGTAATAAGTTTTAAAAAGACAAAGTCATAAAAAGTTAAAAACCCATTTATTTTACATTTTAATTTAAAAAAAAAACAGATTTTAATCAGAAAATCTGATTTAAATCAAATAAATTTATTTGATTTGAATCGGATTTTTATTTTTAAAAAATCATGATTTTTTACAACTGCAATAGTATTAAACCTAAAGAACTAAATAAAATATAAAATGATTAATTACCTGATTTGTGTCGCCATGCGTACACCCAAACGAATGGCTTACTTCGAATGTTCAAAGAATTCCTTTGACTCGGGTGTAAAACACTGACAACTGCCAGAACATCTTCCAACACGAATGTTGGAAGTCCCGCCACACGATGCTACTATCTATCAAGTGTCCAACGTTAAAAGGTGTTCGTAGCATCGTGTAGAACCGGCTTTGGACATACACACACAGATTTTTTTCTTATTTTTGAAATTTGAAAGTAGAAAAAACATCGAATTTCTGCCGATTACGTAACTTATTATTTCTTATGGTTGAGGAAATTAAAAAAAAATTGTTAAATTCTTTTAAATCAAAGTTGAAATGACTGGTTTTCAGTGATTTGTTAGTTGGAGCAGCCGTCAGGTCCAGGAAGTGGAATTTCTCTGCCATTAAGAGGCCTCATCGTTCTAACAATGTTACGCCTCCCTTCTTATGTAACAGAAGAAAGCCTCACTCCCGCCTCCTTCAGATCTTTGACGGAGGATTCCAAAGCTGCTCACAGTCCAACAATAATCTCCGTTAATTTCCGGTCCTTTACCGAATTGGGGCCAAGAAACTTTGAGAAGCCTTCTTCTTATCACTCTGTATTGATGTAGGGGTTAGATTAATTGGATCATCGCTATTCCATTTGAATTATCAGGAAGTCATTTGTACTTACTGTGTAAACAGAATCACAAAAACAATTTTGTACATGAACGTTGTTCACAGTTTTGTCTTTCAACGTTCTTATCTGTTTTCAACCAAGGCATTTTGCCATTTTGGACAAGCTCTCAATCAGATTCCTTTTTTCTGGCTCTAAATTCAAATCCCCAAATTTCTTAATTCATTCAACTTATTTTGGCTTTCTTATACCTTCAGTATCCAGCGAAAATCCAAGATCGATGGAATTTTACGTTTCAAAGGTCCCCTGAATACGTTTTACCATTTTCTGTCTGTGCGTCTGTCATCATCTGATATCAGACGAAAATTGAGGTCACTTTTTTCCCATTTCTGTTTATGATTTAATCAATAATCTCTTCAAATAAAATTTTAGAAAAAACTAAAAGGCATATTTGAAATGAAATACGATTTTTCTCGATTTACGAGATATATGCCTCATGCTTGAAACCCATTTTTTTAAGATGTTTGCTTGATTTAAGCGAAAACTGTTATTACTCTATTAAAATGAATAGAGGGCGCCGGTAGCTCAGTGGTATGCGTGCTTGACTTCTGAGCTCAAGGTTGTGGGTTCGTAGCCCGACCGAGGCCCTTAGTTTATTTTATCTGGGAGGTAAAATAAACTTAAGCACGCCGTCCTTCGGATGGGACGTTAAGCGATGGTCCCGAGCCTGTACGATGTCAGGTACTCGTTAAAGACCCCTGCCCTAGGTGAATAAAAATTTAGGGTAGGCAAAATTTAGGACTCCCACAGTAGAGTCGGGCTCATGTCCACCAGAGTGACGATAGAGCGCTCTGGTAGTAGGCGATATGACCTCGTAGTTAAAGCCCGGGCATGAGTCATAAAACCTAACCTAACCTATTAAAATGAATAAAAATAAAATATATGTTAGTTATTGTGACTTATACCCGGGCTTTTACTACGAGTTCATAATATGAACAATGTACAGGTAATTTTGAGAGTGACTTACCTATACCCAGTAACACCAACATGAAATGATTTTGAGAGGGGAGCGTGCTTCTCTACTAAGCTCAAAATCGAAACCTCACCAAGGCACTTAAGTATTTTATGTGAGAGGTGAAAAAACCTTCAGCACGTCGTCCTTCGGATGGGACACTAGGCGATGGTTCCGAGCCAGAACGATGTCAGGTACTCGTAAAAGACAACATTTAGGACTCGCACAATAGTGTCGGGCACAAGATGAAAGAACGCTCTCTTCGGTTTTGATTTTGAGCTCAGTAGACAAGCTCGCTCCCCTCTCAAAAACATTTCATGCTGGCGTTACTGGATATACGGAAGTCACTCTTAGAATTACACTGTACAATGAGACAAAGAAAACCGCTGACGCCAACTCATTACTTCCTTCACAGAAATGCCGATATGATATAATTTTATGAGGGGGAGGGAGAGTGTTCTGTAAAAATGTGGTTGTACTAGATTTTTCGTTAGATTAGCTCTCTCCTGTCTACAATATAGTGAGTGCCTTCCTGTTTGAATTGTGTGACAGTTGAGTTGCTGATTCATTGCAATATATTGCCTGGATCCATCACTTCAAGTAATCCCCCCTTCTCGAAAGTCACCCAGTCACGCTCCGTGACCCACATCCTCCTCTGACCTAGGATCCACCTCTTATCTTCATTACATCCATCTACTTCCTAGTTAGAACAATGGTCAAAGTCAACTAGGAGAGGAAAAGTTGATGACCATTAAAGCCTTCAGACGAAACAAACCGAGGTCTCTGTGCTCACTTGGTCCCATCTATGAGAGCAATCCCATCCGTTCTTAGATTTTCAAAAAAATATTACATTTTGAAGATTGATTTGAGGAAGGAACTATTCAAAAGTTTCAAATTTCGTCATAATATCTAGTGTATCTCTTTAATTCAGATAGGGATTAGACAGGGCGACCCATTATCCACCTTACTGTTCAATATAACTCTGGAGAAAGCTATTAGGGCTCATATAACAGGCTCAGTCGACAGCTCGCATATGTGGACGATGTGGTCATAACCGGATGATCGAAAGCTGCATTGGCGGGGGCGTTCCAGGAATGTGACGAGGAGTCCAGGAAGCTTGGTCTTCTTATCAACGAGGGCAACACCAAGTACATGAGAACCACGAGGAAAGAAGTAAAAGGCAAGGAACTGTACTTGGAGGTTGCAGGTTTGACCGGTTGGTCTGGGGGCCATTATCACGGAAAGGAACGACGTTAAAGAAGACACCAAAGCGAGGATAACGGCCGGCAATAGATGCTACCGGTAACTGCAGATGGTGCTCGGATCGAGGACTGTGTCCCGAGACGCCAAAATATCAATTTATTAAAGTCCTGAGACCGGTCGTCACATATGCGAGTGAAACCTGGGTCCTGACTAGGAGGGACGAAGTCTTACTCAATACGTGGGAGAGGAAGGTATTGAGGAAGATATACGGCCCTACTCCAGAGGGGGATAGTTGGAGGATACGGACCAATAGGGAGCTGAGGGACCTGTACAAGAGCCCGGACCTGGTGGCTATAGTGAAGCAGGGGCGGCTG
Source organism: Aradus depressus (assembly GCA_963662175.1). Lineage (NCBI taxonomy): Eukaryota > Metazoa > Arthropoda > Insecta > Hemiptera > Aradidae > Aradus > Aradus depressus. The sequence goes on from OY759220.1 coordinate 34,926,683, forward strand.
CGATGGCTGGGACATTTATAGAGGATGGAACCAGACAGATTGCCGAGGAGGATACTGGAGGGACACCCGGGAGGACAAAGAAGAAGAGGTAGACCTCGCTTACGTTGGCTGGAGGACGACCTCAGAACGATGGGTGTGAGAAGATGGAGGCGGGAAGCAGAGAATAGAGAAGAATGACGGAAGATTGTTGCGGAGGCCCAGATTCTATAAGGACCGTAGCACCAGGGAAAGGAAGTATCTCTTTAATTCATGGGGGGAGGGGGGGGGGGGGGGGGGGGTCATGACCCCTAGGACCCCCCTTGTATACGCACCTGTACAATGTGTGGCATCTCAAAATTCTGAACGGGAGAGGGGGTTGAGTGTGGCCCAAAACATAAAATTAATGCCAACTCTCTATCGGTTGATCAGATTTTCATGAAATTTTTTTTTTTTGCCTTATGTTCGATGCATATTAGTCATGTCACTGTCACTGTGTTATCTAATTATTTACGACATCCATGGCCCCGGGAGGGAGTTTTACCTACGAAATAAAATGTACTCCTGGACGGGATTCGAACCCGCAAACCATGGTGAGACCATGCGACCTAAGCCGTACGCTCTAGATAATTACTCCTAGGTTTCTGTACACTTGATCAGATTTTCATAAAAGTGACTAACCGTGCAACGCCGAATAAGCAGCTAGGTAGTTGGTATAACCTTCGCCTCAATAATGCTGTACCTGTGGGGAGCACATCGACCCGGCTACCAACACACAAGGCTCCTAGCATTGACCTAGATAGAGAGAGCTGGACTCTGGCCTTCCTCAGGCACCTTTCCTTTCAGGATACTCGCCTGCCTACCACAACATAACATACCTTTCTACCTACCTGACCATCCTTCTCATGTCTTCGTCCGAATAGGATTGACCATAGAAGAGTCTGTCTGTATGTTCCTTAATCCATCACTGGCTGGACCGGTTACTGAAGTTTTCAAATTAGAATTAGAATTTTAAACAAAGGCAGTAGATTTTTAAAGATTTATTTTCGATAATCGGGTTGAATGATGAGATTTTCAGATAAAGTAGTAATTTTTTTATACAGCTATGTATCTCCAAATGTATTTTACGTCATATACTTAATACATAATAACATTATCTTTACAGTTTTATAAAGAATAATCTCAGTATTCATAACAATTGTGATAAATTAAACATGAATTAACAACAATTAAATATATAAAATGCGTCAAGTTTAAAAAATGTATTTACACTAATATTAAGTAGTCTAGAAGGTCCAATTCATCAAAAAATCCATATTTTATATCGGAAAATTACTAAGGAAATCTGTGGAAAAGTTAACAATTCCACAGTTTTCTATAGTAATTTTTGAACTGATGAACTACGGATTTCTTGATAATTTTGTTACCTTCTAGTCCATTTGATGAGTCCAGTTAGTATTTCCGTAAACATATTTTTAATGTTCGTTTCTATAAACATATTTTTAATGTTCGCATATATTTATGTCGATTTAGTGAATGCTAAAAATAACAAACAACTTGTTTAAATTTTATTAACTTTTAATTGTTTAATTTTACAAAATTATACACATAAGTGTAGCGGTTTCGGTTAACCTTATATATTGTGTGTTGTGCAGGCCGCTATCTTGACAGTGATGTTGCTCCCATTCAGACTGGGTGTCATCATCGCCCTTCTCGTGTCAGCCTGGTTCCTCGCATGCTTCGGACTCATCGGCCTCACGGAGGAGGACCTCACCAATAAACCACTGCTCGGCTGGAGAAGGTAAATATAATACTAAATAATGTATCTTTCTCCGTAGATTAAAGTTTAGATTAATTATATTATTTAAACTCTCATTGTCAGCAGATTTAAAACTATGTTTCAATACTTAAATTTTTTAGTTTCTCAGCTATTCTATGTATAGGGGCTTTTATGTATTCGGTAGTGTAATCAGAAATTCGATGCTGAATTTTCAAAGAAATTTCATGTTTTCCGACCATTAATAAACAATAGTTATTTAAGAGATTATACTTTTAATAAAAGTTGACGTTGATACTTTTTTTTTTACTTTTATTCTTCTGTTCATTATTTCACTTCACGATTTATGTGAATTATAGAGAAAGTTATTTAATCGGTCAGAAATTGGATATCGAGTTTCCACCGAATCAAAATTTCCTAGTCTAGGTGTGGGTATGTGCCCGTGAATAGGATAGAATGAATGTATGGTTATAAAGTTGTATTTCAACATTAAATAGACAATGTAATTATTACAATTATTGATATAATATACAAAATAACTGAGTGCGGGAAAACAATTTAAAAGAGTATATAAAAGATGGCTGAGGGCGCCGGTAGCTCAGTGGTATGCGTGCTTGCCTTCTGAGCCAAGAACGTGGGTTCGAAACCCGACCGAGGCCCTTAGTTTATTTTATCTGGGAGGTAAAATAAACTTAAGCACGCCGTCCTTCGGATGGGACGTTAAGCGATGGTCCCGAGCCTGTACGATGTCAGGTACTCGTTAAAGGCCCCCTACTCTAGGTGAATAAAAATTTAGGGTATGCAAATTTTAGGACTCCCACAGTAGAGTCGGGTTCATGTCCAAACAGAGTGACGAATGAGCGCTCTGGTAGTAGGCGATATGACCTCGTAGTTAAAGCCCGGGCATGAGTCATAAAACCTAACCAAACCTAAAAGATGGCTAACTAAAGTTTTTGACTATTAATGCTTATTAGTCCAGCATTTTAAGTTCAGTTGTTTGTATTCAGAACTCTATAAGGGAGCCGTGGTGGCCGTGCGGGCTAGAGCGTAGGGCTTTGGTCGCATGGTTTGCGGGTTCGAATCCCGTCCGGGTGTGAGTTTTATTGATCTGAGTTTACGAAGCTCTTTCTTAGGCGACTCATGTATCTCGTTGTACTCGTACTCCTCCTAAACCCCTTTACTGATGACATTGAAATTTGCCACGATGGTAGTGGAGACGATGACGATGGTTTACTACTAAAAAAATCTGAAATCGAACATACCATCGAGGAATAATCACCGAAAAACGATATCCCTATTGAAATCAATTGAGAGACAAAATTCTCGCGCAAAATAGAATTTTTTGATTTCAAATGTAAAAATCCGGGCAAAGAAAAAAAAAAAAAAAAAAAAACCTATGGTTTTTTCCAGTGATCACAAACCGGTTCATATGCCCCATTTCAAATGCACTACTTGTATGTTAACTGACCACATTAACAGTATGATTCAATAAATTTAGACTGACTCAGCTCAGTTTTTGCAACAGCAGAATGTATTGCACACCTAGTTTCGTAGATAGAACTCACTCCCGGGGGCCATGGATGTCGTAAATAATTGATAACACAAGTGACATGGCTAATATGCATCGAACATAAGGGGGGGGGGGGGGGAATATATATATATATATATATATATATATATATATATATATAAGGACGATTACCTATTGATTTTTAGTCAAATCCGCCGAAGTTGAGGGGGGGGGGGATTAAAAGAAGGGCTCACATAGACACAAAAAAAAAAACCAAAAACAATTGGCTTTAAAGGAAGAGGTAAAATATTAATTGATGCTGGGGAAGTACATTATCGACGAGTTTTTCTTTTCTCCTTTCGGACAAGCTGCAATGGAATGGCGACACTGTTGTTGTCAAATTAACCTTTAAAATAACCTAACCATTATCATGTTGTTACTGGTACTGGACGTTTGCTTCTTTTAGTGTCTTGTCAGGGCCATAGACACAGAGGGTGTTGCTGCCCTCATTCTGTCCGGGTCTTTCTACAATAGCTGTAGTTGTCATAGTCAGTGTGTCACTTGCTGTTTATTGCGGGACTTCCATTGACCTACTATAGGCAACCTCAAAACAATCCCAACTCATTCTCTTTTCACATTATCACACTCCAACTCTTTACCGGCTCTTAAAATTTTCCTTCTGCTGTTATTAGTGTCTACTCAGTATCTGCTATATAGCTCTTTTATAATCATCAATTCTCGAGTGTTGGGGCAAAAAGGCTTGAGTCAGCAAATCTGAATTTTAGGAAGAGAATTTCTGAAGGTTTGAAAAATTCCTGCAAATCAGGTAAAACACATTTATGTTACTTGAAATATTATTTCAATAAAAGTATTAAATATAAACAAAGTAAAATATTCCAACAATGAGTTACATTTGGTAAAAATATTTAAATGCACTTAAGTCCTTTGGATCACAAGACTTATTCTAACTTAAGCCCTTTCCCCCAAACACCAGAGAGTTGAATTACGCATCACGTTCATGTGATTTTTTTTTCAATACTTCCATAGTACCTACATTGAAACGTAAACAACAACAACACACTTTATTTGGACCAGAACATCTTGGTTCTTCACACAAAGTATAAAATGGAAAATATAAAATGAAATTAATTAATAATAATGTCTTGTATATATTATATGTGTATAATATATGCTAGCAATACTGAAAGTTCTCCCATATATTTTGTGAAATTGTGAAATAGACAATATAAAAAAAATATACTTTTTTCTTTATTGTTTACCTTCTATTATGTCTTATTATTTTTTTAATGTCTATTATTCCTATTCCCTCCCAACTCCGATCGCCTGCGTAGAGAAGTTTATTTTCTGGGTTTGCTGGCGGATAGCTGGGAATCAAGTGGCAACTCTTAGATTGTCTGAAAGTGTCCTTTTGCTTATGTCGGAAGTTTTGGGGCCCTGAATATGCGGACATTATTGAAAGGGGTCAGCTCATGTTTTTCAAAGGGCTTCTCCATTTTTCCTATAATTCTTCCAACAGCTCCGCGAGGCTGGAGTGTTTAGGAAGCTGCTGGTCATGTCCCAGGATCTTCTACGAGAGGCTGCTAGCCCTCACTCCCAGGTATACCTAGCCGTTCAGCTGGGTAGCTCAACTTCGTGGCTACCTGACTTGGATGTGGGCTAGTCAAGGTGTCTCTGAGAATTACAACAGACTAACGACAGGTTTTCAGTACTGGCTGATCAGTAAAGACGTTGATGGGGTATTGAACCTTGCTTTAATGTTCATTACCGGAAGTCAGCAGTCTGGGGATCATAGAGCCACATTCCCACCTACATATCCATATAAAGAAGCTAAGAGTGTTTGTCCAACTTCGGCTAGCAGGGGAAATAAGGACGGATTTATTCAAGCCACTGACACTGATGACTTGGTAACTGACGAACAATCGAACCCTGCAGGTATTGTGGCACACTTAGTTGGCGAAAGTCCCTAAATTCTATTTCGTAAAATTAAGACTTTGATAGTGTTATAAATAAACCAATGCTATGAGCGATTGTAGTGCGGATTGCTCATTTCACAGGCTGCAAAATAAAAATGTAGTCTGACTACACTAGCCGACTTTCGAGGTTGCCCTCATCATCAGGCAGTCCGTTAAAACTTACTAATAATATATATAATTTAAACTTTCTCTCATTGTTATATATTATCAGACTGCCTAATGATGAGGGCGACCTCGAAAGCGGACTCATAAAATCTGTGAAAGGAAAAATTTGAGTTCTCTCCTGAGATTAGTTGTTGGTTGTGTTCTTGGGGGAAGAGGGATGACGTGGACCACTCTCTGATAGGAAATGATTTATTAACTCCTTGCTGCAAGATAATTCTTTATAAGTAATAAAGTTATTCATTCATGTATATTCGGATTAGAGTTATAGATAGGCTAGGTCAATAAGCATCTAAGTACTTTTAGATGGAGATTTAAAAAAAAAATGTATTGTATACTTTTCCAATTTTCCATTTTTGCTTGCATTATAGCTCATCAATTAGCTTTGTATCACTAAAGAAGTCTATAATCCTCTGGAGTGCCTCTCGGTGGTTGCCCAGGGCTGCTGGTAGTGCTCTGGTGATGCCACTCCTGGCCAGCTCCTCCTGATAGAGTTCGCACTTCCTGGCTTCCTCTCTTTTTATCAGGTGACCGTGGCTCAGCCGACTGTGACCCACTCGTAGCCTCATCACTGCCACTTCTTCTCGTCGGTTATTCCTTACGGACGTTTTCCATGGTTCCACCCCTTTTTTGGTGTATTTTAATTTGTTGTGGTCGTCAATTTCGTTCCACATGTTGGTCCAACCCAGTTTAATCTTACCATGAAGTTCTGTTTGAGATCCAATTTTGTAAAACTTCCATTACATTCAGCTGCTGAAGCTAATAAGGCTTCTTGTTCATTTTTTTCTATGCCTACATGTCAGTGTACAATACTTGTTTTCATATATATTATATTTTAATTTGAATTTATTTTATACAAATTTAAAATAAACCACATATAATTATTTAATGTAATTGATATTTGTTCAGACAGGTGAAAGAGCTGATAGCATGGATCATGTGCTGCACGTACAGGGCCGGAGGGATAAATGTGGTCGTGAAAGGATGCCAGGCCTCCCGGGACGAAGCTCCTATCCTAGTGATAGCGCCACACTCCTCCTTCCTCGATGCTGTCATTGTCTACGTTACTGGGTTTCCTTCCAGTATAGTACGAAAGGAGAGCGCCACCAATCCTTGGTTGGGAAGTCAGTTAACATTATATATATTTCTTTATTTTCATTATTGTTTTTCTATTCACAATAGACTAAAGGCAAGTCCAAGTTTACATAATTTCGTCCGCAAACACCGAAACAAATGTATAAAAATGTTTACAAACTGACTGCATACATTTACTTAAAACAATTTAAACAAAAGACTCAGTGTTTTTCTTTGTTTTCTATAGAGGATGGAAAACACATGTTTTTAATACAAATAAATGCTCGCAAACAAAAAAGTATGGAAACTTTTTCGCGCAAATGTTTAGTTCTATGTATTCAATCGAAGCATATCAAATCGCCAACATTTTATGGATCTTAAATATATTGTTTATGCCACGAGATTTTCAGACAGGCAGACATTATATTTTAATATGTAGAGATAAAAAAGTACTTACCTTGATGTGATGAGCTTAAATACTATTTTTACAAACGACAGTTACTGTCGTGAATAGTTTTGAAATTCTAAATGTATATATTATATTTGTAAAGGAGTGACCACTCGCTAAAGATATGAGAGTCACTCCACTTTGTGTCTTTTTTCACAGATTTTTTGAATAAAAATTTCAAAATCACTGAGCGTCATTTAAACTTCAAAATATTTAACTGAGAAACACAATGAAATCATAACTATGTAATCTATTATCATTATAAATATTTCATTTAATAAATAAGGATTTGTTAAATTTTTTTATTTATAATTACTAAATGGAGTAATTTTCATTTTCCATTAATGACATCTTTTGAAATTAAAGCAATGTTAGAAACAATTAACCCCCCTCTCCTTATAGAACTATAGTTCCAATTACGTCCAAATCAATTTTATTTGATAGTTTTCCCTATAAGACAATTCACATAATTTTTTCATCAAAATTGTTCTGAGTTAGATGTGGGGGACATTATTCCACATTTATTTCCCCCTCTCATGCCGACATTAAAAACCATAAAAATTAATAACAAATATATTCTGATTCTATTCATTCATTAACTTTCATGTGATATCCATATCCTACTTAATCAAATCCGTAACATTTTTTTAATCCCCCCCGCACTTATCTTTTTGCATTCTTGAACTTATTTCGAATACAATGGTAAATTTGATCATAATACAAATGAAAATTTATAGAAGTTAGATTAAAAAAAGTCCACGAATCTGAGGGCTAAGCCCCAATAATTGAATGTAGAAAGTATCTTTCCCCTCATCATTAAACTACCATGCTTAGAGTAAAGCTCAGGGTTGTATATAATATAATTTTTATTGACTTTAAAATATTTCTTATACTGTATAAGGATAAGAGTATTGAAATTAATAAGAATGTAATGATCTGTAAAAAAAAAAAACTTTCTAATTTTTCTATATACTATTTTTTTATTTATTGATACCAACAATAATTAATATCCCAATTTATTTACATTAAATAAAAGATGCATCTTGCAAGAGTGCAACATGACCTTTCACAGGTCGAGGAAGGAGCTCGAGTTCAAGGTAGAAAGGGTTATTGAGGGATTAGGACCGGCAGAGAAAGCTAAATTGAACAGGAAATTACAGAGAAAAAGAAAGATTATTTTCAGTTTAATTATAGAATAATCCAGGCAGAGAAATTCGAAAAATTGTTTTGTTTTCATTAAACAAAATATAATAACAGTTTAAATATTTTATTTCTTACTATTTTTTTGAGTATAATTGAAAAACATACTCCGACTTTTTTGATATTCAAATATATTTTTGTTTGCTAATCAATTTTCTTATTTTCTAAGTATAGTTCTCAATAATTAAAGTATCCTTTAACTGTGTTTAGAAATAATCAACTACACTCAGCCAATTTACGTTCATCGAGAAGATCACGACTCCAGACAAAAAACTATCCAGGATGTGATTGACAGAGTACACTCCAAAGATGACTGGTCCCAGGTGAGTTGGCCAAGTTTTTTTTTGTGTAGTTTGCATAGGAATTTTGGCAGTACATGAGAGGTTTATTTTATTATTTATTATTAATACAGGTATGAACATTTATAAAAATAAGTGGTATTATAATGTAACAATATAATAGTTAATCAAAAAATAATATATTAATGGGGAATTTATGTCTGTTTTTGGATTATCTCATTTATAGGTTGTAAAAAGTACAATGCAACTGTCAGTTCATATTCCACCATTACCAATTTTGATCTTTACAGTTGTGTTGAAGGCTACTTTACACCCATTGGTTTATTATGTTGATATTTCAAGTTTTTTACCTCTTCTCAATTCGGCGTCTTCCATCATCAATTATTTTATTAATTAAGTGATTTTCAATAAAACTTCAAAAATTTATAATATTGATAATAAAGGATGGGAAAGTTCAGGCCAGTGGTCGATAAAAACAAACTCGAAGCTTTTTGCGTGTGCTTTTCTTTTTTTTTTTTTTAGGCTTTAGCTTTACGCTATTAGCTATCGTTTTGTAATAATTAGTCGTTATTCAATATTATTATCAAACCGTTATTCCAGTACAGCTAATGTACGTTCCAGTACCTTCAAGTGTGACCGAGGGCTTTGTCAAAATATCTAGATAAGTGGAAGAGGGCTTATACGGCGAATGTATTGTCATCTCTCAGCTGTATACAGGCGTCTGCCTTCTTCAATGTCTTTATTATCACATATACAGTAGTAATAAGCTAAACCGGAGAAAAAAATAAAACATTTAAAAAAAAAATGTTAACTAAACAAAAACTACATATCATAATTTTTTTTTTAAATAAAACAAAATATAGGATAACAGTAATAATATTAAAATTTACATTCATTTAGACGCATATTTATATATGCATTTATAACCATAATTGTTGATAATAAAGGAGGAGGTTACATAACTGTCTATATTAGATAAAGGTTATTCTTTTTGAAATAGAACTGAGGTAAAAATCAGTTATCCATGTGATATATGTATGGACATATCCGGTATACGACTGAAGAGGTAATGTCTGCAGATGCTGATATTCCCTGAAGGAACCTGCACGAACCGTTCCTGTCTCATCACCTTCAAGTTGGGTGCCTTCTACCCCGGTCTTCCCATCCAGCCTGTTCTCATCAGGTACCCCAACAAGGTGGACACTGTCACCTGGACCTGGGAGGGCCCTGGAGTGTAAGTTATTTGTTAATAATAATAATATTATTTATTCCCTTTAAACCATTTCATGGTAATAGGATAAGCCATACGAACGTTTTCATCAAGATACTTCATGAATTATATATTTATAAATAGTTAATAAATCTTACGAGTGAGACCCACATATTAATAATAACAATAATAGGCGATATGACCTCGAAGGTAAAAGTCCGGGCATGAGTCACAATAACTAACTAACCAGCCTCTTTAACCTCTTTCCGATTCCAAGTCTGAATTATCCCAAAAATTGTTTAAAAATATAAACTAATTACTGGAAACAACAATGGTTAATTTTTTTCATTCCCATCACTGCTGACACCATTGTTACTTGAATGATTTCCTCACAATGAATTAACTGATCCATGTAATATTTATTATTATTTCCTTGATAGTTTCCTTACATACTATCTAATAATTATCAATTAAATGTTCCTTATTTGATTTCAGATTGAAATTAATGTGGTTGACTTTAGTTACTCCACAGAGTGTTTGCGAGATAGAATTTCTGCCGGTCTACGTCCCATCTGAAGCTGAAAGATCTGATCCCAAACTTTTCGCTGATAATGTACGAAAGCACATGGCCAAGTGAGAAACATTTACACATTATCAGTTTTGTACAATTATTCCCTTCTTTTTTCTCTCATAAATATATTCTCATATTTACTTATTAAATTCCTCATCTACTATAAAGTAAATATTACTATTCCCATGTAAATTTACATATGTAATTAATACATTTCAGAGAATTAGGTGTGCCTACACTTGATTACACATATGACGACTGTAAATTAGTGTCAAGAGCAAAGAAATTGAGCACCGGACAATTATCACCGCTTCTGAGGGCCTCTCAACTTCGTGTGAAGCTAGGGTAAGTACTTGCAAATTTATGAATTTTTAAAATATTTTCTCCAGATATACGAAATAATATAGAAGATGTTATGAGTGTATGAACACGATAACTCCTTAGAAAATGAATGTATCTATTTGAAATTTGATATGTTTAGCCAAAACCCCTAAGAAGGACGACACCTATTGGTGTCGCAGATACTGCCGTTGTAATGAATGTATTGACACAAAATTTCATATGTAAGTTTAAAACTGTATAAGGAGAGCATATATCAATCTTCAAATGGACTTCAAAATTCAAAAGTATATATTTTTGTGGGGTTAACAACATAAAAGTCTTGTTTAACTTAGTCTTTGTTTTTATTTATTCTACATATATGCCCGGTGGTGTGCAGATAGCTTGTTAATTTTGAAACACAAGTCTCAATATTTCAATATTTGTTTTATATTTCAGATTTTCCCGAAAACAGACAGAGGACAAACTTCTTTCTGACAGTCCCCATATGATGGGACACCGACAGAACGTCACTTACTCCGAGTTTGCAGACATACTCACCCATTCCCCGGAGGATCCCAACCTTCGCGAACTCTTCAGTCTTTATGACAATGTGAGTTATTCAATGTATTGTTGTGTACGTAGACAATATAATTGGTCTGTTTAATTTAGATACTATCCAAAGTTTATTTTGAACAACATGTATTTTTCCTCATTTTTATTTATGTATCTATTCATTTTATTTAATGTTGCGTCTAAATGTCCTCGTAGACTTTTGCGTCTTTAAGGAAGTGAAAGAGTGTCGTATTCGTCGGTGGGTGTTTGGAGTAGTTTTTTCATGTCAGGCGGTAGTTTGTTTTGTCTCTTAGTGTGGTGTAGTTGTGCAGTAAGTCAATAGAGTTAGTAAAATAACTAACTCTATTGACTGACTGCACAAAATAGACTCATGTCCGGGCTGTTAACTACAAGGTCATGTCGCCTACTATCTACTCGTCAGTAGATATTGTATTGTGAGCTCTGTGTAGTTGTGGTTGCAGGAGCATGTCGACTATGCTTGGGGGTTTGCACGACTTGTTCTATTCTTCGGAGTTTGTTGTCTTCCATCTGAGTCCATTCATTGTTCAAGTGTTGTTCAATTTTTCTTCTGAAGTAGGTCGAAAGGTATTGTGCTATGTTAACTGTTTGTTGAGGTAAGAATGGGGAGAGTGCAGCGTCTTTTGCAACAATGTCTGTTTTTTCGTTCACAGGAATGCCAACATGGGATGGGATCCAAATTAGTTTTAATTTTTTCTGGTTTTTGGTCAATTTTGAATCGCCTGGTTCGAGCTAAGAGAATCCGTGAAGATAAAAAATTTGGAACTTTGCGAATGAGATATGAATATAAAAGCTTGAAAAGTTCTCTTGTGAAAATGCTCCATTCTCGTTTGATTTTGAATGCCCAGTTCGATTCTTTTCCTCGTTCCAAGTAAGCTCACAAGAAAATGATCTACACAATTCTTACTTGTTTTATCACTGTTTCTATTCTCTTTCCAGGCTATACGTAGTACAGGGCTAGTTACGTAACCGATCAGAATTTCCATGATGAGTTTTCTCCAGAATTTCATGTTTTTCCACACCCTGAATCAGGATATAAATAGAATATTGGTGATCAAAGCTTGCCCGCTGACGGTTGACACTTTGGAGAGTTCTCTTCTCTGCACAGTAGTGGAATCGCATACGGCCAGACCCGTGGCGAGAAAGCGAAGGTGTCAACAAGAGTTGCTTAGTACCTCCTAGTGGTGCGGGTGGGAAACGCCTTTTCGGTTGTCTCGGAACTGATAAGGTAGGCTAAAACTAAGTAACTCGGGAGCCGGTCAGGAGGCTCTAAGGAGGCAGCCCCTCCACCTGACTCGGAGGCAATGGGCTAATAACCTGCTCCTCTTAAACACAAATTATTACGAGACCTCATAGAGAAAACGCCGGATTGATAAATGGTAACCGACCTGGAAAACGCCAAATGGACTTCAAATTAGGATATTGGAATATTTTATCTCTATACAGACCGGGAGGGCTTCAAATCCTCCTCACTGAATTGGACAAGTATAAAGTTGACATAGCTGCTATTCAAGAGATTCGTTGGACAGGTAGTGGACTGATTGAAAAGAAATTCCATACAATTTATTACAGCTGCCACCAAAAAAACCACATGTTTGGAACTGGCTTCATAGTAAGAGGAAGAATGAGACAGCAAATTATTGGATTTTCCCCCATCAACGAACGACTATGTACCCTCCGTATTAAGGGAGTATTTTACAATTATAGCCTAATTAGTTGCCATGCACCTACCGAAACGTCAAGTGAAGACGAAAAGGAGAATTTCTATGAAGAGCTGGAAAGAGCTCATGATGGTTGCCCTAGAAGCGATATAAAGATACTCTTAGGGGATTTTAATGCCAAGATTGGGAAAGAAGAAGTGTACAGGCCGACCATTGGCCTTCACAGCCTCCATGATGAAAGCAATGACAACGGGAAAAGGATTGTCCATTTTGCTGCGTCACGAAACATGGTCATAGGGAGTACACTATTCCCAGGACGACGAATTCATAAGGCTACATGGAGATCACCAGATGGAGCTACCTTTAACCAGATAGACCACTTGTTGATTAGCGCGCGGCACAAAGCCAACTTGTTGAGCAATAGAACATACAGAGGCGCAAATGTAGACTCTGATCATCACTTGATCATTGCTCGAATTAGGGCAAGGATCTCCTCTACAAGAGCTAACAGGTTGACTAGACAAAAGAAGTGGAATACGACCAAACTGAAAGACCCGGATATATGCACTACTTTTCAAAATCAACTAGAGGTACGTCTGAATGAGACATTCCGTGTAGCAAGAATGGAGAACATCCAAGATACATGGAATGGTCTGGAAACAGTCATAAATAAGGCGGCTGAAATCACTCTGGGAACTAATGAGCCAGAAAGAAAGTCCCCGTGGTTTGATGAAGAATGTAAAAGAGTAACAGAAGATAAAAATGGGGCATATAGAACTATGGTTCAGAGACGGTACACAAGGCAGGCAACCGAAAATTATAGAATGAAAAGACGCATTGAGAAGAGACTCCATAGAAAGAAGAAACGAGAATGGGAGAACAAGCAGCTCGAAGAAGTAGAGATTATGAGGGATACAAATAAGAATAGAATGTTCTTCCAGAAAGTTAACAAAGGAAGAGCCCCCTTTAAACCCAGGCTCCTGGCCTGTAGAAAAGAAGACGGTTCGCTTCTTACTAATAAGGAGGATGTACTTCATAGGTGGACTAGACACTTCAATGAATTACTCAATGAAGGAGCAATTGACTCGGAAGAGAATTATGAGATCCCCGACATCAACCAGGATGATAGAGAAATAGAGCCACCTGAGCTGGAAGAAATTCAGAACGCGATTGCTCAAATGAAAAATCATAAGGCACCTGGAGATGATGGACTACCACCTGAGCTTTTTAAGTATGGTGGCGAAGCACTGTACAAAGCCATGTACGATCTAGTATTCATGATCTGGATGCAAGAAGATATTCCTATTCAGTGGAAAAAGGCGGTTGTGTGCCCAGTGCATAAGAAAGGGGAGCAACTAGAATGTGCCAACTACCGCGGAATTTCGCTGCTCCAGTGCGCATATAAGATTCTCTCTAATGTCCTCTATAACAGGCTTGTTCCTTTTGCCGAACGGGAAACTGGTAAGTACCAAAGTGGTTTTAGGAAGGGGAGATCAACTATTGATCAAATCTTCACTCTTCGTATGATCCTGGAAAGAAGCCATGAATTTAAAATGACCACTCATCATCTCTTCATCGATTTCAAAAGCGCATATGACACCGTAAGAAGGCCCAAACTTTATAAAGCTATGGAGGAAATGAATATCCCCTCGAAGCTGATTCGCTTGGTCAGAATGACGATGCAAGACGTGCAGTGTAAAGTACGCATTCAGTCGGACTACTCTTCAGAGTTTCCCTCTAGCAAGGGATTGAGGCAAGGTGATGCCCTAGCTTGCTTACTGTTTAACTTAGCCCTAGAGAAAGTAGTGAGGGATTCCGGTATTCGAATAAGGGGCACAATATTTTCAAAATCAGTCCAACTGCTCGGCTACGCCGATGATCTGGATATTGTTGCACGGTCTTTCCCAGCTCTTGAGAGTGCCTTTCTGGGATTGCAGGAAGCGGCAGCCGCAATGGGCCTACGAATAAATGAGTCCAAGACTAAATATATGTACACAGGTGCAGACGCGAACCCCCATAGCCGAAGCATATCGATTGGCCCATATTCCTTCGAAAGGGTCAAAGAATTTACGTACTTGGGCTCTCAAATCACCACCAGGAACGAGACATCAGCCGAAATTAAGAAAATACTTACGGCAGCGAATCGATGCTATTTTGGATTGCTGAGGCATATGCGAAGCTCTCTACTGAGCAGGCATACCAAACTCCGACTCTATAAGACCCTGATCCGTCCAGTCCTTATCTACGCCAGTCAAACATGGACCCTATCTAAGTCTGACGAGAAGGACCTGTTGATATTTGAAAGGAAAATTCTTCGAAGGGTTTTCGGCCCTGTGAAGGACGGACTGGTTTGGAGAATTCGCAAGAATAGGGAAATCTACGAGCTGTTTGGTGAGGCTGATGTAGTGAGGGTGGTGAAGTTGGGAAGGTTGAGTTGGGCAGGCCATGTAGCCCGAACGGAAGAGGGCGAAGTGCCAAGAACAGTCCTTGAGGAGCCTTTGTACCGATCAAGAAGAGCAGGCAGACCGAGGCTAAGATGGGTGGATGGTGTGGCAGCTGACGCGAGAGAGCTTCTTGGACAGCGAAATTGGAAAGCAGCTGCACAGGACAGAGCCGAATGGCGGAGGCTCATTGAGGAGGCCAGGACCCACTAGGGTTGTAGCGCCAGAGAGATAGATAGGTGATCAAAGCTTGGTTCAAAATCAATGGTGTCTTACTTAGGGACTGTTTAGTTCTCATATTAAATTTTGTGTCGATATATTCATTACTTTACGGTTATTAGTTTTTCAGTCGAGCCCCCTCCTCTGATATCCCCTTTTTCTTCGGCCGATTTTGCTGAAAATGAATGGACAGGTGTCTTGTGGGGTTTTTGGGTTTACATTTACAATTTCATATATTATATCGGCAGTTATTGGGGTTTTAGTGTTGAGCAACCCCCATTTGCCGATTTGGTTTGAAAGCAATAGGTGTGGTACTTGTGGGGTTCTGGGTACATTTGTAGAATTTTTTGTCGATGTATTCATTCTATCGGGAATTAACATGTTCACATGTAGATAGAATGTTCTTTTTATTTTTTAGAATCAGGGGGCCGGAAAACATAAATTTCCGCTGAAAACTCATCATTTAATTTGTGACCGATTACATAACTTCCCCTATACTAGATGTACCTGGGTATCGTTTGTCAGTGTGTGTATGCGTGTAGACACGATAACTCCAAAGAAGAATCGATGCGAAATGTTATAAGTGTATCGAGAAACCCTTAATAACAACTTTTAATTTTCAGCTAAATCTGTCTAAGGGAGGGGGGGAATAATTGAAAAAAAAACTTATCATTGCCGATGTAGTATCAACACAACAAATTTTATATGAGGATTGACATGTCCCTGAATATATGCACAAAAATGCAAAATAAATGATAGAGATGTTGAAACTGTTATATTTCAGGATAATTCAGGGGAAATAGATCTTCGAGAGTACTTGCTGAGTGTGATCCTAGTCAGCAAGGCGGAACTTAAAGTGGAAATGATGCAGCAAGGATTCCAAGTAAGTCATCTTTTACCATACTTTTATTAGAAAAATATTAATAATTATATTGGATAATTCCATGTCAAATGACCAAGAAATCATTCATCTCCAGGTGTTTTTTATACCTTCAGTGTTGTAGATTATTACATTCCATTCTAGGTAAGGAGTTTGAACAATTAATAATTCTTTCAACTAATTTATATGTCTGAAAAGATTTAGATTGAAGAAAAGAGTACGTTTTTTTGAACAATTTTCGAATTCTGACATATTTTTACGAAATTTGATGAACTTATTTGTGGCTCTTGGGTTGGACTATTGGCAAAATTTAAAGAGGGCTTTCAAAATTAGCCAGCAAAAAGAAATACAGTGAAAATCCAGTGATTTTTGTGAATTGCTATTGTAGATTGACACAATACCAGCACACTTAATTGCAGTGGCTTCATTCCATTTCTTATTTTGTTTCTCGTTTACTTTCGCCTTGACTTCCTTACTATTCTAATTGAAATCAGTTTTGCCTTGTTAAAGCATTTTAAAATAATTTAGTCAATGTAAGGCAAATATACAATGCAGGGAACATGAACAGGGAAGTCTTATTGTCTATTCTGACGGAAAATATTTGGGTTTGAACATAAATTTCAAAAATAATAGCAACAAATTCAAATAAACTAAAGAAATGATATTCATAATAACATAGTATATTCAATAAATAATTTAAATAATGGCATTTTATTGTGAATACAATCTCTTAGTTTATTTGAATTTGTTGTTATTATATTTTGAAGTTTTTGTTTAAATTCAAATATTTTCAGTTAGAATTTTCGTTAAGACAGTTGTGGAATCCTCCTCTGTGGGAGAGGGGAGGAAGAGAAGTCATAGTCTCAGATAATCTCAGGTAGCCTCAGAATTGTGTAAATATGCCAACTTAGCAAACTTATATTGATTGAACTTTGTCCTCATGGAGTACCTATATGTATAAATCTTTTGTGCAATTAGACAATATAAATGTTAAACAAATTCTTTGATTTTATTTGTTTTTAATTTTTTTTTTCCACTACAACTACAAAAATATATTCGGTAATTTAGTCAATGTTTAAAATAATTTTCTATTGCATTTATAACAATTTGCAACTAATTAATATGTGGCAAATTACTAAGGATCGTAGTAGCGCCGGTAACTGAGGTAAAAAAACCTTGAATATGTATTAACTAAAGATTATAAAATAAGAATTTATATCTCAGTTGTAAGCGGTTTATAAACCTTATGCTTCTTCGGATGAAGGCCTATTGTGTAAGTGCAGAGTAGATTTATTTTATTAGGGAAAATGTTTTATGGTACTTTTGACACTAATATCATAATATTTTTTAATGTGTTTCAGGCTTTTGGAGGCAAAGTGACACATCACGAACTCTCTCTCATTCTCGGTTTGGTTCTTGAGATGCCTCAGAATGAATCAAAAAAGATATTTTCTGAAATTGATCTCAACAATAATGGCTTCATTACATATGGTAATTAATTGCTAAACATACTTGGTCACATCTTCTTATTTGAACTGTTATTTTGTGTAATAGGTGCAAAGATATTTGTTAAAACGTTAATTATAATAATGATTAGAGTAATCTTATTTCATCAGAAACTCTACCGCATAAACTATTTAACCTAAGACTTCAAATTGGGCAACTGAATCACAGAATAACATAATATCGGAATCTATTATTTATTTTTTGTTTCAAGGACATACAATCATGGAAAGATTTGAAAAAATTTAAAATCTTACTAAACTTAAACATTTTAATAACTGACACTTAAAATTTTCTGCAGAGATATTGTGGAACATTTAATACAAATTAAAGAAAAACGTAAGTTTTAACAAATACTGTATTTCACAAAATATGTACAATATATGGGAGTACTTTCGTTATTGCTACCATCTTCAGCCACCACTTAACATATACCAAGTGGAAGTTCAACATACCATGGAGGAATAATCACTGAAAAACGAAATCCCCATTGAAATCAATTGAGAGACAAAATTCTCGCGCAAAATATAATTTTTCGATTTGAAATGTAAAAATCCGGGCGAAGCCCTTTTCGGTTTACCATCGGACACCACTTTTTTTGAGCCGTAAACAAACTTCGACTTTTTTTCGATAAAAATATTCACAGCTGTTTTTGTCTACAAAAAGGCTAGAAAAAATCCATTTAATTCAATTGAAATCTATTTAAAGTATTAATATATTCATAAAGAACATACAAGTTACTGATAATTATTAAAACATTAACTGAGTTTTTTATACAGATATGCCTGACTCAGCTCAGTTTTTGCAAACAGCAAAATGTATTGCACACCTAGTTTTTAATGTTTTCCATGTTTTTAAGACTTGACTGTACAGGAGAAAGGGACAGGGAAAACCCTCTTTGGGGCTGGAGAAGGGGCAGTTCGGAATAGGAACTTGTTCAACTTCCACTTAGTATTTGTCAGGTCGTGGCTGAAGATGGTAGCAATACCGAAAATACTTTCATATATTTTGTGAAATAGACAATATTTTAAAAAACTTACGCTTTTCTTTATTTTTTATTTTAATCACTGTACTCATTATTTCGCCTGTGCGCTTCAAAAGACAAAATACATACCGGACATTGTATGTACTTAATTTAGGCCCTATATATTAGACTCTACTATATGATAGTATCATAGTTGTTAATTTCACTACTCTCTTTCGTGAAGCAACTTACAGAACAAATAGAGACAGAAGTATTTCGGATTCCACATTGGATCATTTTATGAACACAACTAATATGCTCTTCACATTTTGTATAAAATATGTTTTAAATTTGATTTTTCAGACGAATTTGAAGAGGTTGCAATGCGACGATCCGAATTCTCTTCCATTTATGGCTCCCTTCTGAGGCGGATCTCAGCACCAAGAGATGATACCAAATCCAAATGAACACCAAGAATTGTGGGGGGAAAAAATCCAAAAATAATAGGATCTTGTTCCGATAAAAAAAAAAAGTGTACAAAATATGTATTTGTTGAAAAGGCTCTAAACCTGTAGGCAATCAGCAGAAAGTGTTTAATTGTTGTTATTTATGTAAAATATTAATAATCCTGATTTTTGGCAATTTGGAAAAAACAAAAATAGAAATTCAAATTTTAAAAATTAACAGGAATTTCCCTGTGTCATAAGAGGTTATTTTTATTGGAATACATAATTATTTCAATATATTTATTATTAAGGTCAGTTGTAGGAATATTAATGAAGTTTTTTTATTTGTTATGTCGGGAATATTTTTATTAATTTATTTACTGTTATTTGTTTTTGTTTTTTATTTATTTTATTTATTATTGTTATTTTTATGAGTGACAAAAAATACATTGATAAATTATTCGTATAATTTATATATAAAATATATTTATATTTTATGTTATTATAAAACATATCTGTGTATATTTCAGTACTATCAGTTATTGTAGTGTAATAACTATATATAATCAACTTATAAAACCAAATTTATAAAACTGGTTAAAATTAGAATTAGATTGTGTTGCTTATATTGTATAGTTTATTTATTACGAAGATATATATACTAATAATTTCCAAATGAGTAAGCAAGCATTTAACAAAAAAAAAAAAAAAAAAATTATTATAAAACATGAAATTATCACTCATTGAAGATAGATAGATTGTAGGCCACTCAACAGTCAGAAGACAACAGGAAAAAACACTTATTATTTGTTATTTGTTCCCTTATAGCCGCTTATGATTCACATCCTCTAACCTTTGTACATCTTTGAGAAAATTGTTTAAGTTGTCTTGTTTAACAGATAGAAAGAAAGCTTTGCTTAATTTTATCTAATTTTTATAGAATTTTATGAAAAATTCTTATGATTTTGTGAATGAAATATAGGACCTTCTAAGTTGAGAAACGCGGACATATTGTGGAAACTTGTAATAAATAAATAAAACAAACTTATTTTTGAAATATTGTCTATTCCTCCTATTCCAGTTCATAACTAGACCTGACGATGGTATAAAGCCGAAACCGGTAGTTATATATGTATATATATCTTTAGTGGAATAGACAATATTTCAAAAATAAGTTTGTTTTATTTATTTAATGAAATAGGACTTTATTATAGTTTTGTTACTGCCATTATTTTATTTTGAAGTTTTTCTTCATCTTGTTCTGCTGTCTGCTCCTCTTCCTAAACACTTCCCACTGCTCTTTATTTTTAATGATGAAGGTTTCTAGTCCGTTCCTGGAATGAACTTGGCTTGGGGCCCCTGTTTTATTATGTTATAGTCCAACCATTCTCTTCAACGACTCTTTTGAAGTTTTTTGAAATTTTTTTACTTTCTCACTTATACGAAGTTTTTGGGGAAGTTATGCAATTGGTCAGAAATTCGAAGTCGAGTTGTCTCCACAATTTTGATTTTTTCCGACTCCCTAATTCAAAAAATGTTTTGTGTGAACTTGGTAACTCCTGATAGAATGAATTTTATTTACCATAAGAACAACAATTGATTTTCAGTCAAAGGGATAGGGGCGGAGGAGGATAAAGGGGGGGCTTAACCCAGAAACTATTAATAACGAAAATTATAAGAATTCAGATCTGTGTAACTAAATTGTTGATTTTTAGCCATAAAAGTCGATTGGGTTTTAGAGGGAGAGCGAAACCTTAATTGATTAATTCGTACTGGGGAAATACAATGTCGGAAATTCGCAGATATAACTTTTTTTCGTCAGATCATCTGTGTTTATCACGTATGATAGCCTATCCTGTTCTGAACATCAAAAGATATTCGACAGGAATATTTACATTTCAACAAAGGTTGTATTTCGATCCCTTGGAGGCAAGGCCCTTACCCATCTCATCCGTATCTGCCATAGACAGGCCCTTTTATTTCAGTTATTTAAATATTAAAATCTTTATATGTCGCTTCTATATATAATATATATCAAATTCTTTTCAAGTCTTTGTTGAATGCTTTATAGAATATCAGAAAAAAAAAAAAAAAAAAAATTACAATCTTATTATTCATCACTGATAAAATCAGACGTCATAACAAAAAGAAAAATAAAAAAAATAAAGCTTTCTATTAAGAACTTTCATGAACTCGCACTGTTATTTACGGTAAGAGGCTTCGTGAGGTCATCACTATTTATTATGTAGGTATCCATTGGTACTTGACTACTATAATGCAGTTTAATATTATATAGATAGCCTTTGATTGACTTATATAGAGTATTTTTTTAAATATTTTATTTCTCTGTACAAATTAGAGACCAAGCTGTGATTTTATTCTTATGCATTTTTTGTAAGTCTTTAAATTTCCTTATTCCTTAACTATATTTTACAATTTATATAGTTTTCTACTTATAAAGTATTGTCTATACATTTATTTATTTATTAAAATAGTACCTATTTTTTATTATATTTGTTTAAGTAATAGTTTGTAAAATAAAGGTCAATAACTAATAATGTTATTTATTTTATGAGAAACATTCCCTCCGTTTTTATCTACAAGTCTCCCTCAAACAAATAATTGAATTGATAAACTTGAAATTATTAAAAAACCGTTAAAATATCGAAAAGAATCGACATCTGTAAAAAATGAATGGCATATTCGCGTTCAGCGCATTACTTTCATACACTAAACTCAAAGAAATAAACATAAATATGTTTTTGTTACGTAGTGTAATGTACGATACTTAGGATTGACATGAAACCCTAACACGAAACACGCTGAACCGTCGACTCATAATACTCTTCGGACTTCTAAATAGATGATCGAAATTAGACATGATATAAAAAAACGATTACACTTATTTATTTGAAACCCTTATGGACATACAGATCATAGATATACGGTTCAACAAAAATATCGAACATAAAACGAATTCAGGCATTTCAATCAGTAACCGATAACATAGTGCCCATGACACAAATAACAGAACACTTCATAGTAACCCAGAAATGCGTATACTATCTTCACAACACTTACCACAAAACCCCCAATTGAATGAAGAAAAGAAAAAAAAAGTATTTATTTTTCAACCATAAAAAAAAAGTTTAAACTCCTTCTATTTAAGGGATATGCAATTAAATTGACGTTATACCGATTTGTAGTAGGTATATTCTAATCACAGGGACTTCTTCACACATTTTGTTTTTTTTTTCTCTGGCTTATTTCCGCGATGACCTTACTCTACAGACACCTCTAAATTTAAGTTTTGACTGCAGGAGGATGTAAGATACACAAAAATACAATTTTAATAAATAAACAACATTCTCATAATTTTGTGAACATCAAGAAATAATAGCATTTTCTACAGCACATTGTCAACTTTGATTGAAGCCCATTAAGACATAGCATATTTGTAAGATTGATGTCACACACGAATTGAAAAATGACGAGTCAATCAGATCACCAATTTTGAATATATTCTAAGAGAATTTCGGATTTTCCACTTTTAAGTTAACATAGAATTACCCTCAAATATTAGTATATTAATAAATATAGATGTATGACTAAGTACACATATGTGATTAGATATGGCAAAGACCACAAAAAAACCTATTTGAAAAGTTTATCTTATCTGTCAGTGTATAGACCGTACAGTACACACCTTTGGCGTTGTGTTCAGTTTCATGTGGTCTATATCACAAGGTAAGTTTTTATTTTATCTTCCTTATTTATTCAGATAAATTTATAATATACGATACTCAGGTAGGACACACAGCTCTTATAATTACTATTCGGGTTTAACATTGAACTTAAAATGAATTCGAACATTTCACTAAAAAGTACTATTATCAGTGTCCATCGTCAGTAAACAGTAAAATACTTATGCATGACTGGTGAACTGCAAGAGAAAGTAATGCACGAGTAAAACGAAGGATAATGGCATTATTAATATTATGCAGCAGGATTGACCAATGATGTAATAGGAAGAGAGCGATCAGGCTTTGTGGTCGATATAAACAAAGGAGAATTTCTGTCAACCTTTTGGCATTGAGTGTTCCTTCTTCAGAGCCAATATTAACATATATACAATAGCAATAAGCTTATATAAACTTAGATTATGTAAAAATAAAACAATAAAAAAACAGAAAAAAAATTTGATATCACTGTAATAATAATAATACATTTAAGTAAGTTAAAAGAAATGAATGTATAATTTTTAACCATATTCATAATCGCAATACAATATTTTGTTGTATTTAAAAAATATATATATATTCTCTTATGATGTAGAGGGCGCCGGTAGCTCAGTGGTATGCGTGCTTGACTTCTGAACTCAAGGTCATGGGTTCGTAGCCCGACCGAGGCCCTTAGTTTATTTTATCTGGGAGGTAAAATAAACTTAAGCATGCCGTCCTTCGGATGGGACGTTAAGCGATGGTCCCGAGCCTGTACGATGTCAGGTACTCGTTAAAGACCCCTACCCTAGATGAATAAAAATTTAGGGTAGGCAAAATTTAGGACTCCCACAGTAGAGTCGGGCTCATGTCCACCAGAGTGACGAAAGAGCGCTCTGGTAGTAGGCGATATGACCTCGTAGTTAAAGCCCGGGCATGAGTCATAAAACCTAACCTAACCTCTTATGATGTAGGTTTTGTTTAGTTAAAAAATTTTATTGTTTTTTTACTCAATTTTAGCTTATATAAGATTATTGCTGTTAATACTTAACATTTTTTCAGAGATATTGTGAAACACTTAATAACAATTATAAAGAATACCGTAAGTTTTTTAAAACTATTTCACAACATATATGGGAGTACTTTCGGTATTGCTAACATCTTCAGTCATGACTTAACATATACAGTATTTGTTAAGTCGTGGCTGAAGATGGTAGCAATACCGAAAGTACTCACATATATTTTGTGAAATAGACAATATTTTTTTAAATACATACTTTTTTTTTTATAACTGTTATTGCTGTTAGTTATTGTGATGAAGCTCGGGCTGTAACTACGAGGTCATATCGCCTACTACCAGAGCGCTCTTTCGTCGCTTTGGTGAGCGTGAGACCGACTCTACTGTGGGAGTCGCTAAAATTTGCCCACTTAGGTTCAGTTACCTAGGGTAAGAATCTTTAACGTGTACCTAACACCATATAGGCTCGGGACTTTCGCTTAACGTTTCATCCGAAGGTCGACGTGCTCAAGGTTTTTTTTACCTCCCAGATAAATGCCGCATGCTACCTTTGAGCTACCGGCACCCTAATATGGTTAAATGAAATAAGAGAACTATTTTTAACATAATTAATATTATTATTGCAATACCATATTTTGTTTTCTTTTAAACATTTATATTCATTTATGATGTAGGTTTATTTTATTCAAAATTTAATTTTATCTCAACTTAATCGTAGCTTATATAACGAATGCTTGACAGAAATTCTTCAAGTTTGTTTTTATCGACCATCCTGGTCTCTTCCTTCCGATAAGGGAAGTACTTTACACTGTTTATTATTTTCTGTCGCTATTCATCATTTATCTTATCGATAAGTCAAGATCAATACAGTAAACAAAGCTATACAGAATATTTTCAGACGATTTTTCATTTTGGGCAGTTTTTTCCACAACCATTATTAAAAATATGTTAGATAGAATTTTATTGGGTAGAATGTTTAAGCGAGGAGTCGCCTGGGACTTATCAAATATTTATGTTTAATAGATCCAGCTAGCCTAGTGTACGACCGCAGTTTGGAAGAATTTATACTATTCTAGAAACAGTGGAGATCAGAAATGGCTTCTTACACTCCTGGAGTACAGTCTGACCCTGAGGCAGGTTTTGTTTTTTCAGAGAAAACAATCCGTCTAGCTTTCATAAGGTAAGACTTTAACTGTATTAACATGATTACAGGTAATTGATTTAAACTCGATATTTGTAAACATTAAGTACATTATTGTAATCAGACAGGAGGAAAAGTGTCTGAGGCGCTATTTGGATCACTCAGTACAAAAAGTAAGAAATAGCTACTGCCATCTAAATCAGCAACATATTTAGGAGGTCAATTTAAGGAAAAAAAATTGATGAATCACCGGATATGTACTTCCCCAGCATAAATTAATAAAAATAAATAAAAACGTATGTTTTTAAAAATATTATCTATTTCACAAAATATACATATAAAATGTGGGAGTACTTTCCGTATGCTACCATCATCAGCCACGACTGTGTTTAATAATTGAATATATTATAATAATTAAAATTATATTGTACATTTTTGAAAAAAAAGGAAAAATCCTTGTTTGAGATCAGATACAACGTATATTGAAAACTATGGTTAAATAACACATAGGGCCTTTCTGTCACCCAAAGTTAATTTTTTATGTGTTAGTTCATGTTTCGCCCATTCGGGCTTTTCAAAACTTACTTATTTCGGTACCCATAGTAATTCCTATTTGTACATTCAACCATATCAACATTCCAATGTGTAATAATCTATATATATATTTTTTAAACTTTTTTGAATGAATCACATTGTCACATCTTGAGTTGATCTGGCTTGTTTAGTGTTGAAATGGTGACTGAAATTGTTTTATTTATTTAAAATACAAAGATATAGTTATATATTGGATTGTTGACATGACATGGGATTACATAAATACATACAAATGGAAATCACTATGGATGGTGGAATAAGTAAGTTTTAAAAAGTCCAAATTGGCAAAACGTGGCAAAAATTGTAAAAGTTAACAAATTTCTAAGACCGAAAAGCCATGCGTGTGTTTTTATTATTATTTATATTTATATATATGTATATTTTTTGTATTAAGTACGATGCATCATAGCCAAGCCTCTATAACGGCGTTATTGATTATTTACACAACATCCATGGAATTACAACTCTTTCCCGGACGGGATTCGAACCCGCAACCGTGGTAAACCATGCGACCAAAGCCCTACGCTCTAGCCCGCAAACTGTTATTTAACCATCATTTTCAATTGTACTTTTTGTTATTTCGTTAAATATTTATCACTGAGTCTATTGGATGTACCTACAAAAAACAAAGTTCATTTTAAGTTTAACAAGAAGAAAAAAGGACCCAAGGCCCAAGTATTTCTTAAAACGGTGCTGGCTGCAATGGCAATAATTATACCATTATTTAATTAACTTTTTTGTTTATACAGAAAAGTTTATGGAATAACAATCTCTCAACTGCTGATTCTTACTGGCTTCGTCGCTTTGTTCATTTTCGTTCCTCCGATTCAGAAATTCGTAAATTCTCACATGTATTTGTGGTAAGTTCAAAAGAAAACACAATTATATCATTCGCAATAAAGTATTTTTAACAAGTTCTTAAAATGTATTTATTGAATATTTCAGGATTATAGCCGTTTGTATAGTTTTCGTCCTCATAATAGTGCTAGCCTGTTGTCCAGAATTTCGTCGAAAATCACCAGCCAATCTAATTTGCCTGTTTGTACTGGTACTAGCTTACAGTTTTATGGTCGCAACTGCAGCAGCAACTTATCAAGCATATGAGGTATGTTCAACAATAAGTTTATATATATTTATAACTGAATAAAAATTAAATACAACAAGCAAATGTGCTAAGAAACAGATAATGACAATGTCCAAATGCCAGGGGGAGAGAAATCACCAAGTGGTGATACTCTCTAGTCACTGAGTTACTCTCATCAACTTATCACTGTCTCTGCTGCTGCTAAGGAGGTCTCTAGGTCATTATACTTGGATTTAGCGTACGTTAAGGTCTAGGGGGTAATAAGGAGCAATGGCTATTGTACAAAGGATTTTGGATTGATAGGTTTGGATACGCTGGATATTGGAAGCCTTGCAAAACCCCAGAGTTCAAGTCCGTAAGTCCACATACGTTTGAGTACTGTGTTATATATAGGTCGTTTTGTTTTCAAAGTTAATTTGGATCTTTTGTCTAATAGTCTTAGTAACAATTTATAACTTCTGTTCATTTCTTGTTTTTTTCAGTTTCTTGAGAGGATTCCAAGCTAGTAGTTTAACGAGTAAGAGACTTAGAAAGCGATGAAAGAGATGGAATTGTTGTTAGGTTAGACTGGAGGGCAGGTATATTTTTGACAAAGGGTGAAGACGACGTGAACTGACTTCTTGTCATTCTCCTTCACTCTCCACTTTTTGTACCAGGACTGAAGGGATATCAGATGTTCTTGGAGGTGTCTGGATGATAGGACTGGGTCGGGATGAGGAGAGAGGATGCAGTATTATCTGCAAAGGTGTGGAGTTGTGTTGATGGGTGGGGGGGGGGGGGGGGGGTATCAGCTGTATGTATTGTGTAGAGGATAGAACGCAGGATACTATCTTGTGGAACGCCAGCATTTTGTGGAGATAGGGGAGAAAGGGCAAAACCCTGGCTTACAGAAAAGGCCCTTTAGAAAGGTAAGATTTTAGAATTAGGAAGATTGTGACTGCTTTGACTTCCACGGTAAGCCCAGGTGTCAAACGATGAAATAATAAAAATTGGTTCTGATTTTGCAGGTACTCCTGGCTTTGGGCCTCACGTCATTGATCACGTTGGGTCTCACCTTGTTCTCTTTCCAAACCAAAATAGACTTCACAGGTAAATGCACGATGCTTCACTTATCTATATTTATAGTAACTTTATTATTTTAACTTCTCCAGCTATACAAAGTATAGGAGAAATTATGTAATGTATCTAAAATTCAATGTTGGGTTTTCACTGGTTTCATGTTTACGACCCTCTGATTCCAAAAATGAAAAATAATTTTCTGTCTGCCTGTTAACATGATAACTCCCGATAGAATGAATATATCGGCACGAATTGATATACAGGTTGTCCTTCATAAAAGGAAACAATCGCAAATATCTCGTCAGGGAAGGAAAATCGAGAATCTGATTCCCATTATTTGCTTACTGAGCTTAAGATCGCGGGTTCAATACCAGCCGAGGCCCTTAGGTTTTTAAGTAGGGGGTACTCGTTGAAGACCCCTATCCAGGTAGAGTAAACCTAACTAGAAAAAATATAGGACTCCCGTAGTAGAATCTAGCTTATGTCAACCAGTGCGACGAAAGAGCGCTCTGGTAGGAGGCGATATGACCTAATAGTTAAAGCCCGTCCATGAGTCCCAATAACTAAACTAATAAAGTAAATTTTAAGTTGAAATATGACATTGGTTATCGATATTAAAAATCAAAAACATGTTCGGCTTTCATTATGACCTCAATTTTTTTACAACTTCTAAGTTGAGGAACGCGGACATATTGTGGAATTTTTAATAAATAAATAAAACAAGCTTATTTTTTGAAATATTGTCTATTCCACTAAAGATAATTATAAAACTACCGGTTTCGGCCTCACACCATCGTCAGGTGTAGTTATGAACAAGTCAGTTTGTAGAGTGCACTCTTGAATTTTGAAAGAGGAAAAAGCCAACCCCATGATCCGTTTTTATTTTTGTCCAGTAACAGCCGAATTATGCACCCTCATATTTGAATTATCGATATGTTTGGTTTAACATATTTAATTATTATGTTTTTTTAAATTGTATCCCTAGATCCTTGCCCAATTTTCGCTTACTGGTAGTTATGATTTTATTTACGAAATCATTAAATTTTAATCAAATTATCGTGTTAAAAAAAAAAATAATAATAACCTAATAGTTTTTTTTTTACTATAATATTTATTCTATATAATACATATTTATTCTATATAATACATATTTATCCTATATAATACATATTTATTCTATATAATACATATTTATTCTATATAATACATATTTATTCTATATAATACATATTTATTCTATATAATACATATTTATTCTATATAATACATATTTATTCTATATAATACATATTTATTCTATATAATACATATTTATTCTATATAATACATATTTATTCTATATAATACATATTTATTATAAAAAAACTTTATGTACTATGTTTTGTCAGGTTGTGGAGGATATCTGTTTGCACTGAGCCTGGCCCTGTTGGTTGGAGGAATATTTGCGGTAATCTTCCCCTCGCGATGGTCCGAAGTGCTCTATGCTACTGCTGGTGCTGCTCTCATGGCCGTCTACATCATCTTCGACACCCAGCTCATGATAGGAGGCAGCTACAAGTACTCTGTATCTCCTGAAGAATATATATTTGCATCACTCAATCTATTTCTTGACTTTGTCAATTTGTTCTTATTCATTTTGCAGTTAATTGGCAAGCGCAACTGATTTTTTAAAATTGTAACTTAATTATTATTACATTTAGATGTTTCGTAAGTTGGTCGCTAAGTATGTAGGAAGTAATATGCACCTATTTGTGTAGGAGACTATCAGATGCGTTTTTGTATATATATTATATATAATGCACTAGGTGAATAAACCTAAGTAGGCAAAATTTAGGACTCCCACAGTAGTCAGACTCATGTCTTCCGAGCAACAAAGAGCGCTCGGGTAGTAGGGGATATGACCTCGTTATTAAAGCCCGAGAATGAACCACAATGACTAACTATAATATGCAATTTTTATAGTTATAAAACAAATTTTCCTATATCAAATGATACCTTTTAGTTGTTCTGAGAAGGGAGAATCACCACTGGGTGATTTCTCGTCTCTGAACATTTTTAAATTCTATTTTTCTCCCTTAGCACATTTGTTTGTCGTATATATTCTTTAAGCTGTTCTGAGAATGTTGTCATTGTCTTCAAACGCAATCTGATATTATGAAAATCCTAATTTTTCAGGAGAAATATTTTGAATCTAAAACTTTAAAATATATACTGTGATGATAAAATAATT
Source organism: Aradus depressus (assembly GCA_963662175.1). Taxonomy (NCBI): domain Eukaryota; kingdom Metazoa; phylum Arthropoda; class Insecta; order Hemiptera; family Aradidae; genus Aradus; species Aradus depressus. Next base: position 34,956,775 of record OY759220.1, read on the forward strand.
TATAAGCAATTGGGAAAAAATAAATATTTTCACTCAATGATAACGTGACTCTACGAGTAGGTACTAACATTCCGGTTTTGACGCAGAAAACTTAGAAAAATTGTTCTTAGTTAATGTTTTTTTTTTCTCTAATTCAATATAATATATCGTGTAAACTGCATGGTCATAACGCCTACTACCCAGAACACTCGTCACTCTGGTGGACATGAACCCGACTCTACTGTGGGAGTCCTAAATTTTGCCTACCCTAAATTTTCATTCCCTTAGGGTAGGGGTCTTTAACGAGTACCTGACATCGTAAAGGCTCGGGACCATCGCTTAACGTCCCATCCGAAGGACGGCGTGCTTAATTTTATTTTACCTCCCAGATAAAAAAAAACTAAGGGCCTCGGCCGGGTTTTGAACCCGCGAACTTGAGCTCAGTAAGCAAGCACGCATACCACTGAGCTACGGTGTTCTCACATCATTTATTATATATACTATGTACTTTATTATGGATACCATTTCTTTAGTTTATTTTAATTTCTTCTTTTTACTTCGTGCTACTTTTCTTTTTTTTTTCTAATTATTATTTTTTTTTTAGTTTATGATTAAACCCACATATTTTCACAATTACATAGACGGTAGAACTTGCCCCTTCTGTGGAGCTTCCCTTGGAAGGGGTGTCACAGCCTCAGGTAATCTCAAAATAGTATACATATATCCAACCTAGATGTCACTACCTGAAGTTAGTGCTGAAGACGGCCATGTCTGTCTGACGCTGTAATGGTTATTCTAGTATAGGCTGACCTATGTTAACATGACTTACTTTCAACGCTATACGGATGCCTTTTGGATAAAAGTAGACCATCATTTTATAAAAACACTTAAAACAATTAAGTTCAACAAAGCAAAGTTGACTGTTTCTAACTCAAAAATGTTATACCTTAAAAACATCGGAGCAGTGATATATTCATTTTAGTAATTAAAACTAGTTTTTAAACTATTATATTTTATACTTTTTTTAGATTTAAAGTGATTTTATATTTTTGTATTGAAATTCCTATTGTTTTCTTTACTGTTATACAATATTTAATAAATTGAAATATTCATACGTCTCATTCTTTTTCTGAATAATATATTATATATTTCTGTTCGGGGCAAATATTATTCCATTTTTTTTTATGCCAATATTTATGGAAAATTAATTAATATCATTTGATCAAAGCAACGAATTCGCCTAATTTTTTATTTTTACTCTTTTTTCTCTTTTGTGGCTTCATCGAAGATATCTGGCATGTGACACTACCGAAGGAAACACAAGGATGTAAAATAAAAGAAATATTCTTCGCCTTATTTTATTACCACATAACAATATATAACAGATTTTAATATTTACATTTACTCTCATCCCTTATCTTAAAATATATTTTATTAATTATAAAACAAAAAATAAATAAAATAAAAGATTAGCAACAAATTATTACAAAATGATAGTAAAAAAAACGGAACATAGAGAATGTTTTTAAAACTTTTTTAAATAAAACAGATGTAAAAATGATCGAGCACAATTATTTCAAAGAGTATATTATTGAGGAGCCAAGCAGTCTAAGTTGAGTTGCAATTTAAAAAAAAGTTCATATTAAAATTTGTTTTGAAGTCCAGTTTAAAATACTACAACACTTGATATATCCAGAAATATTTTAAAAAGATTAACATTTAGTCATATTTGTCATGAATGCGTGGCTTCTCAATCATTTAATTCATAAATTCGAATAGAAAGCTTATACCTATAACAATTGTTCTATTAACTTCTTTATTTTTCATATATAAATAAATAAATTTCTGAGAATGTATCACAGTAGCTAGGCTTATCAAGGTTTGTACATAGAATATAAGAACGCAGTATATGTATGTTTACAATAGCCAGGAGTTGAAAGAAAATAATAGAAGAGAGAGGAGTATACTTGGTATTATTGTGAATGCAAACAGGGGAAAAAATATAAATGTTTTAAAAATGTCTATATAATATTTCTAAAAAAAATGAAATAACATAAAACTGAATATCCTGCAATTAAACTAAGATTGATCAATTAAATATGTCATGGAAAATCTCACAAAGCAGTCTCTGAGATGATTGATACACAGTATCTTTACAAAGTTGGGGATAATCGAGGTTCTGTCGTGTAAATAAGAATCTCAGTATTTGGCCAATGTTTCGGAAAATATTTATTTCCTTCTTCAGAGCCTAAAAGAAAATAACAAACAAATCAGTTGGTTTTGCATTACGGATATTGGGATAACAAGAAAAACATGCATTTTAAAAAATTGAGAGGGCGCCAGTAGCTCAAAGGTAGCGTGCTTGCTTACTGAGCTCGAAATCGCGGATTCGTAACCTGGCCGAGGTCCCTTCTTTATCCGGAAGGTGGAAAAACCTTGAGCACACCCGTCCTTCGGATGGGACGTTAACCGATGGTCCCGAGTCTGTACGATGTCAGATACTCATTAAAGACCCCTACCTGCTCATGTCCAACAGAGCCACGAAAAAGCGCTCTGATAGTACGCGGTATGACCTCGCAATCAAGTTTTTTTTGTTTCTCATTCTTTTTTAGATTTGTATCTTATTGTTTTCAATTTTCATGGTATCTTATTGTCCGTAATCAAAACCAATTCATTAATTTTTTTATATTCTGTTAGGCCCTGAATAAATAAATAAATAGTTTCAGAAACGTTGGCCAAATACTGCTATTTTAAAATTTATTTACATGACAAAACCTTGACTTCTTTCAACACAGTCTCTGAGAACTTCGATATGAAATAAGAAGCATAAAGAAACAAATTATTATAAACTTCATATTTTCTCTTCAAAACAATGATTTATACGAAGAGCACAACTCAAATAAGAAACTATACTTCGTATATTTATTTAAACATTAAAATAGCAAAATAAAGAAAACAAAAAACAAGCCTAAACGTAAACTGTGCCAATTCTACGTTCGATAACGTTTAGTCATTTACCTTAAAAAATAACATTATTTTTGATTTAACCTATTTGAAGAAGTGAGTAGTAATAATATAGATTTACATATATATATATAATGGCACTTAATATTTAATTAATTTCTTTAATTTATATTTGTTGTTCATTAACCATTTTATATACAAAAAAAAAAATTAAAGAACTAAAGAGTACAAATGGCAATAAGAAATAGAGTAAATATAATAACAAAGAAAATATTTAGAGAAAAACAGATCTTTTCCAATGTGATTATATGCAGGGAGCTAAAGAGCAATAAGCCAATGAATTGAATAAGTTAAGGTACTTAACACAGTTCAAGTACAACTTGAAACAAACCTATCATTTTTATTCCATCATTTCGGAAGAGTTCCATCGGTCAAAAATGGATATTGAGTTTTCCAACAATTAAAAAACAATTTGTGGACATGATAAGTTCTGATAGAATGCATGTATAACACAACTATTATATGTATATACAGAACTCCTGGACGACACGTTATTGATTATCAGTCAAATCGGCAAAAGGGGTTGGTTTTAGAGAGAGAGTGCGAAATGAACCCCATAATTTTCATTTGATTTTCAGGAGAAGGGAAATGGGGGATCAGAGGAGGGGGTTCGACTCAATAAACTCTTATAACTGCCGATGGAATGTATCAATACATCGATTTAATATGAGCGAGAGTGAAAACTTAATTGATTAATTCGTGCTCCCCAGCATATACGTCCCCAGGTATATAACTAGTGATTCACCGTCGACTTTTTGAAAGTCAACAGTTACGAGACGGGTATATCTAAGGGATAGAAATACTAGGTGTGCAGTGCATTCTGCTGTTTGCAAAAACTGAGCTAACAGGCATATCTGTATAAAAAAACTCAGTTAATGTTTTAATAATTATCAGTAACTTCTCACCTTGTATGTTCTTTATGAATATATTAATACTTTAAATAGATTTCAATTGAATTCAATGGATTTTTTCTAGCCTTTTTGTAGACAACAGCTGTTTTTTGCACAACATTCTTTTTACTATGTGTTCTTTGTATGTTGAAGAATATTTTTATCGAAAAAAAGTCGAAGTTTGTACGTTAGAACACTGAAAAAAACGGCTCAAAAAAGGTGGTGTCCGATGGTAAACCGAAAAGGGCTTCGCCCGGAATTTTACATTTGAATTCGAAAAATTCTATTTTGCGCGAGAATTTTGTCTCTCAATTGATTTCAATGGGGATTTCGTTTTTCGGTGATTATACTTCCGCGGTATGTTCGATTTCAGATTTTTTTAGTAGTAAACCATCGTCACCGTGTCCACTACCATCGTGGCAAATTTCAGTGTGATCGGTAAAGGGGTTTAGGAGGAGTACGAGTACAACGAAATACATGAGTCGCCTAAGGGGCCTTTCACACCGAAGATGCAAGACGCAAGATGCATGCATCCTGGATGCAGGAGGCATGTGCGTCCTGCATCTTCATGATAAGCCTTTCACACCAAAGATGCACGTGCCTCTTGCACCTTCTGTTTAGTTCTTCATCTCTGTTTGGAAGATTGTGAGTTTGAAAGATAAATAATCAATCATCCGACTCTTCAGACGACGAAATTATAATTCTGGCTTGCGTAGTCAGAAGAAGACGAAGACAAAGATGCAATCGTTTATGGCAGCATCCCTACTGGACTAATGCTGGAGAGCATAGCCCTGCTATTGTGTCTCAGCAATTATTGAACCATCCAGTAAAGTTTCAGGTGTATTATAAAATGGAGATTCCGACTTTTAACAAGTTGTTGGATCTCATGGAACCGTCACTGAGCCGTCGGGATACAAATTACCGGTTGTGTGTATCTGCGAAAGAAAGACTACTGATATTTCTGAGATAAGTAACTATATTTTCCCATGAATAGTATAACTCATTTTATTTTAATTTAAAATATATTACAAATTTAAAAGTATTACAACAAATTAAAAGAAAATGAATTAAAAATTACATGTATCACAAGAAATAAAATAAAAATATTAAATGTATCAGAAAAAACGTTCATAATTGGATTGCACGTTGCTGAATTCTGGAGGCTGATCCTGTGACTCATTATCAATTGGCATAAGTCGGTTAGGGTATTCAGTAACGTGTCCTTCATTGTTTCTTCCCGAAGGAGCGCTATCATGTTCAGATGAGAATTCCTCAATAAGTTGAAGGACTCTTGTTTTGAATTTTCTTTTTTTAGTTGGGCTATAATCGGAAATGTCCGGCAATATACTTTAAAAAAAATTCAGATCTGCGTTGTTCTGCTTTGTTTCTTTTTTGCTGGCAATATATTCCGAAATCATTTTCTCGAATTCATCAGGGGGAGCTTTACTATTGTAGGGACGTCACAACATCTAATCGAAGTCTGAAATGAAACTGAAAAGAAACTGTGCGAGTCAAGCACACATGCAACGATGTGAATCACCGAGTCTGGTGAGTCAGGGGTGGGTCGGACGGGGCGAGATGGAAGGGGCGAGTATGCAAGACCAGCATAGCAAAGACGCACGCTGAAATCTCCAGCCGGCTGGTACTCGAGAGGCAAGTGCGTCTTGCATCCAGGCTGCAAGACGCACTTGAATCTTCGGTGTGAAACCTCTCATTCAATTACATGGTCCAGTGTTCTAGGATGCATGCATCTTGCGTCTTGCATCTTCGGTGTGAAAGGCCCCTAAGAAAGAGCTTCGTAAATTGAGCTCAATCATTTAACAATTTTGTTAACAATTTGAAATATGAGATATTTTAAAAAGGATATTCACTATATTTTGAGTTTTTAACCTTAATTATAGTTATATTATATCCCAAAAGTAGTTTTCCGAAAACATAAATTCATGAAGAAAGTATTACAATTCTTGGCTTACTACTACTTTACAAACATTCCAAACAGGCTTACAATATTTTCCCCAAAACGGGACAAACTTAAAGTTAAAAAAACATAATCTGGTTGAATTCATCCAAATTTCACGATATCATTCGCTATTTTAAAAATACAATACCCAATTATAAACATACTGAGTTATAAAACAAACTTCAGTCATATAACATAAAACAAAAATAATAATTACGATTATTTAATCAGACAATGTCTCAATTTCAACAAAAAACAATTTACATCCCAGGTTTTTTAAAACTTACATCATTTAACAAGTATACTAATAATTGAGTCATGGTTTTAATTCCTACAATCCTAAAGTAATAAAAATAATTTAAAACTTTTATTTTTTAAATATAAATATATATATTTTTCTTTTTTTTTCTTTAAAAAGCACCGAAGGTAGCATTAATTTTCTTAAGCATATTAAAAAACAATTAAAATGAAAACGTTTATAGACGCAAAATAAAAATAAAAAAACTTATGAATAATACATTAATCAATAAAAGATCTATGGAAGCACTTTTATTTTTTTAAATTAAATTTAAAATGAAGACAAGGAATTAATTTATAATTGTGCAAGCTTTAAATAATAATGAAAAATATACAATATAATTACCACAGCATCAATTCTCCCATTTATTTTTTGACTTCTCAAAACAATAAGTGATTATAAACGTTTCGGGAGGGCGCCGGTAGCTCAGTGGTACGCGTGCTTGCCTTCGGAGCTGTAGAACGTGGGTTCGAAACCCGACCGAGGCCTTTAGTTTATTTTATCTGGGAGGTAAAATAAACTTAAGTACGCCGTCGTTCGGTACTCGTAAGACCCCTATCCTAGGTGAATAAAAATTTAGGGTAGGCAAAATTTAGGACTACCACAGTAGAGACGGGCTCATATCCACCAGAGTGATGAAAGAGCGCTCTGTTAGTAAGCGACCTTGTAGTTAAAGCCCGGGCATGAGTCATAAAACCTAACGTAACTTAAACGTTTCGGGCATTACTCCCATCATCAGCGTAATATATGTATGTATGTGTTAGGGTTAGGTTAACTATTCCTTTTGTTACTGAGAACGTTTATGGAACATGTTTATATAGTCGAAATCTATCTTCGTCTGTCCAAGTTTTGACTGTGTGTTCGATGATGGGAGACGACACTCAAATGTTCCATAAAAGGAAGATTCTGATTAACAAAAGGAACAGTTAACCTAACCCTAACACATAACATGATGGGAGTAATGCCCGAAAAGTTTGTAATCACTATTTTTTGAGAAGACAAAAAATAAATGGGAGAATTGATGCAGTTTAAATATATTGTATATGGATCAAGAAACTCCTTAAATAACATTTAAAAAAAAAAATTAAAAATGAATTCATTTTGAGAGATGAAAAATAAAAAAACCAAGTCATCAATTCTATGACCAATGCCATCGGAATTAAGAAGTAACAAAAGAGAAGTCGGACAGAAATTCAGGCACATTCGTTTTATATATTTTCCTCAATTATTTCAAATTTGATTTATTTAAAAACTTCATCTCTAGCAAAAAATTATGATTTTTTTGTCTTTCATATCTGAATAATTATGAAGATGTGTTATCTCATTTCATTAAAACAAATTTTTATAAAAAGAAAACGAATCGAACCGAACAGTCGAATCAGGCTGTGTGGCACATTTGAATAAAACCAGTAGATTATATCTATCTGTAGCTTCTTTACGTTAAATACTGGTGTTATCCTTCAACCATATCATAAAAATAGAACAGGATCAATTATTTTAGGAAGAAAACCCATGAAAAATATTTGCTATTTCACACATTATGTACGTTTAAGTTAAGATTTTTTTTTCTTCTTTTCTCACATATTAAAGTTTGTTATTAAAACATATAAATGCAGATTTAAAAAAATATGCTACACAGCGTTATTCGACCTCAGCCTTCAATTATTTAGATACACCAATCTACAGTAGTGACATAAATTAGATAAAACATAAATAAATTAAGAAAAATATGTTAGGAGTTCAACACTGCTTCTTCACCTTTAACAAAGACAACATCCTTATACACAGAACCATGTTCTTTAGTATATACAAAACTATTAGTTATAATTTGATTTTTTTAATTAACAATCGATTGTCGAATAAAATTTGAATTAAAAAAAAAAAAAAAAGTTTTTTTTTTTCAACATAATAACATTAGAATAATAATAAAACAATTTTTTTTTTCTGATAATATGATTATCTGATATCAGGAACGTCTGAAGACAACTGATCAAGCGGGAACTGATGTCATCAATAGCTGAAAAAATAGAAAAAAACAACATTTAATATACTTCCATAGAAATGTATAGAAATTAAGCCAAATCTCTTCGAAGTTCGGTGGATAGTAACGATTGAGATGAGAATACATATATTTTTCTTTCAGTTGCGGAAGGGTACAAGTACACTTCGAATGCTGACTCATGTCAGGGCTTTAACTACAAGGTCATATCGCCTACTACCAGCTATGGAAGTCCTAATTTTTGACTACCCTAAATTTTTATTCACAAAGGATAGGGGTCTTTAACGAATACTTGACATCGTACAGGCTTGGGAACATCGCTTAACGAAGGACGGCGTGCTTAAGTTTATTTTACCTCCCACATAAAATAAACTAAGGGCCTCGGCCGTGTTTTGAACCCGCGATCTTGAGCTCAGTAAGCAAGCACGCATAACACTGAGTTAACGGTGCCCTCAACGCGTTTGCTAGTAAAAAGAGATATTCTTTTTTTTCCCCTCTGAATTTAAAAACATAGTAAATAGAATATCTAACTTTAAAATTATTTTTTAGACCCAGGGGGTTGCACTTGCCACTTCTTTCCACCAGAACTTATAATTTACCTTTTTCTGCATAAGACAAAATAAATTTCATCTTCATTCCGACACCTTTATTACGAGTATGTGATCACAGATGACATGACGACAAAGTAAACATACAAAAATAAAACCTAGAATCTGTGTAAATATATTTGATCTGGGGTTCGTTAATTAACTATTGTATAGTTTTTCAATTCATTCTTGACGTCCAGCGGACTTTTAGTAACGTAAAATAGGCACTACTAAGTGTATCTTTTCCTTATGATGTCAATATAATACATGAAAACAAATATTCAAAAATGTTTGTTTTTCCTTCATGCAGCCACATTGTCAATGTTCACAACGTCAAGTTCAAATTTCAATTCGTCGCTCCTCATATCTTGAATTTATGGGACAAATCTATAAACGTCTTCTTCAATGGCACTTATCCATGTGTTTTCTGGTAAAACACTGCAGGTATATTGAGGGAAACAGCATACAAAAATACCCTGAATATCAGTGGCAGTTAACTAAACGAACTTGAAAGAAATAAAACTTGTTTATTTATGATATTGTCTAATTTCACCAACTATATTTACATGGGAGTACTTTCGGTATTTCTACCATCCTCAGTCAAAAGCATAAGAGATAAGACTCTCAGTCTTATCTCTTATGCTTTTGGCTGAGGATGGTAGAAATACCGAAAGTACTCCCATGTAAATATAGTTGGTGAAATTAGACAATATCATAAATAAACAAGTTTTATTTCTTTCAAGTTCATTTGAATTATTTCACAATATCTCTGCAATAATGTCAGTTTTCAGTTAACTAAACAGTGAGGGCGCCACTCTGCTCGAGATTCCGGATAAATTATGCTACTCCCATATTTATTTATCGATGGCCAGAGACATGTTACAGAAATATAAAATAAACTAATATACAACCAAATAATAACTATTAAATTGAGGGGGCTTCAGAGGTTGCGTGCTTGCCTATTGTGCTCAAGCTTGCGGATTGAAAACATGGCCGATGCCTACTAAAACCTTGAGCACACCGTCCTTCGGATGGGACATATATCATGATCCCCTCCCACAGTAGAATCAGTCTCATGTCCAACAGAGGCTCTTTCTTCGCCCAGGGTAGAGCCACTAAGACTTGAGGGCAATGAGCCTCCGCTTTGTCTCTAAGAAGACGCATCTCACATAATAATAATAATACCTAAACGGTGTCCAGACTCCTGACAGCTCATCCCTTCTATAGTAGTGGGGCCTGTTGTCTCTGAACACTGTAACCGCTGGAAACGGGTGTTCTTGTATGTACTTCAAAGTTGACCGGATCTGAAAAATTCAAAATAGAGGATACCAATTTGAATAATAATAATAAGATATATTTATAGAATACCACTAAACAGTGGACAGAAACTCCGGTTTCGAATTTACCTTATTTAGAAATTTCTATGTAATCAATTTTACGAAAAGGAGGAGTCTAAGATTGGACTTACATGCATGGCGAAATGAGGGGGCTCGACCTGAGGGGAGGTGGAGAGATGCTGCAGGATGACTTCGTCAGGCTGCTCGAGCCAAAGGTCCACCCCCCTCAGAGGCTGATAGTTGAAGGGGCCTATCCGGAGCAGGCCCAGGCTGCAGTCGTACATATCCAGGATACTCTGCAACAGAGAATCACATCTTGATAATGTGCTTACATGCAGTGACCAATCGAGAAATTAACGTAAAAGTCGGTGAATCGATCAAAGAGTTGAGAATCCATTCTATCAGAGAGATCGGCCTCACCTTTCCTTCGGACGACTTTGCTGAAAATTAATAAGTGTCGTCCTTATGAGATTTTGAATTCACATATGAAGTTTTCATTTCAAAAATTCATTACAATTTATTAGGCAGTTATTAGAGTTTTTGAGTTAAGCCTCTCCCCTAATTCCCCAATTTCCTTTTTCCGATTTGGCTGAAACAACAGATGTATCAAATAGAGTGGAGTGCTATGCTGTAACAGGTCTATCTCGTAAAGTGTGGCCAACCTCCCCTAAAATAATATACAGGGTTGCGTTACCTGCTGTCCTCCACCAAGCTGCCTAGCAGTCCTCAAGTTGGACTCAGGACCCTTGTCTGGGAAGGTGGCCGGGAACAACTCCCCTGTTTTCACATTGATTCCAACCCCGTAGAGGACCGGCCAATGAATACCGCTCCTGATGGTAGTGTTCAGATCCCCCGTGCAGGCCATGATCAGCTCCATGTCGAACGGCTGCTTGTGGAATGTATCTAGATAACGTCACAGAAAATATCTCAATAATACACAAAATATGAGAGAAACAAATAAAAAAGTTAAATAAAAAATTTAAAAACCCTCGACACAAAAAATTAATCTTTAAAAGAGGGGGGGGGGGGGGGGGGGCACTTGAAAGGCTTAAGGGGGAGGGACTTGGCTCTATAAACATTTGAGCCCCATCTCCAAGGCTCTAGCTGTAATAGAGGCCGAGATACCTACACAGGCTCTGATGAAACCTGAAGATCTTGGAAATGGCATACCTGAATTCCACCAAACATGGCTAAGAACCATCTCGCAAATACCAACTTTTGAAAAGAAAAAAACACTTTAAAATCGGTTCAGTCGTCTTGGAGCTACAACGCCATAGACAGACAAAGGCTTCAAACTAATAACACCCCTCCTTTTGCGTCGGGGATTAAAAACAAATAACTTATTAGACATTTATATTGTCTAATTCAAAACAAAATAATATATATATATATATATATTCAACACAAGTTCAACAGTAACATTTAAGTTTGCTAGTTTTGCGAGGAAGTCCTGCTTCAACGGAAAATTCTAGATTTTAAACGTAAACTTAAAAAAAAAACATAACTAAAGAAATGGTATTCATAATAGATACTTATAATCATATGAAGTAATTAATAACAGAGAAAACATGAAAATATAATAAAATAAGTAAATGTGTACATAGTAGATAAACATAAAATATATTATATTGAGAGGAATAAAAAAATAAAATAAGTAAATGTGTACATAGTAGATAAACATAAAATATATTATATTGAGAGGAATAAAAAAATAAAATAAGTAAATGTGTACATAGTAGATAAACATAAAATATATTATATTGAGAGGAATAAAAAAATAAAATAAGTAAATGTGTACATAGTAGATAAACATAAAATATATTATATTGAGAGGAATAAAAAAATAAAATAAGTAAATGTGTACATAGTAGATAAACATAAAATATATTATATTGAGAGGAATAAAAAAATAAAATAAGTAAATGTGTACATAGTAGATAAACATAAAATATATTATATTGAGAGGAATAAAAAAATAAAATAAGTAAATGTGTACATAGTAGATAAACATAAAATATATTATATTGAGAGGAATAAAAAAATTAAATAAAATACCTTCATTAATGTCACTAGGTTAATATTTTTTTTTTTTTCAATATAATATATCATGTATTTATTTATAATACATATTATGAAAATATTTATTTATTTTATTCTTCTTTTCTCTCTTATTACTATCATTTCATATGGCCCTTATTTCATTTATTTTTATATGTATACTCTATTATGAACAGATACCATTTCTTTATGTTATTTTAATTTCTTACTATTATATTTTTGATGCTTTTCTTCTTTAAGGCCTTTCGACCATGAGGGTCATGAATGCATGAACGACGGATCACCAGGAAAGCCGTGGAAGCCAGAGGCAGGTACCCATCTGTGGGGATCCTATCGGACTAATTTTAATGCGCGCATATTTATAATGATCGTCGCGATTGCTCTTTGTATAGCGGAATAAAACGGTTACATAAGGCTGAGTGAGAAGATATAAGAAAATGTGGTTTAATAACTTAGGAGACTTGTGAAGTACAGAAAATTAAATAGTTGGGTAATTTGGAACTGTCATCGGATAAGATTTCGGTAATATCCACGGCAGGGTTGGAAATCTCTCTCTAGTGACTACGTTATGCATTCGGCAAGATGTCTGACAGACAGTCCCGCCCCGCAGGACTGACACAGAGGAGGGAGTTCCCGATCAATCAGCTGTCCTAGTTTATCTTTAAAATCAAATATTTTCACTGAACCCCTCAACTGATCTGGCTGAAATGTTGACATAATGAGACATTATAGTTTCAGGTTTCTACCTTTATTAGAAGTGACTGAAAAAAGCGATCGGTAGATTTGACGAATTAATATAAGGAATATAAAAACAAAGTCCTAGGAGTTATGAGCCAATGGTAGAACACTCACGTAGGATATTACAGAAGAGTTCCTCGGTATAGTTGTGCGGGTCCGCGTATCCACCGACAATCTGCAGCTGGAGACGTCCCTCCGGATATCCGAGGGCCAGTTCCTGTACCCTGGTTACCAGGAGAGTGAGTCCTTCCTCAGTGCCTGCCCCATCGCAATGGACCATCCCCACAGCTCCACTAGCTGAAAAACACATCCTCACATCAGTTAACTTCTACTCTCCCTCCATATACAAGAGGACTTACGACTCTTCTTCTGGATTATATATTGGAAATATCAAAATAAAGGAATAAAAAGTCGTCAGTGAAACACCAGTTGAAAATCAATAAGTTTCAGGGACTTATCAATATTAATAATATATTTTCTGTTGGTATATTCGTTTTATCGACAGTTATCAGGATTTTTGCTTATATATTATATAATTCGCACACATAATAGCTTGTGAATCCTCATACTAAATTGTGTATAGTTACATTCCTTACATCGGCTGTTATTGGGGTTTTTGAGTGGTTGATATAATTTCGTTACCGGTCACTGCAGAAGGTGCTCGGATCGAGGACTGTGACCCGAGACGCCAAAATAACAATTTATAAAACAGTCCTGAGACCGGTCGTCACATATGCGAGTGAAACCTGGGTCCTGACTAGGAGGGACGAAGTCTTACTCAATATGTGGGAGAGGAAGGTATTGAGGAAGATATACGGCTCTATTCCGGAGGGGGATAGATGGAGGATACGGACCAATAGGGAGCTGAGGGACCTGTACAAGAGCCCGGACCTGGTGGCCTTAGTGAAGCAGGGGCGGCTGCGATGGCTGGGGCATTTACAGAGGATGGAACCAGACAGATTGCCGAGGAGGATACTGGAGGGACACCCGGGAGGACAAAGAAGAGGTAGACTCCGCTTACGTGGGCTTGAGGACGTGGAGGACGACCTCAGAACGTTGGGTGTGAGAAGATGGAGGCGGGAGGCCGAGGATAGAGTAGAATGGCGGAAGATTGTTGGGGAGGCCCAGGTTCTACAAGGAGCGCCAGGAAAAGTAAATTAAGTAAGATATAATAATTTCGTTGATATATTCTTTCTATCCGGTATAAATTCATTATCGTGTTCACAGACACATAGGCATTTTTGCTTCCCCAGTTACACGAAGTAAGTATAGGGTTATCAGTTATTTTTATTCGGTTAAAAATTCGATGTTGAGTTTTCAACGGAATTTCATGTTTTCCGAAGGGTCTCTGTGTATGTGAACATGATAACTCCCGATAAAATCAATTTATCGATATGAAATTTTATATATGTAGCCAAAACCATTAAAGGACGATATCCATGGATTTTCAGCCAAATCAGTCAAAGGTAAAGAGAAAAATAGGAGGGAGGCTCAACACAAAAACTCTAATAACTGCCATTGTAATGAATGTATCGACACAAAGTATGAGGATTCAGAAGTCACTATATACGTCAAATATTGAGTTTTAGCTCAAACGGTAGGAGGGATAGCGGAAACTTGATTGATTCTTGAAATCAGGGAGTCGAAAACTCAACATATAATATCTGACTGATTACATATAAGTTTAACTTGGGAACTAAAGAGATTCGTAAGTTTATATAACTCTATTCCAGATGTAACAGAAAGATAGTTTTAATTCAGAAAACGGATGAGAAGAGATAGTGGGGAATTTTCTGTATGAACGAAAAAATCAATTAAAAAAACTACTTTCAAGATAAGAGTGTCGTTTTAATGAGAGAAGTTCTTAAAACATTATCTCTATTTCACAACAGATAAATATATATTTCTTTAAAATAATAGCTGAGATAGTGAGGGAGTGACTGAGTCAGACTATAATTGTGTCTCTGTCAGAGGGACCATTCGTTAACTAGTTGATATATCTATCAGTTTCATATACTTCAGTCCACGCTTCTACTGGACTAGACTTTAGTCTGCTATGGTCAGGTTTTTTTTGTAAATTGGTGCATAAAATTTCATTTAGGTATAACAATTAACCTTCATCTCAAATCTTAACCAATTCCAATATGAATAAATAAAACAAACTTATTTTTTGTAATATTGTCTTTTCCACTAAAGATATTTATAAAAATAAAACTACCGGTTTCGGCCTCACACCATCGTCAGGTCTAGTTATGAACTGTTCATAACTAGACCTGACGATGGTGTGAGGCCGAAACCGGTAGCTTTATTTTTATAAATATCTTTAGTGGAAGAGGGCGCCGGTAGCTCAGTGGTCTGCGTGCTTGACTTCTGAGCTCAAGATAGTGGGTTCGTAACCCGACCGAGGCCCTTAGTTTATTTTATCTGGGAGGTAAAATAAACTTAAATACGCCGTCCTTCGGATGGGACGTTAAGCGATGGTCCCGAGCCTGTACGATGTCAGGTACTCGTTAAAGACCCCTACCCTAGGTGAATAAAAAATTTAGGGTAGGCAAAATTTATGACTCCCACAGTAGAGTCGGGCTCATGTCCACCAGAGTGACGAAAGAGCACTCTGGTAGTAGGCGATATGACCTCGTAGTTAAAGCCCGGGCATGAGTCATAAAACCTAACCTAACCTCTTTAGTGGAATAGACAATATTTCAAAAAATAAGTTTGTTTTATTTATTTATTACAAATTCCACAATATGTCCGAGTTACTCAACTTAGAAATTCCAATATGCCCTATATATTTGAAAAACTTTCTTATTTTTTATTTTCTTCTTTTAAGGTGCATTTGCATTTTACTTCTCCAGCTATAAGAAGTATAGGGGAAGTTATGTAATCGGTCAAAAATTCGATGCGGAGTTTTCAACGGAATTTCATGTTTTCCGTCCTACTGACTCCAAAAATAAAAAAATAAAAAGTTGTCTGTTTGTGAACACTATAACTCCTGATATAATGAATGTATCGACACGAAATTTGATAAGTGTAACCAAAACCCTCTAAGGACGACACCTATTGATTTTCAGCCAAATCGGCCAAAGGGAAGGGGGGATTAGAGGGGAGGCGTAACATAAAAACTCTAATAACTGCCGATAGAATGAATGTATTGACAAGAAATTTTATATGTGTGACCAAAACCCTATAAGGACAACACCTATCGATTTTCCGCCAAATTGGGGCATATCAGGGGATGTCAGCGGAATGAGGGCATATGTACCAAATTTCAGCTTCACTAATAAGTGACTAAAAAGCCATTAGCAGATTTGACGACCAAACCGTATTAGTATAAGTTATGTAAAATAATTTTCACTATTGGTCTAGGATATATATATATATATATATATATATATATATATATATATATATATATATATATATATATATATATATATATATATATATATATATATATATAATATAATATATATATATAATAGTCGAAGAATTTCATATAGTTATAAAATTTATCCATAATCTATATTCTATTATCCATTCACTGTAGAAGCGTCTTTCAAGGTAAAATGTGTTAAAATTATGAATCCAATTGGATACTTATGAATCATGCGGATTAATCCCATCCAGATCCTTCGATGTCAAATTCCAAATAACCAAATATTCACCACAATTCATGGTAAAGGATGTCTAACGAGACCAATCAGTTACTTAATTTTAACATTTATTAATTTCAAAAAATAATTCAACTTACTTGTATGCCTTAAAATGACAATAATACAGGTTGTAACATCATCCGATCCTAGTATATTCACGTTTTCTGAAAAATAAAACAATATATAATTAAATAAAGATAATACACATACAGGAACACTTTAGCTATAGTTACATTTCTACCCAAAGGAATGTAAATATCAGAGCATCCCATAACTATAGTGTTTTGCTCCTAACTAAACGTGACAACGGTGTAATGCGAAAACTGGGAGTTTATATGTTATAAATTTCTTGAGGAATAGACATTTCAAAAAACGAAGTTATTTTTTATTATTTCACTCATTGTCTGCGTTTCTCAACTTAAAAGTCATCCCATAGCTGTCATTTTTTTAAAATAATTTGTATTCCAACTTTATTAGTTTAATTCCTCTAGATTATGATTTGTGTACAAACAGTGTTTGGAAACGGATTAATAATTCACTTTTAAATTCGAAATTATTCATTATAAGAATGTTTACATTAAGATAGCTTATAATTTAGATACTTAAGCTGATCTTAACTCTTAGAGACTGACACACATTAGAATTAATTTTTCTGGAAGTAATGAAAGAATTTCTGTCTGTCGGTGAACACGATAACTCCCGATATAATGAATGTATCGACACGAAATTTTATATGTGTATCCAGAATCCAAGGACGACATCTATTGATTTCAGTCAAATCTACCAAAGGGAAAAGGGAATAGGGGAATACGACCGAGCCAGTCAGTCTGTCATTGTTGCATCAAGTGCATCTTTGTGGTCCTGCATTTGTATTCATTTTTATTTATAATAATTAATGGAAGAATTAGAAACTTTATAAGCCTTACCAGCTTACATTTACATCAAAAAAAGAAAACCAGCAGAAAGGATGGCTTTCAGGTAGAAAACAATTAAGCCTTTTAAATTTGATTCAAGAACTCTCGCACGAGCCTGTTGACATAATTACCTACGGATGGATGAGAAGACGAAAGGTAACTAATATGAGACAAGCCATCACTCCTCACCAGAGATTGACTGCGGTTCTTAGCAAGGATATGAAGAGTTGTATGAAGAACTGAAATTCCCTACAGCTATTTCACCCTAGGCTTTGGGCCAGATAATACCTCGCAAGTTGCCAAATACATTCATGTTGTTTATATTTTTCTATCATCTCCAAAACAAAATCACGAACGTTAGTGCCAGTCATGTTTACAGTTCAACGTCTGATTCATAACTGATAGTGGTTTGTATCGAGGATTGCACACACACGATGAGTCCAGTGGATGACTCGGGGTTTTGCCACACACGGGAAGGCCATTGGATGGGTCGGTGGATCGGCGTCATGTATCTTGGACTGCTTGAAAACGCCAAGCCACACTGATCCATCCTACTTTCCGCACACACGGTGAGTTTTGGGATCGGCCGATGTAATGAATGTATCGACACGGAATTTGATAATTGTGACCAGAAGAACCCTATAAGGACAACACCTGATTTTCAGCCACATCGATGAAAGGGAAGGGAGGGATTGGAAAGAGGCTTAACTCAAAAACTCTAATAACTGCAGTTGTTATGGATGTATCAACACGGAATTTCATATGTGAATTCAAAGCCCTATAAGGACGACACCTATTAATTTTCAGCGTAATCAACCGAATGGAAAGGGGGGATCAGAGGGAGGGCTCAACTCAAAAATTCCAACAACTGCAGCTGTAATGAATGTATCGACATGAAATTTTATATATAAGTTCAAAGACTACATCTATTGATTTTCAGTCAAATCATTACAGAAACTATAAATATCAATAAGTAATAAATTAATTAAGTTAATTGCACCATGTAAATTACCAGTCGAACAGAACGAGACTGAAGGTAAGTGGGTAGTGGCCTAGTTTATATTGGCCGGTGGAGCGAAGAGAGGCCGCCATTTATATTAACTGGACACTTTGTAGAAACTCCAATAATAATAAATATATTATTTAAAACTAATCTATCACAAGAAATATTATTTATATCCAGGATACCTTCATCAATATTCCTCCAGTCATTACCAGAAATAGTCAATGAAGAGAGAAAGGATCGAATAGTGGTCTTTTAAATAATTTTGTCAGTCAAAGGACGCATTGCGAGAGATGAAAATGTAAACAAAACTATTTTTGAAAAAAACTTAATTTATCAAAATGTTTTAATTCGTATAGTTAGTTGTTGTGACTCATGCCCGGGCTTTAACTATTTATTTTATTAAAGATTGCCCACAGTTCGAGCTCCGGGCAACCAGAGTCCTTTGATATTATTATTTTTTTCCATAAAAAAAAAAAAAATGCTTTTACGGCAAACTTATATATCACAAAAGTCAGATAAAATATCTGCCGTGATAAATCGTAAATAATAACATTTTAGATAAATTAATTATTTATTTTACTAATAAATAAATAAAAAATGTATTTAACGTGTTTTAGAAATTTGACAAATTAATTAAGAAAGACACATTTAGACAAGAAATTACAATGAGCATTAAGAATACAAATATTGGAAAGTAATTCAATAAACATTAGCTGCGTCCACCTGCTACCTTGATCTTGACAAACAAATTAAATTAGAAACTGTGATGTTTACTTATTTGAATTTATATTCCTTTCATATTTCAAACCTGTCTTTTATTAGGTCTGAATGATAGATGAAGAAAAATGTTTTTCGTTTATTGTCATCAAGGGATCAAAAATAACTATTAAAAAAACATGGATTTCCGAATTATTCGCAGCGATTTACATGATAAATATTTAGAAATAGCTACTAACGATATAGAAGTTAACAAAAATTGGTTAGTTGATTTTTTAGTTTACTTTTTTTTGTTAATTAAAATACATTTTTTCCTAATAAAAAATTATATGGTAATATTAAAATCTCTATTTTACAAACAAAAATATTTTATTTTCGAATAATAAGTATTTACAAATAGTGAAGAAAGAGTATACATTGAAATTGAGTAGGATTTGAAATTTTGGCCAGACTTTTTCAAATATGGACCAGTTTGCGACGGCCTCCTTGTATTGTGTAAACTATTTCTTGCTATTATGAAATGTTATTATATTAGAAAAGTTGATGGTTATCCAAGTCAGGTTATGCCAACTTCGTTTTGTCTTAAATGGTCAATATTGTGATAATGATTCCCAATTTGCGCCCGGCGCCCCTAATCCCCCTACGAAGTACACCCAACTTACTGTCATGTGAGACTGTGACTGCCATCTCTCGCTGCTGTAAATAGAGAAGTCCCACTGGACCGACCACCTTGGTAGGCATGGAGGTGAGTCGATTAGCTGTCTCTCTGAGGGCTGGATAGGCGGCTGCTAGGGACCGTGAGTCGGGGAGTGGCTCCTCCAGGGGGCTACCCCCCACTGACACAGGCATCCTCCTCTGTATAAACACAAACACACACTCATTAGACACATTCTGTTCATTACACTAAACATAACTCTAGGATAAGCAAACTATATAATCTATGTAATCACATGATCAATATAGCGGAACTAGTAAGGAGTTGTAGAAGGAAATCGAGGTTCTGTCATGTAAAAGAAAATTCAAAATTTGGCCAACGTTTCGAAAACTATTTATTTTCTTCTTCAGGGTCTTATAATGACTTGAGTGGATCACACAAACTCACAACACCTTCACCATACACATCCACTCAAGTCATTATAAGGCCCTGAAGAAGAAAATAAATAGTTTTCGAAACGTTGGCCAAATTTTGAATTTTATTCTACACGACAGAACCTCGATTTCCTTCTACATTGAAAAGATACTGTCGACTCTATTAATCATAGTAAAGAGAACATAACATATTCTGGTTCAAGGAGGTTTCGGAGCTATGCTGTTAACATAACTATGGAAATTCTAATGATATTTATAGAGGATAGATTCGAAAGGAGGCCATTGATAACTGCTTGAGTCTCTAACACGCGAATTTAAGGAGGAGTTATTATATAAATGCGGCCAAACAAGATTTTATATAATAAATAAAGAAATAACTTGGAAATTGAACGATAATTGTAATTCACTTTATAGTAACACGATATATTACTTATTTTACTTAAGTATAATAATGAAATCAACCCTGGAGAAATTCAAACGCCACCAGCAAGATGAAATGTTTATACCTGGTATATAAGAAAGTATTGTAATCGTGCGAATATCCGAGATCGAACATTCAACGGATCAAAAATCTTTCTAACTAAAAGTTGTAAAGAAAACTAAAATTAATATTTTATATGAAATACAATTTTTTGCAGGTCGTCCGGTTATTGAGATATATGCTGAAAAGCGTCCTAAAATGAAGTCATGAAACACATATTTACCGCATTAATTTTGAAAGCGTGCTTGCTTACTGAGCTCAATATCGCGGATTCAAAATCAGGCCGAGGCCCTTAGTTTATTTTATCTGGGAGGTAAAATAAACTTAAGCACGTCGTCCCGAGCCTGTACGAAGTCAGGTACTCGTTAAAGACCTCTACCCTAGATGAATACTATTTTCATAAAACTCCCACAGTAGAGTCGGGCTCATGTCTACCAGTGACGAAAGAGTCCTGTGATATTAGGGGATATGACCTTGTAGTTAATGCTCGGGCATGAGTCAAAATAACTATTATTTGTAGTTTTTAAGAAAAATAAAAAATAAAAAATAAATAAAAAAATATGTGATGTGGCCATTACAGGACTTACAGATCACGCTCTCTCTCCTTCTCAAAATTATTTCATACTGACATTACTGAGTATAAGAAAGTCACTCTCAGAATGACGCAGTACAATGAAATACCACTGAGCCAACGCATTACTTTCATATGCCCAGTAATGCCAGTATGAAATGATTTTCTGTGCCGTGAGAACTCAATTTTCATAAGGTTGCGCTTTGAAGGGACATGTTCTGTAGTTATTCTGGTAACCAGAGCAGATAGTTTGGGTAATAAATAAATCATTATTTAAATACGTAAGTAGCATTCAAGTAATGCACCCATAAAAAGAATATAATTACTGAATTTAATTATTAATTGAAATAGAATCAATGAAGAAAAGAATGATTCACTAACAGCTATATATCATAGAAATAAAATACGTTGTTTTCCCACTGTTTTCTTTCCGACCAGAACCGCGTTTCAACGTAATTGCGTCATCATCAGTGGCACATTTATAAATACATATGAAACATAAATAGTAGTATCAGGATACAGAATAACAAAAAAATATATAATAACTTACCACCCCGTATAGTGTGTTGTCTAATTGAACTCTGCTCTGGCTAACAGCTCAAAGGGGAGTGTAAACAATGTTTATTCAACGCACTCTATATAATAAATAATAAATAAATACTTAAATTAAAAACTAAGTTCTAAAATTTTGGCTGTTGGTAGAATAGATATTTTATTTATTATGTATATCATTTTATTTTCGTTTAAATGTATATATATATATATATATATATATATATATATATATATATATAATATCAGCACAAACTAGCACAAACATATATATAATATATATATATATATATAATATAATATAATAATAATATATATATATATATATATATATATATATATATATATATATATATCGATCCAGAAGACTGCATTTACTGTTTTAGTTAATTTCAGTGCTATGTAATAATTCCAATTATGAATGAAATAAATACGTATATGAGTAATCAATGGAAGAACTATTTGACAATATGATCCTATCCAATGTTTCAGGACAACACAAATAGTTAAGAAGAGTATTACTTCGCAGTAACATGTGATTCATGGCTAATGACAACAGATACTCAAAGAAGTGAACTAGTTTTACTCAATGACGACACTGACCAATTACTGCCCTTGTGTCATTCGTACAATTGACTGCCAACCTAGAACAATGATATGATCACCTCGCCTCGCCTAATGCAATTAATTATAGATCTTAAATGGAAGTATATAGGTAGATTTTTGCACAGAAGTATATTAAATACCTCAGCTATGTCCTAGGCAATGACCGGCTCCTTCCCAGCTAGTTTGTGCTGATTTGCCGGTCAGTCATTAGATTAGATTAAATTTTCTATATATTAAATACTAGCTAAACTCGCCATGAGTTGCAATGGCTATTTTCGTAATAAAAAAAAAAAAATTAAAATTTGTCAAACTACTTTTTAAACCGTTCCAGTGATGTGTCAAACATAACCCATAAGTTTGAGTGCAATATATTTGACAGTTTCGCTTCCTATAAGCCTCACACATAAGGACAGTCATTTATATACACAGGGTGACCCAGATAAGTGGGTCACAAGTGAAATAACTCCTAAACGGTTAGAGATATCAAAATTGTGCATAGGACTAAAGTTCTAGCACTCGCCGAGAGCTACAGAATGGCGTCCTCAAAAAGACATAAATGACCCTTTTAATGGCTCAAACAGCCCTTCGAAGGGCGGAGTTCCCTTTTGACCCTTAAGTTTCATTACATTTTATTAAAGTGCTAAAGAAACAAGGAAGAACTGTGCAAACTGATTTTTGATACGTCAAGTAGTTCACGGAAAAAAAAGTTTAAAGTTGCACGTTTTTCTTATTCTGAAGTTATTAAATTCCAACTAACTTTTTTTGTTTATGTTTTTGTACTCAGTATTTATTTATTAATTTATTTTTAGTTTTTTTAGTATTGTTAATTCTAATCCACGTGTGTCAGACTCTAAGAGTTAATATCTGTTTATGTATCTAATTTATAAGCTATCTTAATAATTCTTATGACGTATCCTATTACCATTTTATGGTTTAACGGAAATAAATATTATTATTATTTTTATTACACCTACTGACATTGATTGTGACTTAAAGCAAAATAACGTACTTAATCAACTTTTCTATAAATATAATGATTTTGAGGTGAGTCAAGTTGGATGGTATGTGCGGGGTAGCTGTCGGATTGTAAGATCCAAGTAAGGTCCCGTTGTAGCTAGCTGAGGGTCACGTCTCAAAGTTCGCCTACTTCAACCTCAGTCTTCCCCTCTCTCACCCTACAAGAGAAACCGTTAGCCGGAACTCAGGGCAGCATCTGCAAGAAAAATGCCCAGTACAGGACACCAAGCGATCGTATGTTTCGCACAACGGCTTTCTTCTTAACCTAATTAGTGTCTAAAGATATAACAAGTGGGTGAAACACATGCAATGTACTTCCCCAGCGTGAATTAATCAATTAAATTTTCGCTCTCCCATTGAAAGCCATCAACCCATTCGGCTGAAAATTGATGAGAGTCTTACTCAAGGACTTCTCGATATTTATACTAAATTCAATAAGTCAATAGTTATTAGGCTTTTTAGAGTTGAGTCCTCTTCTCTAATCCCTCCCCCCCCCCCCCCCTTCTTTTAAGCCGATTAAGTTGAAAATTAAAATTAAGTTGAAAAGCGTAGAAAGTGATTTAGAACCCGCGATCTTGAGCTCAGTAGACACAGCACGCTACCTCTGACCTAACGGCGCCCTCTAATATAGTTAGTTATTATGACTCATGCCCGGGCTTTAACTACGAGGTCATATCGCCTACTTCCAGAGCGCTCTTTCGTCACTCTGGTGGACATGAGCCCGACTCTACTGTGGGAGTCCTAAATTTTGCCTACCCTAAATTTTTGTAACTGACATCGTACAGGCTCAGGACTATTGCTTAACGTCCCATCAAAAGGACGGCGTGCTTAAGTTTATTTTACCTACCAGATAAAATAAACTAAGGGCCTCGGTCGGGTTTCGAACCCACGTTCTTGAGCTCAGAAGACAAGCACGCATACCACTGAGCTACCGGCTTCCTCTAATATATGTATATATATATTTTTTTTGGTAAATATTTTTCATTCTTACTTTTATTTTTTACTTCTCCAGATGTACGAAGTATAGGAGAAGTTATGTAACTGGGCAAAAATTCAATTCGGAGTTTTCAACGGAATTTCATGTTTTCCGACCTCTAGATTTCACATGAAAAAAAATGCTGTCTGTCTGCTGTGAACACGATAACTCCCGATAGAATGAATATATCGACACGAAATTTTATATGTGAATCCAGAACACTCTAACGACGACACCTATTGATTTTTAACCAAATCGACCAAAGGGAAAAGGGGGATTAGGGGGGAGCCTCAACACAAAAACTCTAATAACTGCCGATAGAATGAATCAATCAACAAGAAATTTTATATGTGTGATCAAAACCCCATAAGGACCATACCTATCGATGTTCAGCCAAATTGGCTAAAAGGGGGGGGGGGGGGAGATTAGGGGAGAGGCTTAACTCAAAAACCCCAATAACTGCCAAATGAGAACATGTCTAACTTCAGCGATATCGGCTGAAGGAAGGTGGGATTCAGGGGAGGAGGTTCAATTCAAAAACCTTTAATAACGGCCGATGTAATGAATTTATCACGCAAAATTTAGCATGAGTACTTAGGAGTCTCTATGTAAATCAACTGTTGAATGTAAGATTGAACGGGCGACTGGTTTTGGAGGGGGAGCGAAAAGTTAATTCTAGTTAATCTGGGGAAGGTCATTGCCGGTGATTCACCGACTTTTTGTTTAGATTTTGCCCTTCACTGGATATTTATTATGCTATTTTGATAAGTTTATTATTATTACTACAGTAGAACCTCTTTAAGTCGAACCTCGATAAGTCGAAAACCTCCAAAACTCGAAAAAAAGTTTTGTTTCTTTCCCTTCAAGCCCCAAAACCTCCATTACTCGAAATCTCAACCCTCTATTAGTTGAAATAATCCCTACAAGCCATTTTGGTATATATTTTCCCTCTATAACTCGAAAAAATAAATTAGACCTCTGTATCTCGAACATAGCAATGTTTTATTTTACTACCTTTACAACTCGATTATTTGAAACTTATTACCTCTATAGCTCGAAGAAAAATAAGTTACCGACTTTAAGAATTTGCCGACAATGTACATTGTTTCTTAGAAAACAATTTAGGAGTATACAATAAATAGGATTACCAATTATCTAAAGCAAAAAAAAATTACTGACTTGTTTTAATACCTATAATACTACGTATTTTTTATTTTAAGGATGTTTTGAAATAATGTTGATTCATAATAAATATAAATATGTTTGTTACCTCTGTAACTTGAATTTTTATTTATTTCACCTCTCTAACTCAAAATTACTTAGAATGAATCTTAAACTCTACAAGTCGAATCAAAATCCGCCTAAGTCGAAATCCTCCATAAGTCGAAAACTCTATAACTCGAATTTTTTGGCGTCTCCCTTGATGTTCGACTTATAGAGGTTCTACTGTATTATTATTTATATAATTAATTAAGTCTGTGATGTATTTTTATTATGTTGATGTAGGAAGGTGGTGAGGCCGGAACGGGTGACAGTCCATACGATAGAGAGTTTCCACGGGCAGGAGAGTGATGTCATCTTATTGTCCTGTGTTCAGTCCGAGTGTGAGGGGTCAGGCCAGGCTGGGCTGATGGAGAACCAACACAGGACCAGGCTGCACTCACTCGGGCTAAACGAGGCCTCCTCATATGTGCCAATCTTACTGCGCTCCAGGTAACTAACTCTCTCTCTGTTAGTTGTAGAACAAGCTATGTTACTTCCCCATAGTAATGGGTAAAGTTCAAGAAATAAAAAGAATTAGAAAATTACCAGAGACAATTATTTAGACAATCCCAAAGATTAACAGAAATTTAAAAATTATTTTCTGATTTGCTCAGTTAAATTTCGATTTACAGCAATTTTCTGTTTCATTGTATAGCGTGGTTCTGAGATTGACTTTCTTATACCCGGTGATGCCAATATGAGAGAAGGGGAGGGAATGGCAGTATAAAAATGTCCTGTTTGGTCACATCACTCACATATCGTAATTGTTTCACAAAGTTCTGCATAAAGAAAAGCTAGTTATTGTGATTAATATCAGGGCTATAACTTCAAGGACATATCGTCTACTACCAGAGCGCTCATACGTCGCTCTGGTAGGCATAACCCCAACTCTACTATGGGAATCCTAAATTTTGCCTACTCAGGTTGTTAACTAGTGTAGAGGTCTTTAACTGGTATGACTTATAGAGGTTCTACTGTATTATTATCAACAAAAAATAAATAAAATGACTTGTCTCATCATCGCTACTATACAAAACTGTATTATTTATCAGTGAACTTTTCAGATGTATCATGGGCTATAATAGATATGTACTTTAAAGGAACACCGAAAAAGATATTAGCAAAAAAGTCATAAGGCACCAGAGATGGTAGAACAACTTAGAAAGTGAAGTAAGATGGCGAACCTTCTATCCTGTCTCCCATAGATACCTGTTTGGAAAGTGTGTCTTCAGGATTGTCTTCAGCCAGCCTCTGTACCATCATGACACAATATTCTACACATTTTCTCTCTTTAAAACTAACCATCAAAATACTAGCTTCAAAGCAAATTTATTTCATCGCCAGTTATACGAAGTATAGGGGAAGTCATCTAATCAGTATAAAATTCGATGCAAAGTTTTCAACGGAATTTCACTTTAGATCTCTTGATGAAAAAAAAACAAATTCGGTTGTAAGTGTGTCTGTGAACACAATAACTTGCGACACAACACCAACTGATTATCAGTCAAATCGGCCAAAGTGGAGAGGGGGGGGGGGGGGGGGGGGGGTCAGAGGGAGGCTCAACTCAAAAATATGCATATATTATGACGTAATGAATATATCGATATGAAATTGTATATTTCATTTATTTGACCAGTGAAGAAGGGTTCTTTGATGGATTCAGAAGCCACTATGCAAATCAAATATTGCGTAAAGCCCAAACGGTCGATTGGCTTTGAGGGAGAGCGAAAACGTAATTGATTAATTTGTGCTGGGGAAGTACATAGACGGTGATTCACCGACATCTTTTACTTTATCTAATCTTTTTTTTTTATATAGATATTTCCAACTATATAAAAAATATATACAACCAAATAAGCTCAGAGAGGGAAAATGGCAATGCCAAGAGAAGAGAGATCACCCACTCTCATTTGTAACTCTGTACAATTTGGGAAAAACTAGGCAAGTCAAAAAAAACAGGTTTTCAGGGCAGCGCTTTGAAGTTTTCTGTTTTCAGTGTAAATCGAATTTTTTTGATAAATTATTTTTCCAATCACCATTATTCAACAATTTCTCCATATTTTATTATAGAATATACACAGTAGAACCTCTATAAGTCGAACATCAAGGGAGACGCCAAAAAATTCGAGTTATAGAGTTTTCGACTTATGGAGGATTTCGACTTAGGCGGATTTTGATTCGACTTGTAGAGGTTAAGATTCATTCTAACTAATTGTGAGTTAGAGAGGTGAAATAAATAAAAATTCAAGTTACAGAGGTAACAAACATATTTATATTTATTATAAATCAACATTATTTCAAAACATCCTTAAAATAAAAAATACGTAGTATAGGTATTAAAAAAAGTCAGTAATTTTTTTTTGCTTTAGATAATTGGTAATCCTATTTATTGTATACTCCTAAATTGTTTTCTAAGAAACAATGGTGTACATTGTCGGCAAATTCTTAAAGTAGGTAACATATTTTTCTTCGAGCTATAGAGGTAATAAGTTTCAAATAATCGAGTTGTAAAGGTTGTAAAATAAAACATTGCTATGTTCGAGATACAGAGGTCCAATTTATTTTTTCGAGTTATAGAGGGAAAATATGTACCAAAATGGTTTGTAGGGACTCACTGATTATTTCGACTAATAGAGGGTTGAGATTTCGAGTAATGGAGGTTTTGGGGCTTGAAGGGAAAGGAACAAAACTTTTTTTCGAGTTTTGGAGGTTTTCGACTTAAAGAGGTTCTACTATACATATATTTAATTTTGTAATTTTATCATACATTTTTAGGACTTATCTAAAATTGCACCCCCACTTATCTAGTTAATAACCCGAAATCAAAAGAATTGCCTATTTTATACCATCACTTTCCTAGTTATTCACGTTATCTAGTTTTTGCCAATGAAAGAAGCGTTTCAGAACTGCATAACGGTAATTATCTCTTCACCGCATCTGAGCAAATGTTTCTATAAGCAAGATAAATACGTTTAACCAAATTTAGGGCACGAACGCGGTTTTGATAAAATTGTATAAATCCATAAGTAAATTTCCGAGTTGTCTAAAAATGCCCAATGCGTTTTCAAGGATACCATTGACATTACGACTTGCATACTTTTACTCGATGTGTAGAACACCAATATGGGTTGCCCAGAGTATTTATCTCATTTTGGACACAAATCGACTTATCTACTTTTTCCCAAATGGTACAGAACTAATCACTGTCATTGCTGCTGCTAAGGAGATCTCCAGTCCATTGGCGATTAAGGAGTCGTTGGGGAAAGGTGGCAGAATGGAGAGCATGGACTAGAGGATTATTGTGGAAACTAAGGAAGGAATATAACCTTAACTTCCACAGCTATACGAAGTATAGGGGAAGTTATGTAATCGGACAAAAATTCGATGTCGAGTTTTCAACGGAATTTCATGTTTTCCGTCCCCTAATTTCAAAAAAAAAAAAAAGATGTGTCTGAGAATACGATAACTCCCGATAGAATGATTGTATCGATATGAAATTTTATATGTGTATCCAGAACTCCATAAGAACGACACCTGTTGATTTTCAGTCAAATCGGCCAAAGGGAAGGGGGTGCATAACGCAATAACTGCCGTTAAAACGTTAAATGGTCAAAACGTGTTCAGGGAACCTTGCAACATGAAATTACTTTGAAAACACGATTTCGGCTTGCTTACTGAGCACAAGATCGCGGGTTCGACAACCCGGCCGAGGCCCTTAGGTTTTTTATCTGGGAAGTAAAAAAAAAATTGAGCACGCCTTCGGACGGGACTTTATATCCGAGCCTATACGATGTCCGGTACTCGCTAAAAACCTCTCTAGTAGTAGTAGGCGATATGACCTCGAAGTTTAAGCCCGGGCATGAGCCACAACTATAAGAAAGTAAAAATTACTTTAGGTTAACTACTATAGACGGACCACTTAGTAATCCACACTATTGCTACATCGATCAGCCACATTTAATTATAACGATGCAAGAGAGGATAATAGCTGATAAGAAAGGCAGAGTTGGGAGACCATTCTACCAGAAACAGCTGTCGTCAATATATTAGGATGCTATCTGATAGCTACATCTTAACTAATCCATTTAGCTGAAAGAATATTATAACTGATTAAGAATATTAACAAAAAAAATAAAAATAAAGAGCCAGAAGTTCAATAATGCCAAAAAAAAAAGCTGGTTCCGGGGCTTTATCGTTGACAGATCAGTGGAGCCGTTAGCAGATAAAGTCATCCATTTATCTCCAAACGAGGGACATGTACGGTTCAGACTGTCAACCAGATAACTACAGTTCTACTGTCTTCTAAATAATTCAGGCCAAGTCAGTTTTCTCTTAATCAATCCCTAGAGCACGTAACTTCAGCTGTTTAAATGGTACATATACATACATGTACCTAGACCCTCGACTATCCCCCCTCAAAAAAAAAAAAAAAAAAATGATGAGGTTAATAAATGAATAAATAAAATAAAAATGAATAAAAATTGAATGTTCGCGGATGTTAAAAGATCCAAGACCCTTATTTTTCTACGAAATTGATTAAAATTCCCTTTCTTCCCCATCATTTCTTTTCTAAGAAAAGTTAGTTTAAAAAATTAACATCTTTTTATATATTTTAAACTCAGTTTTTTGTCTGATTTTTCTTGTGTTAACATGAAGCGAAAAAATCAAGAAAATATTTAGAGAAAACGCGTCGTTCTCTCTATGGAAATTAAAAATGTGATTCTCGATAAAACAGAGAAAAGAGTTTTGATATCGCTGCTTTCTAAAGAGTATAACGTTAGAAAAAATACAGTATGGGATTTGCTAAAAAAAAAAAAAATCAACTATTCGTTTTGTGTTTAATTTAAAAAAAAAAAAAACTCTCAAGACATCGAAAAATACGCAAATTGAAGAGGCAATCTTGAAGTGGTATAAACGTCAGAAAACTTCGCGAAGTAATAATTAAAAAAAATATAGGTTAGGTTAGGTTGTATGACTCATGCCCGGGCTTTAACTACGAAGTCATATCACCTACTACCAGAGCGCTCTTTCGTCATATAATTATTATATAATTTCCGAAAAAGGGCCGTATAAAATATCGAAAGTTCAAGACTTGCAATTTTGAAGAAAGTGCACGTATTTGAAAAAAAATTCAATTAACAAATTTTTCATTTGGATTTCTTCTAAACTTACTAATGAGATGCCATATTGTTTTTCTAAATTTTCAAAAAATGTTCAATTTAATCTAAATGTATACATTTTTATTCACCTAGGGCAGGGGTCTTTAACGAGTACCTGACATCGTACAGGTTCGGGACCATTGCTTAACGTCCCATTCGAAGGACGACGTGCTTAAGTTTATTTTACCTTCCAGATAAAATAAACTAAGGGCCTCGGTCGGGTTTCGAACCCACGATCTTGAGCTTAGTTAGAAGGCAAGCACGCATACCACTGAGCTACTGACGCCCTCTTACTACTTAACAGCTGAGGGCATTCGACTTGGGAGAACTCCCCCCAAAATTTCTAAATGTTTCCAATCTAATTATTTTTCGAGAGTCATTAATAAAGAGAAGACAGGAAATGGTTTCAGTTGAAGCTGTAGAACTAAAGCCGGCTGAGAGCGATAAGTAGATGCCCATTGCCCTTTCTAGGTATAACTCTTAGGTCCAAGATAGCCAAGGGCGGAGATAAACAAGAGGCTGAGGGCAGCCCACCCCGTTCTGAACAGATACAGGAGTTGGGTAACAAGGGTCCCACCGTTTGGTTCACATTAGCTTATCTCATACACTAATATATTCTAAACAGCTATACACACACACACACAACACACCCACTACCAAATATATTACGTTACCTAGAGACCAGTAACCCACCCACTCGTAACTCACAAAATTAATTAAATGATACAGAGTCCAGACACATTTAGATGGTATCTACTTGTATACCTAACTCAAAAAGGTCGGTTGCCATATTAAGCAAAACATTCCGACGCAATAACTATTGCAAAAAGTAGAATCACCGGCAATGTACCTCCCCAGTACGAAATAATCAAATAAGTTCCTGCTCTCCCGCCAAAGCAAATCGACCGTTTGGGCTAAAACGTAATACTTGACAATCATAGTGGCTTCTGAATCCGTGATTTTCAGCCAAATCAGCCAAGGGAAGAGAAAATTAGAGGGGGAGGCATAACACAAAAATTCTAATAACTGCCATTCTAATAAATGAAAGTTTGTGTTTTAAAGCCATCTAAGGAGACCTAAACATTTTTCAGGAGAATGAGGCGAAGTGGTGGACCAACTCAAAAATCTTATTAATTGCCAAAGTAATGAATGTATGGATATGACATTTTATATTTAAATTCAAAACCCTATAAGAATGGCCCCTATTTATTTTTGAGGGGGCCCAAAGCGGGAGGAACCAAAGAAAGGAGGTTCGAGTCAAAAAACCCTAAACTGCCTATGTTATTCAATACGAGGATTCAGAAGGTTTTATGACTCATGCCCGGGCTTTAACTACAAGGTCATATCGCCTACTACCAGCGCTCTTTCGTCACTCTGGTAGACATGAGCCCGACTCTACTATGAGAGTCCTAAATTTTGCCTACCCTAAATTTTTATTCACCCGGGGTGGGGGTCTTTAACGAGTACCTGACATTGTACAGGCTCGAGACCATCGCTTAACGCCCCAGCCGAAGGACGGCGTGCTTGTTTATTTTACCTCCCAGATAAAATAAACTAAGGGCCTCGGTCGGGTTCAGAAGCCACTATGTAAATCAAATATTGAGTGGCTCTGGACGGAAAGCGAAAAGTGAATAATTTGAGCTGAAGAACTGATTCACCGACACTTTTTATTCATTATTAGAATGATTAACACCCATTAGAAATATCTAGCGGTAAGTTCTAAAAAGATGCATAGAAATAGACGATATAATAAGGAACATCACAAAATGATAAGTCATTGAGATCTTCAGAGATTACAAATAAAATAGAACAAAATTAAGTAATTGGTCTGAAAAAAATTAAACGATGAGATAATGCAAGAAATTTAGTTATTTGTTCTGATTCATTTTTTTTTTTTAATTTCACAATATTCTTGAATCCGATTAATAAAAATCCATCCTTCCAGAGCATGACTATTTCCATTTCATAACAGTAAAATACGTGATGTTGCCCCAACAGGACTTTCTTATGCCAACCACATTAAAGATCACATTCCTTCCCCCACTCAAATTCATTTCCTACTGGAATTACTGGGTATATCAAGTCACATTTAAGCTAAGTCTCCTTATTTTTTTTTATTAAAAACAACTACAAGAAATAAAAACATATTTTAAAGTTTTAAACTATTTCCCACGGAAATTTATTGTACATTCTTCGTAGTCCTATAATTTTGTTAATATTGGTCCTATCTCAAATCTGAGGACACAACAGTAATTGGGGATTCAATAAGGAACATTTTTGGCACGAACTAATTTTTAGGGAAGGAATAACCGTTTTCGCGTAAATCATTCAAACGTTTAAAGAAATAGGTATAAGAAATAGGTTTCATACATTTTAGGAAGGTTTTCAGCATTTTTCTCGCAAACCGATCAATCTGCAAAAAATCCTATTTCATGCCTTTCAGCTTTCTCTACAATTTTTATTCGAAAAGCGTTTTGTTTAAGTCATAAATATAAGCGGTATCTTGAAAAATGTACTTAGGGCCAAAAGTAAAGAGGTATTTTTCGTCCTATTTCGATCAAAATCTAATCAGATCTAAGCTGGCACATGTGACATCTTCATTTCAAATTTCAGGTTCATTGCTACATTTGTTTTTGACTAAGAGAGCGTTCACATGCACACAGATAGAAAATGGTCAATGGTGTTCAGAGGACTATGAAATTTACTTGAAAACTTGAACTCGGATTTTCACACGATTACAATAATATTTCTTTATACTAAAGATGGAAGATAGTAGACATGTATTTCGCAGAATTAGTGATTTGGTTTGTTTGAACTATGAAAAACCATCAGTCAGTGAATGTTGAACACAGGATGTGGTCGAGGCCGTTCAGGTTGAATGAGTTTTACAGGCCTGGCTATGTCAGATAAAGTAACTACTAAATTAAAACAGATAAAGTGTACCCTAACTCAAAAACATCAAAAATCAGGGTACACCAAAGTTATGATGGTACTTTGAATATGATATTGAATACCCAAATATTAAGTCGTCCAAGCGTCTGTCTGTCATTACTGTTAGCAGCGAAATGTCTCATTACCATAAAAAGCAAAAAAATGTTCTGCGGTACCATGAACCCTCGTAACTTTCGAAACGCCATGAAAGTCAGTGACATTTCCAGACACTACTTCTAGTATCTATAGAATATAAAGTTGATTGCATGATCCGACAACAACACAGATAGAAGAAAACAGGTTCTTTGAGGAGGTTCAGCAATCGAGTAAACAGTGAGAAGCTGAGGGGATGGCAACACCTGGGAGTAGTGTCAAAGGAGGTCTAGCGGTCCTAGGAGGCAGGTCGTGTCTGATCTGTGCGAGCCGCACACTACACGACCTCAGGTCAACAGCCTCCATATAGTGAGGAAGTTCAGCAACATCGAGTGGAGGATGAGAAGGTGAAGGGATGGCCACACCTGGGAGTAGTGTCAAAGGAGGTCTAGCGGTCCTAGGAGGCAGGTCGTGTCTGATATGTGCGAGCCGCACACTACACGACCTCAGGTCAACAGCCTCCATATAGTGAGGAAGTTCAGCAACATCGAGTGGAGGATGAGAAGGTGAGGGGATGGCCACACCTGAGAGTAGTGTCAAAAGAGGTCTAGCGGTCCTAGGAGGCATGTCATGTCTCATCTGTGTGAGCCGCACACTACACGACCTCAGGTGAACATTCCCCACATAGTGAGGAGATTTAGCAACATCGAGTGGAGGATGGCCAAACCCAAACCTGAGAGTATTGTTAAAGGTATAATATTCAGCTACACAATCTCGAAAATTGTGAATCTGTAAGTATCTCAAGTTGAGGACTGATTATGGATTGCAAGACTAAATAAATACAACGTAATATACAGATATACTTGGAAGATACAGAACAAAATCCCGGTTTAATGCAATGGAATATTGTCCAACGGAAGGTTCCTAAATCCCAGAACCATTATCACTGTTTCAAAAACAAGAAATAATTAATCGACCCATTACGGTTAACAATGTCCTGACAACAATGGAAATAGATAGCCTAAAAGAGGATATTCCTTCATAGAGAACTCATTGTATAAATATTATAATTGTCAAAGATGGATAAAGAAGAGGAATATGAATAAAGGATAAAGCATCCTGCGGGATGAAAAGCCAGAACAGGAAGCACACTACATTAATTGAGGGTGCGACATCCACGATGAGTATAATGACCAGAGAAGGGGCTGTGCAGTTCAGTCTTCCATTGCGCCTGTAATTGGCTCAACTGTAAACAGTCGCCGGTGGATCACCAGACCTCAATATATTCATTCTATCGGGACTTATCGCGTTCACAGACACACATACAAAGGAAGTTTTATTACTTCCCCAGCTCTAAGACGTATACGGTAAGTTATGTAATCGGTCAGAAATTCGATGCCGAATATCATGTTTCCGACCTCCAAATTCCAAAAATTAAAAAAAAAAAAATCTGTCCGTATTTCTGAACGCGACGGCTCCCGATAGAATGAATATATCATATATCTACACGAAATTTTGTATGTGTATTCAAAACCCTCTAACACACACCTATTGATTTCCAACCAAATCGGCCAAAGGAGTGGGGGGAATCAGAGAGGTGGCTTAACATAAATTCTCTAATAACTGCCGTTGTAATGCACCTATTGACACGAAATTCCATATGTACATTCAACACCCTCTAAAGACGACATATACTAATTTTCAGAGATATCAGACGAAGGGGAGGAGGTGTCAGAGGGGGGTCTCAACAAAAAAATTCTAATAATTGCTGATGTAATGAATGTATCGACAAGAAATTTTATATTTAAATTCAAAACTTCCTTCAAGGCTTCCAATCTCCAGCGCATCCAATCCTTTCAATCCAAAATTCTTCGTAAAATAGCCAATGCTCCTCACTACGTCTCCAACAAAACTCTTCACACTGACCTTAACGTACCTTTTGTCACCAAAGTCGCTAAATCCAAGTATAAAAAATTATTTTCCTCTCTTAGTTCCCACAATAATCCTCGAGTCCGTGCCCTCCATTCTGCCACACTTCTCCAACGGCGTAAGCATCAATGGCCTAGAGACCTTCTTAGCTATAAACGAGTGAAAAACAGTGACTAGGGAGTGTCACCACTGGGTGATTTCTCCCCTCATGACATTTTGACATTGCCATTACCTCTTTATTAGCACATTTGCTTGTTGTATTTATTTGTATACAGTTGTAAATGACTATTTGTAAACAAAAAAAAAAATTCAAAACCACACAAGGATGGCATATACTAATTTTCCCGGTGTGTTATGAAGTGCATCACTAGAAAACTTCCCATTGGGAAAATATGACTTAATAAGTTAGGAGACAGATTTCATACTGAAATAAAATCAATGAGAAAAATTACCAAAAATAAGACACCGCTGAAAACTATTACACACCTACTTAGTCCAAATGTTAGCATAACAGAATAAAATAACAGAAGGAGAAATAGCTTCCATAAGAGAAAAAAAAATACAAGCGGAGAAATGATAACGTCTCGTGGAGGGCGCCGGTTGCTCAGTGGTATACGTGCATGCCTACTGAGCTCAAGACCGACAGTTCAAAACCCGGGCGAGGCTCTTCGTTTATTTTAACTAAGAGGTAAAAAAAAAAAACTTAAGCACGCCGTCCTTCGGATGGGACGTTAAGCGATGGTCCCGAGCCTGTACCTAGGTTAAATAAAAATTTAGGGTAGGCAAAATTTAGGACTTCCACAGTAGAGTCGGGCTCATGTCTACCAGAGTGACGAAAGAGCGAGCGCTCTGGTAGCAGGCGATAAGATCCTTGTAGTTAAAGCCCGTGCATTAGTCATAATAACTGTCTGTAAAAATTTGTTTATGAAACTGCACCAATCGTACATTTGGTAAATATATACTATAAAATGTTGCTTTTCAGCACAGGACATCGTAGAAATGGCACTTATACATATAATTAAATAAGTACAACAAATGACATTATTATTTTAAAAAATGAATAAATAATAATATGAATATACTAGAAGATGATAAATAATAACCAACCGTAAACCATAATGACCTTTCCTTCAACTTAGAAAGTAAGTAGGTACATCTCATGGAATGCACTTTCGCAACACGTTTAATTCACACTGGAATAGAACCAAAGCGTACAAAACATTCGTCCTTATTTGAAACAAACACTTAATAATTATCAAAATATCAACAAGTTACATTAAAAAACAATTTAAATTGATAAAAACATACCAGATTAATGTTTTTTCACTAGAGAGGTGCATTTGAATTTAGCTGTAGATTTAAAATGTATGAAATTTTGGTTTCATTTTAATATTAAAAATTGTTTTAATCAAAATATGTATTTTTTTAATGACCAAATGGTCACCAATGCATCGAAAAGTACAAATTATAAGAATGTATGAACAAAAACCAATAAGGATAGTCAGGAATGACATTTATATGTATATGATAAATAGCCATCTTATCAGCTACTGATAAAAAAAAAACTATACAAAACGAAAACAAATGAACATGTTCCATATTTTAAACCTTTGTCCTATTGAGCTTAACCATTTTTTAAATTTCTTTTGTATAAGATAACTTGACGAAAAATAAACAAGAAATATTTGACTGTAAAAAATAGGAGACAATTTATTCATTCGTTAATATGTATGTAAAAGGATGACACACAAGCCCAATTTGAATTTCAAATTAACGTATATTTTAAAATAGTGAATAACTTATTAAAAGAACCAAGAATGGTGACACCTTTTCATTTCAATGAGCATAAATTAATGTTTTAAGGTTACAAGTTAATTAAAGTGGAATGTCTCCCAGTTTTTAAGGCCACTAAAACATTTTTAATGATCACTCACTATAAATAGGAAAATATACATGTAGTGTCAATGCATATTTATTGTTGTAATGTTAAATATGAACTTAGAAAGTAGAAATTAACATTTTAAATATCTAATTACCTGGGTGTCAGGACTAGAACTTGGGGTGTAATGAAGCAGTAAGATGCGTTCAGATTTATAAGTCAAGGATGATAATCAAGAATCACAAATATCGGAATATAAGTAGAATAAAGATTGAAACAAGACGATATAAACAAACATAGAGTAACAACCCTGATGTAAGTATGAAAACAGACTGACAGGTACAGCCGACTGAACGGCAGAGTGTGCTGATGTCGGGGTATGAGCTCATTGGCTAGGAGAAGGGGGCGTGGCCCCTACATATAAGTTTAGTTCGGGTCGCTTGAACTCTGTACTTTTTAAGGCAAAATATGCAATTAAAAACAAAAATTTGCGAAAGGCTGCAAAGGAAAAAAGTACCCATAGAATAAGATAATAAAATAATACAGAAGTAATAGAAAATCTTTATAGATATAAAATTTATTAAGCAAAAAAATAAAGTCAAAAATATAATGATATAAAAAATTATTTGAACAGAGAAAAACTTAATCGTCTAAAAAACTATTATAATTACACACAATAATTTTTTTTTTAATTTTCAAACAAAAAGGATCGCCTGTCTGGCCTCAAAATGTATTTGTATTGGCTGAATGAACGCTCCACATCAATTGAAGTAACTGGTGCATAATTGAAAACCCCAATATCCATTGGGCTCAATTCAACCCCTGACTCTTCGCTCACCACCTACACTGCTTTTCACCCAAACGTTTAAAACTGAACTGATCGACTTGGAAAAGAATAAGAAAGAAGGGGGGAAATGGGCTTAAAAAACAGTTCAGAGAATAAATTATTAAAGTAAACAAACAGAATAAAAAGTTCACAATGAATTCAAGAGAAACATTGGAGTTCCTGGAATGCACTCATTTCAATTAAAGGCGCGTATACTTGGCCAAACAGAAGCAAATTTAGTGGGAAAAATTTGGAAAAAAAGTGGGATTAACTATGATTAATCGCCAGTTAAAAATAAAAATGGCGTAAAAAAAAAAATTTTAATATGTATGTACCTACTTAACTGAGTAGGTCCGATAGCCTCGAGCTGCCGAAAAAACTCAAAAATATGAATGAAACTATGCGAATCAGATAAGCAAAAATATGTATTTTTAGCGATATATGCAGAATAAAAGTAGCTTAAATTGATTCTATATGGTCCAAAACGTAAATATATTGTTTAAATAGAATGCTGAAGTTAATAGAAAAAAAAATGTAAATGCATACAAATCACAGCCCTAGTTATTATGACTCATGCCCGGGCTCTAAGAGGTCATATCGCTCTTTTGTCACTCTGGTGGTCATGAGCCTTACACTACTATGAGAGTCCTAAATTTTGCCTACCCTAAATTTTTATTCATCTGGAGTAAGGGGTCTCTAATGAGTACCTGACATCGCAAAGGCTCGGGACCATCGCTTAACGTCCCATTCGAAGGACGGCGTGCTCAAGGTTTTTTCACCTCCCAGATAAAAAACCTAAAGACATCGGATCTTGAGCTCATTAGGCTAGCACGCTACCTTTGAGCTACCAGCGCCCTCGATACACCTATATCTGTATAAATGTGTGAGAGCTGAAACTCAGAAACTAGTAATTTGAAGTGTAAGATCGGAGGTAAAAACCCTGAGCACGCCGTCCTTCGGATGGAACGTTAAGCGATGGTCCCGAGCCTAGAATCCTAGGTAGGTAACTAAACATGGGAGACATAGAATGTCTTATTTGAATAACACATGGATTTTCCGTATGTATTAATGATAGAATAATAACAGATTAACGTAATTTTTACATCTGTCAACATTGAAAAACAAAACGTTTTAGTTATTGGTAATCATTTAAATAATTGGTGTTTATCATAATTTTGTAATTAGGTCGTGTGTAATTCACTGCAGCCTGGAATTGGTATATTTACTTTTGTTGTATCTTGATCTCATTTGTTTGTTTTGTCTGCATGGCTTAAAGCTTCATGTAAAGGCTCACCCCATGCTTGTATTTTGTTCAAATAAAATGTACAATAACAATCAATTTTTTTTTTTTTAATTGTTAACAAATATAAAATTGTAATATACATTTCTTCTAACCTTTTTATTTATTTTGTCTATTAATAAAACTCAATGTTTGTAGGTAAAATAATCTTGTTCAATGATTGTTGATTGAAAATGTCTTATCAAGCGACATCTTTATCAATAGAATGTCTCAAGTAGAGTTATCATTATGCAAGAAGATTATCAGCGCACTTTTCGTCCAGTCAGCGATGTCTCACCTGTCCACCTCCGTATCTACTTTGGGTAACTCAAGTTTACATTTTCTGTACGTATTTTTTGTGATTCACATCTTGTTCATTCTGCCTAATTTAAGTCTGTCTATATGGGCGTTTTTTACTGGTTAATATCGACTGCAAAACGAGTCGGTTTAACAAGAATATCAGCAAGTGGGAAGTGACCACAGGGACATTTCCAATCAACCATACTTTATATTTATTTAATATTTTATTACCACCATATTTTATGGATGTTAACCAACAGCAGTTTATGCCTGTTTCTTTGTTGCTAAATTAAGGTTTTTTATAGACTGCCTGATGATGAGGGCAACCTCGAAAGCCGGCTAGCAAAAATTAATAAAATCTGTGAGAGTTTGACTACATTTTATTTTACATTATTTTACAACCTGTGAAATAATCATTTATCTTCTTTTTTTGCAGTCGATGTGGTCCTTAGTAGTGCAAAATGAGTTTTAGTAACCATTAACTAGAAAATTACTTTACTAGTATGGCAATGCCACTACTCATCCAAAGGGTAGGTGGGTAGGTAGTTGCCTAGGACGGCAATGACACTTTATTTTACTTTTTTTTTTAAACGTATCTATTTTATTACAAGGTCATATCGCCTACTACCAGTGCGAAAATTCGTCACTCTGGTGGACATGAGCCCGACTCTACTGTGGGAGTCCTAAATTTTTATTCATCTAGGGTAGGGGTCTTTAAGGAGTACCTGACATCGTACAGGCTCGGGACCATCACTGAACCTCCCATCCGAAGGACGGCGTGCTTAGGTTTATTTTACTTCCCAGATAGAATAATAAACAAAGGGCCTAGGCCGGGTTTCAAACACGATCTTGAGCTCACACACCACTGACCTACCGGCGTCCTCTTCAAAAATATATATTCAAATCAGGCATTACGATATAAGCATACTATTCTTGCACGAGATATAACTACTTCTATAGGTACTTCATATAACTGTAAAATTTGTTCCTTTTTAATAAAAAAATATTTTCTGATAGTATTAAAAATATGTGTTTATTTCCTCATACAAATCACATATTGTGATTTATTTTCCCTGTTCAGGGTTTGTATGTGAGTACTTTTGGTATCGATACTTTTCTTCGAATATATTTTACTTTTATCGATTCAAAGTATTCGTATCAAATTTCAACAATTAAAATAAAAATTATATAAATTTTTCAATTCATCAAAATCGTTCACCGTTTATTTTCTTACAATTTTCTTTTATTTGTTGTTGCAATAAAATACTGAACTCAAATTACGGTCCACGGACAAATGTGTATATCGATGGTGATAACCTCATGTGTGATGTGATCACGCAGTCCGCATGATGCGTCCTTATTTCTTACCTTATTTACATTAAATGGTTTATCGTTTATGAAGGTATACGTTTGTTTAATTTTGAAGAGAACCGTGGACATGATTACGATTTCATTATTTTATTTTATTTTTACATTGCATTTTGACAATTACAAATTATAATGCCTCGTCCTACGGCGAAAGTGTGGATTTATTATACTAAGAACGATTCGATCTCAGCGACTTGCAAAAAGTGTTTTAAACAAGTGAAATATTGGGGGAATACGAATAGACTTCAGTAGTTTTATATCCTTTGTAAAAATAAATTGTACATTTATTTTATAAGGCTTTTTATTATTTTCGGTATGTTTTTAATAATATAATTTTATCTTATTCGATTTGATTTATTTGTTTCTTATGCCCACTACAATATCTCATTTATACTTTTCAAATTTTATTGTGTTTTTTATTATTATTATGTAGGTATATATATTATACACGGTTTAAAATTAATTCGTAACTAAGTACTCGATTCAATCTATACGATTGTTATTAATATATATACAGAGTTAGTTAGGTCGCGGGTTTAGTTTGTCTCGGACGTAAAATTTGAGCACGCCGTCCTTCGGATGGGGTGTTAATCGATGATCCCGAGCCTGTACGATGTCAGGTACTCGTTAAAGACCCCTACCCTAGGTGAGTAAAAATTTAGGATAGGCAAAATTGAGGACTCCCATAGTAGAGTCGGGCTCATGTCCATCAGAGTGACGAAAGAGCGCTCTGATAGTAGGCGATATGACCTCGTAGTTAAAGCCCGGGCATAAGTCATAATAACTAACTATATTTTGAAGTAAGTTAATCACCACTTCAATTGTGGATTCTAACACAATATTGTACTATCTATATAGATTTATACATTTAAAAAAATTAATTATAACGAACTACTCGATTCAAATGATGCGAGTTGGTATCGATAGTGTGTGGTATCGATTGAACCTTACCTATGACTAGAGAAGCTCGGGTCGGTCATGTACAAGTAGTAGTCTACTAGTAAAGCACGATGATTCACGTCATTAGAAAGCAGTGGATGTTTTTTGAACAGACTGTAAAATGCCACTCTTACTCCTTGGAAATTATTCTTCCTCGAGGACTGACTCCCAATAATCTATCAAATTGCTTATCCCGAAAATGTATATATTATTTGATTATATGTATTATATTTAGTCATTATTATTATTTTTTTTATAGAAAATAATTCTTGTGGAGCAATGCGTTATCATGTCCTTACCTGAAAGACTGAAAAGTCACAGAAGAGATAAAGAGAATAATGGATCGATAGGGTTCAGGGTATGTATTGGAAACTACTTGTTTAAAAATTTAATTTTCCCAGCAGCCTGAAAACGACTGAGAAAAAAAAAAACGGAGAAACACGGGTAATGAACTCTCTCAACTAGAATTGTTTAATGGCGGGTGATAGTGTCAAGGTAGAATTATAAACTACGAGAAGGTAAATTAATTTTCAAACGTTGGATTTTATTCACTGTTAGAAGGTCATTTATTATTTAAATAAGAAGATCTACATAACCATTACTTTCTGCCAATGTTGTTAATTCATTACTTCCTCAGTTATACGAAGTTATGTTATCGATCAAAAATTCGATGCGGTTTTCAAAACATCTCATGTTTTACGACCTCTAGAATTCAAATATGAAAAAAAAAAAAAAAAAAAAAAATGTCTGTGAACATTTTAATTCGATAGAATAAATGTATCGACACGGAATTTTATGTGTGACCAAAACCCAACGAATAGCAACAAACTTTAAGATATAATTTTATTATTATTATTTTTTTTTTTAATGATAAAAATAAAGGAAAAAAACTAAAATATATGTGATGTGGCCATTATAGGACTTTCTTATTCCAACCACGCTTACAGATCACTCTCTTTCCCCCTTCTCAAAATTATTTCATACTGGCATTACTAGGTATAAGAATGTCACTCTTAGGATCACGCTGTACAATAAAACAAAAAAATACCGCTGACGCCAACTCATTACTTTCATTTACCTAATAATTCCTCCAGTATGAAACGATTTTGAGAAGGGGAAGTAGAGAGAAAGTGATCTGTAAGCGTGGTTGGTATAAAAAAATCCTGTAATGGCCACATCAAATTTAACATTTATTTTAATATTTTTACAATCATCCCAGATAATGTGGGGTATGCGACTGTACAGCTTAGCATGGCTTATGATATTCATATATTTTAAGGTAACACTAGAGTAAAACAAAAAGGGTTTTGCCCTTCGGTCTTCGTCCAACAAAACCGTAAAAGAATAATTACTCTAACGACTAGCGGTCGATAGTTGTAGTTATTTATTTCCGGCACTGTAGATATCGCGATCTAGCTCTACAGTTCTCACCTCGGAATGACACTTTCTTCTTATCTTTGAAGTGATATCTAACCCAAGTATACTAGTCATACCTTTACGATGTTGTTCAGTTTGAGTAGTTATTCTAAGGAAACAGGAACCTCTACTTAACTTCAGTCTTTAGGTAATGTAC
Source organism: Aradus depressus (assembly GCA_963662175.1). Classification (NCBI taxonomy): domain Eukaryota; kingdom Metazoa; phylum Arthropoda; class Insecta; order Hemiptera; family Aradidae; genus Aradus; species Aradus depressus. The sequence goes on from OY759220.1 coordinate 35,000,766, forward strand.
TGGTTTGTTATATAGCGAACTTAACCCTAAGTCACATTTGACAAATTTAACAGAAAAACAACAACATTCTAGCCACAGTTATATTTAGTCTAGTAATATACTGAAAGATAGCTCCTCCGGCAAACCGAGCATAGTGAGCTCCAAAAACAATTTCAACCGCATGGCATTGATAAAAAAATAGTGTGTGCTTGCAACACCCGCCAGAAATGAAACTTGTTCGCGATTGTTTAATTTTTTGATCCATAAATATTATTTTTATGTTGTATGGGTTTTCTCAATTAACTCAACATTTTAGGTGCAAACAGTTTTACTTATTGGCTTATTTTATTTTTATTCATTTGTTAAATCAACATTATTTTCGTTGTTAGGAACATCAGAAAGCACTACAATTGATTCCAAAGTAGAGACAATAGGCCTATGTAAGAGAAATAAAAAATGTAGGTTTTTGAACGCGAGAGAATAGAGAATGAGAATTGAGAAAGAAAAAGAGACGCTGTGAGGCCATCAAGGCTAAGTAGGCGTACACTCACCTTTGAGATTCATTATCTGTAGATTGGGTATTAATATGAAAATGTTGTTCCTCCGAACATGATGCAACACTTGTAATTTCTGAACTTAATTTCCTCTTCCTGGACGACGGTCCTGAACCATTATTCTCATATTCACTGTATCACTGCCTGTCATGATTTTAGGGTTCACCAACGGGGTGAGTGACGTGGAGAGAGGTGTCTCAGGCTGCTCCCTCGAGCAGACTGGCTCTTGGTAAGCAGTGTTTAGTTAGGTAGGGTTCCGATGGAATAACGAAAAAATGTATACTTTTTTCTTAATTTTTAGACTAAATAGGTCTCAGTTTGAAAGAAGGACCAAAGTGGTCCCCACATATACTCTACTAACTGGCACTAATATAAATTTACATTTTATATTTCTCTAGACTAGCGATACTTCTTTGCAACAGGATGGCAACTAGCCCGTCGCTGATAAAGATAAACCCAAAAGTATGATTGATATAAACGATGTTTTCAAATTTGGCTTCATTAAGATTATTCTCCCTGTTATTGTTTTGGGTTTTATAACTTATATATTAATATATAAGTATATTTTTCATGGCTTTATAATTCTTCCATTTATTTTTTGGTTTTTACAACCCAGGAATTATAGACGTTTCGGGAAGAACTCCAATCATCAGTATCCATAATTTTTTTGTCCATCTTTATTGTAAACAATTTTTCCTTATATTGATCATAATATTCTTTTTTCAGTACATATTTTACGAGTCGACCTCTTTGCTAAAACATTTAGTCTAGACTGAGGGGAAGTATAAAGCAGTGAACAATATATGAGGAGCATAGTATCAAAGTCGGACATGTCCACTTTTGATTTTTTGAAAGGAGGCCCAAAAACTGTTTTAAATGTATCTAAGTATCTTCGTATTTTGATTTTTTTTTCAGAAGTTCAGTAAACCCTTATGACTGAATTGAAACAATCGTTATGAACGAAAATTAATGGTTTTGTCGAAATTTGCTCTAAAAAAATGAACTTGGCCACTTTTGATATCAAACATTGGTTTTGGCAGCTATTGAAAACTGTTTTCCTCTCAACATTACGAACGGACAAAGTAAAATAATTTTTTTTATTTGGGAAACCGCAACTTCCATTTTAAAATATATAAATTAGTGAAATTGGAAAAACTACGTGGACTTGGCCGCTTTTGAAACCAGCACAAACTGGACTTGTCCGATTTTTGATCGCAACAACAAACTTTGAGCTAATTTTTAATGTGATTCTGGTCTGTTTTGAAACCAATATATTTCATATTTGAATTCAGCGTGAAAAAGTCTATGAGAATTTTTCGAAAAAATTAGACATGTCTGTCTTTGATACTAGGCTCCTCATATATTATTATAAATTCAGAATGTTCTTACACAATCCAAAAGTAATCAATAAATGTTATTATTAAAAATATGTATTATATTATGAAACTTCGTAACTCCATGTATGTTAATTTTTTGTTGTTTTATTTTATATTGTTAAAACCTTAAAATGTTAAGCTTTCACTGGAGCATGAACATTATTCCAGACACATGCTTCAATATCTATGTGGGACAAAATACTGAAAATTCTTTCTGTCTACATTTTCCTCTTTATTTCAATGTAAAGCCTTTTAATTTTTGAAACATGAAAAAATACGATAGACCACTTAACATCTGTAAGGCTCAGATAATTTATAGTTTTCACAGGTCAGTTATAATGACTGATGTTTTAGTTTGGTTATAGTTGCAATGAACCTCCCAATGAAATATGCAAGTTCACATTGTGCCAGTTCGGGAATATTTCCCCTACATATTTCTGTTGATGGCAATGGCAATGCGAGACACTAACATATATTTTTCTTACATTTGTGTGTTTCAGGATTTCATTCGACACTCGTTCATGAGAAAAGAAAAAATAAACAAAGAAAATAGAAAATCATGGACAAGTTCCAAAGAAATAGGACAACCTCAAGACTTCAGACATGTCATAAAAGGGACCTCGGGATGGGATCCTGAAGGTTTTTATGGTATCAAAAGAAACAGTACACTGCCAATAATAGGAACAGCCTTTGAAGAATCCATTATCGTCATCCCAGAACTAACCAATGATAACGATTTTATCTATAAAACTGACGACCAATATATTAAACAGAAGAAAAAACATATGCCAAAATTGTTTAAGAGACTTTTCAAACGAACTTCAATAGTTGATGATCACAACCCAAGTACCATTGATGTGCCTTCAGAACCGCCGGAACCAATGAGAGAAAAAAATGTATCTAAAAAAAATAAAACAAAATATAATAAAAAATTTAATAAGCAATAAAAAGAGGTAACATAGATCTTTCACTTTTCTTACAAAATGAGACTAATTCTTATATTAATTTATTTTGTTATTTTTTTTATTCTACTGGTACAATATAATAAAATGGACTTGTAATAACAATTTTAATAGAAAATTACAATAATTGTTTTGTATGAATCAATTACATACCTAGAATCCTAACAAGATTTCAGTGATTGAACTGCCATATTAATATTTAGACGAAGGCCGAGCCCCGCCCTCAAAGCGATCTTGTTTGGACTTCTCTAAGAAACTATTCATCATAAAAATAAGAGACGTTGCCTTCCCAATGTTTTATTTGCGACCAGAAGCGGTTTTCAACGCAACAGCATTATCATCAGTGGCACATCCCACCTGTACAGTGTAAGACTAAAGGAATACTAGCCAGTATTCATACCTAGACATAACAACATTTAGACGAATACTGACCAGTAAGCCTCACACTGGTCGGGTGGGATTTGACACTGTTGCATTGGAAACTGGTTCTGGTCACAAATAAAACAGTGGGAAGACAACGTATTCTATTTCTACGAAAAATCTCGTCCCACATCTCATTATCACATATGAAACTATTTATCATCTCAACTGAAGCAGCTTCTCCCAACTGCAACTTTTTCCAAAACAGACGATCAATTGCCATAACCGGTTCAAGCGACGTTGCCTGTAATATTGATGAATTTATCTGAAGAGCAATATCTGGAGAAATAATAAAAAAATTATTCTCATTTATAGCTCAATTGAAAAACAAACAACAAAAGTATATCTTCTATAAAAGATATAATTTATTTAAACAATTATCACAGTCCATTAGTTACATATTTAATACAAATTGATGTATTCTGGGTATATAGTGTACCCGGGTGTCAAGAGGACAGATTTCTAGGACATGATTGAAACCATGGAAATGCGCAATATCTGATGAAGTTTAGTGCTGTGATGATTTGAGAGTTAATAACGTCAACAGGACTGAACGAAAAAATCAACGTTGTGAGCTCGTTTAGAAGACATTTAATTTTCTTTTTCGTTGCTAAATATGTTATTCGAGTCCACAGTAAACGACCAAAAATAAATGAAAAATATAAAATAATTTTAATTGACCTTCATATTTGTTCTAAGCTCATTAAGATACATAAAAATACTTTTACTTTCCCAGCTATACGAAGTATAGGGGAAGTTATGTAATCGGTCAGAAATTCGATGCTGAGTTTTCAACAGAATTCCATGTTTTCCGACCCCTTGATTTCGAATTCAAAAACATATATATGTATATTCTGTGAGCACGATAACTCACAATAAAATGAATGTATCTACACGAAATTTTATAGGTGTAACAAGAACCCCATAACGACGACACCTATTGATTTTCAGCCAAATCGACCACATAGAAGGGATTAAAGGGGCCTAACACAAAAGCTCTATAACCATCCTCTCCCCCTGTTTCCTTTTCAATTTTCCATCTCCTATCCAACCTGTGTAGAGGCCAATAGAATACTCGGCGGTGGATAAATTCATTTCATTTTGTATAATGTGGGGGAAGGACTACCATCTACCATTGAACAATTTACGACCTGGGTGACTCCTCATTATGCTGACAAATGCTATACAGAAAAAAGGATAACCATCTGACAATTTTTGAATTTGTTTTCTTTCATTGCACTAATATTCATTACTTTGTTTTTTAGAATTTAAAAAAAAAATGCGTTTCATTAAATTATATGTTAAGTGCAATGGGGAAGTAAAAATGCAGCTTGGGAGATCGAAATCAATCTATCAATCTGCATTTTAATATAACCACTTTTGAAAGATAGTTTTTTTTTTATTTACGCGAATTTTTGTCTTGTACCTATCACATGGTTAGTTAGGCATCTTAACATGTTTCTTACACTGAACTGGAAGTGAAAAATAGATATACTCAGAACGTTGAATTTTTCTCTCGTTTTAAACGTTATCAGCATCAATACACCGCTGGTCGGAACTTCATCAGCTAAAAACGCAATTGCGGAACAATTTTGTTAGAAATATTGTGTTTATTAAAATCTGCCCTACAAGTTTACCTCAGTGGCACTACAACACCGCTGTACTCATATAAAGAAAAGTTATATACCATTTTTTATATATATATATATATATATATACAGTCTTTTAAGAAGAAGAAAATTATTATATATATTTTCCGTTTCTTTTTTCCTTCAAAATATACATAATTTAATTAAATAAAAATAAACATCTTATTGAATTGTACATACAATCTTCTTCATTTTTTCTTTACAATTAAAAAAAAAAAAAAATGCGCGAAAAAATTGACCATGACTAGGTAATATGTAAATGAAATTTCCCAAACGCAATATATTTTTCAACTACAGAACATTCAAAAATCATCAATACTAGTTTTGCTAATTGTAGATAAGTTATCATTTAGTTTTCTTTGTTATATTAATGAGGTGGTTCAAAGCAGTGGCGCGGGAACGTCTTTTTGGGAAGAGGGTACAAAACAAAACGAAAACTGTATCCATTGAACTTGTGTCGTTTGAAGTGATCACGGTACTTTCATTTTCATGAAAGAATTATTGAAGTTTTGTCTTTCACCTTAGTAATATAAACATGAAGTGTTAGAGGTAAAAGAACGGTCTTAACATTTTGTGAACTACACGAAACGAAAGTAATAATAACACATCATCATTATTATAGTAACGTTTTACTTTATTGACTCTATTTGAGGAAATTCTCTAAATAATTGTAAAATTCTCTATTTCTCTGGGGATGAACAAAATTCCATAAATCTGGGGAAAACTCATTTGGGTTGGCAACACTGCCCTACTGAGTAGGAAGGGGTGCATGTAGATTACTTCATGCTTCAATGTTTTTTTTATATTCATAAATGAAAAGAGCAGAAAAAGAACTTTTTGCAAATCATATTGACTTTCAGTTAATTAAAATCAGTTTTTGTACTGGCAATGCAATGGCAAAATTCGGGGGTACATTGTACCCCTGTATCCCCCTCTTCCCGCGCCACTGGTTCAAAGTGTAGTTGATTCCTTTTTTAACTTTGACACAATTAAAAATTACAAACTGTTTTCAAACGTATTATTTTCACACTACTAAGCACCGTTGTTGAACAGTGTGTCCCCAAGAAGACGAGATAAGTAAATAAGAACCTCAAAATTACCTAATTGTATACTAATTCAAATGTATTAAAATATTCCAAGCCAAAAAAGTAAAATTTACAAGTTAGGTTATGAAATTTATGATCGACGGGGGTAGGAGTATAATACAGCTTTCAGGATGTTGACGAATCATTTTACACAAAATTTTATCAATTCTACATAACTTCAAAAGAAATACAAAAAAAAATCGCAACCAAGGTTGCTAATTTCTATTCATTTTTTTTACTTGAAACAATTTCGAATGAGTCACAGTCAATGGTGATAACAATTGGTGGAGATGTGGATATCAGTGTTACTAGAGGCCGTTCAGGATTTTTTTTTTTGTTGAAAATGCAATTTATCTGATTTGTGAAGCATTTGTTGACTTTCTCATTGTACAGAAGAGAATGTGACAATGCTCTCCATGTACAGAATGTTTTCAAAATTATGTAAATATTTTCATCAATACCCAAAATCGAAAAGGAAGATTGTGTGAAGTTTCAAATTTCGATAGGTGCTATACATTTTTAAGTGGTTTCTACCACTTCAATACACTCATCCGGTTGGCTGAAACTTGGCTTTAACATTATCTCCGTTTAAAGACCCTCCACTATAGCTTTCCTCTTCGAAAAATTGTCTTGTTTTCTTAGTTCAATTTGAAATTTAGTCAATGGCAGAAGGCAATGCAATGATATCAATACAATTATTGTAAGTAGGCCCTTTACGTGAAACCCAAATGAGAATGTCATTTTTGAAAGCTCCTCACTTTACATTGGCTATTTTTTTTTTTTATCCCACTCACTGAGTTGTTTAAGGCCAACCATAGATGCTGGTCTTCTTACGGCTCCTTCTAAACCATCAGAGACCGAGATGGTAGCAATACCGAAAATACTCCTATATTATATATATTTTGTGAAATAGACAATATTTTTTAAAAAATGTACATTTTTTTCATTATTTTTAAAAATAACTGTATTGGGAAGGACTGCGTCTTGCCAATGACATAATGCAGGTTTTTAATATTTAAAAAAAAATCACTGAAACAGTGAAATAATGGTAATACCAAAATTTAGCCAAACGGACCAGTGCATTGCAATGATAGGAACCACTTAATTATTCAAACTAAAATAAACACGTCTTGGGCACTGCCAGATTCTCTTATTTAAAATGAGACCACAGTAAACTTTACAAGTCAATCGAATCTGAGAGAAAACAGTTTTGTAATCGGATAGTTGAGGATCCGGGAAAATCAAGAAATTACAAAATGCATTTCGCATGAGGTAAATTAAAAAAAAAAAAAAAAAACTCGTGCACAGCCTCTAGTAACATCGAAACAAAAATCTCGAACACATTTCGCAAACAACTGAGACATGAGAGCAATTTAAGAAATATTTATGTTTTGTGGCATGGAACATTTCTGTATATATTTTGCTATGTACTAATCCATATATATTTTTTACTTTGTACAACTAAACCACTTTTGACTATTCTAGAGTGAAAAATACTGATAATGATCATTCCAGAATGATTTAGCATGTCCTGTCATCATTTTTCAATACGTAATACTCTTTGACGCATATTATTTTGTGTTTGGGGAATGTCACTTTGCACATTTAGTTCTGTTCAATTGTTTTCACATATACAAATTGGCTTTCTGGCTAAAGTATAGTAACGTATAACAATGTAGTTTACAGAAATAGGAAATAAAAATCACTATACTATTTACAAGATATTTACAAACATAAATAGGCCTAATGCTGGCTCGAATAGGTAGGTACATGAAGAACTAAACATTTCCTTATAAATTTTACATCACAACTCAAAACTTATACTTTGGCACTGAAGTGTGGCCTTGAAAATAATAGCTAAAGGAGATGGCAACATTATTCTTGAATGTCATAACTAAATACAAAAAGTTTTTTTTCAGTCAGCTAAAAAGTACATCATCCGATTAAAAGTCATAGCAACTATAACTAAAAGTCATAGCAACTACAACTAAAAGTCATAGCAACTATAACTAAAATCGAGAAGAATGGAGGAACTAAGTACAAATGGAGCTAAAATTTGACTCTTCTCCTCCTCTGTGGGCCATCTAAAATAAAATTGACCAGCTGATGTTTGGACGTGTGTTCGGTCATGTCCAGGTGGTGGCCACGTGACTGCGCGTTTTCAAGTATTGGCCTCCACAATATACTCGACTAAAAAAACCAAACGATTAGTAATCTATACATTTATAATAATAATTATATATATATATATATATATATATATATATATATATATATATATATATATATATATATATATATATATATATATATATATTATATTAGCTTTATTTTTCCCCCTCGTTTATATTTTGCAATAGCAAATAGAAACAAAACTCATAGGTACCATCAATATCTAAAAATGTTAATAATCAATGACAATCATATCATCAGTATCTAAAAATGTTAATAATCAATGACAATCATATCATCAGTATCTAAAAATGTTAATAATCAATGACAATCATATCATCAGTATCTAAAATTGTTCAAAATCAATGACAATAAGATTGTGATGTTCGTCAGTAATTCATTACACAAATAACATTTCAATTATTCATATAATCTTTTATATGCTTTATAATTTAGGACTCCCATAGTAGAGTCAGGCTCATGTCCACCAGAGTGACGAAAGAGCGCTCTGGTAGTAGGCGATATGACCTCGTAGTTAAAGCCCGGGCATGAGTCATAAAACCTAACCTAACCCTTTTATATGCTATCTATAATTTATTTGCTGATCTTTAATGTAATCAATTTTTTCTTTATATTGATGTTATTCTTTACGCTGAGGGCGCTGATAGCTCAAGAGGCAGCGTGCTAGCTTACTGAGCTCAAGATCGCAGGTTCGAAACCCGGCCGAGGCCTTCAGGATTTTTATCTGAGAGGTACGCCGTTCTTCGGATTGGACGCTAAGCGATAGTCTCGAGCCTGTGCGATGTAAGGTACCAGTTAAAGACCTCTACACTAGGTAACAACATGAGTAGGCAAAATTTAGGATTCCCATAATAGTGTTGGACTCGACGAAAGAGGGCTCTGGTAGTAGGCGATAAGACCTTGAAGTTATGGCCCTGATATTAATCACAACAACTAACTTTTCTTTATGCAGAACCTGTGAAACAATTACGATAAGTGAGTGATGTTGCCAAACAGGACATTCTTATACTGCCAATCCCTCCTCTTCTCTCATATTGGCATCACCGGGTATAAGAAAGAAATCTCAGAACCACGCTATACAATGAAATAGAACATTGCTGTAAATCAAAATTTTACACAGGAAATCAGAAAATAATTTTCAAATTTCTGTTAATCTTCGGGATTGTCTCAAGAATTTTCTCTGGTAATTTTCTAATTACCAACTTATTGTATATAATAGAATGAATGGGTTTTGCATGTTGAGAGAGTGAGTGAACCTAGCTATCCCCACCCCTTAGAGCTATGCCAGTTGTCTTCCAACTTCTGTGCTGTGTGGGTGGGGTAAGTTAATTTTATAATTTTTATTTTCTTACTCTGTACCCTGATGCTTTAAGAATTATTTATACTTTTTATTATTTGTAAATTTGGTTATTCTATGATAGATGAACCAATGATGATGACGCTGTTGCGTCGAAAACCGGTTCTGGTATAAATAAAACAGTGGGAAGACAACGTCTTTTATTTCTATTAGAAATCTCGTCCCACAACATCTTACTATCACATATGAATTTTCTAATTCTTTTTATTTCTTGAACTTTACCCATTACTATGGGGAAGTAACATAGCTTGTTCTACAACTAACAGAGAGAGAGAAAGACAGTTAGTTACCTGGAGCGCAGTAAGATTGGCACATATGAGGAGGCCTCGTTTAGCCCGAGTGAGTGCAGTCCTGGTCCTGTGTTGGTTCTCCATCAGCCCAGGCTGGCCTGACCCCTCACACTCGGACTGAACACAGGACAATAAGATGACATCACTCTCCTGCCCGTGGAAACTCTCTATCGTATGGACTGTCACCCGATCCGGCCTCACCACCTTCCTACATCAACATAATAAAAATACATCACAGACTTAACTTATTATATCAATAAAAATAATAATAATACTGGTACACAATAGAGGAAAAGATTACGAATATGGTTATTATATTTTTCATTCAAAATCGCCATTTCGCCTTAGCTGTGTGAACGCCGTTGACAGGTAGATACCAAACGTTACTATTAATTTTATATAAACTATTTTAATTTAAATATTACCAATAAATATAACTGGTAAGTGGTAAGCAGAGAGCGATAATGGTGTACACTAGGGTGGCCGCTATTTTAAAAAAGTTAAAATTTTCTTGCTCCTGTACCAAAAACATGTGTAGAATGTCGAAAAAATGTGGCCTGAATTTTTTCAGATTTTTTAAATCATATTAACCGGTGCCTGTAAGAGGTCGAATTTTAACATGGGTTTTAAATGGGGGTTTTGAACTTTTACCGACTTTTGAGCGTAGTTTCAAATATAAAAATCTGAAAATTTATATATTTATGTATTTTGGTCCTCTGAATTGAAATTCACCGTTAAAATTAAATTTTGACAGTTGTAACTGTCAAAAAACTGTCATTAATTTTTGAAAAATATCAAATTATCAAAAATAATAGGTGTCGACGTTAGAGAGTTATCTTGTTCAAAGACACACAGACTTTTCTTTTTCATATTTGAAATGTTGAGGTCGGAAAACATGAAAATCCGTTGAAGACTCCGCATCAAATGTTTGACCGATTACGTAACTTCCCCTATACTTCGTATAAAAAATGTATAGAACAAAAATGAAAAAACTTTTTATATCTCTAAGTAAACCCCAAGAAGGTTGTTGAAGAAATTATAATTTATTTTTGAAACAATTCCTCAAAAACAATAAATTGGATTCCATTTTTTTTTTTTTTTTTTCACTCGGTGAGTATATTTTCCAGACAAAAATGTGAATGAGCTCTGGAATGGACATTTAAGGAACAAAAAGGATTGTCGAACAGCATGGAGTGCCATTTCAACCCCTGCTTGTCACTGTACCTCTCTAGGCCCATGCTTCCCAGTAAATTCTTCTGTCTCATGGAAGAAGTGATGAGAGTGATGGTCAGCCCATTGAACACTTCAGAGGAAAGTATTTCTGAGAGGATGTTAAGTACGAGGTTAACTTCGGAACGATTAGAGTCTCTGGAAAAAAAAAATAAAAAAGAATAATGTCAAAAGATAGTAAATATTTACAAAGTGTATATTAGGTGGGAGAAGTCAGCCAATGCCGACATAACTTTACATTAGCAACAAAAAATAGTAGTTTCTAAAAGCATTTATTGAATCTAGCGGTATAATTTCGGTAATTAATTCTAGTGTAAATTCGGCACAAAAATAAATAATAGTTTTATGCAAATGACAATATTTTGATAGGAGTTCCATTATTCGATTTCGTAAACTTTCCTTCAAACTTCCCATTCTTAAAACGAGGCAGACAACCTCTAGGTCGAAAAGATGTAGGTGATAAGTTAACATGATTATGAAACATTTTTAATGTTTTAAATTATTTCTAAATGGTTTAAGTACAATTGCATATATAATACTACATTACTTCTCCCAATGCTTTTTTATTTAATTTTTTAAATTAGTAATTATAGACGTTCCGGGAAGTATCATCAATATATTTAATTTATATGTTCTCTATGTCAACATTCTTTCTGTCAATCAGAATCTTCCTTTTTATAGAACAAGTCAAAAAAGTCGTCGGTAAATCGTCGTTAATGTTCTTCCCCAGAACGAATTAATCTATTAAAGTTTTGCTCCTCCTCCAAAACCAATCGACAGTTTGCTTTAATATTCAACAGTTGACTTACATAGGGGCTCCTAAATCCTCAACTTACGATTTAACTTTGATGTAAAATGTCATGTCGAGTCATTCATTATAAAATATCTTGGTGCATCATTTTAAATTGCAAAACGTTGCGTTTTATCGGCATTTTACTAAAAAGTATACCTCTTTTGTCCTTATAACAATGTTGTATTTTTACATACTATACACCAGTATCTTCTGCGCAACACTGCCATAAACATGAAATATGTATTTTGTGATCGTTAATAAAACTAGTTAATGACAATTTTCATTTTTTTTTTGTAATCCGGTGAAATTGTTATTATGACTCATGCCCGGGCTTTAACTACAAGATCATATCGTCTACTACCAAAACGCTCTTTCGTCACTCTGGTGGACATGAGCCACGTGAACTCTACTATGGGAGATCTAAATTTTGCCTACCCTAAATTTATCTCTAGGATAATCGGGACCATCACTTAATGTCCCATCGGAAGGACGGCGTGTTCAAGGTTTTTTCACCTAAAAAAACCTAAGAGCCTCGGGGCAAACACGCATACCACTGAGCAACAGTCGCCCTCGTCATTGTTAATTTTCATTTAGTTTGACTTGCATAACACCTTTGGAGTTTCGTATCTAGCCCACACCTAAAAAAATATTTGCCCACATCTATCCTAGAAGTAGAAAAACAACATGTGTGAGTGACGCGGTACTCACGAGAATTGATGTGTGAACATCTGCTTTAGTTTCAAAAATTTGCTGTCCTTCACTGATTTTGATTAAAATTTGTTTTATAATGTTACAATAAGAAAAGTAGTATGAGGAATTAAACTTTCAAATTTATTGTTCTTCAATTTTGTTTGTACATGCAATTATAGGTTTCTAATCACTAATTTAGATTTACACTGCTATATTATTTTCTTTTACCACAAATTTCATTTATTGTTACAAATTTAAGCTATCGAAGCATCTTAACCTAAAAGTTTCTTACCGAAAGATCATTTTATAGTTCGTAATATTGATATTTTAGTTAAATTCACAACGACGGTAAATATGATCAATAATTAGGGTTTATAAAAATCATGATTTTATTTAAAAAATCAAAAAAATCTATTTTTTTGATTTAAATCAACTGAAAACTTAACTAAAATTAACAAAACAGACCACAATTTCACAATTTTAAAAAACAAAAACAAAAAAATAACAAAACGAACAAAACTGACCGAGATTTCACACAGCGAATTTTTATCAATCTTATAATCAATTTTATATTCGAGATCGATTATGTAATTGGATGATCTGCTTACAGTCATGCCAACTTAGGTGCGATATTGATGACCTAGTACCATGAAAATTTAGGTTAGGTTTAATTATTCTTGAGTGTTCCGCATAAGTGTGTCTCTATTTATTTTAAAACTGCGATTTTGAGAACGCATTGGTCCATTCGCGTATTGCCAAGCTTGAACTCGTCTACTACGTTTCGAATACATAAGTTTTTGCACGATCGTTTCAACTTGGAAGCAAAATAAAATCGAATTCGATAATTATCCGGTGGTGAACAACATGGCTGGTCGGAAAAAGGATGTGATGATTTAATGTTTTTGATTTAAATCATGAATTAAAAAAAAAAATCATTTGATTTAAATCGCGATTTAAATCGTTGATTTTAATCAGTTGATTTTAATCATCGACACCCTATCAATAATGTTGTAAAAATACATTAGAAATGCTCAAAAACAGCTGACATCACAGATAAAGAAGTGTGTAGTTGTGTGTGTGGGTTGTGCACGCAACCGTCCAACACACACACTTAAGCAGCATGCACATCAACGAGACTCACGCTCTGACGGTCTGACATAGCCCGTAGCGAGAGCTAAGATGTTTACACATCAAAAAATGTTTGCCCACACCTATCCTAGAAGTAGACAATATAACAATGTGAGCTATTTATTGCGTTGAAATATTCGACTGGTACAACAATACGAACCCTTGTGCATCCTGAGGGTGGTGATGAGTGATGATCCCATAGGGTCGATAGCCCCTGGAGATGTTGACATTGGCGAGGAATGGCGGGGTGGTGAGCACCTCAGGATAGAGTCCTATCGAGGGGTAGCTGGCGATCTCAGGGTGCATCCGATGTTGGAAGGAGAGGTGATAGAGAGGGAAGTCAGCTGATTGGCGGGGCTCCAACCAGCAGCTCAGGAGCCGCTCACAGAGAGACCTCTGGTAGCCAAACTGGCAACATGTCTGAAACAGGCCAAACAACTCTTTATTATACTATCATCTTTATTATAGGGGTTCTGCGCCTGCGCGTATCTAGTGAAGTCGTTCTTACATCGTGTTCCTCAAATTACTTTATTTTAGTGCACAATTTTATAAATTTGGATTAAAATTATCCACAGAAGGAAGTCTTACACCTGGCGGACACACACTTAACTGAGACGGCTGCATTTGATTCCGATTGAGAGAAGTAGATTTATTATTTATACTACTAACCTGACCCAACCTCACACACTAACTGGATTCAAAATGGAGTTGGAAAAATTAAGAGAATTATTTTCTGAATTTAAAAGTGATATAAAAAACGAAATAAAAGAGGCAATCCACAAAGAATTAATCAACTTAAACTTAAAATCAATTATTAGTGAACAGAACTCTCAAATTAAAAAACTAGAAAATGAAAATAAAGCATTAAAAAACAGAATTGATAACCAAGCACAAAAAATAGAAAATATGAGCCGTAAAAACAATTTAATAGTATTTGGTATAGAAGAAAAATCCGATGAAGATGCCAATATTTTAGAAGCATTGATACTAAAGTTTTTTGAAGATAATTTGGATATTAAGCTGAGTGAAAATGATATTAATTTTGTGAAAAGAATAGGAAGGCATTCACAAAAATGTAGACCTATCTTGATTTCATTATTATCATTCAAGAATAAAATTAAAATTTTACGTTCCTCCCCAAAACTGAAAGGATCAAAAATATTTATAAATTATGATTATGATAGATGTACTTTAGAAAAACGTAAACAATTATTTCCAATACAAAAAAATCTTAAAGGTGAAGGGATTACAGCTAAATTACGAGGAGATGGATTGTTAATAGACGGAAAATATTACCAGCATGAAGCAGTAATGAGTCTTTACCAACTGAGTGACACCAACCATTCTCAAGTGATCAAAAACACAGAACACTCCCCGATAGAAGTGGAACAAAAACTTAAGAAAAAACGAAAAAGAAATACAAAAAATTCCTCACCTGATTTTTTTCGTCCCAAAACCGCCTCAACATCATCCACACAATCAGAAAAACAATGAACAATTATGCAACACATCACAACTGAATATAGGTCTTTGGAACGTTCACGGATTCAACAACATTGAGAATTTAGACACGGAACAACACAGGATATTAACACAAATGTGTATTCTAGGATTCACTGAAACCTGGAGATTAAGTGACAGGGACCGGCCAAAAGGTTTTGATAATTACTGGCTTATTGAAAGTTATGCAACTAAAAACAAAAAACAAGGAAGACCCTCCGGAGGAATTATAATATTGGTAAACAAAGATTTAGAAGAGCCCACTGTTCTGATAAACAATAGAGACTTTGTATTTGTTAAAATTAAAACTCAAAACTTTAAATGTATTTTTGGGTTTGTTTATCTTTCCCCAAAACTAGAACATGAAGAGTGTATTAACAAACTTGAAGAATTGATTGAAGAAATGAAGAGCAGGGATCCAGACATTCCCTTAGTGGTGGCGGGGGATTTCAATGCAAAAATCGCCAACCTGAACCAGTTTGAAAAAAGTTTCTTTCAGGACTCGAAGTTGACTGCAAAGAGACAGTCTTCTGACACAGATGTCAACCTAAGGGGAAAACGTTTGGTAGATGTTATGGAAAGTGAGGGACTGTTTGTAGTTAATGGAAGGAGCAGGAGCGACTATCCCGCAGAACACACCTTTATCAGCAGCCAGGGCTGCTCCGTGATAGACTTGATCTGGGTCAGCTCTTCCTTGTTAGATAAAATAGAGGACTTCAAAGTTTTACAGTGTGTGGAAGTATCGGATCATTTGATTTGTCAACTAACTTTAAATTTAAATAATATAATACCATCAAATAATTCTATTAAAATAAACTACAAAGAAAAAATAACATGGGACGACTCAAAGGCACCACTTTTTTATCATCTACTGCAGATGTCACAAAACATATATTTTAACGATACATCGCTAGATAAATTACACGATAATTTTACTGGTACTTTAAATGTCACTGCCATCATTACAGATATGTTGAAATTAGTGAAAATCCCAGCCAAACAGAAGAGTCATCACAGAAATAAATGGTTCAACGAAGAGTGCCGTGCAGTGAAGAAGGAAACAAGAAGAAGCTACTGCAGATGGAAAAAGAAGCCCACTCTAACACTACTTGAGAAATACTTGGAAAGTAAAAAGAAATACAAGAGGTTAGCTAAAGAAACCAAAGCAAGACACTACAGACAGATATCCGATGATATCGCTGCCGTTCAAAATAGTCAAACTTTCTGGAAAGTCATCAAGAAATTCAAACCTAGACCCTCTTTAGTCTCCACAATAAGTCTGAAAATCTGGGAAAATTACTTCACGGATTTATATAGCTCAAAAAGCATACTACCAGAAACATCGCTGCCAAACACGACACTTCGGCATTTGGACTCACCTATCTCGATGAATGAGATTACCGAAGCAATACAGGGTACAAAAAACCAAAAAGCACCGGGGACCGACGGCATTCCGAATGAAGTTTATAAGTGCCTAACCCCTGCATGGCAACACTACCTGCTGAACCTGTTCAACAGAGTGATGGAGGAAGAACGAGTGCCGAGTCAATGGTCACAACTTGCAGCATTCCTCATCCATAAGAAAGGCGACCCAGACGACCCACACAACTATCGAACTGTAGCTTTAGTTAATACTATGCCGAAAATCTTCACCTCGATACAAAACAAGAGACTTTCAGCCTGGATAGAAACAGAAGGCTTACTACCAGAAGCACAATCAGGTTTCAGAACAGGCCGAGGCTGCTCCGATAACATCTTCTGTTTGCAAGCTATTATATATAACAATATCCGTTTAAAAAGTAGGTATCTTTATGCTTTTTTCATAGATTTAAAGAAAGCTTTTGACTCCCTAAACCGCCACATCTTATGGAATAAACTATCATCCATTGGAGTGAGTAAAAAGTTTATAACAGTGCTTCAAAGTTTTTACAATAATGCAAATGTAACAGTTTCCACACCTTCAGGTCAAACAAAGAATATCAAGGTAGAAACAGGGGTGCTGCAAGGAGATTCTATCAGTCCCACTCTATTTAACTTGTTCCTGTTCGACATAGAAAAATTATTTAAAGAAAATGGCTTCAGAGGAGTAAATATCGATGGCAAAAACGACATTATATTCCTAATGTATGCAGACGATTTGGTAATGTTTAGTGATACTCCCAAAGATTTGCAGAACAAACTTAATTATCTCAGCACTTACCTGAAAGAAAACTTACTAGAACTCAACACCCAGAAATCAAAAATTCTCATTTTTCATAGAAGTCCTAACCAAAAACTTCAAACACCATTCTACTACCAAGGAAACATAATAGAAGTGGTAAAAAAACAAACTTACCTAGGAATTCCTTTTTCAAAAACAGGAAAATTTAGCGAAACTGCAGACGTCTACATTTCCAAAGCGAACAAAGCCACAGGAGTAACCATCCACACTTTAGCGGCAGCAAGATCGGACAGTTGGGACACCAAGAAGAAACTGCTGGAGTCAGTCACACTGGCCACTCTGTTGTACTCCTCGGAAATATGGGCTTTAGAATACCTGGAGAAACTAGATACGGTGCTCACAAGATACTACAAAAGAGTACTGAAGCTTCCAAAGTCAACTCCAAACAGCTTCGTGAGAGTAGAGACTAACAGCTACAATCTTAGTGCCATCGTAATCGGAAGAGCAGTGGGCTGGTGGAGCAAAATACTGGAGATGCCGGCCGACCGGTACCCTAGACTGTGTTACGAACGTCTCCTGTTCCTGAGCAAGCAGCCTTCAGACCTACCGGCCTACAACTGGGTGACTCAACTCCGGAATATCCTAACCTCTGTAGGCTATTCATGGTTATGGGATACTCAGGACCCTGATCTTATCAGCAGGCATAAGAAAAAGATTGTGAGTAGATTTGAAGAAAGGAGCCGCGATAGAGACATTCAGCACATTCTCGAATCTAACTATAACCTCACATACAAGGATATTTACTGTTACAACGTCTACTTAAAGCTGAGGACAAATATCGAGAGGACGAGAGTGTTGGCTCAGATACGGCTGTGTAGAGAAAGCCTGGCTAGAGTGACGGTGGGAGGAGTGACCTACCTCTTCAACAGGGAAGACAGCTGTAGTGTCTGCAACGAAGACCGACCGGACGACATCCACCATTTCTTCATGGAGTGTCCAGCCTTCAGCCAACTAAGAAAAAAGTACCTGGTAGAAGCACTAAAGAGCCCGCAACCTCACAAGACCCTTTTCAACATTGAAAACAACCAAAACCTCAATAATATTATACTATACATAGTAAGGGCGCTAAAAATTAGAGGACATTGAAGTATTCAAATAAAATAACATTTTTATTTTTGTTTTAAATTGTTTATTAACAGTTAGGTTCTATATTACTTTGTATTTTATTATTATTATTATTATTTTATATTTTCATTTATTTGTACTTTTTTTAAACTGAATAATGTATATATCATAAACAGGCCGAACCCTGAGCCTAAAAGATGTATTTCTTAAAGGCTAATAAAGAATTGAATTGAATTGAAATTGAATATACAATATATGTAATCAAAATTGTCTGCAAAAAACATTCGTCGGTAAATCGCCGGGAATGAACTTCCCCAGAACGAATTAATCAATTAACTTTTCACTCCTCCTCCAAAACCAGTCGACCGTTTGCGCTAATATTCAACAGTTGATTTACATAGGAGCCCGTAAATCCTCATACTAAATTTTGTTTCAAAACATTCATTATTAGCGTTTTTTCAATTGAGCTCCTTCCCCTGAACCTTCCTTTCCCTTCTGCCGATATCGCTGAAATTTGACAGGTTATGTCCTCATTTGGGTTTGAATTCAAAAATTCGGGTCGATACATTCATTACATCGGCAATTATTGGGATTTTTGAATTTAGCCCCCTCTGCTCTCTCCTTCTCTTCTACCGAATCCGCTGAAAATTATTAAGTGTCGTCCTTATTGGTGTTTTGAATTCACATACGGGATTTCATGTTGATACTTTCATTCTATCGGGAGTTATCGTGTTCACATTTCTTTTTTTCATATTTGGAATCTGTAGTTCGGAAAAACATGAAATTTCGTTGAAAAGTTGAACGATTATATAACTTTCCCGTGCTTTCCTCTTCCCCGGACCCCCTGCCTAGGGGTGGGTTCCCATCACGGCTGTTTTCGTTTTCGTCATTTGAATAAAGAGTGCCCTGGTATAATAAGGTCTAGAAATATAACGCGGTAGGGCGATAATAACCTAAGTAGTTGTTCGCCCTAAATAAACCAACCAACCAACTTCCCCTTTATTTCGTATATCTGGGGAAATAACAAACTGTTTGACTATATTGTCTTAATTCCAAAAAAAAATATATTTTTTATTTATTTAAGTCGTCGGTGGATCACTTTTTTTAAAAATGTTTGGTTAGGAAAACATGAAGTTCGGTGAAAACTGAACATCGAATATCTGACCGGTTACATAACTTCCCCTATACTTCATATTGCTTGAAACTTGAATAATTTCAAGTTGTTTGCGGCACAAACAGAAATATAATATATATATTTGAGAGTACTGACAGGAGAGACAACAAAAGGCTTGAGTTGTTGGGGATCCCCAAGAAGGATGAAACTCTTGACATCCAACAGAAGTGGAACCAGAAGCTCCAACTCAGTCACCTGCTGGGCCTCATCCACGATGCACACTGCTATCTCGGACAGATTCCTGTCTTTGGAGTACCTGCACACCACAATGCAACACTTACATTATCGTAATAAGGAAGAAAGATAACATACTCATATATATAAGTACTCGTATATGAAGTGAAGGATCTACCAAGATCTGGCTAAAGCCTCCGGCCCGGAAAGCCAATGGGGCCCCACTTTACATTTTACATAGATGGTTCATCGTTTACTGTATTCAGTGTAACTCTATTTACTATAAAAATATTTTTATGTTTATTTCAAAAATATACTATGAATTAGGGATAGTTCATGACTATCGATATTAATTTTCCTTCATTACAGGGAATACGTTTTGAATAAAAAATAAAATAAAAAACGACTACTTCCATAAAATAAAAGTTTGAAAAAACTACAAAACGACAAAAAAATAAGAAGTTTATAGAAATGTTATATATATTCTATTTGCTTCTTATTTCCTTTCTATTTAACTCTATTTCTCAGTTCGAGTTAGTGTGTTGGACTGGAGCGTAGCGTGTTCATTTCAGTGTACCGCCAAAATCGAACATGTGGAAGTTTTTTTTATCAAACAGGATGATGTGAAACGTGCTAAATGTACTTTGTGCAAATTTTATTTAAAACTACTTCCAACACACCCAAATTAAGGGATCACCTCTTGAGACGCCACCAAGAAACTTATAAACTGCCACATAAGACCAAACAACCCACTGCAGAAGCTGGATCACTGCCTACGGTTTCATAAAGTTTTACAGAAGTATTTTTCGTCAATTGGTAATTAATTTGTTGATATTGTTTTATGAAAGTTGTTGATTGAAATAAAAATTGTTGAATCTAATGCCATTGTAGCTACTTCACTGCTTTCTGATTATCTACAATACGTGTTTTTGAACTTTAATTAATGTGTTAATATGCTTGCCTACTTTTATACTTAATGCGATTATTTTCGACATAACATGTTATTTCCATAAAATAAAAGTTCGATTTGAAAGAACAATTACTTATTCGATTAATATTTGTATTCCCCTTTCATCCTCCATGACATAGAATAATTTAAATTAGGTAGATGTATGTAAAAAAAAAAAAAAAAAATAGTGAAGTAGTTTGCATGAAAAGCGTCAACTTACTGAATTATCGTTACAATCGACAGTTTTCCGCCGATATTATCAATAGTGGCCAACTATCGACTATCGCCCATCCGAATATAAAAAAAATTGGAATAGAAAATAAGAATAAAATAAAACAGAAATCAAAGTATTGCAAAAATCCCCAGTTTATAAAAACATTCTAAACTTAATTAAAACTTAAAGAAAATAGCAAATTTTAAATATGCCTTCAGTGGACGTAGAATGTTACAAAGCCATTTTGCATTTTTTTGTATGCAATTTCAAACAATTTTGAAGAGTTAGTTTTATGACTTATACTAGTTATTATGGCTTCAGCTAGAGATCATATCGCCTACTGCCATAGAGCTCTTTCATCGCCTGGGTTGACATGACCCCGACTCTACTGAGAGAGTCCTGTATTTTTCCTAAACAGGTTTATTCACCTAAGATGGGGTCTTTAACGAATACCTGCCTAAAGGCTCGATCCCTTATCAAAAGAAGCTTTTGACTCTACTGCGTACGCTCTGAGGGAAGTAGACTTACCTTATTTCGTCAAACGATTCCAGGAGCTTTCGATGACCAGTTAAACTAAGAGTTGTAGCGATGATATCCGCTTTTTGTAAAACTCTCTGCTCTTCTTTATTTATTAATTTAATTTTCTCTTTGGCCAACATTTCTGGACTTAATGAATTGTTCTGAAAAAAAATATAACATCTTCAATACTAATTGAGATATATAATTGAAAAGAGTACAATAGAGTACGTAGAGTTGTTAAGAGGAGAGAAAGAAAACAAGGCGGGACCTCAAGAAAAAATATAAATTAAATTAAAAAAAAAAAAAAATTAAATAGAGTAATCAAGACTTTGATTGGAAATAGTCTTCCTTGCACTTGACCTTTGCAATCTTTTCGTGTTTGTTTTAATTGCATTAATAGTTGTGCTGTGGATAAAAATGTCCTAAATTCGAGTTTAAGAAACGGTTTATAATGATGAATATGTATTCAATAAATAAAACAAACTTATTTTTTTAAATACTGTCTGTTCCACAAAACAATTATATAATAGAAAAACTACCGGTTTTGGCATTATACACCATCGTCAGGTTTAGTTATAAATATACAAAGAGTTTTCATCTCTTCTGACGATGGTGTATAACAATTTTTAGTAGAATAGAATATATTATATTCAAAGGGCGAAAAACTTAAGGGCCACTGATTTAGAAGATATAAAAATATTTCATTTAAACTTGATTGTATATTTTGGCGAGCTTAATGACGTCACACACTCAAATATCTGAGTCAATCATAAAATTTCCGCGACACCGGACGGTAAAACATAAATTGAGACATCCTATATAAATTAAATAATGAGGAAAACCTTACTTAAAAATAAGATAGTAAAATAATTACCAATAATGCTTCGTAGACCTCAATGCGATTTTTATAATATTCATACTTCATTCGAATGGCATGCCGCTGAGCTTCTGGCTTCTTGTGTATGTTTGCATAAATCTCACTAGAAGCCTGGAACTGGGCTTGGTATAAACTCAACTAAAAAAAAAATATTTATTTCTGTTAAACCATAACATTGTATCAGGATACGTCATAAGAATGTACAATAAGGTAGCTTATAAATTAGGTACATACACCGCTATCAACTCAGAGTCTGATAAACATGTGATTAGTAATAACAATACTATTAAAAAAAAATATCAATTATTTTTCAACCTCAACTATGTATCCTAAAAAAATATAAATAACGTAAAAGTATATTATTGAATGAAAGTTAACATTTTGACTTTAAATGTATTTCAGGCTACTTATATGGAAGGAAAAGTATTTACTTATCTACTAATCACTGATAATAATTTTGCAGTCTGAACTGACTTTAAATTTTCAAAGAAAACATAGTTGGCTATAGTACCTAATATATTGTAAATGAAATTGTTAAAAAAAAAAAAAACATACTGGGGAAAAACCATTCAAGTGTTCTTTTTGCACTCACAAATTAGGGACATTTAAATGGGAAAGAATAATCGAATTACACATTAAAGAGAGACCATTCAAGTGTACATTGTTCATTCAACACTGAATTGAATAAAAATTTAGAGTAGGCAAAATAAAGACCGGGCGAGTTTCGAACCCGCGATCTTGAGCACAGTATACAAGCACGCTACCTCTGAGCTATCCGCGCCCTCAATATATATATATATTAAAATACAAGCAAAAATTGAAATTGAAAATTGAAGAAACGCTCACATCAGTCAAATAGTCTTCTGTTGAAAGCTGTTTTTCGGCCAGGGCATAGGAAGATACGTCTTGCACTTCTTGAACCATCTTGTCATGTCTCCCGAATCTGGTCAATTTGAAACGTTTATCTTCTAGAAATATATAATTCATTAATGGTCATGATTAAATAAAATACATTAGTGCTGTTAAAAGAATTTTTGAAGTGTAATATTATTCTTTCGAGTAATTGCTAATTTTAAATTTAGAATACTCCTAATCTCAAGAGAGGTTTTGATACTATGCATCTTTCTCGACAACCCTATTGTAAATCCATATGAACCAAATCTCGATGTAACGGAAAATCGTTACAATAAAACATAACATCTACGTTAAAATATATTGTGTTGGTACACAGGTCGAGAATATCATTCCTGAATTGAAAAACTAGCTGTGATACCCGACGTTGCCAGAAAAATTTATAACTTTACAAACCAATTCGAATCTTCTGGCAGCGAAACGTCAAATAAAATTTTACAACTTAACAAAAGGGGGAGGGACAGTTGAAACAAACTGAATGGTGATGGTCCCGACTATCCTACGTGAATAAAAATTTAGGACTCCCACAGTAGAGTCGGGGTCATGTCCAGAGTGATGAAAGAGTGCTCTGGTAGTATGCGATGTGACCTTGTAGTTGAAACTCAGGCATGAGCTATAACAACTAACCAGCAGATTAGAGTAAAAAGGGCTTTAGCGGCTAAGGGGTTAGAGTTACTATCTTGGAATGGCAATCGAGCAATTGGAGAGAGGAGTTAGCAGCCGTAGTAAAGTATATATCTCCTGTATCCTCATCATACATTTTGTGCCGATTCCGCTGAAAATTGATGTTTCGTCCTTATGGGGTTTTGAATTCACATATGAAAATTCGTGTCGATATATTCTTTACAATGGCAATTATTAATGTTTCTGAGTTAAGCCTCCCCCTAATCTCCCCATCCCCTTTGGCCGTATAGATGAAAATTGATGTGTTGTCCTTATGAGGTTTTAAAATTTCGTGTCCCCCCCCTTTCCCTTAGGTCGATTTGGTTGAACAACAATAGGTGTCATCTTTAGAGGGTTCTGGATTCACATATAAAATATTATGTCGATATATTCATTCTATCGAGAGTTATCGTGTACACAGACAGCATTTTTATTTTCATGTTTAATCTGGAGGTCGAAAAACATATAATTCCATTGAAAACTCCGCATCGAATTTACAATTAAAACCCTCCAAGGTCAAAAATTGATGAATAAATGAATCGTTATATGTGCGTTCAGAACCCCGTAAGGATGACACATATTTTCAGTCAAATGGGCCGAAGGGAAGGGGAGATCAGAGGAGGGAGCTCAACTCCAAAACCCTGACAACGAATGCACCCACACCTAAGTAAGCACCTATCAATTTTCAACGAAGTCGGTGAATTGATACACCGACAACTAATTAATTAAATATAATAATTGAGTTTCACAGGTGAAGATGGGATGTACTAACTGGGTAATTTCTTCCTGAGATCGAGGAGTCTGAGGACCACCTCGTCGACAGCTGTATTAGACTTGGTACAGATGAGTATCTTAGGAGGACTTGTTCTCTTGTCTCGAAGTCTCTTGAATCTGTAGAGGAGCTGTTCTATCAAAGACACGATAAGCTGCGTCTTACCCGTACCTGTCAACAACAAACCACTTCAGATATATATATATATTGGTATACCCAGGTTATAACTCGATTACTTCAATCCCAAATTATGTTTTTCATATAATTTTGTATTATATTATACAAGTGTTCATATACAGTAAAAGCCTCTGCAGCGGAGAGTCACGGGACCAAGAAAAAAAAAAAAAAAATCTCCGCGATTTATGACTAGCCCACTTTAAACTTCTCCGCAAGGGAACGCACAGAAGACTTATTTAGTTTTTCTTACTTATTTATAATTGATGACTTCGATTTTTTGTTTTAAAGTAAGGAACTTTCGCGGTGTCATTTTGAGGACCAGTCAACTTCACTGAAAAATAACGACTGAGGTGTGTTGGGGTTTGAGTGGAAACCAAACAATTAGGAATGCCGCGTGTTTCTAGGGAAACCGAAGGGAGTTGCAAGGGCCCATTTTCTTTTCGATAATAGGGAACAAATGGCCTGTTTCAAACATTCTATGAATTATTATTCTACGAATAATAAAAATCAGTCAATTACATTCTTCAAATGAATTGTTTTGCAAGTGTCCGCTAAGGAGAGGTAAATTTATCTATTGATGACAAAAAATTGGTTGTCCGGGTCACGGGAGTCCGTTGCGAGGGGGGTAAAAAATACATTTTTTTCCTATACTTCGGGCCGGTAAAATTGTCCATCGGTGAGGGTTGTCCGTAAAGAGGGGTTTTACTGTACATTCTTTTACGTTTTTTATCATCTGTGCTTTTTATTTTTAAAATATCTTAAATTTTCATGTGGTACATTACATATTTTTCTCAATAAAAAGGAATATTTGATCTCTTAAGTAACAAAGAAAATAATCTAAAATTATTGTCATATTATAATATTGTCAATAATTACCAGGAGGTCCGTTAATAAAATTTACGAATGGCTTTCCACCGAACACCATATCGGAACTGTCAAGAACAGCTTTCTTCTGTTGTTCATTCAAAGGGAACTAGAACAGTGTGTTAGAAAAAAACAAAAACAAAAAAAAACATTAATTTTATTAAATGCAATTATATTTAAATGGGGAGAGCAAGTGCATGCGATTAAATGACAATATTGCAGATTCTCACCTTACTGACAATTTTCTCTTCCCTTTGTTTATTAATGACGGGCTTTTTGACCAAGAGCGGATTGAGAAAAAACTCGCAAAGGGGCGACATTGCCAAACAAGAAAGAGCATCCAGCAAACGAAGATCGTTGTACAAGTTGTAAATAGACTGTTGACAAAATTATAAGAAACAGGTTTTGTCATTTAATTAACAAAATATAGCACAACAAAACTTGAGACAGAGAAAGAACGAGACAGTACCATCACATACACATACCACTTTAATCTGAGAGAATAATGTTATTTAAACAAACATAATGATAAGATGATAATGATAAAAGATAAGATCTATGGAAAAACTGTTTCGACTTCTGACAAAATACAAGATTTGAAATCTTGAATACAATTTTGTAGTGGCGAAACATCAAAATGGTATGAAAATATATTCAAAGACGCAGGCGTTAAACACAGAAAAATAAAAAAATGAAAGTTAAAAGAATATAAAAATGTTAAAATTAGCAAAAAGAAATAATAAATAGAGTTATAAGCATTTCAAAATGTTACAATCTAATATATTTTACATTGGTTATTAATGAAACTACTATTTTGTTCAATAAAGTTTCTAAAATAATATATTTTACACTCGATCTTTGAAATAACGGTATAACTCAAAAAACTAAAATATCAAATTTTTTTATCAAATTATGTATATATACAATTTTTTATTTTTCGTACTATCAAAGAATCATATTATCAAAAATCTCGCAGAGTAGCATTGCTATAAATCAATTTTTACTTAGGTTCCCATTCCTTCAATTTCTACTCCTTTCATATACAAAGTATTTATGTAATCATTGGAATAAATATATAATTATAATAATTTATTTTAGAATTCTTACCCTATATTTCAGAAGATATCCAGGGAATATTTGTTTTTGATTACTTCTGTAAGTAACGAAATCAAAAAATACACATAATCCTGGCATGGACACTAAAACAAAACATTAATTATGAATTATTGTTAATATTTATTTTGTAATATAAAAGTATAACTGACAGCTTACAAAACGAACACTAAATCTAGGTAGCAATAAATGCGAACAATTCTGTAGCTATAGGAAGTGACCCGTGCTACTCTTTTAGCCGAAATTTCAAAATCGCGGGTTCGAAACCCGGTCGAGGTCCTTAGGATTTTTATCTAAGAGGTGAAAAAACATTGAACATGCCGTCCTTCGGATGTGGCGTTAAGCGATGGTCCCGAGCCTGTACGATGTCAGGTACTCGTTACAGACCCCTACCCTAGGTGAATAACAATTTAGGGTAGGCAAAATTTACTATAATCAGAGCGCTTTTCGATCGCTCTGGTGGACATAAATCCGACTCCACTGTGGGAGTTATAAATGTTGCCAACCCAGATTTATAGATCTAGGGTAGGAGGTCTTCAAACAAGTATCTGACATCGTACAGGCTCGGAAACATCGCTTAACGTCCCATTTGAAGGACGGTATGCCCAAGATTTTTTCACCTCCCAGATAAAAAACCTAAGGCTTGCAGCCGGTGTATACATAAACAACAGGTTTTGTCATTACACCAACTTCAGATTTAGTTATTATAATATATAAATTTCTTGTGGAATAGACAATATTACAATAGAATTAGTTTGTTTCATTTTTTAAATATAAATTTCTTGTGAAATAAACAATACAACAAAACTAATTTTGTTTTATTTATCGAGACCGTAACGAAATAATGCATGTTAAATACCATAAAATAACTAAAAGTAAAAATTAAGAGAAGTAAAAACAAGATTTATTCGCGCTCTTCATTAGTTTCTAAACATTTTGGTATTAAAATAAACGCAAAAATGTTTACTGCTACAATAATACAACAATTGTATCAACATTAAATGAATGAATGAATAAATAACTTTACTGCTTATAAAGAATTATCTTATAGCAAGAAGTTCGAGAATTATAAATACATAGAGTCAATAACTAATAACAAGAAGAATACACAAAATAATAAAAAATAAAAAACAATACTTATATGTATTAATAAAAATGTTAAATTAAGAATTTTTTTTAAACTTTTCTTTCAAGCTTGTTAGGACAACAAATAAATATGATGAAGCTTCTATTCATCTGAAACTAATACTAAGTTGTGGAGATGTGCCCTCTGCCGAGAGACATCTACCGGAACATCTCCCAAATAGCTAGTCAGGCATTTGTCTCTAATCATGGCATAGATGGGGCAGTCTATCAGAAAATGGGTCAGGTCATCCCTCTCCCCCAGAGAACACAACCCACTACTAATCTCAGGAGAGAACTCATGTTTTTCGTTTCTTATATAAATCCGTGTTACCTTTTTCCCAGCTAACCGAAGCTGGACAAGCACTCTTAACTTGTTTATGTAGCTATGAAGGCGGGTATGTGGTTCTATGATCCCCAGACTGCTGACATCCCGGTAATAAAGATTAAACCTAGAGTTCAACACCGCATCAACGTCTTGGAGACGTACAAGACGTAATCGGAGACTACGTCTACATCCTGACTAGCTCACACGTCTTCTGCGCCAATAATCAACATTAAGTGAACTTTTGTTTGTTTGATTGATATTAATTCAAGTGATTCACTTAGTAGCTTATTTTATCAGGAAACTATCAATTTTTGTTACATACTTACTTCTGCGATCGTTTATCAATGCTGTCATTCCTTTTGTAACCAGAGAGTCCTCAATTTCGGTCGTACGGTAGACTTTGTATTTACTATTGACCACACTAAATATTTGAAATAACTGATGTTGTCCCATACCATGTTCAAAACGGACCTGAAATTGTATAAAATAATAAATAAAACAAATTTCTCAAGGGAATGTCAACTATTCCATAAGAATATTTACTTATTAAAGAAATGTCCGCCTTCTTCAACTTAGAAGTTCCAAACGAATTACACCAAGTACACAGATTAATTAATTCGCAAACTATATATTAAGCTGTCAAGAACAAAAATTACATGTGTACAAGAAATCCCATCCAATAACAAACCCCAAAATAATTTTGAAGGAATTCACGTAACTTCAAAACAAAAGAGTCACAAAATAACACTGTTTTCTGTTTCCACTTTGAAAAATGAGAAACAGCCTCACCCACTGTGCCCACTTTTATAATTTTAATGATAATTTGTCTGAAAAAATCAGAAAATATATATATTCAGAGGTTAGTTTGAATTAAGCGAAAATCTTGTTTAAATAATTGCCAAATAACGGTATTAACGGGATTGATTAAATTAATATCTAAATATGTAAGTTTGAGAAAAGAATTAATGAAAAAAAAAAAAACTCAATTTTACAATTAATATATTTATGCTGAAAAATATGCCCTTAAAAAGGCAAAACTTAATAATTTTGATTGGATTGTATTCGAAGATGAAGGAAGAGTACACCCAGCTATTTCAAAAAGCTTTCCGAGGTCTACTGAAGTCGTGAATGTTGAAAACGCTATTCCATTTTTGGATGTCATTCTTGCTATAATTTTATCACAATTGTTCCCAACATCTGAAGTTTTTTGAAAATAGATACCGTTTTGGTCGATGCTGTTTCCATAAAATTCCCTGTTTCGATAGATTTTTTTTACGGTGATAGAATGTTTAGATTTCAAAATGTTCCCACACAATTCGCACTTTTACGATCACTGCACTTTAAAAAAATGGTCCACATCGAATTAGGGTCATTGTTTTTTTTTACAAGAGTTTTTTTATAGTATACAATAAATATATTATTTATTGATCGATATTTTCAGCAGTTATTATTATTATTATTATTATTATTATTATATATTAATAACAATATTATGCAAGTTCCTTACCACTTTCTTCGATGATCACAACATTAAAAGTCAAATTCAGTCGAAATATATTACACACTTTTTTATTCCTTGAACGTAGAAATGATCAAGTACAGCTGACATCACAGATAAAGAAGTGTGTAGTTGTGTGTGCGCTGCGCGCGCAATCTTCCGACACACACACACTTACACAAGCACATCAACGAGACTTACGCTCTGACATAGCCCCTACCGAGAGCTCATAAGGACCATGTTCACAGGAAACAAATTGGTGTGATTAAAATAACACCTCAAAGGGCTGTTGTAATAATAATGTTAACAAGATGTAATAAGTGAACCAATTATTAGACAGATAGAAAAGAGTACATCACCTGAATGAGACTGAGGTCTCTATAGTTAGGGGCCCGGACTAAGTCATGATCATTCATAAACAGACAACAGGTCACTGTGACCAGCTCTCCCGTTCTCCCAGTCACTGGTCTCGGATCTGTCACATGGGTCACCACCCCATTAAAAATTGACACACTGAAACAAACAATTGAGAGAAATATTAATTAATTTTTTTTTTTTTTTTTCGAAAAGAAAAACCATGTAGTTTCGTTTTTAATTGTACAAATTCGTTTTATAATTATTTTAGTGCAAAGATAAACCCCACCAAATGTCTACAAAATCATATTTTCCGAAATAAAGCGGTTCGCGGCAACGCAGTCTTCAGTATATAAATACAGACTACCAACCTACTGCAGCAGTTACACTGCAGAGCTGAGCGCCGTTGCCGAAGCGTTGGGCATTGTCACTTCCAATGTGAGTCGGAATTACATGATATGTAGTGACTCTATGTCCTCTCTTCAGAGCATTCAACAGCTTTACGGCCCACATGGTTATAAAATACAACAACTCCTTGCAAATTGCGTAGGTAAAAAAAAAAAAACAGTAATTTTTGCTGGATCCCCTCTCATGTGGGAATCGAAGTGAACGATACAGTTGATAAAGTGGTTAAGGAAGCAGCAACGTTGTCTGGAGAAGAAATGGTAGTGACGATAGTAACAGACGTGAGGAAATGCCTGCGTCGCAAAATAAAAGAGAGCTGGGCAGAGATGAGGACTAACATGAATAGCAAACAAACTTAGATCCATCAAAACTAATATTGATGAGTAGAAAAGGTCGAAAAAGCAGAAGAAGGTAAGTCTGAAGTGGCTCCGTCTAGGTCACACTCGGCTAACCCATGTGGGGCCTGGCCTCTCACAAGCCACATCCCGGAGAATTGCCCCGGATATAAGGAAATACTAGAGGACATGGGTTTACGAACAAGAAACCTACATGAGATACTAGGAGACAATCCGACTATAGAAGCCGTCTTATCCGCAATGAAATCAAGTCGCCTCGTCGAAATAATTTAATTCATTTGTACGTCGTAAAAGATCTACATTGAACGTTGACAAATAAAATTATTCTATTCTAAATATTTATTATAAAATAGTTCTATAACAAATATGTTAGTATAAAAATGAATACTATATATTATTAAATATTTTTTGTTTTAAAGTGTGCGTTAGCTTGTATTTTTATTGGAAAAGATTCACATGACACCATAGTTTTTACAGGATATGGGTCTTTTTAGAAGAAGAAGAAAAAACCTAATGGTTATTATAAGAGGAGCGTCTTATGTTTTTTATACTCAAAATAAATCTTTTTAACGTTTTTAGTTTAAAAGGATACATTACCTGTACGGCTGTTCATTCATGCTTTTATTCATCTTGGCCCAGGTCTCGTACAACATGTACGGATAAAGCCGAGTTTTATAATCAGTGTAATCCACATAGATATCCGACAGAGGAGATATTTGTGTAGGTGACACAGGAGGTTCGTCCGTACAGTGTTTGCATTCCTTGAAACAAAAAAAAAAAAATATATATATATAAGTGTAAACTCCATATAACGCCACTCGATTTAACAACAAACTCCCTAAAACATCTAAATTACTTGAATCTGGTTGGTTTACCTTGTTGTCCATACAATGATACACTCTATGTAGCATCACACCCACTCTAAATAACGACAACAATACGTCATTACTAAGCAATAAACAGTACTTTCAAGTTGCCCAAATTAATAAGAACTCCTGCTGTGTACGTTCTTGTGTTTGTTATTTTGTTGCTTTATTGTCTAGCACGTATTTACCTCGACTGTCTGCATCATACGTACCGAAGATTCTAAGAAATTCGTTCTTTTGTTTGTTGTGATTACCTTGCACGGCAAGTTGATCCCACAGTATCCCAAGATATGAATAAAATACATAAGAAAATACAATTAAAATACTGGAGCAGCAAAAAACGTCAGACGAAGATAACAGACTATACGCAAGAAGCGTTGTTATTTGTATCAATATTAATGTTTGTTGTTTGTAAATTTTATACTTTATTAGTAAATACATATTATAATAGTAAAATACTATTAAATGTAATGTAATATGTATTGATTTTTCTTCTCTTCCTTTAGCGACAACTCTCAATAACGCCATAAAATGCGCAGTCCCTTAAGTGTCGCTATATAGAGTTTACACTGTATATATATATACAGGGTGCCGCATTCATATAGAATCTACAGTTTTTCTCTAAAAATATCAATTACAAACAAACATATTTGTAATATGTCTCTTTAATATTTTAACCATATTAACCATAAAAGTTTTCTACTTGAAATTTTAGGCATCTGAAAAGAACCGGACCTCAAATTCAATCAATTTTTCTATCGAACCGGATCTCAAATTCAATCAATTTTTCTATCAGTCTTCCCAAAAATATATTTACATTATTTTTGATAGTTAACTTTTATGACAAAATAAAACAATTTATAATCATTATATTTTATATGGTAGTCTCAATATTAAGATCTGATTTAAACACCATGAGACTTTGTGACTGACTATAATTGATATTTTTTGTTTAATAATTAGAAAAATAAAATTTATTTTATTTTTACACAATGTTTATTATCTAATTGTCCTTCCATTCCGTTACTTCTTTACTGATTTATGGTCACTGGTTACTTGTCAATTGCATTTGAAAAATAATTTGAAATACTTGCAATTAACAAATAAATTACCAAAAATAACAATTAATAATTTTAAAAAATAATTGTAATTAAAGCCATTAATTATCAATTGCGCTACTTTCACAACTAACAATTAAATATAACAGTTAATTGCAATTAAATATATTAATTATCAATAGTTACCTACATAACTAACAATTAAATGTAATAGACATAAATAATCTGTGGTTACAGAGGGCGCCGGTAGCTCAGTGATATGCGTGCTTGACTTCTGAGCTCAAGAACGTGGGTTCGTAACCCGACCGAGGCTCTTAGTTTATTTTATCTGGGAGGTAAAATAAACTTAAGCCGCCGTCCTTCGGATGGGACGTTAAGCGATGGTCCCGAGCCTGTACGATGTCAGGTACTCGTTAAAGACCCCTACCCTAGGTGAATGAAAATTTAGGGTACGCAAAATTTAGGACTCCCACAGTAGAGTCGGGCTCATGTCCACCAGAGTGACAAAAGAGCGCTCTGGTAGTAGGCGATATGACCTTGTAGTTAAAGCCCGGGCATGGGTCATAAAACCTAACCTAACCTCTGTGGTTACTGGTTACTTATCAATTGCATGTGACAAATATAGTTAATTGCAATTAAATCTATTAATTATCAATTGCTAATTTCACAAATAACAATTAAATGTAATAGACATAAATAATCCATGGTTACTGGTTACTTGTCAATTGCAAGTGACCAATATAGGTAATTGCAATTAAATCTAATAATTATCAATTGTTACTTTGGCAATTACCAACAGAATGTAATAGTTAATTGCAATTAAATCTATTAATTATCAATTGCTACTTTGGCAATTACCAACAGAATGTAATAGTTAATTGCAATTAAATCTATTAATTATCAATTGCTACTTTGGCAATTACCAACAGAATGTAATAGTTAATTGCAATTAAATCTATTAATTATCAATTGCTACTTTGGCAATTACC
Organism: Aradus depressus; assembly: GCA_963662175.1. Lineage (NCBI taxonomy): Eukaryota > Metazoa > Arthropoda > Insecta > Hemiptera > Aradidae > Aradus > Aradus depressus. The sequence continues at coordinate 35,034,642 of OY759220.1, forward strand.
AACAGAATGTAATAGTTAATTGCAATTAAATCTATTAATTATCAATCAATATGGCCCAACTATAGCGGAGGCAGTTTTAGTTACCTCGATCCAGTTGGTGTTCCACCGTGTGATGTTGAAGAGTGCCTCCTCTGTGGAGATGACTCCATTGGCTTGACTGATCCTCTCTAGAGGACCTGTCTTGAGAGGTCGAGGAGCTGGCTTGTCCCGTCGCTCCATCTCGTTCACCTTCCTCGACAGCAACCCATCACACTCGTACACACGCACCTCTTTCTCCACTCCTCGAAAAACTACTGCTTTCTTTGGTTTCATTTCATCACTAATGGAAAGCTTTTTTAAACAACTTTTCAAATCATTATGTTCATCAACTCTCGTTTTCTGTGGCACAGCTTTACGAGTATTGTCTCCTATTATTTTCTCCCTTTCTTCTTCGTTTGAGGTTGATGCCTTCTTCGCTTTCTTGTCTTCTTCCTTCCTGCTGCTCCGTCCTCTCCGAGGACCTCTTGAGGATCTCTCCATTAAGCCATCAAGTAACACACTCCCACGGTTTCTTTCTGTGATTTTCACATGTGCTGAAGAAGCATCATCTTTTTTCTCAATACTAGCGCACAGTTTCTCTTGAACATCCCGAGCCCCTTCGAAGTCATCAACTTCAGAAATGCAATCTTCCGATTTCCTCCTTAAAGCTAACGTTTTTAGTTTAGCTTTGCGTTCTTGTATCATTTTCTCTTTCTTCCTTTTCGACAATGATTTAAAATCGTTCGTTTTGTTCCCATCTTTCGTGTCCTTAACCACAGTCTTTCTTCTCTCCGCAGAAGAAACCTTGGCATCTGGTGGTTTTGTTAATAACAAAGTACTTTTCACCAATTTGACTCCTTGGACGTCTCCTAAAGAAGGTAAATTAATATCTTTATTTAAATCGACATTTTCATCATGAACTTTTTCTGTTAGAACGTTTTTAGTTTTTTCTTGGAAATGGTTCAGATCTGATGACCTCTCACTGGGTTCTGTTCTTAAGCTGAGGACCTTCCTACTTTTCTTTTTACTTTTTTCAAATGTCTTTTTCTGTGAGGTGGGCTTACTTTCTTTAGGGGCCGAAGAACTTGTCAAAATGTCATCCTGCAAGGGGGAACCTTGAAGGTTCTTTAATAACAGTTTTATGTCGTCAAGACCGGAGCCATCTTTGTGATGGTTACTTTCCTTTTGATCCAAATCCATTTGCTCTTTCTCATCCTTTCTCTCAGCCCGGCTTGAAGTAGATTGACTTCGTGACTTACGATCTTTAGCCGATTTCTTATCAGAATTTACAGATTCGTGAAGTCGGCGCACTCTCTCTGTTACACTATCTTCCGAATACGATTCTACTGATGTCACTGAGGGACATGAATCTTCATCCGAAATTAAATTTACTATTTCTCCTTGTGCATCCTCCTGATGAGATATGGATTTGGCATATTTTTGAAATTCTTCCAGCGGGTCTTTCCAATTCTCTTGTTCTCCGTCTTCTTCACGAGGAAGATTTTGTATTATATCTTCTTCATCCTGAGAACACTGAGAAAAATGAGAATCGAACGTGAACATGAAGTTCTCCTCTTCTCCTCCTTCCAAATCCAACATATGTTGATCAGATTCGGTTTCCTCCTTGTTGGTAACAGTTTCTACTTCTTTGACAGATGTTTCTAATTTGTCCGTGGCAATGAACAGCTGAGAACATTCAAATTCATCTTCGCTGTCTTCTATTGTGACTATTTCTTCAATCTGTGAAAAGACACAAGACGTGCTTGGTTCTACTTTAATCCTCACAGCTTCATTCTCCCCACTATCTAAATATAAACCATTGTTACCTGCACAATTATTAATTTGTGCCTTATAGACTTTTTTAATTAATGGGGTCGAGGAAGCGGGTGGTATCAAACAAGAACCATCTAGGCTGTTTAAAGTAATATCTTCACTTTGAGAAAGATTTTTGGAACTTTTTGTTAAACTTAATTTTTTAAGTTCGCTCTTAGCATTCGGCGGATTAAAGCTCGATGTTCGGTCTATTTGTGTCTTATTTTCGACAGCAATATGATTTCCAAGTTCCATTGACTCTTGATTCAGTTTTGATGTATTGCTAACGGATTTTGAGTTTTTTTCCACTGCGGTGTTTCGTTCATTTTCTGAACTAGAAGGTAGATAGTCTTGATTAGAAAGCCTTTTAAAGATTTCCTTTTCTGTATCTAGGTTTAACATAACCGTTGAGTTCCTCTTTGCGCTAGCTGCGTTAAAGCGTTTTGTCGTCTCTTGTTGCCCCACCGCTGACGAATCTTCCGATATTTTCCCCATATTATTATTGTCGCTCACTAAAGTGGATTCATCTTCACTCCTATTTACTCCTCTAATATCTAATTTATCATACCTATCTGATAATTGTTGGCATAGAATCGATGATCGGCGTGCGACATCACTGTTAGGAATGTTTTCAACAGTAACCACCTCACCTGTTCCTGATAACTCATGCCTCGTCACCAGAACTAAACTATCTATGTCATTTGACAGTTGTTCTACATTTTCATCTAAATTAATTTTATCAGTTGCCAGTTCATTGAAATAAGGCCCCTCGACTTGATTCGAAGTATTTGTTCCCAAAAAAGTCATTTTTTCAGTATCTGTTGGATTAGACAATTTTGTTGTTAATTTCAACTGAGATGGATCCTTGATTTTATCTACAATGCTCAATTGAGACGATCTGATTCCCTCATTTTCTGTTATCAGTTTTGTTTCACTCACAAAAATAAGATCGTCATCTAGACACTGAGAAAACGGAGTATTTACAACTGTTTTCGGCAATGTTGTAATAGGATTGACAGAATCTCTATTACAAGACAGTCGTCTGGATGGGGGGTCAGAGGTATCTTTATCTGTACACATACTTGAGGAAGTGAAAGATCCAGTTTTTACAAAATTTGATTCTTTGTGGGTTGAACCCGTTTCGTTTTGCCTTGAACGATTGTTTTCCACTGGTGAACTACTGATATGATGTTTTTGGTGAGGTAAGGCTTCAAGTAGTGTGAGAGATGACTCCTTGTTCCTTGGAATGGCTGGAGGACGCGGCATGACTTCAGATTCTACGCACTCCAATTTGTGGTTAGAATCCTCAGATGATTCGTCGATAACAATCGACCTCTCCTCTCCAACCTATATACAAAACGAAAATTGGTAATAACAATTTTCCTAATAACTTATTGCAAAAAAATTTAAATTATTTACAGTATCGATTAGCCTTAAGATAATAATCCTAATTTGAAATACTTAGTAGGGCCAGTAGACTATAGAACACACATTTTTGAGGGAAGCAATAATATACGAAAATAAGAGTTCTGCTAACAAATTTTTTTTTTCTTTTCATGTAATAATATTAATTTTTTTGCACTAATATGATTCTGTGGCTTTGTGCAAAAATACCCAAGATTAACACTTAGGTTTCAGTGCGAATGAGCAGAATACATAAAGGAAAGGAATGCATGGCCAGACTAAATTTGAAATAAAATTAATTTATGAATACCTTATGTAAGAATAAAATAAAACAGATAATAAAAATTGATGTTGAAGACCGGTAAATAAAGAGGAAGGAGAATAAAAGGCCATTCAGAGGGAGAGAATTGTTGGGAGGAAGCCACGGAAGCAGAGTGTGAAACGGGGGGAGGCAGGGTGTTGCCGAGAGGAGGCTTTGACAAAGAACGGATCTGGTGAATCTTTGAAGGACGGAGGACTTGAATTGGAATATGATAGTAGAACTTTTTGGATTTTAGCGGAGGTTGTCTCGGTGGAAGGAGGGTTTGAGCCATTTTATCTCATATTATCTAGAAATTATAAAAATATTATAATTTAATACCAGTCTTAACTCTTCTAGTCCTAACTCTGAGCACTCCCTGATTAAGCCATCGAATTAAACATCGATTCCTTAGCGTAAGTTGCTTCGCTCCCACTTCTCCAGCAAAACGAAGTATAGGAAAACTTATGTAATCGGTAAGTAGACTTTTCACCGGAATTTCATATTTTTCCGACACGCTAATTGCAAAGGGGAGGGGGCAAAAAGTTAATTGATTAATTCGTTCTGGAGAAGTGATTCACCGACTTTTTTCCCCCTTTTTTTAACCCAGAGGGGCAATTTGTGATCTCCAGGAAAATGTAAGAAATTGAAACAAAAAATTTAGTTTAATACGAGTGGGCTACAAATATGATTGAATATATAATTTCATGTTAAATACGATACTTTTATAAAAGGATGCATGCAGTAATAAGTGACTTCACCAATTCTTCTGACCTCGTGTCTTAAAAATGTCTTTTGATCATTACATAATCTTTTCAATTCTAGTCCTCCCGGAGATGTGGAAGCTTTCCTTTTCCTCTTTGTTTGAAGATTTTCAAGTTGCTGAAAAATATTTATAAACATTAAAAAAAAAAAAAAAATAAGGAAAAAAGTCGTTGTGGAATCACCGCCAGATGATGCTACACAAACCAGGTGAACAAAACCCTACCCAAGGTAAATAAAAATTTAGGGTAGACAACATTTAGAACTCCCATGTAGAATCGGGCTCATGTCCAACAGAGTGACGAAAGAGCGCACTGGTAGTAGGTGATATGACCCGTAGTTAAAATCCGGGCATGAGTCATAATAACTATCTTATTTTTGAAATATTGTCTATTCCACTAAAGATATATATATATATATATATATATATAACTTAGTTCACAACTAGACTTGACGATAGTGTAAGGCCGAAACCGGTAGTTATATATATATATACGTTCTGAAACTGAGCTGAGTGAGAGATGAGATGAAGCTAGTTTTTGTTTTTGACAGTGAACTATCTCAAGATGACGAGATGATGAACACCCCGAGATGTCTGATAACGAGTCTTGATGTTAAGATTAATCATTCAATATAATTCACCGGACTGGAGGCCTCCTCCTCAGTCGAGGCCTCACACAACCTGTTCCAGCAGCTCTGCCTTCATTCACTACAGCTCAATATCATAGTCACTATTGAAATTTAGGTTACCTGTAAGGTAGAAAGAAAAGGTGGTCGGTAAATTAATAGGTGTCGTTTCTATCTAATATGTAAAGGAAATAGTGAATAACATTAACATTGTGTATTTTGGTATAACCTTGTAACAACTCACGAAAAACATCTAGACACACAGTCAATCATATAACAAAGTATCTCAGCTGAGAAAAGAACCATATGTTCAATCCTAACACTCCTTCCCTCTTAATCACTTAACGCAGTCCCTGGACTACAGCTACAGCCTCTGGGGTGGCCGCCGATCCCGGTCTGGGTAACGTCTGGGCCGCTGCTCGTCACACCTCTGGTCCATAGCAGCTCCAGGCCCTGAGTCCTCTGTTCCTCCAGGACCTTGATCCACTTCTGTGCCCGCTGACTTGTGTAATTATATATATATATATATATATATATATATATATATATATATATATATATATATATATATATATATCTTTAGTGGAATAGACAATATTTCAAAAATAAGTTTGTTTTATTTATTTATTACAAGTTTCCACAATATGTCCGCGTTCCTCAACTTAGAAGTAACTATCTTGTGAAATAGACAATATTTAAAAAAAAAACATTCGTTTTTCTTTATATTTTTTATTAAGTGTTTCACAATATCTCTGCGAAAATGTTAAGTATCAATATTACACATCCCAGGGAGATTATGTCGAAACAGACGTGCCCTTATAAACTAGTCCATCATTTTGACTGTGATATTTGATTCTATCAACAGTAACTCTGTGAGTTTGTTCTCTTTTCTTTTTAAACAAGACTCAAAATGGTTAAAAAGAAAAAAAAAAAATATATATATATATATATATATATATAACTTACCGTGTTACTGAGTTGTTTAAGTTGGTACACGAACTGTTTACAGTCTGTACAGTCAGTTCCTATTCCAATCACATCCCCATTTATTATTTGTACATCTCTTTCACTTATGAGACGCTCAGATCCAATAAATGTTCCATTACAGCTCTAAAAAAAAACGTATATATATAATGAAAAATAAATAAACAAAGTTATCAATCAATCATCGACAATGTACTTCCCCAGAACGAATTATTCAATTACGTTTTCGCTCTACCTCCAAAACCAATCGATCCTTTGAAAGCAATAGTTGACTTACATATGGGCATCTGAATCATACTAAATTTGTTGTCGATACATTCATTACATCGGTAGTTATTAGGATTTTTGACTCCCACCTCATCTTGACACCAACACAGATTTTTTTCTTTTCCATTTTCAAATGAGGGGGCAGGAAAACTCAACATCGAATTTCTGACTGATTACTTAACTTGCCATATACAACTGGGGAAGTGAAATTTCAGCCAATAGGGCGACGGGACCATTCCAACTCCACTATTTTAATATTCCACTAAACAGCTATTACTTCAGAACAAAAACACAGCAAAACCCGGCCGCCTTTTAGACGTTTGCTTGGTTCACTCGAAAACAGTTATAGCGCTTCAAAGAATGTAAAATAAATTTCCGAAAAAAATAGTTCTAAGTAATGTATAAATTTCAGAGGGTCAATGAAGGTTGATTAATGTTAATTAATCGCATCATGTAATAACAAATCAAATAATGAAATTTCTCAGTATCACCCGAAAACTTACCGAATTTTTACTTCAGGAAATTTAGTTAGATACGAATTCATGAGTTGTTTTAACAGAATCATTATTAACTTTGTATGTTTTCTCTCTCTCAAAAGATTATTATACTTCGAGGTATTCAAAGAACAGTTCTTCAAAGGATTAGAAATTTATCCAATATTTTCTTAAGAAACAGATTTTTTACTATTGTGTATTAAAAAATTTTCTTTTAGGAATTTGTAGAAAATAAATTGTTATGAAACGTATACCGATTTTGGCATATCCAAGGGACCTTTTGGTGGGGAAGTAACCACGAAGGATAGCGGGCAACGCCTCATAGAATTGTGTGTTAACAATCTCCTCCTAGGTAATTCTTTCTTAGGACCATCCATAAGTCTACATTCTATGACGGAGGAAGAAATGTGACAAGCATAATAGACTATTTCCTACTTGGCCATGAGATCTGCAGATACTTTACTGAAGTAAAACTATAATTAAGTACGGATCACCTCCTCCTTGTTGCTGATTCAAGAGTACTGAAGGAAAGGAAAACGAGGCAGAAGGCGTATGAACGCATAGCTAGTGAATGTAGAAGCCAGTCAGATGTAGAAAAAAGGGCCCAAAACGAAAAAGACGTAGCCACAAGACTTCTTAGAATAGCTCAGGATTCAGTAATAAAAGACCTTTGGAAGGATATAAATTATTCATTACTAGTAGTAGTACTAGTTATTAGTATTATTTATTACAATATAACAGTAAATAGGAGGCCGACGAAAGAACGCTCTGGTAGTAGGCGATATGACCTCATAGTTAAAGACAGGTCTTGAGTCACAATAACTAAATGAAAAGTGAATTTTGATCTAAATTGTTTGCATAATTAATTATATTTAAACAATCTAAATTAAATAATTAATAAATACCTTTCTGTCTTTGATATAGACATTACTATCCCTCAATGTAATATCGCAATGATGTCTAGACACCTGCACAGATCTACATATGATTTTATTCTTGGGTTGGCGTCCAATCGTTGTCTAAAACAAAACAAAATAAATAAGATTATTAAAATGTAATCACTTTTGATTTGTGTAAGCAAATTCTGAATTAATATATCTATCACATCACTCCAATGATTGTTTTTCAAAAAATAGCAATTACAGACGTTTCGGGAAGTACTCCCACCAACTTGAATTGATCTGTTCATATTATACATTACTTTTGTCAATCAGAATCTTTCTTGTTTTGACATGATGTTTGAATACAGAGATCGACTCAATAAATATGTTTTATAATAAGAAGATTCTGATTGACAGAAAGAATAGTTAACATAAAGAACATCAGATAGATGATGGGAGTGCTATCTGTAACCGGCCATTTTTTGAAATATAAAAAATAATAAGAATTATATTTATATTATACGAGGATATAAATTTGGATTGTGTGACTAAACCAAACGTTACTTGGGCTGAGATCCTTTTGAAAGTTATTACGACATGAGAGATTTAATTTTCACATTAAGATCCTTTGAGATTTACTTATTTAGTTCGGTGGATTGAGAAATCATATCTTGAATATAATTGAATCTTATGCTAACTCTAGCTACCGGCGCCCTCTTCTTGAATATATATATACTAGGTAGGGTTGGGCGATAGTCGATAGTTGGCACTATCGATAGTCCGATAATATCGGTTAAAAACTATCGAATACTATCGATAGTTTTCCGATAGCAATTCATTTTTGTCCAGATCTATTTAATAAAGAATTTCAAGAAATTTATTATAATTAAATTCAATTACCTACCTATTGCAAACTTGCAGGATTATAAATTATAAGATAAGGGATAATTATAAAGATAAATGAAAAACGAATTTATTTGAATTTTCAAAAAGTGTGTGTAGATAATAAAAATTAATCCCATTTTTATACGGCGAGAGCGCAAAGGTTTTAATTAAGTTTTTAATTTATTTTGAAGTTGCCCGTCTCGCCCGCCACAAAGGCCGCCACTGCAAAGGCCTACTGATTACTCAGCCATCTCAATTTTCATTGTTGTAAGCTGTCTAACAGCGATAATCATTCATCTAGGTACATAAATTCCTAGAACAAACATAAATAGAAATATTACAAAATTTGGATAATTAAAATCAGCTTTGTGCTCTCGCCGGCCAACGGCTTTGTTTGAAGTTCTGTGATAAAGAATTAATTAATTTGCCAATTTGCGCTCTCGTCGTATAGTCACCCTCATAATAAAAATCAGCTTTGCGCTCTCGCCGGCCAACCCCAAAAAAATTTCTAAGAATTGTAGAATAAGATTCCCAATTAAAGAGGAAGTTAGGATTATAAATACTTAGAAGAGCCAAAGCCCAATACCGTGAATTTAATTTGTTTGCACAAGTGCGTGACTACGTCATCAACTTCAAAACTTGTGAGTAAAAATTAAAAAAATATCAATAGTCAAAACTATCGTTATTGGTTACCGATAGGCGTGGCCTATCGATATTGGGTACCGATAGGCGTGATCTATCGATATATCGATAGTAACTATCGACTATCGCCCAACCCTAATACTAGGTGGGTTGGGGCATGCACCTAGGAACCTAAGCATCCAATGCTCTTATAATCCGACTAAGTTAAAGTAGATTTAAAAAACATCACTTTTAACTATCTTCATTAACCTGGTGAATAAGTTGTTTAAAGAGAGAAAGAACACTATTTTTTCTATTTAATTTTCTTATTAATATTCAGAGGAAGTAACTATTTCAATTGTTCAAAAACAGGGGAAAGAACAAACATTGGTCGCCAGTCGATTCCTTTCCTCGTAAGTGCATATTTTTGGCACTGTCTGTAGCATATAACATCGCATACGATACCACTAATGTTAATATAACCAATCAGTGATCTTGTTTGTTGATACAGCTGTCGCTAGATACAACCATTTTTCTTTTTAATTTGTTTCTTTCGTCATAAAATGAAAAACTCTTGATGTAACGTTGCAACATCTGAACTAATAAAAAATATCTGGGTCTTTACGTCTATCCACTCAATTCAATATTCGACAGGTTGTGGCGAGATATTGAAAAATTTGCATGTGAAATGACAATTTACTCCCCCAACTATATGAAGTATAGAGGGAGTTACGTAATCGATCAGAAATTCCATACGGAGTTTTGAACGGAATTTCAAGTTTTCCATTAAGAATTAGAATTAATTTATCCACACGAAATTTTATATATTTCCAGAACCCGATAAAGACGATTTTCAGTCAAGTCGACCTTAAGGGAAGAGGGGTAAACACAAAAACTCTAATAACGGTGGAAGTATAATGCATGCATTATCAGGAATTATATGTGAATCCAAGAAAATATAAGGACGACACATATCAATTTTCAGCTCAATTGACCAAAAACCCTATTGATAGTCAATGTAAGGAATATATCAAGATGTAATTTAGTATGAGTTCCAGAATAAGAAACCTATTGATCTTCAATCAAATCGGTAAATTGATTTCAGAGAATGAGCAAAAACAGTTGATCAACTCGCGCTGGGAAAGTACAGGGCTGGCGATTCATCGAAAACTATTTCTTTGTTTTGTTCTAGTGCTTTTTCTTTTTACGGTTTGTTTAAAAGTAAAATAAAAAATCTTATTTATCTGGACCAAATCGTTTCTATCTTATTTAATCATTACTTCATAGAAAAAGGCAGGGTTAACATTTTAATTCGCGTGGCAATTTGCGTTACCTTGACGTCAAAATATACTACTTATCTCATACTAGTCAGTCTAATCAGTTTTCAAAAATGTTCAAGTAATTTAGCCCAAAGAAAAAATTACCTGGACATTCTGAGACATGATCTAGATCAACTAGCGCCGAGGCCCTCAAGTTTTTTTTTGAGGTGAAAAACCCTTGAGCACGCTGTCCTTCGGATGGTCCTGAGCCTGTGCCAGATACTCGTTAAAGAGACCCCTATCCTATTTGAATAAACCTATGTAGGCAAAATATAGGACTCTCACAACAGAAATTGGCTATGTAAACCAGAATGACGAAAGAGCTAGTAGTACACGTATGACCTCGTAGTTAAAGCCCGGACATAATTCCCAATAACTAGCTAGATCAACTGAGTGTCACTGAAACTAATTACTTTTTTTACTGGAAGACATGAGATTCGTAATTTTTAAACATTCATCCTGTTTGATAACATTATCGTTAGAAAACGGTTAATTTGTAACAAACAACGTCAGTACTATATTTCATTACATATAGTATTATTCGCTATTCTACTATTCCTAATTCGCTGGCGAGAAAACTGAAACGAACAGGGCAGAAACGATTTCTAGACACCTAAATCAATGTCAGAAAATAGTTAAACACCACCAATAATTCATAGGTTTTTTTAACAATATTCTCATTTTGTTTGATAGTAAATATGTAAATTCAAATTCATTATATTGAATAACTTAATAATATTTCGACATTAGGTAATTATTTTAAAAAAAGTACCAATATTTTAAATTTATCGAGTATAAATTGAAATGTGATATTGATGACATTTTTAGAAAGCCTGCATATCGATTAAGAACTACTTAGTTGTACAATATAAACGAAAGATAGAGCTATAGGAACACATCAAAACAAAAGACTACAAAAAAAAATATACTTACAATACCACTAACCAATACGTGTACAAATTCCTCTTCTTCTGAAGCTGCCACTCTCTCTAATACCCAGATCTTTTGTGCCATTTTATAAATAATGAAAAAAAACGAAAGACATTCGGTAAATGTTAAGTGAAATTAGAACGACTAATCCAATAACCAGACATTCAACTGATAACGCATTTGTTTCACCATGGGCATGGGTCCCCTACATCTTTTCCCGGCGAATTCCAGCTGATACTGTTGTATTATAGATAAAGGTTAATTAAATTTTTATAAGTATACAATTAATTACTTTTTTTTAGACTTAAAAAATAATTTTACTTTTTTAAATGATAGTTTTTGACATTAAATAAAATATTGAACATATGAGTATTATAAAGAAGGTTGTGTTAAATGACTTGATAGTTTGAGTTTAGGTTAGGTGTATTGTTGAGTCATATCAAAGTGTAGTTATGGGACAAAATTTGTCTGGAGGAGGAGGAACTGGAGGTGATAAAAAGGATGACAAAGATAAGAAGAAGAAATATGAACCTCCTATTCCAACGAGGGTAGGAAAAAAGAAAAAACGCACCAAGGGACCAGACGCTGCGACAAAACTTCCTCAGGTAACACCTCATACAAAATGTCGTTTGAAACTGTTGAAACTAGAACGTATAAAAGATTATCTTTTGATGGAGGAAGAGTTTATCAGAAATCAAGAGAGACTGAAACCTCAAGAAGAAAAGAACGAGGAGGAAAGATCGAAGGTGGATGATTTGAGAGGTACGCCAATGTCGGTTGGAAACTTGGAAGAAATAATTGACGATAATCACGCCATCGTTTCCACTTCTGTTGGGTCTGAACATTATGTGAGTATTCTGTCTTTTGTGGATAAAGATCAACTTGAACCTGGATGTTCTGTTTTACTCAATCATAAGGTTCATGCAGTTGTTGGGGTTCTATCGGACGACACAGATCCTATGGTGACTGTTATGAAGTTGGAGAAAGCTCCTCAAGAAACCTATGCTGATATTGGAGGATTGGACACACAAATTCAAGAAATAAAGGAGTCTGTGGAGCTGCCTTTAACTCATCCAGAGTATTATGAAGAAATGGGTATTAAACCACCGAAGGGGGTGATTCTGTACGGACCACCGGGCACAGGAAAGACTCTTTTGGCTAAGGCTGTGGCTAACCAAACCTCTGCTACGTTCTTACGAGTAGTTGGATCCGAACTTATACAGAAGTATCTGGGTGATGGCCCGAAACTTGTTAGAGAACTGTTCAGAGTTGCCGAAGAACACGCTCCTTCTATTGTATTTATTGATGAAATTGATGCTGTCGGCACGAAAAGGTAATTTTAAACACATTTTTAGTTTTGTTGGGGTTATAGTATTAGAGAAATGTTGGTAATGATATTCGAATAGGTCAGATATTATAAAACATACCAAGTGAGTGTTTATTGAAGTTTAGTTGTTCGTTATAAATATATTTGTTTGTTCTGAAATATTTTCTTACAATAAATGTGGTAAAATTTAAATTGAAGATACAAATTTTCCTAACATTGAAAACTGAAGAACAAAGAAGATATAAATTGAAATTATAACAAAATAAAACTATCAAAGAGATGATAAATATTTACTACGATAAATTAATAAGTATGGAACACAATTACCCACTAAATATCTCTATTTGATATTCTTTATTTTGTTATTATTTCAATTTATATTTTCATTGTTATTCATTTAGTTTTTAATTATAGGAACTGCTTTTAATTAAATTAATATTTTCAAGACATATTTTGACACTTTTTGTTAAATATACATTTATTTGATGTATATCACATATAAATTGCTTTATCTTATTAGAATTTAATTATTGTTATTTTTAATTTTAATTTTACCACATTACCAGAACAAACGAATACCTAACTGTTGAAATTCCATCTGAACCTAACGATAGTGTAATGCCGAAAACACCAATTTTTGTATAAAATTGTTTGGTGGAATAGACACAGATAAAACAAGTATGTTTTATATATTTATTACAAGTTTCCTCAAGATTTCCGCATTTCTCAACTTACATGGATAATATAACTGGGGACTATGTTCGAAATACATAATTACATATTACTTTTTATTGATTTCATAAGATTTTGTTTAATATGTAGTAATAAGTTAAATATTTTTCTTAGGTATGACTCCAATTCTGGAGGAGAACGAGAGATTCAAAGAACCATGTTGGAGCTACTCAATCAACTAGATGGTTTTGATTCTCGAGGTGATGTCAAAGTGGTTATGGCCACCAACCGTATCGAAACTTTGGACCCGGCCCTCATCCGACCTGGACGAATAGACAGGAAAATTGAGTTCCCTCTCCCCGATGAGAAGACCAAAAAGAGGATCTTCAATATCCACACTTCTCGGATGACTCTGGCCGAGGATGTCAATCTTAGCGAACTGATCATGGCTAAGGATGATCTTTCAGGTAAGCAATATGTCTTCTCTATATGTGCTATTCAGGTACTTTTAAAAGTATAAAAAATAAGTTTATATGGCCGAGTAGTATCGTTTCAAGGTCTTGTTAAACGGAAGAACTTTTAAAAAATTTTTCGACTATTCTCATAGCGTAGAAATGGCAGCTCGATGTGTTTTTGGATTCCCTAGGCAATTCAAGGAATATATGCCGGCTTTTTTATTTTATAATGTACATTTGAAGAGTGTTCCAACGTTGTGCTATATGACCATATTCGGTGAAGATTTTAGATTCTCAAAAGGAGTATTATAACCATAAATACATTTTGAAAAATTGACATGTTTAGGTCAAACTGATCGTTGTGAAGCTAGTGAAATGCAAATTAATTATTTTAAAATATTGTTGCCATTGCTTGCATTGCCTTTGGATCCCCATCTGAATTACATATCACACATTTCCCTAAAATCGTAAATAAAGGAACATTTTATTTGTAGTAACTTCGAGCCGCCATATTGACACTTTATGAGTAGTCGAAATATCTTTCATATAAAAGTTGTTGAGTTGAACAAAACTTTCAAATGAGGTATCCTTTCGGCCCCCATTTCTATTTGACGTTCCTAAGTTAACTTAGAAACAGCAAGAGTATACTTTATTTATGAAATAGGATGAGTGTTAGTGAGTATTTTTATAATAGTGATATTATACTTCCTTGTTGCAATGAAATAATAATAATATTTATTTCCGTTACACCATAACATGGTAATAGGATACGTCATAAGAAAATGTATATATTAAGATAGCTTATAATTTAGATACTTGAACAAATATTAACTCTTAAAGTCTGTCATACATGGATTAGGGTTAACAATACCACTAAAAAGTAAAAATAAATTAATAAATACTTGAAAATATGAGTACGAAAATAATAGTATTATACAGTAGATAAAGTATATAATAAATACAGTAGATATTTTTTTTTTAATTACTTGAAATTAAGATAATAATACAACTTGACTCCCCATTCCATCGGAGATTTTTAAGTTATTGTGCGCTTAGCACCTCTGGTGGAGGTCATATTTTACCCTATTTGGATACAACCATTCGTTCGAAAGTTATGGAAAGTAAACCTTTATTCTGATACATAATGTATGTAAAAAATAAAGAAAAACGTACGTTTAAAAAAAAAAATATATATATATATATAATATGGGAGTACTTTCGGTATTGCTAACATCTTCGGCCACGACTTAACAAATACAATATTTTTTTTTAAACTTACGTTTTCCTTTATTTTTTATTATGTGTTTCACAATATCTCTGTAAAAAATGTTATGTATCATACTGTATATATATATAGAAGCATGAGACTTTCCCGTAGGGCTATTAATGGTCATTGGAAGCCTTTGCAATGCTCCCATTCCGATAAAATTAATTTTATTACCTTAAAATATTAGCAGATAGATTATGGACTTATAAAACTTGTCAGTTGCATTGTAAGCTGCATTATTGTCACTACGTCTTTTTTTTATAGTGTTCACTGTAGAACATTTGCCCGGGATTACTAACCTTTAGGAAGTTTCATGACCAAAATCAAAATTAAATCTGTATTCAACCCCTCCCTCTCCCCCCTTTCTCACACAATCTCTATCCTCTTCCCATGTCCGCCGGAAAGAAATAAGTTTCCCAACGATGAAAGAATTATCCAAATCGGTCAAGTAGTTTTTGAGATTACCTCAAATACATTATGATTCTTTTAATCGAGTCGCTGGGTCTCTTTTTATTTCACATGTGTGAGGGACATTGATCTTCCATTTATTTTTAAATAAAATTGTTGAGATTTTTTCAAAATTCATGATTTTCAAAAAACTAAGAAAGTGCAATTTTCTAGTAAAAGTTTCCATATGCTTCCATAGGCCACCTGCCTTACTAAAACAATATTAGAAAAAATCTACCTGCATCTATAATCTATTTTATAGTCCAATACACTGAAATCTAAAAATTGGAAGATTTTTTTTCTTTGGTTCAATCAAATCTCTATTAACTAATTATTAATTAAGTGTTTTGAATGTGAATATCTTTAACTAACATTTTTATTTCCCAGAAATAATTAATAGAAGTTGCTAAACAATTTTAGAGAAAATATTAATAATAGTAACTATTAATATAAGAGATTATTCAAAATAAAAGCAATGAAATGTGGTTGAACTTTTTTAGTTATATATATATATATATATATTTGTTGCTCCAGGTGCAGACATCAAAGCCATCTGTACAGAAGCTGGATTGATGGCGCTGCGCGAGAGGAGAATGAAAGTAAACAACGAGGACTTCAAAAAGTCGAAAGAGTCTGTCCTGTATCGGAAGAAAGAGGGAACCCCTGAGGGACTTTATCTGTAAATTCGGGAACAACATCGCTCTTGGGCCAGTTCCAGTAACTACCCCAGAGTTCACAGGTTAAACTGAGAACCGGGATATTTGATTAATGAAATAATCTTGCCTTGGTTTCCATTTTACAACTTACATATAAAATTTATATTTCATCGTGATTTAACCGATCAACTAATCGGTGAATAATGGAACTTCAACTCATCTAAGTAAAAAGTGATCAAGAAATACTAATTTTTTTTTTCTTCTCTACAATGTGTTATAATTATATTAAAATAGTGTAATAAAAAATTATATGTTTTTTTTTACTATAATTTGTTTTATTCTTAAACAAAGTTGGACACCTCTCAACTCATGATTAAAGTTTTTTTGAACTTTTCATTACCTATTTCGATGACCACAAGAGAGAAATATGTTTATTTAACGTTTCGGCGAAAGGACATCATAAAGACCTGTTATAACAGAAAGTAAAAGGAAAATAAAATATGTTGTCGTTAATGATTTTAGTCTTGTGACATAATGCAAAAATGATGATAAAGTACATTGCATGCTCAATCAAAACATATACTAGCAAAATGTAACAGGTATGAGACCAAAACTTCATGAAAACCTTACACAAAATTGATTGGGGTTCTTATACAGATTAGTTTTGCTAGTAACTATTTTGATTGAGCATACTTCATTGTCAAGGTTAGGATCATTAACCACAATTTATTTTTTACTTTCTGGTATAACAGGCCCCAGATAACGCCTTTGCGTCGAAGGACTTTCTTAAATCAACCACGCTTACATGTCTTTCCTCCTTCTCAAAATTATTTCATACAAGCATTACTGGGTATAAGAATGTCTACTCTTAAGATAATGCTTTTCCGGTTAATCACCCGGCCCGTTTTTTTTTTCGTCGGGGAATGAGGATACATGACATGGTTATGCTAAATTTATTTATTTATTTGTTGCTGTGGGTGTCTGGGGGCGACAGCCTCTGGTCCCTTGCGGGACAAACTGGCGCTCCCAGACCCCCTTGTGTTGCGGCTGCCAGATGGCGCCGAGAGAGCTCAGGATCTTGGAGTGGGGGGTGCTACAACATCGCGGTCGCCGGGGGTAGACATCGCGCTGAAGATAATGCTGTACAAAGAGACAAAATGAAATGATTTTGAGAAGGGGAGGGGGAGAGAATGAGTACTCTGTAGGCGTTGTTGGAATAAGAAAATCCTTAAATGACCACGTCACATATATTTTTCTTAATTTTTCAAATAACTACCAAATACATAATACAACCATATTTATGAGTTCCTTATTATGATTTAAAAAATTACTTATATTCCTTAGACATTTAGTTTACATTCTTTGGGGCGTTATACATTTTTTTCGTATTGATCCTAACTCAAATCTGAGGGCTTATTAGCGATTGGAAAATTTATAAGGAACAATTTTGGTGAGAATAAATTTTTCGATAGGACTAACCGTTTTCGGGTAAATCAAATAAAAGTCTAAAAATATGTATTTCAAAACCTGTAAAAAATCATATTCAATATAAGTTATGTATTTCAGTATTCTCTATAACTATTACTCGAAACGATTTTTGATTAGGTCTCCAACTTAAGCTGTATCTTGTAAAATGTAGTTAGGTCCCGGGGAGAAGTGGTCTCAATTTTCGTTTGATTTCGGCCAAAATCCAAAGACCTAAGTTAGAACATGTGACCCCTTTTTCCAAATTTCAAGTTCATAGCTACAATCATTTTTGCTGTAAAGAGCACAAAACTTTTCAATCACACACACATTCGTAGATAAAAATCGTCGCGAAAATGGTCAAAACGTATTCCTGAAACTTGAAAATCAGTTGAAACCTGGATCTCGAATTTTCGCTCGGATTGTAGGTATAAGAAAGTAATAAAATATATGTGTTGTGGCTATTACAGGACTTTCTTATAGACTCGCAAAAATATATACATTTTTTGAATTAAAAACTAGCGAGTAGTTACTCGAATGTACAGGTGTGTTGGTGTAATGAAATAAAATAATTATTTTTGAAATATTTTCTATTCCACAATATGTTATACCTACATAAACTACCTGTTTCGCCATTACAACATCGTTAGGTTTAGTTTGCTGAGTGCGAACCATTATATATAGCAGATAAGGGGTTTGTTATTTCATCTCGAGGCTTGATTAACACCCAATGTCTACAATATTTCAAAAATAAGTTTATTTTATTTATTTATTATAAATTTTCACAATATGTCCGCGTTTTTCAACTTGAAGGTAAAAAAAACGTATGTTTTTTTTAAATATTGTCCATTTCACATAGTATGTATATAAGATATGGGAGTACTTTCGGTATTGCTACCATCTTCAGCCACGACTTACCAATACCGAAAGTACCCGTATTTGATATAATATATATTATCGTCGGCCTAAACGTAATACCTCGTAAGCGACATTTTTCCGAAAATCTTTTTTTTTACCAAAAAAAAAAAACAGAAAAAAAACTCTATTGATCTAGTGGGACCTCGTATACGACATAAAACGAAAAAACAATGAAATACGGTTTGAAGAACCGTACCTTGCAAAAGAAATGGGAACGAAATTCTGGTGAAACCTCGTAACTCCGTCAAGTACGTTAATTCTTTACTTGGATTTGCAAACTGGCTTAAAAACAATTTATGGCATGCATATGCATCTCACTTAATACAAATGTCGAAAAAATTTAGGTTTTCTTATGAAGAATATTTTCGTAATCAGTTTTTTGTCTCCTGTAAAGTTGGCTTTTTGCACATACGAGGTATCACGTTTAGACCGACGATATATTTTGTGAAATATGTTTTTCTTTATTTTTTTATTATATATTTCGCAATATCTCCAAAAAAAATGTTAAGTATACTTTTGATACATCAAATTAGTAGGTATTTGTATACTAGATGCTGTAAGTTATACACTGAACAAGGAAGTAAAGAAAAATGCTTCCTCCATTTGAAGTTTTCTGATAGTTGTCATGGTGACTAAACAGAGTCGTCACGGGAACGAGCCAGTTCAAGAAACTCAAAAGAGGCAAGTATGGACTTCACCTCGGCAGCTGGGGCTCTAGATAGAAACGAATTATAGTATTTTTGAAATAAATCATTAAACCCTGACTTTATTAACTATTTAACTAAATTAATAGTTCTCATGAATTATTGTAGAGAAATAGAGCAAAATAAATAAGGATAAGGTTCCTAATAAAATCTACCTGGATACAACAGTCTATAAAGAAGTCTGGTATTTGATGGAGACCCATTGCTAATTTTCTGTTATTAGTTACACTAGCTTCCCGATTTATTGGTGTTACTTCAAATTCTACATATTTTTCATAAAAGTTGCATTATATTTCTAACTTCTACAAAACGTTGCGTGGTACATCGTTTGAAATCTGATTTAAAGCAAGGGATGTTAGTTCAGTGCAATTATTCATTATAAATGAAAAATGAAGGAACCCAGGTATAATGAATGGATTGGAATGATTTTTTAAAATTGGATTTCTAATGCCGTAAACTAAAAAGTTTACCCATTGAAAATTACCGCAATTTCGAAAATCCAAAAATTAAAATTTTTAGAAATCGCAACGAAAAATACAATTATCGGAATTTTTAAATATTTGTTTTAAGAGAATAATTGTTATAGTTTTCGAAGTTGATTATAAAAAATTTGTAAAAAAATGGAATTTTTTAAAATTAATTTGAAGATGGCAGAAGCTCCAAAAAGCGAAATGAATGAAAGAAACGTTAAATAATTCAAATACAACAATTTTTTTGTAGAAAATAATTTATAAACAACTTATGCTAAATAATAATTATTATAAATTTTTATTAAAAGGATAATCATTTAAACTAATATCCCCGACGTTTTCGTTTTCGATGTCATTCATTAATATCATTGGTGGAGCATTTAAGCAGCTAACTCCTTTACATCGTAAACATTTTTTTTTTTTTTTTTTTTAACTCTCTGGGAGGAGGAAATCCCTAACGGACGAAGGGAAGTATCGAGCTTCCCAACAGTGTGGGAATCGCACCCACTAAAACCTCCGCCCAGAGCTCCGTGGCGACTGCTCCGTCCAAGACTAAGTCAATGGGCGGGGCCGCGGCCAGCACCTGCAGCGCAGCCGTAGAGACGGTGCGATAGGCCCTCGTCACCCGCAGCAGTGCGGATCGCTGGGATCGTAAACATGCTATAGAACAATTTCTACATGCACAAGCAGAGCCACATCCAGTTTTACAATAACAAAAAATCAATCCACGAGGACACAGGCACGATACTAAACTGTTTTCGTAGCAGAGAAACATCTGCCACTCGTGTCCTCCACTATGCCTGCTTCCCCACCCTACTCCTTTTTCTATACCTGCAATGCCTACTCGTGTCCTCCACTATGCCTGCTTCCCCACCCTACTCCCTTTTCTATACCTGCAATGCCTACTCGTGTCCTCCACTATGCCTGCTTCCCCACCCTACTCCCTTTTCTATACCTGCAATGCCTACTCGTGTCCTCCACTATGCCTGCTTCCCCACCCTACTCCCTTTTCTATACCTGCAATGCCTACTCGTGTCCTCCACTATGCCTGCTTCCCCACCCTACTCCCTTTTCTATACCTGCAATGCCTACTCGTGTCCTCCACTATGCCTGCTTCCCCACCCTACTCCCTTTTCTATACCTGCAATGCCTACTCGTGTCCTCCACTATGCCTGCTTCCCCACCCTACTCCCTTTTCTATACCTGCAATGCCTACTCGTGTCCTCCACTATGCCTGCTTCCCCACCCTACTCCCTTTTCTATACCTGCAATGCCTACTCGTGTCCTCCACTATGCCTGCTTCCCCACCCTACTCCCTTTTCTATACCTGCAATGCCTACTCGTGTCCTCCACTATGCCTGCTTCCCCACCCTACTCCCTTTTCTATACCTGCAATGCCTACTCGTGTCCTCCACTATGCCTGCTTCCCCACCCTACTCCCTTTTCTATACCTGCAATGCCTACTCGTGTCCTCCACTATGCCTGCTTCCCCACCCTACTCCCTTTTCTATACCTGCAATGCCTACTCGTGTCCTCCACTATGCCTGCTTCCCCACCCTACTCCCTTTTCTATACCTGCAATGCCTACTCGTGTCCTCCACTATGCCTGCTTCCCCACCCTACTCCCTTTTCTATACCTGCAATGCCTACTCGTGTCCTCCACTATGCCTGCTTCCCCACCCTACTCCCTTTTCTATACCTGCAATGCCTACTCGTGTCCTCCACTATGCCTGCTTCCCCACCCTACTCCCTTTTCTATACCTGCAATGCCTACTCGTGTCCTCCACTATGCCTGCTTCCCCACCCTACTCCCTTTTCTATACCTGCAATGCCTACTCGTGTCCTCCACTATGCCTGCTTCCCCACCCTACTCCCTTTTCTATACCTGCAATGCCTACTCGTGTCCTCCACTATGCCTGCTTCCCCACCCTACTCCCTTTTCTATACCTGCAATGCCTACTCGTGTCCTCCTCTATGCCTGCTTCCCCACCCTACTCCCTTTTCTATACCTGCAATGCCTACTCGTGTCCTCCACTATGCCTGCTTCCCCACCCTACTCCCTTTTCTATACCTGCAATGCCTACTCGTGTCCTCCACTATGCCTGCTTCCCCACCCTACTCCCTTTTCTATACCTGCAATGCCTACTCGTGTCCTCCACTATGCCTGCTTCCCCACCCTACTCCCTTTTCTATACCTGCAATGCCTACTCGTGTCCTCCACTATGCCTGCTTCCCCACCCTACTCCCTTTTCTATACCTGCAATGCCTACTCGTGTCCTCCACTATGCCTGCTTCCCCACCCTACTCCCTTTTCTATACCTGCAATGCCTACTCGTGTCCTCCACTATGCCTGCTTCCCCACCCTACTCCCTTTTCTATACCTGCAATGCCTACTCGTGTCCTCCACTATGCCTGCTTCCCCACCCTACTCCCTTTTCTATACCTGCAATGCCTACTCGTGTCCTCCACTATGCCTGCTTCCCCACCCTACTCCCTTTTCTATACCTGCAATGCCTACTCGTGTCCTCCACTATGCCTGCTTCCCCACCCTACTCCCTTTTCTATACCTGCAATGCCTACTCGTGTCCTCCTCTATGCCTGCTTCCCCACCCTACTCCCTTTTCTATACCTGCAATGCCTACTCGTGTCCTCCACTATGCCTGCTTCCCCACCCTACTCCCTTTTCTATACCTGCAATGCCTACTCGTGTCCTCCACTATGCCTGCTTCCCCATCCTACTCCCTTTTCTATACCTGCAATGCCTACTCGTGTCCTCCTCTATGCCTGCTTCCCCACCCTACTCCCTTTTCTATACCTGCAATGCCTACTCGTGTCCTCCACTATGCCTGCTTCCCCACCCTACTCCCTTTTCTATACCTGCAATGCCTACTCGTGTCCTCCACTATGCCTGCTTCCCCACCCTACTCCCTTTTCTATACCTGCAATGCCTACTCGTGTCCTCCACTATGCCTGCTTCCCCACCCTACTCCCTTTTCTATACCTGCAATGCCTACTCGTGTCCTCCACTATGCCTGCTTCCCCACCCTACTCCCTTTTCTATACCTGCAATGCCTACTTTTCAAGGACGTTTGTAGTCCCTTTATATACTTTATATAGAAATTAAATAATTCTCGAGAGAAAAAATGAATATAGCTGTACAAGGAATATACTATATTGGAAGTAACGTCATTAAAAAAAAAAAAAAATCAGCGGAAAGTTTCAAAGGGTAAACTTTTTACTATAAGAAAATCAAAAAACCCTGAAACATTCAAAACCATTTATTATAGCTGGGTTCCGAGGTATAAACTTAATATAATACCCGTCATCGGTTTTTAAGAGAACAGCTACCATGTCAGCATAACTTACGTTCTGGGAGCCATGGTGGCCGTGCGGGCTAGAGCGTAGGGCTTTGGTCGCACGGTCTCACCATGGTTTGCGGGTTCGAATCCCGTCCGGGAGTGAGTTTTATTTCGTAGATAGAACTCCCTCCCGGGGCCACGGATGTCGTAAATAATTAGATAACACAGTGTCATGGCTAATATGCATCGAACATAAAGCCAAAAAAAAAAAAAAAAAAAAGAAACTTACGTTCTTTTCAAAGGCTATCTATCTATCTCTCTGGCGCTACAACCCTAGTGGGTCCTGGCCTCCTCAATGAGCCTCCGCCATTCGGCTCTGTCCTGTGCAGCTGCTTTCCAATTTCGCTGTCCAAGAAGCTCTCTCGCGTCAGCTGCCACACCATCCACCCATCTTAGCCTCGGTCTGCCTGCTCTTCTTGATCGGTACAAAGGCTCCTCAAGGACTGTTCTTGGCACTTCGCCCTCTTCCGTTCGGGCTACATGGCCTGCCCAACTCAACCTTCCCAACTTCACCACCCTCACTACATCAGCCTCACCAAACAGCTCGTAGATTTCCCTATTCTTGCGAATTCTCCAAACCAGTCCGTCCTTCACAGGGCCGAAAACCCTTCGAAGAATTTTCCTTTCAAATATCAACAGGTCCTTCTCGTCAGACTTGGATAGGGTCCATGTTTGACTGGCGTAGATAAGGACTGGACGGATCAGGGTCTTATAGAGCCGGAGTTTGGTATGCCTGCTCAGTCAAAGGCTAGAAGTAATGAAAAAATAATATTTTTATGAAGAAATGAAAAAGGAATAGCTTAATAGGATTATTATTTATGAATATCCGAAAATAAATGGAGGCTACTAAGGAAGGTATATAAAAAGAGGCAAAGCCCTTGTCAGAATAACTCTCTTGTTATCAAAGAATAATCATGTTTTTTTTTTTCAGGCCTAAAGCCAGATTCAGTGAAGGATATCCAGACTTTTGTCTAACCCTGTGTAAGATAACAAGTTGCAAAAAATAATCAATAAACATTAAAATTGATCAGATAAGAGTTCATTGATGGCCTGATTAGGACAATAGTTGATCACGATCTCCCAAGACACGCAACAGTACGCAGACACGCAATAGATGCTAACTTCGAATCCTTTAATATTTCTTTAACTGAATTTTGTGAAAGGAGCAAGAGCATTTCTCTTTACCAACTCCAAAATTACATACCTATAATTTGTAGTTATATGCTGCTACACCTGCAATGACACTTCTTCTTGATGCAGTGACTTTCTGTAGTTTCGACTGTCAGTGAGTGCACCCTTCTATGGTCTATAATTGCACCAATTTATCCCCATTGAAAAATGATGTATGAATGAAATGGATTAAAAAAAAAACTTCTGTTCTTAGTCATATTAAAAAAAAAATTGAACAGCAATTTTCTGGCTGACATGACAATTTGAAGAATAGAAGTGGGTGTCTAAGAAAATTGTAAGTAAAACACATTGAGCTTAACTTGACCATTCAAGTTTATTCTTCAGACCGAGCGGTCAACAATGACAATGTTGATAAATATTTTGCAGAAACGGAAATAAATTTTATGGTTTTTAGTACATTAAAAAAGCGTTGTTTTTTTTTTGTTTTTTTTTCGTTTGTTCGGTTTCCAGATTGAATACCTTATTACTAAACCCCATTAACGAGGGTTTATTTGTCAGTATGAATGTTCGCCTTCCCCTCCCCTCCCCTCTCCTACCCAATATCTTGGAAGAAGCCATATGACTGAAACATTGAATAAAGATAATGGTTTATATGTAGCCTATTGCAGAAGAAAATATATAACAAGTATATTCTGGTTGTACTAA
This sequence comes from Aradus depressus, assembly GCA_963662175.1. Taxonomy (NCBI): domain Eukaryota; kingdom Metazoa; phylum Arthropoda; class Insecta; order Hemiptera; family Aradidae; genus Aradus; species Aradus depressus. Next base: position 35,059,519 of record OY759220.1, read on the forward strand.
CAAAATTAGTCGAAGAAGAAATGTAGATACGAGTGTATGATGGTCCTTGTTTTTTGCAAAACATTTTAAAGCAGTAATGTCAGCAGAGAGGGTAAAACCAGATACGATGATAGTTAAAATAAAGATGAAAAAGTTGTCAGAGAATTACCTACTATGTACTTACCCAGCAGAACAACTTCATCAATTACTTTTTCGTTCCCCCTCGAACTCGACTCGTGGAAATCGACTATTTAGGCTAAAATACGATATTTTACTTACATTGTGGCTTCTGAATTCCCATACTACATTTTGTGTCGATACATTCATTACATTGGTAGTTCCTCTTCTTTGGTTCCTCCGCGTCCCTTCGAGCCATTTCACCGTAAATAGAAAGATGCCATCCTTTGATTGAATTTAAATATAAAATTTCATGTCGATATATTCTTTACATCAGGATTTGGGATTTTGAATTGAGCCGTCCTCTGATCCCATCCTCTTCCTTTAGCCGATTTCGATGAAAATCGTCATACTTTCTTGGATAAACACATAAAATTTAGGGTTGTCACATTCATTCTATCGGGAGGTATAGTACTAGTATAGACAATCACAGACAGTCAAGAAGTTTTTTTAGTCATTCTTGGAATCAGGATGTCGGAAAACATGAAATTCCGTTGAAAACTTCACCGAGTGTGGCTTCATCGTTATGAAGTGTTTTGCTGTTTATGTATGGGGGGCACTGTGTCATCAGTCTGAGAGTTTTTGACTGAAACGCCTGAATTCGTTTGATGTTGGATGTTTTTGCTGAACCGTATATCTGTGATCCGTACGTCCATAATGGTCTAAGTAAGTAAGTGTAACAGTCCCGTTAGAGATTTAGAAGTCTGTAGAGTATTTTGAGTCGACGGTTCAGCGTGTTTCGTGTGAGACGTGTGTGAGGGTTCCATGTCAGTTTTCGATCTATTGTCAGTCCTAGTTATCGTACAGTATTAGTTTGAGGGAGGGGCTTGTCGTAGATGAAAACGGGGGGCATGTTTCTCGTCGAAGTGTAAATGTGATGTGCTGTGTAATCACAGCAGAATAATTTCTGTATTAAGTTTTATTTTCCATGTGTTGCACCAATTTTCAATTTGTGTGAGATGGTGTTGTAGTGTAAATGAGGCATGTATTTGAAGTTCAGCAGCAGCTAAGATGGCGATGTAAATCCCAATATAAAAAATTATTTTCTTCTCTTAGTTCCCACAATAATCCTCTAGTCCGTGCCCTCCATTCTGCCATACTTCCCTAACAACGGCTTAAACATCAATGGCATAGAGACCTTCTTAGCAGCAGCAGTGACAGTGATTAGTTACAAATGAGAGTACTCTGTTAGTAGGGAGTATCACCACTGAGTGATTTCTCCCCTCTTGACATTGCCATTATCTCTCTCTCTCTCCCTCTTAGCACATTTGGAGGGTTCAGAGCACAAGTGTACCAAGTCCATCACATCTGATTCCGAGCAATTGGCTCTCAAAGTTTTTCTTATGAATGAAAAACTGATGCCAAGGACTTGATACAAGCTGCTATCCTGCGGCATTAGAATCAGCTAAGGACTTGGTTCACTGAAGCATTGAAGATATTACTTTTACGCCTATTTGGCAGGAAAAACCTCACAAAGGGAAAAAATGGACTTGGTTCACTTGTGCACTGAGCCCTCCATTTGTTTGTGGTATTTATTTCTTATACAGTTGTAAATATAAAAAAAAAAATTATAAAGAAACGTTTTTTCCAATCTTCGGAATCAATTTGTCATTGAACAAATGTTATTCTTGTGTAAGCAGCTCAACCTACTGTTTACATCACCTGAGAAAGACGTTGCGCTAAAGGAAGCATTCATTCATATTCTTCTTTTTAGTTAAAGCTTTTCAGTGTGCAGATTGATGCTGAAAGTGTGGCAACACTGTTTGAAGCTGGGAACGTGGCAACACTGTCCACAGTGGCACCGAGGTAGAGGCGTGCTTTGTCTGGACCGAACCAAGTTTAATCTTTGATAACTAGATGGTACACAGTGTCATAGCTGCTCCACCACAATGCTTCACACATTCTTCTTCCTTCCTCCAATCAATTTATTTGTTTAAAGCTCGGATGTTCTTCTACCTAAATGTCAAATTATTTCCAAAAAATAGGAATTTTTTACTTATCTGGAAGAATTACTAACTAATTAGTACGTATATATTGAGCAGATATCTAGATGTCAGTAGTTGTGCCACGTTTATGTTGATAATCTCTTGTAGTGTAACTTTCGATCATTAACCATTCTCAGTTTAAATGTGTCAAAAAGAAATTTAATCAATGGCTTAGCCCTCTCTTCTGCAAAATTACAATTTGAATCTCCTGCCAAAGTCAAAGGAAGTTCATGATAATTTGCCTTTAGAAAGTTTTTTGAGGCTTCTTCAGAGTATACCGCAAGTGGAAAAACGAACATCATTGGCATCAGAGGCGTGCTCAGGATTTTATTTCGGGGGGATAACATATATATATATGTATGTCTATTAGGGTGGTCCTTAAAGTGAAAAAGTTGAAATTTTCAAACGTGCTCCCCTAGGTCGAAAGAAGTTCCCAAAAAAAAATTTTTGGTTCCGAGAAAACATATTGAATAACCTGTCCCCCATCGAGGTTGAATTTTAAATGGGATTTAACATGGGTTTCAAAGTTTTCTTCAGCCGATCGATTACTGAGCCGTTGATTTCCATCGCTTTAAGGTAGAAAATGGTACTCAGGGGTTTTCGGGGTCGCTGAAGCAGAATATGATGTTAAAAACTCATTTTAATACATGCCAGCTGTCAAAAAACCTGTCATTATCATTTACTTTTTTCATAATCACGGTTTTTTGAGTATTATCAGTTTCTAAACAAAAATGTCTACTAGTTTCGATTAAAAAAATGTAAGGAAAACATTTTTCGATATTTAATCAATTTCTAAAAATAATTTTCACACTTGACAGCTGTCGACAATGATAATACTAAAAAAACCGTGATTATGAAAAAAGTAAATGATAATGACAGGTTTTTTGACAGCTGGCATGTATTAAAATGAGTTTTTAACATCATATTCTGCTTCAGCGACCCCGAAAACCCCTGAGTACCATTTTCTACCTTAAAGCGATGGAAATCAACGGCTCAGTAATCGATCGACTGAAGAAAATTTTGAAACCCATGTTAATTCCCATTTAAAATTCAACCTCGATGGGGGACGGGTTATTCAATATGTTTTCTCGTTTTTTCGGCGCCAAAAAATTTTTTTTGGGAACTTCTTTCGACCTAGAGGGAGCACGTTTGAAAATTTCAACTTTTTCACTTTAAGGAAATTAAGAATATATAGACATTGTCTATACACATAGTTAATTGTTTTAGGGTCATTACAAAATAATTCAAGTCTTCTAGCTTTTGATTGTGCAAGCTTATTTAAAACTGTTTCAGAGTTTAAGTGAGTGTTTCTAGTAGGAAAATGTTTTATGTCAATAAATTATTTCATGCAAGTAAAAATAGTTTTATTATTTACAAACAGGACAATTTTTCATTATTATTTCGGGATGGATTGATGCCCCCACCTAGGTACGCCCCTCATTGGCATTATGTCACTTTCGTATTTTACTATCTTCTTCACTTTTCATTGTTTATATTATGATCATGCTAAAGCAGACGTTTAACAAGATGCGTAGTGGCTGTACACTGTTGAATATACTACAGTTTTTAGGAAGACGCTTCGCAAAACGCGTATAAATGTGTCAAAAAGAAACTTAATCAATGACTTTGCCCTCTCTTCTGGGCAACAGAAGCGTAAATGGCCAAGGACATGTTACCAACCGCACAAAGATGCGTTCCGGTTTGCCTTATAAAATCAAAATTAAAAAAATTAACAAGGGAATTTCGTCAAAATACATTCCAGTACATTTTTTAATGTAGCATTACATGGAGACACAGCAATTCCTTTTTCTATTTTAGTGAATAATTGTGGAAAATCTAAAAATATTTTCTTTAATGAAATTGATTTAAGTACTTAAAACTACGATATATTATTAATGTTCTCAATCATTTATAAACGTTATTTTATCGTTTTATAACTCGCAAAAATGCGAGGCTACGCCTGAACCCAGTTAGCAGATATTCACACACATAGATACATAGGCGGTATCGTACTGGAAAAGTATGTGGTAATAAGTGAAAACCAACTTTTTTTCCAGTTGGACTAATGAAACAGTAAAATAACAATCTGTCCAGTGGAGAGAAAGACTAGACGAGAACTATGCCATAGGATTTTACTAGTATAAGGAATCAGTTCAATTTCAGATCAATTTGCTGAGTTACAGGACGTTAGGGATCTAAATTAATAAAGGGTTGAGAGCATGGCGAGTCGAAGAGGAAGAGAGTTCCAGACGGAGTTAGACTGGATAAAAAAGGAATTTGCTGACTATACAATGCAGCGATGGCATGAACCGATGTGTTGCGGTCTACACTTTTGGTATCAGTGTCATAAATGTCCACCCACCCAAGGAGGATGAGAACGATATCGTGATGGGTGACTTCAATTGCAGTGATCCCTTGGCTTCCAGAACTTTGAAATTTAATGGAGGCCATCTTGGACAGCTGTCTCAGACATAATATCAATATCGTGATCGGGGATTTCTCTCTTGGAAAAACAACTCCGAGCACTCTGAGGTTTTGGGGGTTCCTTCTGAAATCCAACTTCCTATACTTATTAAATTTTAATGCAATAATTTTACTTGAAGAATTGAGAGGGTTGTAAGCACTTGCTAACCTAGACACTCAATGACAGCCAAGTGAGGCAACTTAACAACCGTAAATACAAGGGTTCAGTGGGATTCCCCACTCAGAGTTTACATAGATTCGATAAACCATGTGTGATTGAAGTTGTGTATGCTTGATCAAATTTTTGTTTTTTTGATTCTACGGATAAAAGTCAAGATAGCATTGAAACCATTAAAGTTAAACTGTGGCTAATATGCATCGACCATAAGACCAAAAAAAAAAAAACTGTTTCACGAGTTCTTTCTTATATAATATTTATGTGCTTCATTGCTTTTTTAACTTGCTACTACTTCGTAATCTAGTTTATATTTAAGAATGGGAATGGAGCGCCAAATTCAAATCTCGCTCTACCCGGAAATAGACTCGGGCCGGCACTCATTGTAACTATGAACGCGAAATTTGAAATGAAGGTGTCTTTGCTAACTTACATTTACAGTAGACTCTCCCTTATCCGGCGTTGTCGGGACCGACGTAACGCCGGATAACAGAAAACGCCGGATAACGGAATTCATCAATTAATGGGAAAAAATATATCAATTAAAGCATAAAAAAAAGTGTTTTTAGGTGAGCTAAGGAATAAAACATGAATGTATTTTGTTGATAACATTTTAAAAAGATATTTTGAAATCTGTGTTTAATTACATATATATTTTAAACAAAATTTAAAATTCTAAAAATATTATTTTTTAAAAAAATCGGTAATTTTCTTTTGTTTCGCTAACACAAGACTGTTCCGTGCTGCATAGTCCCACAACTTGTTGAGTGTTAAGACGTCTGAAAAAGTGGAGGATGGTTGTCGTTCAACATAATGAAGTGCTTTCTCTAAGGCCTCCTTACCTTCTTTGTGTGTCATATCATCAATTGTTTCATCTACATTATTTTTAGAAATGTTTAATTTTCCACTATGTATTTATTATAATTTATTTATAGGATATTAGTGAAGTAATAAAATATTGTATTAGCGTTCCCTTCATTATAAATACAATGTACATATGTATGTATGTACAATAAAAATACATAAAAGATTCGTGAGTTACATCATTATTATGTGCTCGTAAATACAAGTGGCTCATATAATTGATAATCTAATAATTGAATGTTAATTTTAGTTTAACAAATTTGATATTATTAGAACGCCTGATAAGGGAGAGTCTACTGTAATTAGATTTTGTCCGAAATTGGAAGAAAATTTAGACCACTTTATCTCGTGGCATAAGTACATTTTACAAGATACTAACCAAAAATCTTTTCAAATAAAAGTTGTAGATAAAACTAAAAGACAAATTTTAAAATGAAATACGATTTTTTGCAGGTCGTCCGGTTTTTGAGATACATGTCTAATCGTTCATCTGTCCTCAAATTTGAGATATGATCAATACGACCAAAGTTATACAGCGCCTCAAAGCATGTAAAATAAATTTCTGTAATGTTTAAATTGTATCGATTAGCAACAAATTAAGAAAAAAAAATATTGTTGGTACTTTTTAAATAAAAAATTATAAAACAAAAATAAAAAAAATGTGATGTGGCCATTACAAGACTTTTTTATACCAACCATGCTTTTACAACTCAAATTCATTCTTATTGGCGTTACTTACTAGTGGGTTTAAGAAAGTCACTCTCTGAATTACTCTGTACAATGAAACAGAGAAAACCGCTGATGCCGTAGCCATATACCCACCAATAATGCCAGTATGAAATGAATTTGAGAGGGGAAGAGAGGTTAGGTTAGGTTTAGGTTTTATGACTCATGCCCGGGCTTTAACTACGAGGTCATATCGTCTACTACCAGAGCGCTCTTTCGTCACTCTGGTGGACATGAGCCCGACTCTACTGTGGGAGTCCTAAATTTTGCCTACCCTAAATTTTTATTCATCTAGGGTAGGGATCTTTAACGAGTACCTGACATCGTACAGGCTCGGGACCATCGCTTAACGTCCCATCCGAAGGACGGGCGGGGAAGAGAGAGTGATCTGTAAAACCGTGGTTGCTATGACAACATCACCAGGGGCGTAGCCAGGGGGGGCACGTGCCCCCCCCCCCCCCCCTGGTCACACCAAAACAGCAAGATACAAATTAAATAAACTAAAAATATTTTAGATTAAAAATTCCGTCTCAATGGTCTCTGCATGTTAAGCGTGCACAGAGAGTTGCTGGAAAACTATGGAGAACACTTCAAAGAGAAAGTTCTTTCACGATTTTCGGAGGATAAACGAAAATTTTGCTTTACTTAAATGTACTATAAAACAAGTAATATTACATTTATTTAAATATACATGAATTCGATCATTTCATTTCCTCACTCAAAATCTTCATTTATGTTATACTTTATACTCTTAAAGCTGATTTTGCATACGCAGTAAAAATGCACGCTATTGGCTGTGATTTATTTAATTCGAAAAGCACAGAATTCTTTTTGCTGCTCATGTAAAGACAACTTAAGTATTACAGTCAGTGGTTACCTCAGGGGGAGCTTCTAGAGAAAAGTCTGCAACGCTAACCAAGGAAACTGCGGGCTGTGCCCCCTGGAGTCTATACCCCCCCCCCCCCCCCCCCCCCCCCCCTCTGCTCAATATCCTGGCTACGCCCCTGAACACCACATATTTTTTCACCCTCTGACTTGAAGCTGACAAACCATTTCAAAGCCACCCTCAGTAGGGTCTGTATACCTGGAAGATGGCCCTCACAGAGGGGAGGGAGATGGGGTTGTATTGACTCGGACCTCGCACCCCACCACTTGTTGAAGACCTCTGGCATCAGTCTGTTGGAGAGTCTGTCCTGGTTCGTGTCTCATGTAGCCTGCTCCACGCTAAACCATCGTAAGTCTATATAACTCTATCATTATATGCACAACTTTCAGGACCTTACCTGCTTCATTGCCTCTTCAATAGTGTATTTTACTTTTATTTTCCTGCATTTATTTACATAAGTGCCGTTTGTTTATGTTGCACTTTTGTTTATTGCTTCTTATAAAGTACAGTAAAATCAGGTGATAACGATATTCAAGAGACCAAGAAAAATACATTGTTATATCCGGAACCAAACTGTTAGACCTACATACAAATGTATGGGCTTGATAGTGAAAAAAAATATGTTTTACAATAATCATAACGAGAAAGTTTAAGTACATATTTTTATTTACTTTTTAAAATTTACATAAAAGTTACATACATTTGTAACTGTATACATAAATTATGTATAAACGTGAGTACATATTTATTAATTTTCCACAAAAAAATCAGTTATTTTAGTTCGCTTTCTTTTTTTTAAGTATACATTTTTGCCTACATGGTTATGAAGTTCTTTTAAGGAAGCTGTGGTTTCGGGTTTATTTACATCATCATTTGGGGCAACGTACGTCCGAATGACTCCAAGAGCGCTGTAGACTCGTGACATAGTCGGAGTTTTGAAAAGGTCTTCTTCAGTGCCGTCGATGTCATCGTTGTCCTCCTCCCTTGCTCTTATTCAAAACAGACGCCACCATTGTTTCTTCGGTCGGTTCCTCTGATGTAAAATCACATCATTTTCAAACGTTTCTTTGATTTTGTCTCTGGATTTCCAGATTGTCGAGATCGTAGACTGGGAAATTCGAAGCTCCGACACTAAGTTTTTGATTGTTTCTCCTTTCTCAATCCTATTTATGATTTTCACTTTTTTTTCAATAGAAAATGCGCGACGTAAGTCATTTTCAATTCAATTGTTACACTGTCACAATCCCTACGGAGGCAAAAGAAAGACTAATCTGAAACTAGGAATATACGCACTAGAAGGGAAGAAGGGAGTTCGAAGAAAATTCTACAAGGGGGAAATGGTATGTTTGGAAATGGAATGAGTCATTGCGCTCGGAAAGAGTAAACAAGAACCGTGTTTCAAGCCCTTTTCTATAATGTTCGTATTTTTCATCCGTTCAAAACTCATACTGTTTTACCCAATTATGTAAGTATGTGCGTATGTACATATTATATCGTTATAACTGGAACGAAAAAACACCTTTTTCTTATGTTTTAGATCGTTTTATACGGAATATCGTTATACCTAACATCATTATATCCGGATTTATTTCTACACTTTTAAATAGCAAACCAAACTAGATACGGGGTTTACATCGTTATATCCGGAAAATCGTTATATCAGGAATCGTTATAAAAGGATTTTACTGTATTATATATTATTCTGTATGGATAGTAGCAGGTCTCCCGGCGTACCTTTGAGTATGTTATTGGCAGTAAACCGGGGCTTAACAGTATGTTTCTTGTGAAATTGTATGATTGCAGTGATTCTATGTTTCGCCCCCCTTCCGTTCTCATTTTTGAGGTTCCACATAGCCTTTGTTTATGTCGACGGACGCCGGTAGCTCAGAGGTAGCATGCTAGCCTACTGAGATCAAGATCGTGGGATCTTGGAGGTAAAACCCTTGAGCACGCCATCCTTCAGATATTAAAAGAGATGGTCTCGAGCCTGTACAGGTACTCGTTAAAGATCCAAACTTCAGGACTCCCACAGTAGACATAACAAGGGAGGGATAAGAGTATCGGATGCTTAGGTCCCTAGGTGTACACACAGCCCTCCCAATATATATTATATGTTTGTGTCGGACTTATCTTTATTACTTCCCCGCTACACGAAGTATAGGGGAAGTTATATAATCGGTCAAAAATTCGATGAGTTTTCAACGAAATTTCCTATTTTCCGACTTTTAGATTCCAAAGATTAAAAAAACAAACATTTCTGTGTATGTCTATAAACACGATAACTCCCGATAGCATGAATGTATCGACACGAAATTTTGTATGTGAATTCAGATCCCTCAAACGACGACACCTATTGTTTTCAGCCAAATCGACCGAAGGGAATTAGGGGGAGACTCAACATAAAAACTCTAATAACTGCCGACAGAATTCAAAACCCCATAAGGACGATACTTATTAATTTTCAGCGGAATCGGCAGAAAAGAATAGGGTGGTCAGAAAGGCCAATAACTCCAATAACTGCCGACGTAATGAATGTATCGATGTATGAAATTTCATATGTATAGTCAAAACCCAATAAGGACTAATTTCAACGATATCGGCTGAAGGGAAGGGGGGTTCAGGGGTGGAAACTCAATTCAAAAACTCTAATAACTATCGATGTTAAGAATTTATCGACACAAAATATAGTATGAGGATTGGAATTCCCTATGTAAGTCAACTGTTGAATATTAGCGCAAATAGTCAGCTGGTTTTGGAGGGGGAGCGAAAAGTTAATAGATTAATTAGTTTTGGGGAAGTACATTGCCGGTGATTCACCGACGACTTTTCTGTGAAATTTCATGAAAGTATATGAGCGGCTAGAGAGCTGATAAGGATGGTATATGTCAAATTTTATGAAGAATCGTATAACCGTTAAAGAGCTAGTCTTAAAAGAATCAGTCCGTGGCCCTACCACACAGAGACCCGCAGGAGAATCAACTCTACCAGACGACGAGGTTCGCTGAAGAATCTGTTAGCAACTGTACCGGACTGAGGCTCACAACAGAGTCTGTCGGTATTTTCCACATTTTCTCAGAGAAGCTGCAGTGACGTAAAAATCCTCGGTAGAAAAAAAAAAGCACCACGCGCAGTAGGCAGTGGCTCTAACCACTTAGCTATCAAGACCCTTCTCAGATTAGTAGCCAGTGACACTAACCAACCGACCACTCTGACCCCTCACAGTCTGTTCAACCCCTCAATCAAATCAATTCAAACATTCGACCAACTAGGGCTCCTCTCAGACCAATCACTGTAATCGCGGAAGCACCACCTAGGTTAATTAGCCAGCATCACTAACCACTCTAAACACTGAAGACCCCCTGCCCTTCACCTCGTCATATACACAACGTCATTTGTTTAGAATCTAAACAACGTGTCTAGACTTTAGATCATTCAGCATTAATTTAAACCACAATAGCTGCAGAATGATAAGATCAGAGGTCGGCAACCTTTTATAACTTACATATAAAAATAAGATCAGCAAAATAAACACTCAGATATGCAACAATTTCTATTTATCGTATCGTTTCGTTGACTTGGCCAGACTGTCTTTTTTCACAAATAAATCCAATTTATTGTTTTAAATTATAATGTTTGAGGTCACTCGCGAGGCACAAAAGTGTTCCACGGAGGCCGCTGGTTGCCTGTTCCTAAGAGATGGTTGAAAAGAACAAATCCTCTCTACGTGAAACTGTATCTTATTTGTGATGTAAAAAATTGACACACATTAAGATTATTAATATATTATGAAATCAATTATTATTATTTCTGTAAAAACAGCTGTTAAGAGTCTAAGTTGTGTTGTGGAAGTGGACAGTCTAGAGAGAGAAGGGTTTTTAGGGTTAAGGTGTAGTGAACCAGTCTTATAAATCAGAAAAAAGGACTGATACAGTTAAGTAATTAGTTCGTAAGATTTCTTTTTGTAAATAATTTTATTTTTTTATTTTAAATCTTAGTTTTTAATTTTATAATGTAGGTTAAGAAAAAATGAAGCCAATATTTGTTTTCTAATTCTATGCTATTCATTTTCTTCGTGAACCCAGTAAGATAATTTATACTTTTGGATTGAACATTTTTGCAAATTTAGAAAAAACAAGATGGCATCTCATTAGTATACATCCAATTGAAATAATTATTAATTGACATTTTTTTAAATACGACACTTTGTTCAAAATTGCACGTCTTGAACTTTCGATATTTGTTTAGGGTCTTTTTCGGAAATTACTGTAGAAACTAAAAAGTAGAAGACCAGCTATAATTTCTAAGTACAGGAAATGTGGTAATTTTATTATTTAATTATATTTATTATTTGTTTATTTTATTATTTCAATTATTTTTATTTTACATATTATCAATTACCACATATTATTATGGTACTCTGCGTTGGAAATTCTTATTTATAAATTTCGAGATTCTCGACAGTGAAAAGAGTTCGGCAATATTTGTGAGGTTGTAGCAGAAATTATCAATTAAAAATAAGAAGTTTCAACCGAAATCATTGTATCTTTAGAAATGTATATAAAACAAAACTAACTATTGAATACAATGTTTGTAGGAGCGAGTCACGATAGTTCTCTGTTGAAGCATTATTGTAATTAACATATGATAATAACGAAGAACCGTTAACACGAAATTCTAGAGTTACATGGCTCTGAATATACCTGATAAATGTTTTACATTTCAGAGAAATACAGTGCTTATCGATTATGTTATCCCCAATATTTGTTTACTCTTCGCCCTGTTATTTCTCTATATTTACCTGTTTTGTGTGTCTGACTACAAAGCAGGTGTTTTCGTCAATGTTTTCAAATTCAGGTATATCATTTTCACTTCCCTAATTAGAGGAAGTTAAGTTATGTAATCGATCAGAAATTTCATGTCGAGTTTTCATCGGAATTTCACGTATTCCTTCTTTTTCATTCAAAAATAAATTAAAAAAAAAAATGTCTGTGTGTTTGTTTTTGTGAATATGATAACTCCCAATATAATGAATGTATTGACATGAAATTTCAGCCAAAGGGAAGTGTGGACTTAGGGGGAGGCTTAAAACAAAAATCCCAATAACTGCCGTTGAAATAAATGTATCAACATAACTTTTTATATTTAATTCAAGATCCCATAAGGACGACAGCTATTCATTTTCAACGGAATTGACCGAAGAGAAGGAGGGCTAAACTCCCCCCCCCCCCTTGAGGATTCAAAAACCCCCATGTAAGTCAACTATTGATTGGTAGACGATTCAGTCGATTGTTTTTGGGGGGAGAGCGAAAACTTAATTGGATTAATTCGTCCTGTAGGCATATCTAACTTTAACTGAATACCGAAGGGGGGGGGGGGGGGGGGGGGGGGGGTTTGAAAAATATCATTATATGACACATCAGAACCATCATAAAGGAGGCCTATAGGCGGCTTCACTTGAAGAAAGTGCTTCCGTTGCCGGCGCCGGGAACTGAAATAACAGCTAACGGCAACCAGTACCGCCGGCAGAAAAATGGCAGCCGGGTCATGTGACCACCCTCTCTACGATTAGCCAGGTAACCTTCACCAACTCTTTGTTTACGTCCATATGAGGAGAACCTGGACAGTCACTAAAAGGACCGACGGGAGGATGAAAATTTTATTTATTCGGATAGCCCCCCCCCCCCCCTCGTTCAAATTTTGAGACGTCACACACCCTATTTTTAAATTTGGGTTTTTAGAATACTACATGTGAAATTCCATGACAATCCGACTATTAGTTAATGAGTTACCGGTATCTTTATACTAAGGCCTACCCCCACAACCCCCCCCTCCCGTTCAAAATTTTGAGACGTCACACACCCTGTTTTTCAATTTGGCTTTTCACAATACCACATGTGAAATTTTGTGACAATCCGACCATCCGTTAATTAGCTAGCACTATATTTATACTTAGAGCCCCCAACAACCCCCCCCCCCCCCCCCCCCTCCCGTTCAATATTTATGGACGCCACATAGCCTATTTTTCAACTTGGCTATTAAGAATACTACATGTTTGCCCATCCGTTAATACGCTAGAGCAATTTTTATGCTTAGGCCCCCCTTACAACCCCCCCTCCCGGTCGAAATTTTGGAACGCCACATAGCCTATTATTCAATCGGGGTCCAAAGGATGCTACATGTGGAGTATCATGAAGATCCGTCCAGCGGTTTGGGCGTGATGCTCGAACAAACCCACAGACAAACCCCGTTTCAGCTTTTTTAATATAGAAGGTCGGTCCAAGAGAACGGGAAGATAAGAGAATGCTCAATTAAAAAACCCAATAACTGCCGATGTAATGAATGTATCAACATCAAATTTCGTATTTAAAATTAACATCCACTGAGGACATAACCGGTCAAATTTCAGCGATATCGGCTGAGGGGAGGGGGGAGTTCCGGGGTGGGGGCTTAATTCAAAAATCCCAATAACTGCCGATGTAATGAATGTATCAACATGAAATTTGGTATTTAAAATCAAAATCCAATGAGGACATAACCTGTTAAATTTCAGCGATATCGGCTGAGGGGAGGGGGGAGTTCCGGGGTGGGGGCTTAATTCAAAAATCCAATAACTGCCGATGTAATGAATGTATCAACATGAAATTTGGTATTTAAAATCAAAATCCAACGAGGACATAACCTGTTTAAATTTCAGCGATATCGGCTGAGGGGAGGGGGGGAGTTCCGGGGAGGGGGGGGGGGGGGGGGGCCTCAATCCAAAAATCTCAATAACTGCCGATGTAATAAATGTGTCAGCTAGTACGTGTTCAGGAACGCTGGGTCACACAGCTACTCGTAGTATATGCCTTGCAACGGTGGCCAGTCCAGCTAGTACGTTCTTAGGACCACTTGGAACCACAGCTAGTTCCTACTTACGAACGCCGGGCACCTTAGATAGTATGCCCCTTGCAATATTCTGTTTAAGCAACTCTTAGTTATTGTGAGTCATGCCCGGGCTTTAACTATGTCGCTCTTTCGTTGCTCTAGTGCTCATGAGCCCGATTCTACCGTGGGAGAGCTAAAGTTTGTCTACCATGGTTTATTCAATTAGGATATGTACCCAAGTCTTTAACGAGTACCTGACATCGTATAGACAAGGTTTTTTTCACTTCTCAGATAAAAAAATTTAAAGGCCACAGCCGGGTTTCGAACCCGCGATCTTAAGCTCATTCGCCCTCTAAAGCAACTCTTGACTACATCTCATGTGAATGATAGCAACACTAACACAGGAGGGTGAGTGGCTAGCGTCACAAGCTGGTACAAGCCTCAAACTTGCCTATAGGTTATTGAGCCCCGGAAAATAACTTTTCGTCCTATAATTTATCTTGTCGCTATCCATTCAAGGTGCCCTCTCATATTCATAACCAGTTAAGCTAACCATTCACCACCGAAAACGATGAGCACTTCCCCCTTTTATGGTTTGTATGTTCGCTTACTGAGCTCAAGATCGCGTGTTCGAAACCTGGCCGAGGTCCTTACTAACTGTGAGAGGTGAAAAAACCTTCAACACGCAGTCCTGGGGGAACGTTAAGCGAGGGTCCCGAGTCTATACGATGTCAGGTACTCGTTAAAGACACCTATCGTAGGTGAATAAAATTTTATGTTAGCATAATTTAGGTCTCCCATAGTAGAGTCAAGCTCATGTCCACCAGAGCGACGAAAGAGTGCTCTAGTAGTAGGCGATATGACCTTGAAGTTAAAGCCCGGACATGAGTCACAATAACTCTCTAAATGCTCTTCTTGAAGGAAACATAGCTCTTTGAGATACTCCGAGTTTCGAGTTGACATGTGTCTTGAATGATCATTACACATTTCCGGAACTCCCCCAACATTCTCACGCTAGCAAGGCCACGGATTCGTTCAAAGTTCACTAGCTTCAGACGTTTAAAATGTTCTGTATCAGACCTTGTACAACGTCTGAGAGAGTTGGGGTACGTCTCTATGGACCATTTCAAACCAAGGTCGGAACTCTAAATCCTTTTTTTTTTTTGTTTTCCATTCTTTTTTCAAGGATCTTTTATAATTTTAGCCTGTTTTTTACCCTCTGCCGCAAAAATTGAAGTTCAAGAATGTCACCAAGGAGATATAATATATAATTATACATATATATATATATATATATATATATAAGAATAATAAAAATGGTATGGCAAAAATTTGTATTATATATGACTATAACACACCATTATTCATTTATATATATATATAATATATTTATATACAGACAAAACCTTGTATAACGACGCCGGGTATAACGACGTACCATCTAAAACGACGAAATCCCGAGAAAAAGTTTGGTTCGCCTTTACAAATTACAGGTAAAATATTTCTTATTACGACAGTGATTATAATGACGACATCGGCTGTAGTAACTCTCGTTTAGACAACTTGTAGAATTAAAAGTCGTCTATAACGACGGACAGAATGTAAACAAAACATCAAGTTAGAGATAATTGGATACATAATTGTTGGGGTTGGCCGGGAGAGTGCAAAGCTGATTTTTATTATGAGGGTTACTATACGACGAGAGCGCAAATTAATTAAATATTTATCACACTACTTGAAACAAAGCCGCTGGCCGGCGAGAGTGCAAAGCTGATTTAAAATTTTAATTATAAGGGTCACTATACGACCAGATTTTATATATCACAATGATTTTATATATCAGGTACAGTGGAGCGTCGTTAATCCGGATCGATCGGGACCGGGACCCATCCGGATTACTGAATTGTCCGGATTTTCAATTGTGCCAAAATAGAGGCTTAAGGGCTCGAAAAATACAGTACACAAAATATTTTAATAAAGTATATTGAATGTAACATGTACATTATGTAATTTAGATTAGTAACTCTACAATACTTTTTAGAAAAAAAAACAAGAATCTACAGTAATTAATGGAAACTTACTGGGTAAAAAAGTCCTTAATTGTTTTTTGTACATGAGTTGACGTACGTTTCTTTGCAGCCATGTCTCTGTCTTTTAAGAAGTACGAGTTGTGTCGCCGTCCCCTCAGGTTGCCTCTCTAACCACACACCTCCCACATCCCACCTGCTCTCACCGCCGAGCCGATCCGGATTTGCGACGCTCCGGATTTTTGTTGACGTCCGGATTTCCGACGCTCTACTGTATTTGCTTTTTTTTATTTTTATTTTTATTATAATTTTATTTTTTATAATATTTTGAAGCATTGAAAATATAGTCGAATAAATGACGTCTTCCTGCTCTGTATTCGCGTTGATACTCGCTGATTCTTTCTTTTTTCCGAATACTGGACCTATTCACTATAGGATTGAGTATATTTGCACTCCTCATATTTATTTGTGATTCGATGAAAAGCTCCTTTAATACAGCGACAAACTTGTATAAGTTAGGGTGTGCACTGCAGAAATGTTTGTTGAAATGTGAGTGGAAAGACTCAGTAAGCCTTTGCAGTGGCGGCCTTTGGGGCGGGCGAGACGGGCAACTTTAAAGTAAATTAAAAACATTGCGCTCTCGACGTATAGAGGCTTCGCGCTCTTGACGTATAAAAATGGGATTAAATTTTATTATCTGCGCTCTGGCCGTAGATGGCCTAATTATTTGGAGACCTATGAATTTAGTTCATAGAATCATAAAATACGTGGTGGGATTTTTTAACTTTGTTTTCTACAAGTGTCAACATGACGTGTAAAAAAAAATCTTTGACCATTGAAGAAAAAGCGAACATCATTTGGCGGCTGGAAGAGGATGAGTCAAATTCTACTTTATCAAAACAATTCGGTTTCCCACTCAACAATTTTTACCGTGTGGGCCAATAAAGAGAAAAACAAAGTAAACTAATGAGGAGGATCTTTTTCTGCAAAGAAAATTCGGAAGAGCCAACATACTGACTTAGACAATGCTTTGCTACAATGGTTTAAGGCTCATCGAAAGAAAAATGTTCATATCAACGATCCGATTTTACTTTTTAACTGTTTTCCAACTCTTTAATGTAAATAAGTGTTATTTTTTAAATAAATATAATTGTTGTTTTTAAGAAATTGAGTTTTAAACCTTTATTCCATTGTTTTTTTGATCTTTCATTTGTTATTGTAGCGAATGGGGGGAGTGGGATTATAACAACCAGATTTTCCTATCCTCTCTGAGGTCGTTAAAGACGATTTTGACTATATATATGTATGTATGATGATGATGATATTTTTCACTATAACTAGCCTAACAAAAGAGATCGACGAATGATATATTATAGTCATATATATAAAAAAAAACGAGGGCGCCGGTAGCTCAGTGGTATGCGTGCTTGACTTCTGAGCTCAAGGTCGTGGGTTCGTAGCCCAACCGAGGCCCTTAGTTTATTTTATCTGGGAGGTAAAATAAACTTAAGCACGCCGTCCTTCGGATGGGACGTTAAGCGATGGTCCCGAGCCTGTACTATGTCAGGTACTCGTTAAAGACCCCTACCCTAGATGAATAAAAATTTAGGGTAGGCAAAATTTAGGACTCCCACAGTAGAGTCGGGCTCATGTCCACCAGAGTGCCGAAAGAGCGCTCTGGTAGTAGGCGATATGACCTCGTAGTTAAAGCCCGGGCATGAGTCATAAAACCTAACCTAACCTATAAAAAAAAATTTTTGGACCGTTTGAGTGAAAAAATTTTCTCCTACCTACCTAAAAAATAAAAAACAACTCCAATACAAATTTTTGCCACACCATTTTTATTATTCTAAAATATTGTATAATTCCTGAAAACAATTTTTATATAACACTGTTTTGTAGATATCATGAATTATTTACAGGAGAAATAAAAATATTAGACATCCAAACGGACAGAGCTCCAGACTGCGAGCTGAAATTCTTGCAATCCTAAGACAATTTTTGTCCATTTCTTTTTCATTATTAATTTTTTTTTAATTGAAATTGCTTAGAAGGCCGTTTTTAATGTTTGATAGTACATTTTGTAATTTCTAAGCATTATTTATAAAAAATTTCAAATATTTTTACTGGATATTAACTGCAATAAAGGACGAAAAAGTCACAAGTCGACTGTCATAAAAAATTAAAAATGTACCTGTAAGTTTACACAATTGTTAATTTCTGAGAAAATTCACTAAAAATAGGATTCGTAAAATCAATTCCTTCCAATTCATAATTCATTCCCCGTTTTGGGTCATTATTAACATTGATTTTATAAAAGCGAATCGTTTCTCGCGTGATGTGTACTGAACTTGCTTGCCCAGAGAGACTTTGGCAGCTATAATCAAATTTTTGCTTACCTAAGTATCGTGACTTATCTTCCTTAATTTTTTTTCTCTTTGTATAAGGCAGAAGTCAAGGCCTTGTTAATTTCATTTTATGTAGTGACTCAGGGAATTATTTCTTACAAAATGGAGGACATACTCAATTCTGAATCCCCGAATTTTGTAACGTTACATCTATAAGAGTATTTGAGTCGAGGCCCTCTGTAATCCCCATTACCTTGGTCTGATTCCGCTGAAAATTAATTGGTGTCGTTCTTATCAGGTTTTGAATTCACATATGATATTTTTTATCTAAACTTCTTTACAACGGCAGTTATTAGAGTTTTTGAGTTAAGCCACCGTCTTAATGTCCCCTTTCTCTTTGGCCAATTCCGCGGAAAAATAGTAGGTGTCATCCTTATAGGGCTTTGGATTCACATATGAAATTTTTTATCTAAACTTCTTTACAACGGCAGTTATTAGAGTTTTTGAGTTAAGCCACCGTCTTAATGTCCCATTTCTCTTTGGCCCATTCCGCGGAAAAATAGTAGGTGTCGTCCTTATAGGGCTTTGAATTCACATAATAAATTTTGTATCTAAACTTCTTTACAACGGCAGTTATTAGAGTTTTTGAGTTAAGCCACCGTCTTAATGTCCCCTTTCTCTTTGGCCAATTCCGCGGAAAAATAGTAGGTACCGTCCTTATAGGGCTTTGAATTCACATATGAAATTTTTTATCTAAACTTCTTTACAACGGCAGTTATTAGAGTTTTTGAGTTAAGCCACCTCCTTAATGTCCCATTTCTCTTTGGCCCATTCCGCGGAAAAAAAGTAGGTGTCGTCCTTATAGGGCTTTGAATTCACATAATAAATTTTGTATCTAAACTTCTTTACAACGGCTGTTATTAGAGTTTTTGAGTTAAGCCACTGTCTTAATGTCCCCTTTCTCTTTGGCCAATTCCGCGGAAAAATAGTAGGTGTCCTTATAGGGCTTTGAATTCACATATGAAATTTCGTGTCAATACATTCATTGCAACGGTAATTATTAGAGTTTTTGTGTTAAAGCTCCCTCCCCTCTAATCTCCCTCTTTCATCTGGTCCATTTGGCTGAAAATCAATTGGTATCGCCCTTAGAGGTTTTTGGATACACATATAAAATTTCGTGTCGATACTTAAATTTTTTCGGGAGTTATGTTCATAGACATATATCATTTTTTTTTTTTTGTTTTATTTAAGTCACAGGAATTTGTTAAACATGAAATTCCGTTGAAAAATCCACATCGAATTTTTGACACCGATTACATAACTACCCCCATACTTCGTATAGCTGGTTAACTAAAAACAATTTGAAAATTGTTTAGAGATTCAGATTCTAAGGATTACTTAGAGAGAGTTAAATAAGGACAAGTTGAGTGATTCTATTGCTGCTAGTGAGAGATATAGAGAGTGTGCGAGGTTAGTGAGAGTCTGGATGCCATCACGTCACTCTCATGTGTCGTCTGTCCTGCAGTAGCTAAACTCAATTGTCCGTCCAGTTTATTGCCTTCTGTCTGGCTCCGTCATGTCCCCCCACAACATTACCACCCACCCTGAAAACATTAGTCTTTCTCCCTCAAATTAAGTTTTTCCCTAAAGATTATTTGTTCAATAGTACCTAGTAGAAGAAAGTCGTTAGTGAATCACCGGCAATGTACCTCCCCAGAACGAATTAATCAATTACCTTTTCGCTCCCTCTCCAAAATCAGTCGACCGTTTGCGCTAAATATTCAACATTTAACTTACATAAGCTCTTCTAATCCTCATACTAAATTTTATAAATTCATTTATCAACTTAAAATTTAGTATGAGGATTTTGTGTCGATACATTGATTACTACGGCAGTTATTAGTGTTTTTATGTTAAGGCTCCCCCCTAATCTCCCTTTCCCTTTGGTCGATTCGGCTGAAAAACAATAGGTGTCATCGTTAGATGGTTCTGGATTCACATATACAATTTCGTGTCGATATATTCATTCTATCGGGAGTTATCGTGTTCACAAACACACATAGATAGACTTTTTTTTTTTTTTTTTTTCATTTTTTGAATCTAGAGGTCGGAAAACATGAAATATTTTTGCTCGATTACATAACTTCCCCTATACTTCGTATATCTGGGGAAGTAGAACATGCTTTTACATAGTAGTGGTAGTAATTGGTTTTTGTTTGGCGCGCAACAGCCATGGTCATAGCGCCCATGCAGTATATTTTACAATATCTAAATAAATAAAATTATAACAATAATAAAAGGGAAACAAATTAACTTTTTTTTCAAACAAACAACATTAACAAGCCTAAGTGTAAATTCAGTTAGGGAAACGGAGCGTCAGGACACTTCGACGAACCGTTCATAGAGTATTATATGTCAGAGGCATATCAGAGCGGACTTGAGAGACAATATGATCGACCGACCGCTCCGGGGTCCTGGTGTGACTCCAGGAGAACGGCACATCCCCGCTGTGATCTGGAAGCAACTACAGAGGGCGCAACATAATAAGGCGGGCATTCTCATTTTTTTTGTTTTAATTTTTTTTTTTATTCGATATATTCTAAAAATCTGTATTCACCATAAAAACTGTGAACATATACAACGTCGGTGTCAAACAGCGTAACACGGAAAGCCACATTCCATACATGCATTGATTGTAAACGTGCGAAAAATACCCTTTTAACCATTTTTGCGATGGGTTGTCTGTAAAAAAAAATTATTTGACATTTAATTTATATTTCTCTAAAAAAATGAGTATTTCGACATGAAATTTTATATGTATAGAAGACAAGACATAGGGTAAGTGCACCTGTTTCCGACAGTGAAACAGTATTCGACAGTCACGAACTTAATTTGGAAAAATAAGCGTATGGTGCTATTTACCCATTTAAACTTGGCGCCTTTAATAAATGATTAAAAATGTTTTGAAAGTAGTTGTCTTGGACTATTATTTACCTACCTACCTAATATTACCTACCTCATAAACCATGGAAAAACGGTGGGTGTCGAATACTGGTTCTAACCCCTGTCGGAAACTGGGCATCGCATGTCGAAAACTGGTACAAAAAACCACATTCAGTTTTGAAGGGTTTAAAGCTTAAATTAAAGCTCCACTCGCGTCTGGAACACTTCAATACGAGAAAAAAGGAAAGAAGAAGTAATTTTAACTCGGTTACGTATAGGGCACACGAGGCTGACCCATGGATATCTGATGGCTCGGGAACCCCCTCCTCTGTGTCAGTGCTGCGGGGTGGGACTGTCTGTCAGACACATTCTGACTGAATGCATGGCATATAGTCCCCAGCATGAAAATTGCAACCTTGCGGTGGATATTTCCGAAATTCTATCCAATAATAGCTTCCAAATTACCCAACTATTTAATTTCTTACAATTCACAAATCTCTTATCTAAATTATAAAACAAAATTATCTTCATCACATAGCCTTTCTATTCCGTACATATCTTCTTTATTATTATTAATCTACGCCTATCCAAATTAACCCGCAAGGATCCCCACAGACCTGCATCCATCAGGCATCCATGACCCTCGTGGTCGAAATGCCTTAAAGAAGAGAAAAAAAAAAAAAAAAAAAAAACTTAAATTCTTGTTTATTAATGAAAATTGAAGTGGTTTCCGATTGCTGAGATGTTGGCCCATTAGAAAAGTGGTGAAATCATCAAATTGGTTGCATAATAAGGGAAATGTGATTAAAAAGCTAGGAAAAAATCGTTAAGACGTCGAACACTGGTGCACTTACCCTATATTAGTTTGGAGTTCAAATCGGCATAAGTTGAGAGGAGCTTAGATAGAATTAGTCTTGAAAATCGCCCCAACTTTTGAAGGAATGAATTTATAGACTGGAAATTCTTTATGCGGATATTGTACTCCTTTTTTTTTTCAGTCAAAACAGTGAAACAGTAGCTTGTTTTTGCTCTCTAACCCTCTACCAATTATCCAGTCGCCCTTACTATTTTCAAACTGGGGAAGTATGATGACAACGATTCACAGTAGAATCCTTAACTTTATAGGACTTATTTTTTTATCAGTGTTTTCTGATATCACTGAACAAGGAACTCTTGTTTCAGTTATTATGTTTGGTTTTGTATTTATCAACCTTGTATTATCTAACTATAAAAAGAGTGAAGATTGTACTTCGGATAAGAATTCGATTTTCTTCTCAATGACGACTCAATACCACGCTCTGTACTTCATCAATCCACAAAACAAATACATTAGTGTCAGCTGATGCAGAAACACCCTAAATCTATCTTACTTACCTGTTAAAATATATTATATTTATTTAGGATCCTTTGACTTTGCAATACTGGACTATTTTTTTCAATCCTTATCGGTGTTGATTTATTAAGTGTAGTTTTACTTAAATAAATAAAACAAACTAATTTTTTTAAATATTGTTTATTACATTAAAAAATATGTGATGTGGCCATTACAGAACTTTCTTATACCAACTACTCTTTTACAGATCACTGTCTCTCCCCCTCCCCCTCTTGAAAGGGTGTATGATTACTAACTGGCATTAGGTACTGGATATATGAAAGTAATGAATTGTATCATTGAAAACTGACATTATTGCAGAGATATTGTGAAATAATTCAAATGAACTTGAAAGAAATAAAACTTGTTTATTTATGATATTGTCTAATTTCATCAACTATATTTACATGGGAGTACTTTCGGTATTTCTACCATCCTCAGCCAAAAGCATAAGAGATAAGACCAGTCTTATCTCTTATGCTTGTCTTATCTCTTATGCTTTTGGCTGAGGATGGTAGAAATACCGAAAGTACTCCCATGTAAATATAGTTGGTGAAATTAGACAATATCATAAATAAACAAGTTTTATTTCTTTCAAGTTCAATTGTCTCATTGTACACCGTAATTCTGAGAGTGACTTATTTATATCCAGTAATGCCTGTATGAATAATTTCGAGAAGTGGAAGAGGCAAAGAGAGTGATAACTAACATATAGTATAATAACTAACATATATTTTACTTTTTTTATTTTTTATAAAAACTACCTATAATGAAAACATATTTCATAATTCATTGCTACGCGGATCACTGACACACACACAGACAGACATCGCGAAAATGGTCAAAACATGTATTGAAGGGACCTTGAAACGTGAAAATCCGTTGAAACCTTGAACTCAGATTTTATAATACGATTACAATACTTCATTATACTATAAGTAAAATAAAGTAAAAATACGACGATTGTATAATGCCGAAATCGGTACTATATGTATAATTTTTATTTTTTTTTATTTTATTCTAATTGCAATCTATATACAATATATACATAATAAGCAAATATGTGGTAAAAGAAAAATATAACGTCACTTGATGGGAGAAGCCAGCCAGCGCTGACACTCCCTCGAAAGTTAATTGTCATTATTCACTATCCTCCGAGAGAAGATCGCGAGGCCACCTCCTGTTCAAGCGGCGGGGAGGATTGTCAGGATGGGAATGAGAGGAAAGGTCTTGTGCGAGAGGATTTGAATGGGAAGAAAGGTTTCTGTGGAATGCTTGGAATCGGGATTTGATTAATTCATTTACAGTGGGAATACTGAGATCTCTGTGTAGGACTTTATTGGTGACATAGTAAGGAGCGTTGACAATTCGTCGGAGGAGTTTGGACTGGAATGCTTGGATACGATTGATGTTGGATATATATATGTTTATTAATAATATTTTTGTGGAATAGACAATATTTCAAGAAAGAAGTTTGTTTTATTTATTACACATTTCCACAATGTATCCTCCGTTTCTTGATTCATAATTAAATCATTCTTGATAAAGCACTTTTAGTTAATTCTAGCTTCCCAATATGAAACGATAGATTAAAATGGACAAAACCATTATCTTCTTATTAAAGCGAATTTTAATGTGTTTTTAATGTATTAGAAATTATGTTTAGGATAACAAAAAATCTAAAAAAAACAAAAATGTATTTACTTCTATAAAAAACAAAGATCTGAAAGGATTTTCGCAGACATTGTAAGCAGGTAGAAAGAACGTTCTTAAAAAAATAATAAATATTTGATTTAAATTGGTTTTCGTTCATTTCATTATTGACCATCAAATTATTTTCACTCAAAATATTACGAATCCAGAAATTTTTTTAATACATAAATAATAAATTTAAAGATAAATTTCTTTCAGGACGATATTTCGAGCGATTACAGGCCCCTTCCTCAGATATATAAATTAATTAATTAACAAAAAACAATAAAATAATTAGTATATAACTAAAAAATTAACGATATTAATAAATATATTAAACAAAAATAATAACGATAGAAATTATAGGATATTAGCGGTGGACTTCTACCAAGAAAATAAAAATAAAAGATACCTAACATTGTGAAACACTTAATAAAAAGTTAAGAAAAAACGTATGTTTAAAAAAAAATATTGTCTATTTCACAAATATATAAGTATAATATGGGAGTACTTTCGGTATTGCTACCGAACAAATACAGAATTTGTTAAGTCGTGACCGAAGATAGTAGCAATACCGAAGGTACTCCCATATTAAGTATATATATATGTATTTGTGAAATAGACAATATTTTTTTAAAACATACGTTTTTCTTTACTTTTTAAAAATAAAAGATTTTCTGTACGAAAGATAACTTTTATATTATGTTTTTCTTTTTTTAACAGTGATTAGTGTCCTACAAACCTGGAAGGGACGATGTTTAATCCGGGAGAGTTGGAAAGATTCCAAAGATCGAATATGTAGCTGGAGGGGGGATTAGTGGCTACCTTGCGTGATTCTAGATTGGTGCGTAGCTGTCCTGGTTGAACGACCAGGCAGAACAATGAGTGGATCGACCGACACGGGAATTCAGGGCGCACATCAGCACACTCCGCTACATTTATATTGAATCTACTCATTAAATGGTCACTGGCCCTTGGGGGAAAAACTGTATTAACATTGACTCAATTAAGCTTTCCCTCTCCCTCTGAGAACAATTTATAAATTGAAAATCAATAGTTGTATTACTCAGGGACATGAATAGTTAGTTATTGTCTCATGCCCGGGCTTTAACTACGTTGTCATATTGCCTACTACCACAGTGCTCTTTCGTCGCTTTGGTGGACATGAGTTCGACTCTAATATAGGAGTCCTAAATTTTGCCTATTCTGAATGTTTATTCATGTAAGATAGGGGTTTTTAATGAGTACCTGCCCAGACAGTTGATTAACGTCCCATCCGAAGGACGGCGTGCTCAAGGTTTTTTTCATCTCCCAGATAAAAAACCTAAGGGCGCCCTCCAGTACATCTGAATCATAGTAGTAAATTTCATGCTGTCACATATAGTTACATAGACATATTTTAGTGTTTTTGAGTTGAGATCCCGTCCTCTGATTTCTTTCTTCTCTTAAACCGATTCGGTTGAAATCTGATTGTTATCATCCCTATGGAGTTTTACATTTACTTTTATGTCCAACCTTCAATTCATTTCTCTGTATAACGATAAGTTACTTCATTTGTTGGCTAGAACAAAGTTCTGATAAGGTAATGACACAAAGTCATCATAACAGAAGGACGCACCGGACCTCCACAACCAAAACCTCAATAATATTATACTATACATAGTGAGGGCGCTAAAAATTAGAGGACATTGAAGTATTTAAATAAAATACCATTTTTATTTTTGTTTTAATTTGTTAATTAACAGTTAGCTTCTATATTACTTTGTATTTTATTATTATTATTATTTTCTATTTTCATTTATTTGTACTTTTGTTAAACTGAATAATGTATATATCAGGCCGAACCCTGAGCCTAAAAGATGTATTTCTTAAAGGCTAATAAAGAATTGAATTGAATTATGTCCAACCTTCGTTGAAATTTTTGGAGTTTAAGAACTCACATTCGTCAAATTTTGATGAAATTTTACATTTGTATTCTGATTAACTTGAAGAGTGTGTATGTTCAATATAGGGGGAGGGGCTAAAAAAAAACTGATAGATATGATTAAGTGTGTTATCAAATGAAATAATGAGTAGACTCAGTATATATTTTTTTGTTAATTTTTAGTCTCCATTTCCCGATAAGGATGAGACCTATTGACTTTCAGCCAAATCGGTCAAAGGAAAATGGTGGTGGGGAGAGGGGGAGTCTATACACATCGACTATGAATATATCGACACAAAATGTCATATGTGAATTCAAAGCCCCATTAAGACGATACTTATCAATTTTCAGCAGAACCGGCAGAATATAAGAGGGAATCTGATGAAATTTTATATTTAGATTCAAACATCCACAAGGGTAGCACTTATTAATTTTCGTAAAATTGGCCGAAGAGGAGGGGGAATCAGATGGGACTCTACTCAAAAACCTTAATAACTTATTATGAGAATACAGAAGTCTCTAAATAACACACATAATATGTGTATATTATAATATATTATATTAGGGGGTTAAGGAGGTTAATTTATTATGAGGATACAGAAGTCTCTAAATAACACATATATTAGGGGGTTAAGGAGGTTAGGGAGGTTAACTTATCATGAGGATACAGAAGTCTCTAAATAAGACACATATTGAAGAGCAGAAGCTGTGTTGATTGATTCGTGTTGGGGAGGTACATTGCCGGCGATTCATCTTTTTTTTAGAGTTTTATTCTCTTAAACTCTGCTTCGAAGTAGGTATGCTGCTGGGTTGTTCTGTATAGTATCTTATGAGGCCAGAATTCTTTGCTTTCACACTGTTCCTATTACAGGCAGCCAAGAGAAAGAGAAAAAAGTGAACGAAAAAAAAAAAAAAAAAAAAGAACACTTTTAACTGTTAAGATCCGTGAAAGTGTTGCACATGGGGCAACCTACCGACCACAAAGGCTGCCATGGAGACATGGAAGTGGCAGCCCAGTTCACTCATCGAACCATTGACAGGAAATCTATAACTACTTTCAGGCTTTTCTTTTTCTACATCTTTACTTGAAAAAAAACTATATACAATTCTATTTACTATATTTATATTTGTGATGTGGCGATAACAGGACTTTCTTATACCAACTACTTTTTTGCAGATCACACTTCCTCTCAAATTCAGTTCAAACTGGGCATATGAAAGTTATGTGTTGGTACAAGCGGTTTTCTTTATTTCATTATACAGTGGAATTGTGAGAATGAATATACGAGTATATATGAATATTTCTTATACCCAGTAATACCAGTATGAAATGCATTTGAGAAGGAACAGTCCCTGCAAAAAGGTTATAAAAATGAAGAGATCTGTGGGAGTGAATAGAATATGTCTCTAATAAGTCCCCAGCAATATGATTGTAGGGGAAGTTACGTAGCAGGTTAGAAATTCGATGTTAAGTGTTCACGGAAATTCAAGTTTTCCGGCCCACTGATTCCAAAAAGAAAACGAAACTTAATATGCAATTTTGTGTCAGTACATTCATTACAACTGCAGTTATTAGAGTTTTTGATACTTAACATTTTTTGCAGAGATATTGTGAAACACTCGATAAAAATTGAAGAAAAACATACGTAGGTTAGGTTAGGTTTTATGACTCATGACCGGGCTTTAACTCGCCTGCTACCAGAGCACTCTTTCGTCACTCTGGTGGACATGAGTCCGATTCTACTGTGGGAGTCCTAAATTTTGCCTACCCTAAATTTTTATTCACCTAGGGTAGGGGGTCTTTAACGAGTACCTGACATCGTACAGGCTCGGGGGCCATCGCTTAACGTCCCATACCTCCCAGATAAAATCAACTAAGGGGCCTCAGTTGGGTTTCGAACCCACGATCTAGAGCTCAGAAGACAAGCACGCATACCACTGAGCTACCGGCACCCTCTTTCACAAAATATATACATATATAAGGTGATTAAGTTAGTTCAATGAGGTGACTTGTCTTCATTGAGCATAGCACGGCTTCCATAGATGAGTTGTCGTCTCCGCTGTACGGCGTCAAAAATCTATGACATTGGACGCCGACAAATAAAACTATTCTATTCTATACATGTATAAGTAAAATATGGGAGTACTTTCGGTATTGCCATCATCTTCAGCCACGACTTAACAATTTATTTTAGTATTTGTTGTCATGGGTGAAGATGGTTCTGGATACATAGGATACATACATAAAATTTTGTGTCTATATATTTTTTCTATAGGGAGTTATCGAGTTCACAGACAGCATTTTTTTTCTTAAATTTTTGGAATCAAGAGGTCTGAAAACATAAAATTCCGTTGAAAAGTCGGCATCGAATTTTTGACTGATTACATAACTTTCCTTATACTTCGTATAGCTGAGGAAGTAAAACGTATGACGAATGTGATATTCTGAATAACGTATTTATTTATTTTCTTTCAGGCCTCAAGATGGGTTCCTGCTTCTCATTTGACAAAGTACAGCCACAGGTAACTACTCAAACACAGCTAAGCTCATGTAAATATAGATAGTAGTTATATTATAAACTAGCAGGTTACCCAAATTCGCCTTGAGTAACTCTTCGCAGCCTAGTAACTTTAAACAGAAAACGTTAAAGTTCTTATTCTTTTAATAAACTAGATTGGCCCGCTTGGCGTTTGAATTTTTCTATCTGGCCCGCATTTAAGAAAGCTTTGACAACCCTGCTCTAATCAGTCGTTTAGTATCACTGACCATAATTGTTTTCAAATTTAAAACTTTTCACAATATCAATCATTTTAGATGCATTTTACGTAGAACTACCTCTTTCCCGGGGGGTTTGAAAGCTTATATCTCCTAAAATAATAATCGTAGAATAATGAACCAAACGCCAATAGAAAGTTTGTGTAGTACGATTTATTATAAAACAAAATTCAACCCTTCATCTTTCATTCCTTAAATACGGCAGCATAAAAACAAAAAATTAGGTGAAATCCCGAATGAGTTTCAAAGTTAGTAGAAGAGTCGCGAACCGCCATCTATCCGTAATATACCAAACTTTTTACCGACAGGCATCCTTCTCTTGAAAGAGGAAGATGAGTTATGTACCTATTTATTTTATTTGTAATATGTATTATTTATGAAAGATGAAGGGTTGAAACTGGTTTTATAATAAATCGTACTACACAATTGACAACAATGATTCTACTTCTTGTGAAATTAATTAATAATCGATTATGATAGTTACCATGAATTGTATATAGCATAAATTTATATGAAATAAATAAAATAAGAAAGATTTCTTTTGTTTTAATTTGAAAAATTGAATATACTAGACGCAGTGGCGGATATAGCAGGTCAGCCATTAAGCATTGGCTCAGCAATTGCCCCGCGGACTCCTCTCACCAAATGTTACTTCCAACGTTTTAGACTATTTAAACACAATCGCTGAGTATTTTTTACTCTGTATTTCAAGGAAATTTTTGGAAATTAGAATTCTTTCAAACACAAAAATACATATAAAATTGTTGAATTAATTTTTTTCAAAAATTCATCTCCTTTTAATAAAGGGTAAACCTTCACATGCCGAATGCTTTCGAGGGCCCTCCTATCAAAAGCTTCTAAATTTACAAAAGATTAATTTAAATCGTGAAAAATTCACTTTTACATATCGTGTATAAAGACTGTGATAAAACAAATTTAAATGTAATGTCATTTGGACTAAGTACGGGGCCTCAGAGAGCTTTTGCTGACCGGGCCTTTTTCCTTAAATCCGCCTAGTCTAGTCTAGACGTAGTTCTACGTAGCTGTGCCCCTTTTGTTTTTTTGTGATGTTACCTATGGTAGTTTGTTCTATTGCTCAGTTACCAGGTCACAAGGAAATTTTTGTTATTTTTGTTTTCACAGATAAGTTAAGATTACAACATATAATAGATCAATAAAATTGTATTTTTCAGAAAGCTGTAGAGACCCTGACAACAAATGGAGATGCCGAGTTTGAAGGCCCTATCAAAGGAAGATCCTGCACTGACGTTATTTGGCTGGTGGTTTTTGCACTTTTTGTCATCTCTCTCGTATGTTATTTTTTAAAATACTTGGTACGTTGAAAGAGAAGTAAATTGATACTACATTATATAAACTTATTTTCGTTTTAGTTTGGCCTGGTGGCACACTGTGTCGTCTACGGGGACCTTCATCGGGTGCTCAATGGCTACGATAACTGCGCTAATGTTTGCGGGAGGATGACCCCTGTAGAAGATGATTCCAGATTCGCTTGCAAGGGTGCCGATATGACAAGTAAAAAGTAAGTCAATTTCTATATTAAATCACTCATTTGCTGCAACAACGGCATGATTAAAAAAATTGGCGTTTTTGAGTTATGGGCATAGGAAGAACCATTCTCACATTTATTTTTAGCGGATAGAACGACACATTTGGCTTCAACTGCTCGCCGAGAAAACAATTATTGCTGCAATAATGTCATATAATTCAAAGTGAGGCTAGTTATGAGGTTAAGGGAGAAACCTCAGTATGCCCTATAGCTGTTACTGTACATTTTATCTTCTTTTATATTGTATTATTTCAATAAAACATGCCGATAAGTTATTTTCGAATGAATGCATCAAGTTATTTCACGTTAAAAGTTTAAATTGCCCTCCTGGAAAATCACCGTTTTTGAGTTATATCGCTGTTGCAGCAAATGAGCGATATATAACGTGCTTACAAAAATGTATAATAATAATAATATTTATTTCCATTAAACCATAACATGGTAAAAATGAGGGCGCCGGTAGCTGAGGTAGCGTACGGAGTTCAAGATCACGGGTTCGAAACCCGGCCGAGGCACTTAGGGTTTTTTATCTGGAAGGTGAAAAAACCTTCGGATTAGGTCGTTTAGCAATGGTCCCGAGCCTGTACGATGTCAGGTACTCGTTAGACCCTTACCCTAGAAGAAATATTTAGAACTCTCATAGTAGAGTCGGGCTCATGTCCACCAGAGTGACGAAAGAGCACTCTGGCAGTAGGCGATATGATCTTGGCGTTAAAGCCCGGGCATGAGTCATAATGAATTATTGAGAAAGATAAACCTTTGCCCCGTTAATGTCCCAGCTCCAATTTGTGTTGCTGTGTACACTCCAAGTGCAGACATGGATCCTGCAGACATTTCTGTATGGCATTTCATGCAAGAATGTAATAATTTAAAAAAAAGCAGCAATTGGCACAGAGACCTCAGTACTTTTCTAGAATTTACTCGTCATTTATTTTTTATACATTTTCCAGGAGAACTTGTACTGGTTCACTAAAGGGACCGAGGGGGAAAGCCAAAATTGTATTCTTTCGAATACATGATATGAAAATGTAAATGTATTTGAAAGAATAAAATGTGGACTTTCCCGTCTTTTTAGTGAAGCAGCTACAGGATCTTCTGAAGTATATATTATATTTGCATTTGTAACGAGTCATATAAGACTTTCATATAATTGAGACTTCTCAAAAGCAACAAATTTCTTCTACATTGTCTAAATTGGGAAAAGAAAATACATATTTGTGAATGATAATTACAATATATTATTGCATAGAAGTTTGGAACATCGGAAACAAACTTTACTGGAGACAAACTGTAAAAGTTGCAAATTTAAGCCTCCCAAAGTAGAACCTCCAGGACTTGAGGGGAATGGGCCAATGATCCTATGTCTCTAAGAAGACAGTTCTCATACAATAATTATGATTTGCAGGTACCTTCTGATCAAAGAAGCCGGCAAAGCGCTCGTAAACCCTCGCAATGTGCACAAGGAATGCGTTTCAGACTGCAATGAAAATCCAGGATAGTAAGTATTCCTTTTTTTTTTTTTTTATTTATTGTGAATAAATATAGTCTGTGAGATGAAACTTAGTTTTTGAGAGGACTGGAGTGATTAGCATTCTCATGTCTGTCGCAAAAACACCAGCCTCTGTCTTATTATAAGGAAACAGACATTCTATCTAATCTAGGGCATGACTTGTAAATGGCGGAACCCCTTTGTCAATAGGTGAACTAAAAATAAAAATAGGAAGCTAAAAAAAATTAATATTCTCACTTTTTTTGAACGTTTGCTTTGTTAGTGGACAGCTGACAGAAGTAAACCAATATAGCATATACTCTGTATACCAATAACATCATTCAACTTAATTATTCGAACAGTTTTTATTTTTATATACCTTCAAATTTATTTGTTGATCATTATGTAAACAATTTTTTTAATGTTGTTCATTATATTTTTTTGCTGAGTCCTGAAAACTTTTATATTTTTTTAATGTTAATTCATTCCTATTTTACTTAAGATTCTTTTAAAAGTAAAATACAAATACATTTTAAAAGTGTAAATGTCCACAGGTCTCTGCAAAAGAATAAATGAGCAATATTAAAAAAAAATCGTCGGTGAATCACCGGCTATCTACTTCCAGCAAGAATTAATTAATTAAGTTTCCGCTCTTCCTCCAAAGCCATTCGACAGTTAGTGCTAAAACTCAAAAAAAATATATTATTATAAATTCAAAATGTGTAAACAACTCAAAAGTAAAAACGCTTGGATTGTTTGAATATATATATATATATACTTATACATAGGTATTATACTTACACATATTTAGTATACTAATACATGTATAGGTATTTTTGTACTTATTGCCTGTATAGTGCTCTCCACCGACCCAAGTTAGGACTCTCGGTATGCAACATAATGTATTAATATTTAGACACAGTTAATACTTGGAATGGCCCTTTCTTGGGAATTTCATAAGATTAGTTCGTATACGTCTGTCTATTTTTATTCATTTTACTTTCTACCTAATTCGAAGTAAATAACGTTGTAAGTAAATAATACTTTCATTTACATTGCAGTCGGAAATTCTTAAACCGCTGCATCCCTGAGAAGAGTACAAAAGTGGTGAACAACTTTTTTTCTAAGACTGGACTTCAGGACTTCTTTCTTGTAAATATAATATATATTATATACTACTGTATATTATATTCTTTTTAATTTTTTTAGTTATCAACCTGTTATTTGTTACATTTGAAAAAATATAAATAAAATAAGTACTAACTAATATAATATAATCGGAAAATTGCATAAATCCTTGTCGTTCATGTCTAGTTTTTTGAATCCACTTACCTACTTGTTTTGTAGATAAATCTAATTTGTTTTTATTAAATATTTTTTTGTGAGCTGCGAATATAAGATTACTCCTAAGGATATTCTGAAATTTAATTTTAAGAGATGGTCACCTAAAAAAACCTCAACGATGAATCATTGGCAATGTTTTACCAGCTTGAATTAATTGTAATAAACCATTTTTAAACCAAAATTAACTCTCCCTCTTCAGTCGATGTCTCACTCAGAAATTTCTCTATTCTCTTGTAAAATATTGTGAAGATAAATTCATTACATTGATATTTATCAGGGTTTTTGAGTTGGAAACCCCGCCTTCCCTCTCTCCCTTGGGCGGTTCGGCTAAAAACCAGAGTTTTGTATCATCAAATACAATTTTTTGTCGATACATTTATTACATTGGCAGTTTTTTTTTAGTTAGCCCTCCTCCTATCCACCCCCCCCCCCCCCTCCCTGTTGGACATTTAGCTGAAAGTCAATAGGTGCCTTCATGGGGATCTAAATATATATAAAATATCGTGTCGATATGTTCATATTATCGAAAGTTATTTTGTCCACAGAAATACATTTTTTTCGATGTCGTACAGAAGCCTCAACATCATTCGCCTTGGAAATATATATTTTTTTTAAATAAGCTATAGCAGTTATGTGCAAACACTTCTGGTGCGGGCCAGATAGGAATATTAAAACGTTATGCGGGCCAAACTAAATAGAAAGTAGCACAGATAATTTTTGTCGGATAACAAAAAATAATGAATATTGTCATTAAAAGTTTTAATAATGATCATGAATCACATATTTCATGTTTATGGCAGATTTACGAAGAAAATATTGGTATATATATGTATATAGCATGTAAACATGTAAAAAACACAGCATTGTTATCAGAATTGAAGGAAAATAATTGTTAATAAAGGGCCGATTAAACGATTTAAAAATGAGGCACCGAAAATAGAGTTTCGAGTCAGAGATATTTTGAAGGATAATCAAAGAGGTATATAAAATATAAAAATAAATTATATTCATCAATCAATTTAAATAATATAAATTATATATATCAATCGATATCGAATCTACCAGTGAACACAATGAATAATAATAATAATAATTTAAAACATAAATTAAGTAAATAATAGTAGAATGAATATACAATTCCTAATGTTAATAAATGCAAATGCAATATATACTATTTTTTTTTATAAATATTTTATAATTATGGTTAGTTATTATGTCTCATGCTCGGGCTTTAACTACGAGGTCATATCACCAACTACTAGAGCGCTCTTTCGTCCGCAATGTTCCCTACATAGGTTTATTCACCTAGGTAGGGTTCTTTAACGAGTACTTGACATCTGACCATTGCTTTACGTCCTATTCGAAGGACGTCATGCTCTAGGTTTTTTCTATTTCCTAGATAAAAAACCTAAGAGCTTTGGCCGGGTTTCGATCTTAAGCTCAGTAGGCAAGCACGCTACCACTACCCTCATTCATAATTATATTTCTTTAAAATAAATCTTCTTTCGAGCAATTACTCGCTCTTTCTTCAGGTCATGAAGAGCGAAATATAGAAAACAAATTATATACATATATAATGAATATCCGTAAATATCCTAAAAAATATATATATATATATATATATATATATAGTTAATATCTCCTTAGAACCACTTCACTGAATTTGGAATCAATATTGAAAAATTATCTTTCAATAATATTTAGAATTAGGGTATTTTATTTTTCAAATTTGTTATTAAAACGCATTTTTATTTTTATTATTTAGGAGGTATCTGAAGATTTACATCTGGTCTGGTCTCAAATACTCTACTTGTGTTTAATAGCATCAGGTGAGTGATTTCTGATTCATAAAGTTGTACTTAGATGTTTATTAACAAAATAAATGTTAAAAAATCCTACGTAACTATTGGAAAATAATAATTAATGATAACATTTAATTATTGAAAATAAATAAGATTGTGTTATTGAATTTTGCAGGTCTCTCACTTGTGGTTCTGTTCCTTCTGCAGTTCGTTGCTGGCATCGTTGTTTGGTTTGTCCTCATTGCAACTGTCCTCGTTAGTGTTGTCGGCAGTATTTATCTTTGGTAACTTTTTTTTATTTTTTTTTAATGGGAAGAAGATTATTTATAATGTATGTATTTACTATTCTCTAACTATACAATCTTCAACAGATTTAGTGTGAGCTATGCAAAGGGTAGGGAGCCAAATTTTTCAGTCTAAAACTTAATGAGCTCTACGCCATTTTACTCATCCCGACGTGACCATTAAAAATAACTTTTTTTTTTGGAATATTGGCGAAGACATTTTCGGGGCGAAATTAGCTAGTGTAGCATAAATTAGTTCGGTCGGAAAGAAAATATTTTGTCTCAAGTTTTTTACTCATATCGGGCAACGCCTTGTACTGTCTGAATACATTTCTGCGATCTGCGTCGATATGTGGAAGCTAATAAAATATATACACATACAAAGAACTTGTTTTACTTTTATATAATCTAACTCCACAAAAATATATTCATAAAGTGTATCGGACTTGAATTGTTTTTTAATGTCTGTTAGAGTTATTGTTAACTACCAGGTTATCCGGCGTTGCCCAAAGGTAAATTTGCGTTACTTTAATTTATCTGAAGCTGATTAAGAGCGATATCCGGACAAATAATTCTCACCCTCTTTCAAAGAAAATAAGATGAGAAAAAGGGGCTTAACATGAAGTTTTTATGAAAATCCGACCAAAATGTTGAGATGCCACAAAGCTTCATGTAACCCTTTTCACGTGACGCCTGGACAAACAGTCAGACAAGACACACATTAAATTTTGTTTGTATTGATATTAATATAAAAAGGTCTTTTCCACTTAAAATTGTAATTGGCAATTGTATTTATTTTTTGTCAGGATTGTTTGGAGTTCAAAAAATTCCGAAGCTCAAGAAAGTGACATTTCCAAACGAGTTGCCAAAACCTATCTTGTCTACGCTATTATTGCTACCATAGTAACTGTAAGTTTTCCAATTGTGAACTGTTTTCATACAACACATGAAGTGAACAAGACTTTTCATTATCTTTTCTTTTATTATTTAGGTGATAATTCTCCTGGTTATCTTGGTGATGCGCAAACGTATCAAACTAGTCGTCCAACTTTTCGAAGAGGCAGGGAAAGCAGTTTCCAGCATGCCTCTCCTCTTGTTTCAGCCAGTGGTTGTAAGTTACCAGCTCATTACAACAAGTTAGATGTAAAATATATTTACTTGCATTAAGCAATATATTAAAATTGTTATTTTTAGTTTCTATATATCATTAGTATAAGAAAGTAAAGTAATCGTGCGAAAATTCGATATCTAGTTTTCAACGAAATTTTACGTCCGCTGAACAGGTTTTGACCATTTTCAGGATGATGTCTGTGTCTATGTGATTACAACTTTGTGAGCGGTTTAACTCAGAAACTATTGTATTGTATCTAGGTCTATTATATTTTATTTATATCATCATTCTGACGTTTCGGCTTCTGTGATTCTTTCATACATTACAGAAAAGATCATCAATAATTAATCATAATTGTTGTGAAAGGTCTTTTTTCAACTGTAAATATTGGCATGGCCAAATGTACGTGTTAATGATGGCCTTTTTACAGTTGAAAAATGACTTTTCCTCAACAATTATGATTAATTATTGATGATCGTTTCAGTGATGTATAAAAATGGCTCATAGAAGCCGAAACGTCAGAATGATTAAATAAATAAAATATAGTAAACCTAAAGAGGCTAACAAAATTAATTTTCCCTTAAATATTCACAAGGTCTAAACCATTACTTGAAAATGGTACTTTAATTCGGGGCCTAAGTATATTTTAAAAGATACTGCTTAGATTTATGAAATATTCAAAAATGTCTTCAAATAAAAGTTGTAGGAAACTAAAGAACTGAGATACATGCCGAAAACCTTCTCTTAACCAATTTTTTTTAGACGTATACTTGTTTTACGCGAAAACGTCCAAATTGGACAGACGGGACGTCGTTTTAGGGAAAGAATTAAAGAACACACGGCCGAAATAAAGAACCGAGGAAACCGTTCTACATTCGCGACCCACATAATTGACAATAGCCACACTTTCGACCCATCTACAGGCATCAAATATCTCCATTATTGCTCAAAAAGCAGGCTACTTAATAGCTTAGAACAATTAGAAATAAATAAAGCTAACAAAAGGAACATTTGTATGAATGAACAAATTTATTTCAACTATTCCCCTTTGTTAACACCCTGATCCAGTTCTGTTTCCACATATATGTTTGTATTATCTGTTATTAATATTTGGTCCCACATATATATTTAATGTTATCTAAATCTTAATATTATTATTAATTTTATTTCAATTCTTATTATTTATTTGTATTTGTACTTATTTATTTGTTGTTTTGCCACGATTAGTCTAGTGATATTGTTTTATGTAAATTTAGAACTAGGTTTTGTTAGGAAATATTTCATGAGTTAGCTAACGGTACAGCCGGGGGACTCCCAAGTTTTAATAGCACCCTTTCACCCGAGATGTATTAGAAGGTATATATATACCTTCTAATATATATATATATATATATATATATCTTTAGTGGAATAGACAATATTTCAAAAATAAGTTTGTTTTATTCAATAAATGTGATCACAATAATTTTTAAAATATTTTTTTTAAAATATAATAAAGATTATAATAAAAGTGAAGAAAGTCATTCTCAGTATTACGCTATACAATAAAACAAATAAATGATGTCAACACATTAATTCATTATACCCAGTAATGCCAGTTTTAAATGAATTAAGAGTGGGGAGAGTAATTTGTGGAAACGTGATTGGTATAAGAAACTCCATCTATGCCCACTGCAGTTATTTTTCTAGTGCACCTTTTGAAACATTTAAACATTTTTTATAACGTTTTCAGACATTTTTCGCATTGGTAATGGTGATGTCACTTTGGGTCTACCTTTCTTTGTGGATAGAAAGCTCTGGACACCTCTATAACGGTTCTCCCAACTACTACTACAAGAAGGATGCTACTATGAAGGTAAGGGTTTTCAATATTGTAATATTCATTTAGAAATCTACCCTATTATATAAAAAACTTGCTGTTATGACTTTTCTTGAGAGGAAGACATTCGTCAAGAAGATATTTTTTTGTATTTAAGACTTGCTGGCAGAAGAGTGACATCAAGTGAGGAAGATAAATATAATGTTTGAGAAGGAAAATGTATTAGTTTAGTGCATAGCACTCGTATGTTTCATTGTTTTATTTCGTAAGATCGCGAAAATCTGAAAACCAAAGAGAAAATGTTGAAAAGGGTGACATTCCCATTTGAGCTTTCGAACCAGTTTTTTTTAAAAAGAAGCTCTCCTTATAATACAAATAGGGGATCGAAAATAGTTTATGAAAACCCAAAATTTGTATCTGAATTTAGTTTTTGAAATTTCATAAATTGGCGAAATCATAAATTCATTAACACTAAAGTCATTCCTATGTAATGGTAGTTTTATTAAATTGTGCTCTGGAAATTTTTCGAATCTTTTAACACTACAAATGGGGTTTCAAACGGGAGATATTCATGTCTTCATTCTGAATCTGAATTTGAGTTCCATAGATTAAAAACTTACATATATATTTCCAGAGACTAAAACACTTAAGGGAGAAAGTTGCTGTTTTTTTCGGAAATAACCAGAAATACAGCCGAACACCAAGAAAAGTCATCACTGCGAGTAATTATGAAATCATTTTTTAGATATTTTGATGAAAGAGCTAGACAGTATTCTGATTTTCATGGTCGTGAGATTAGGAAAATATTCGTTTTCAGCTAAATTTCTTAGCAAACATTGAGTTCTCAGGTCTTAGTTGGTTAGGAAGATGGTAATGTCTTCAGAAAACATTCTTTGTTTTAAGACATTCTGTAGGCAGAAGAGCGACGTCTAGTGAGAAAGATGAATGTGAAGTTTGAGGGAGATGTACTAGCTTAGGGTATAGCAACCCTACGTTTCATTGTTTTCATATTCCACCTGTTTTAAGTTCAGTTATTTCAGTTGTCCTCAAGTTTTCATTTCTATCTTTGACTTCTCGAAAGGACTTCAGTACATAAATGTTAGTCTTGAGAGTTAGTTATTGTGACTCATGTCTGGGCTCAACGAGGTCATATCGCCTACTACCAGGGCGCTCTTTCGTCGCTCTGTTGGACATGAGCCCAACTCTACTATGGGAGTCCTAAATTTAGCTTACCCTAATTTTTTATTCACCTAGGGTAGAGATCTTTAACGAGTAACTGAAATTATACAGGCTTGGCACCATCGCTTAACGTCCAATCGGAAGGACAGCGTAAGGTCCTCGGCCGGGTTTCGAACCCGTAGAAGGCAAACATGCTACCTCTGAGCTACCGGCGCCCTCAATATTTTAACTATATACGTATTTTTATTGTGCTATTATATAATATCAAAAATGTATACACTAAAGCTGTTCTTCCGGGATCTGTGGACTTGTACTGTTCTTCCAATAATTATTGGGCATTCTTCAAAGGCTAATTTCCTCTCGAAGTATTGAATATTAGGTTTCAAGATTTTGTAGGATGAAAGAGGTCTTAGACACCCATCATCCAATTATTCTTCAGGGAAGCCACATATATATTATGTTCCTCTTAAGTTAGAAAAATAAAGTTAACTTTAAGTAAACATATTTTCTGATGTACCCACATACTAGGGTTGGGCGATAGTCGATAGTTACTATCGATATATCGATAGATCACGCCTATCGGTACCCAATATCGATAGGCCACGCCTATCGGTAACCAATAACGATAGTTTTGACTATTGATATTTTTTTAATTTTTACTCACAAGTTTTGAAGTTGATGACGTAGTCACGCACTTGTGCAAACAAATTAAATTCACGGTATTGGGCTTTGGCTCTTCTAAGTATTTATAATCCTAACTTCCTCTTTAATTGGGAATCTTATTCTACAATTCTTAGAAATTTTTTTGGGGTTGGCCGGCGAGAGCGCAAAGCTGATTTTTATTATGAGGGTGACTATACGACGAGAGCGCAAATTGGCAAATTAATTAATTCTTTATCACAGAACTTCAAACAAAGCCGTTGGCCGGCGAGAGCACAAAGCTGATTTTAATTATCCAAATTTTGTAATATTTCTATTTATGTTTGTTCTAGGAATTTATGTACCTAGATGAATGATTATCGCTGTTAGACAGCTTACAACAATGAAAATTGAGATGGCTGAGTAATCAGTAGGCCTTTGCAGTGGCGGCCTTTGTGGCGGGCGAGACGGGCAACTTCAAAATAAATTAAAAACTTAATTAAAACCTTTGCGTTCTCGCCGTATAAAAATGGGATTAATTTTTATTATCTACACACACTTT
Source organism: Aradus depressus (assembly GCA_963662175.1). Taxonomy (NCBI): domain Eukaryota; kingdom Metazoa; phylum Arthropoda; class Insecta; order Hemiptera; family Aradidae; genus Aradus; species Aradus depressus. Next base: position 35,100,516 of record OY759220.1, read on the forward strand.
TTGAAAATTCAAATAAATTCGTTTTTCATTTATCTTTATAATTATCCCTTATCTTATAATTTATAATCCTGCAAGTTTGCAATAGGTAGGTAGGTAATTGAATTTAATTATAATAAATTTCTTGAAATTCTTTATTAAATAGATCTGGACAAAAATGAATTGCTATCGGAAAACTATCGATAGTATTCGATAGTTTTTAACCGATATTATCGGACTATCGATAGTGCCAACTATCGACTATCGCCCAACCCTACCACATACCATACTACAGCTACCAGTGTCACTTCCCCCCGCCCCCCATCCCATCGACCTCATCCTTACCTTCGAGGGGACCCGACACGACAATATCGCCTTATTTACATCTGACCAAGAGTTGTCGCTCCTTGTAGACATGAAAGCTGTTCCTTTAATGTGGAAACCTTTAATTACTAACAGTGTACTCTCCTAGCTGACTGCTCCCCCTCCCACTTCTAGGAGGAGATAGCCCACTGATGTAATCATTTACCTATATAAATATATTAATATATAATCCATGTTGACAGGTGACCAGATGGTATAATCTGCTAGCTATGTTCTGGATGGTTCAGTTCTGTATTGGCTGCCAACATATGATCATCGCAGGGTCTGTAGCTACTTGGTTCTTTACCAGGTATTTATTCATACTTTATAAGAATTCTTAGGAAAAAACATTGTATACATGGAATATATTCTGCCTGGTTCTGTTTATTACATTATTTTTAAAATATTAATAGTTTTTTTTTGTTTTTGAAGAAACAAAGACAAATTGGAATCTCCGATCGGTACGAGTCTGTCGAATCTTCTCCGTTATCATCTGGGCTCAGTGGCTCTTGGTTCCTTCCTGATTGCTTTATTGCAACTGGCAAGGGCAGGGCTAAAGGCTTTACAGAGTCAGGTTAGTTACAGAGGCATAGATAGAGAATGTGTTTGTATTTAAACAGTATTTCTAAAGGGGATAAGTACGGTGCATATTAGCCTTGTCAATGTGTTATCTAGTTATAATTACAACATCCATGGCCCCGGGAGGGAGTTCTATCTACGAAATAAAACTTACTCCCGGACGGGATTCGAACCCGCAAACCATGGTGAGATCATGCAACCAAAGCCCTACGCTCTAGCCCGTACGGCCACCAAAATGTGTATTAAAATAATTACAATATATTATTATTTTTTAAATATTAGAGAAAAGTTTATCGTAACTATACACAATGTACATAATACGATCAGTACCAATGTACACAAATATTTAAGAAATATTAGGTACTGAAATGATTTCGATACTTATATATTTATTTCTTGTCTGCCCTTTGATAAATCCAATTTAAATACAAAAACTACTATTATATACATACAATAACATATATATTTATAGATATAATAATGTGGGAGCCATAACTAGCACTTTTATTTTTACATTTTTTAACTTTAACTTCTTTTTTAAATCAATGTATTACAAGAAAAACATTAGTAAACTATATATAATATTGAAACCGTTTTAGATGTAAATAACATCGGTAGGTTACTGTACATACAAATAATCGTTCTACAAAGAATTCAAGAAGTCCGCGATTTTCAAAGGCGTGAAGTAAGTGGTTATGAACCTTTACATATTTCAAATGTTTCTGGTCCGGTTCATCATCTCACTGAAAAGACTCATACTCGAGGTCTGTTCCTTTTTATAACCTGCATCCCTATTATAAACCCACAAGACAGTTTTGTCCATGTCGAAGGATTTATTTTACTCTTCTCTATAATATCTTCTTTCGTCCTGTATTTCGTGGACTTCTCTGAGGTTCTGCATTGCTTACAGTTCCGGAAACATTTTCCATAGGTGTCTTTTCTGCACTGACGATATTACGAGATGATTACGCTCCCTTTCTTCACGTCATACTAAACGGTTTTATTAAAGCGATAAAAGAGCATTGTTATAAATATATTTTATAGCCCACAACTTTATTGTGAATATTTCATTTCGATAACTCGAATAATTACACCGATAGACAATTCACCATCCGATTAAGAATGTTCATGTGTTTTACTTTTTATAATTCACTAATTCTCCTTTTTTTTTTTTTTTTTTTTTTTTTTTTTTTTTTTTTTTTTTTTTTTTCTTTTGGCTTTATGAACGGTGCATATTAGCCATGTCAATGTGTTATGTATAATTATTTAAGACATCCATGGCCCCGGGAGGGAGTTCTATCTACGAAATAAAACTCACTCCCGGATGGGATTCGAACCCGCAAACCATGGTGAGACCATGCGACCAAAGCCCTACGCTCTAGCCCGCACGGCCCCCTTAGTTATAGACTTTTTTTTACAATATATTGACAACATGGAAGTATTTGTTGAACTTTTAGGTTAAAGAGGCCAAGACTGACATCGGGCAGGCTGTGTTCCGTGCTTGCCAGTGCTGTTTGTACTGCTTCGAAAAGTTTCTTACTTATTTGACTAGAAATGCATACATTGAAATTGGTGAGTTTCAGAACAATTTAAAAAAAATGTATACATTTGGTTAAAATATTTCTGTTCAATAGTTAATTATTTTTAATAATGATTTTTTTTTGTCATCTTTAATTTAACTGTGGATTTATATTTGTTATTATTATTATGTGTTTATATTTTTTTTCAGCAATTTATGGCAAAAACTTTTTTAAAAGTGGCGAACAAGCTGTGAAGATACTGGCTGAAAATTCGCTTCGAGTGATTGCTATTAATTCAGTTGGAGATTTTGTACTGTTTTTAAGTAAAGTATTTGTAGTGTCTACTGTTCTTCTTATTGGATCCATTATGATCGAAGTAAGTATGAATTCAGACCATTTTTCTCTGTAATAGGTCAAAACCTTTGATGGCTGTCACGTCAGTTATTTTAACGTTCTTGTGACCCCAGCCTAATTCTTTCTAATGATTTATTTGTTAATTAAAAAAAAATTTACCTAATAAGAAAAAAAATATTTTTTTATAAATTATATGAAAGATAGTAGGAATATAAAATATGAGTAATATTTTCAAAAATTTCAGAGCGTGGAAGGTGTTCAACATATGTGGGTTCTTCTTTCCTTGGTTGGAGTGTTTGCCTATTTTGTCTCACACTGTTTTATTACTGTCTACGAGGTAATTATATGGTTATTTCATTTTTATTTAATGTTGTACCTCTTTGTTTAAATTGAGAAACTTTGTTGATGCTTTCCTAACAACCTAAAAACTATACAATGGTTCACTAATATTCTAAACCTTTCATTAGATATAGGCTTAATTATTGTAAGACAGTACTTTTTTTACATTTAATTTTTTTTTTTTTTTCAGATGGTTATAGATACAATATTTATTTGTTTTTGCGAGGACTGTGAAATTAATGATGGCATCAACAAGCCATACTTTATGAGTCGAGGCCTTATGGTGAGTGTGTTAATTGTATAAACTTGTTAAATTCTTGTATACTGTAGATTACAATCCTTATTAAGGGCGTGTTCAGAAACACATACAATAGCGACTGAAATAGTTGCACTTACACTTTCATCTTCCAGGTGAGCTATTATTTTTTGAAGGAGAGTTAGTCACACTGAGGAGCACCCCATTTGTAAAGATCATTTGAGATGAATATAAGGCAAATAATGGAACTTTCGCTACATCTAAGCTTTAGGACTTATAAAAAATTTTCAAATTCAATCAAGTATTATAATTCGTAAGAGAAAGATATAGAAAAACTATTGCTTTTTTAATAAGAAATAAAACTGATTCTTATTCCCCTCGTGATTTGGAGTGAATATGATACAACAGGAGTGTTTATTTGATGCATGGTGTAAGCGAATAAGTGGATGATTGTGTGATGAACTGTAGAAAAAGAAATAGATGGATTCGTTAGTTTTCTATGCGAAACAAATTTTGTTTAAATATTGTCTATTAGAAATAATGATTTTGTTTTCATATTTTGCTAGCCCATAAAGAGTAATGCGATAGTATTTATTTTGGCGTACTCTTAAGGACACTGAAAATGTTCCCGTACTTTGAAGACTGAAAGATCAGTATTGCGAATCTTGTTTGAGTTATCATAACTATGAAAAACCCATCTGAGGTATACATACAGTGAATTTGGAGTCTATCAGCTCCGAAAACTGTTCAATATATTAATGTAGAAAATTCTAATTTCTACGATAATTGAAAGTTAGGAAGTACATTTCCAGTACATTTCAAGTATCAAGCTCTGCAGCTATGCTAGGAGTATTTCAAGTTTCAGGTAGTATTGTTCAGCCTAGAATATTCTTTAAAACTTTGCATACTATTTGGGGAAACTTATTTTATTGTACATATATTCTTTTTAAAATTAAAAAAGTAAGACATATTCTCAATATTAGTGTGTTATTCTCTTACAGGAGTTTGTACAAACCTCGAAGAAAGCTTTAGCAGTTGGAGATTCTCCGAGTAACACTCCAGCAACGGAACTTCAAGATTCACCAAGCAAATAATTACAAGACATCCTCCTGTTTGAAGATATCACTACAGTGTATATTGAAGAAGACCCGGACCATTTCTTATAAAAACTGAGGGATCAATTTTAATTTGACCGACTCTTCATCTCTTGAAGAAGAAAACATTTTATTTTGTATGTTTGCCTAATATATTATTTTATTGACTTTTAATATTTATAGGTTTCATACTTTTATATTGTAAATTTTTATTTTTATATCGATATATTTTTAGTTTGTTTAGATTTGTAATCGAGGAGTTGAACGCTCAGTTCTTTGTTGAAATTAAGTTTGGATGAAATGATGGATTCTAATTTTCAATAAAATGGTGCATATTGATCTCATATTTTTATTAAACTCTGTTGAGATTGATTATGTGTTTTAATTGCCATAACTATGTTAGTATTCTAAGTATTATAACTACATAAAGCTTCCTTAAATGAGTTACACATTTAGAACTCACATGTTTCTTATTGCTTATTTGAATATTTTGTTTTCTTCTTTTTCCAAACATTTATTTTTAATGTAATATTGTTTCTGTGAAGATGGCTGACATAGTGAGGAGTGATTATTTCACAGATTGCAAAATAAAAATGTAGGCTGAGCTCTCACATGTATTATTATTACGAGCTAGTCGGCTTTCGAGGTTGCCCTCGTCATCAGGCAATCTACAAAAGAACCATAATTTAGTAAAAAAGTAAACTGATACCAGTTGTGACACAGATAATTGTTAATTTTGGAGTAGTCGTTTACATTGTTTTTTTTTTTGTTTTTTCCGGACAGTTTTATTTTATTTATTTATTTAATTTTATACATTTTCATGTTTAAAAAATGTTTATATCAGGTAAGTATATAACTGTTGAAGCTTTTTATTTTAACTTACTTATTCATTTATTTTGTATGATTTATTAGTTTTAGTGCATAATCAATATTTTTTATGTATTTATTTTAAACATTAGAATTTTTACTAAATGATGGTTTTTTTGTAGACTGCTTGATGATGAGGGCAACCTCGAAAGCCTCCTATCACGTAATAATTGTTTATTTTACTTAATTGCGGCTGTTTAATATGAAAAGGAAAAAGTATTTATATTTTATTAGTTACTTTTTTTTTTCTATCTTATATATAAACTGTTTTTCCGCTTGCAATTGTATATTACCGAAACAAATACTTTATTTGTTTCAATACATTATTTTTTTATCTTTCATAATTGTCAAAACGATTGAAAAACATTTTAAATCTAAAAGCGAAAGCCATGCTATGTCTTTATAATTCTATGAGTTGTATATTCCAAAAAATAATTCGCAAAAGACTGAATAATATTCGAATTACATAAAATAACCTTAAATACCGTTAGCTTAGGAGTAAACAGTTTGGAGTTGAAAATGTCAAGTCGCTATATCTATATGTATATTTATTAATTATATTATTTTTTTGCGAAATTTTAATTTTTAGATGGGAAGTTTGTTGCACTTATGTAATTATTGTAGATGAAATTACGAGTAAGTTCCTCAACTTTACTTTTTAATACATTTAGAAGAAAATCCTGGGTTTTATGCAGTATTCTAATTTGAAATATTCAATCGTGGTCACCTCTTGGTAAACTATTAAGTCCCTTGTCCCGTACTGTTATTGAATGATAATTGAACTTGCATGGCTTTGATTTTATGAAACTGTAAGAATTACTATAAGCTTTCAATGTGTTTACTATTAAAAGTTACGGAACTCATGCTAAAATACCCTAAATAGGATTGAAATGGACTATAGTATGAATGATTATTGTGAGAAGTTAAGCAAAGAAATTAGTTTTTAGAATGTAGATGTATCTTTGTATGTATGTTTGTATATTCTTTTATAAATAAAAATTTAAGAATTTTCGAAAAAATGACATCTTTCACGAGAGAAAAACTTTAAAAATACTTCTATACTGTTTGTTGTGCCTCGAGTTCCTACACAGCGAGTCCAGGTGACTAAGGCGCATCTTCTGCGTATGCAACATGAAAATTCTATAGATCAAGTAATTTTTTTTTATATCTTGAGTTGGGAGTGCAGGAAATAAACATTTACACCAATAATGACAATTTTTAATGAAAGTGTATTTAAATTGTATTACATAAAAAAAAACATTAATATATTATTCGATATAACAAAGACAAACTCACTCACTCGAAATTTTAACGTCCAGTTACAAGTTCCAAATTTAACATGGACTTAGTTCTTAGATTACTTTTAGAAGAGTAAATTCCAAAAAGTTTTGAACTCAAGAGTTTTAATTGTAACTCTATTCTAGTTTATTTTTCTTCGTAAAAATGGGGAAAAAAAGTGAAACAAAACAATTGTGAACTTTCCTCAGTGAGCAGAGGTGGTACCTCACAAAAAGCTGATCAAAAAATATAAATTTTGTATCATATGAAAGCTATTAATGCCCATGAAATCTGAAAAAAAGATTTTGAAATTTCACAAATTGTCGGCTGTCAATGGCGGGAATGTATACTCAGTCTAATTTTAAATTAGATTTTTTTTTTAAATTAAATCTTACACTGATCGACATAGTGAATTCAAATTGTTTATAGTTAAGGCTAAGGGAGAAAAAAACAAGAAAAAAAACTTTCGGGAAACGTTTTACTTTGTGAATTTTATGGTGAACTGTAACTTCAATTTTTATCAAAATGAAAATAACGAGAGGGATATAAAAAAAAATGTAATAAAATTAAATGTAATGATGCCCTTCACATGACGCTTAATTTCTCTTTCTAAAATATTTCATAATAGTTCGAAGCAATGGCGAAAAATTAAACATATACATAATAAGTTACTCAACCTGCACTGTTCTAATTAATTCATAATACATTTTCTAGAACCTCCGCATAGAAAACTGAAATGCAGAACTGCAAGAAGGAACTTAGATGTCTGGAGAGACACGGTATTTTCTCATCCTAGTAACTACATTTAATTATTGTTCTTGCACTCCTTTACCTGTAAGCCTTCTGAAATTGGGTTTAAAATATTGACAGATTTCAAAAGAATAAATTTATATCAAATACGATGTGCTTTCTTACGCGTGTGTGAAATGATTAATTGAAATAACAAAATTGTACCAAAATTCTATGTTTTATGGCGTTATTGCTCACACTCCATTGATCATAGTCTTCAAAAATTAACTGATTTCATTCTCTGATTAATAATGAACAAAATAATAACAAATATAGTAAAATCCGTCGAATATTTACATAATTAGAACGAAAGTATGAAAGAAAAAGATCAAATAATTGTATGGTTTACCACACGCATTTTAGGCCGTCTGTTGCTCTTAGAATGTTCACAATTTCATAATAAACAATTTGTGTAAAAATATTATCGTATAATATTTGTATATTTTCGTATTCTAGGCATCAAATTAGGCCTATGTATGTCATAAAATCATAACTGAAGTTTTGGACGATTTCAATACTCTATCCAAAAAATGAAAAACTAAAAAAGTTCATGAATTTATTTAAACATTTATATTTTTCTAAAAAGAGCTACTTTTGAAATTTTGGAGGACTTTTCTCCTCGTCGGCTGACTCTGACTGTGAAGCATTACTGGATGTGGGGCGTTTAGTGGTCGGGTTTTTGTTGGTAGATGGACCTTTACTGGTGGTCGGGCGTTGAGAATTTGTTCCATTGCTTGGTTTGTCATCAGCAGTTGGCCCAATTGTTGACTGTGTTGGTAGACCCGCGGTTGAAACACTTGTCACATGTGTATGATTGGGATGTGGAAAAGTAATTGTGGTCAATTCGGCCCCTGTTGAATTATAGGTCAGATCGACTATGGCGGTCGGCTTCCCCGGGTAGTGATGTTGCTGCTGTTTCTGTGGCGCCTGGTAGAATGTCATGGTATCTGGTGATTCTTCTGGAAGAGGGAACGGTCGACTTGGTCGAAAATCGTCTCTTTTATTCAAGCGAGTCAATGTTTCAAAGACATCCTCCTGGATCGAATTCGACAGATGATCAACATAGAAGAAGTCTTCGGCAGCGTCGGATGGTGGGGTCATACCCCCTATCAGCTCTCGCAGCTGTACTGGTCTTTGGGGCCGGACTCGAGTGATCACCATTCCCTCGGATAGCAGTGAGGACATTATCCCGATGTTCGACCTTGTGATAACTCGAGTTTCTTGGCTTCCTGGACACACCCTGAAACGTAGCAGAAGCATATAGTATGGACACAAATAAGTACTACGAGTACAGAGGCAAACCTATAAAAGTCACAAAGGTGAGTGCGGGATGAAGAACTGACGAAATCCTCAGGTTCAATTTATATATACATAATATTGGTTGTGTTAGTTTCCTATTCAGAAAAAATATAGGTGATGTGGGACTTTCTTATACGACCACTCTCTCCCCCTCCCCATTAATTTATTTCATCCTGGCATTACTGGGTATAAGAATGTCACTCTCAGGATAAGGCTGTATAATGGAACAAAACAATACCACTGACGTCAACTCATCACGTTCATATACCCAGTAATGCCAGTATGAAATGGTTTTGAGAAGGGGGAGGGGGAAAAAGAGTGATCTGTAAGCGTGGTTGGTATAAGAAAGTCCTGTAATGGCCACATCACATTGAGAAGAGGTCGCAGAACACAACAGAGAAGAGGGTCTCGTTCCACAGTTTGATTTTAAACTGTAAAATTGGTTTGAGAGGGGAAGTACATCAAAGTACTTGTAATTCTTTGTCCACTTTTTTTTAATGAGATTTTAAAATCAAAATGATTTTTACTTTCTTATACCTATAGTACAAGGAAATATTGTTTTCGTCCGAAAATCCGAGATCGAGGTTTCAACTGATTTTCACATTTCAAGGTCCCCTGAATACGTTTTGACCCTTTTCGCGATGATGTCTGTGCGTGTGTGTATATGTGATTGAAAAGTTATGATCTCTCTACCGTAAAAATAATTGTAGCTATGAACTTAAAACTTGGAATGAAGGAGTCACATGTGCTAACTTAGGTCTGATTAGATTTTGGCCGAAATCAGACGAAAGTTTCCTCAGGGACCTAACTACATTTTGCAAGATACCACTTTGCTTATGACCCAATCAAAATTCGTTTCGACTAATAGCTGTAGAGAAAAATGAAGTACACAATTTATATGAAATACGATTTTTCACAAGTCATCTGGTTTTCAACTTACATGCCGAAAACCTTATAGAAAAAATGATTCTTAGCAAAAATGTTCCTTATAAATATTCTAATCGCTAATAAGTCCTCAGATTTGAGATAGAATCAATACATCAAAAGTTATAGCCCGCCGAAGAATGTAATCTAAATGCGTATAAGGAATATAATATATAGCACTAATGCTGCTTTGGAGAGGTTATTTTCCCAGTGAAAAATCACTGTTATCTGCAGAAAAACTAGTTGCAGTTTTAACGGTAAAGTTCAACAAGCGGGACGCAAATTGTTCTGACATAAGTGCGCTCTTTGAAAAAAATTAGAAACTATGGAAAAAAAATGCATTCAAAAGAAAAATATGATTTCAAGAATTAAAATGATGTAGGTATATAAAATAATTAAATTTCTATTAATTTTTATATTATTTTTTTTAAATATATGGCCGAATGGTTGCGGCTTAATGTTTTTTTTTTACAACCCCAATCACCATATCCAATGAAATTCCATCTGTACTCCTTTTGTAAAAAAAATAGTTGGTCACTTTATTTAATGTCCACATCTCATATTTTTTCTTTGAGAAGAGATCGCAGAATACAACAGAGCAGAGGGACTGATTCCACAGTTTGAGAAACACTGTTCTAAGGTGTTCGATATATTTTTTTATTAGTTGGATTAAATATGAAACCATTTTGAGTTCATATCATTGTAAAAAATATTAATTTCTGGTATTAATAATTATTATACTCGCCATTGAATTGATTCTTTAAGAATACTTACAGTCTATTCAATGCAACTCCTTTCTCATCATAATCGTAAATCCGTATTCCATGTTTCGCACATGATTTCTCGGCCTTAGTGCTACCACTTTTTGGCAGAGGAACACTTTGGATGCTCAGTTCTAACTGAGTATGTGGAGGTCCTTCAAATATGAAGGTACAGTCATCTGAAACAATCTGAACGTAAGTAAATTTGCTGGTATGTAAATAAAGAGCTGAGATACCGAAATCTCTGAAGAAGTATTGATAAATAAATGATCAGCTTGTTAGTTATTATAACTCATGCCCGGGCTTTAACTACAAGGTCATATCGCATAGCCCGACTCTAGTATAGAAGTCCTAAATTTTGCCTCCCCTAACTATTTATTCACTTTGGATAGAGGTTTAAGGAGTACCTGACATTGTACAGACTCGGGACCATCCAAAGGACAGCGTGCTTACCTCCCAGATAAAATAAACTAAGGGCCTAGGCCGTGTTTCGAACCCGCCATCTTGAGCTCAGTAAGCAAGCACGCATACCACTGAGCTACCGGCCTCCCTTATCTATAAAGTCCTAAAGAGACCCCAAGAGATCCAAGTCATAAAATTCATTCGGTTTTCAACACTATTGTGTCATCCTCAGAGGTACACCACTCGTCTCCAGTGCGGAGCGCACACTAACGCTAACATGCATTGATATACACTCTGCACTGAAGATGGGTGTTGTTCCATTGGGGATGACACAATAGTATTGAAGACCGGCTTTGGGTTATAAAATAAATAGTTGGAAGAACAACGTTCAATTTCATTTAACCCACAATCCGATAACAGGTCAAGTGGTCCTATAACCTGTAACCAAAAAAGTGGCAACACCGCCATTTCATTGGAGCCCCCTCCCTCGAATAGTTTGTCAATTCAAGAATAGTATATTTTTGAAGCCTTCAAAAGTGTAAAAAAATGTCTTATTCATGAAATTGAATTTCGTTAACAGGCGAAGTGGTCCAACTATATTTTAATTGGATTAATAGTAATTATTATTATAATTAATTAAATCGCTCATTTGCTGCAACAACGACAAAACTAAAAATGGGCGTTTTTGAGTTATGAGCATAGGAAGAACCATTCTCAGATATACTTTTAGCGGGTAGAACGACACAATTATTGCTGCAAGAATGTCATATAATTCGAAGTGAGGCTAGTTATGAGGTTAAGGGAGAAACCTCAGTATGCCCTATAGCTGTTACTGTACATTTTCTCTTCTTTTATATTGTATTCTTTCAATAAAACATGCCGATAAGTTCTTTTCCAATGAATGCATTAAGTTATTACAAGTCAAAAGTTTGAATTGCTCCTCCTGGAAAATCACAGGTTTTGAGTTATGTCGCTGTTGCAACAAATGAGAGAAATGATTTCTGACCTCATTTAATGTCTTTTGGCAACTTAGCTTGTTAACAAAATTTACTTGAGTTATTAAAACAAATGGTACTTTGCGAAAACAGATGCCTAAAATTGAAAAACTAATACATTAAAAAAAACAAAGTTCAATATTCGGACGTTCTCCAAGCTAATTTATAAGAATCTTTCCTAAATTTTTCCCGGAATCCCACCACAAAACCTTCTGTTTACCAACATAAGAAAAAATGTAGATGGATCACTTCGCCTGTCAATGATTCAATTATCAATAATTATTACTTTTATTTTCTCTACCGAAAACATTGAATCGCTGCTTGAGACTTCTGACATCCTCATATCTGACACGGAATGTATTTTAAAACATTCGCTTTTGATACTTCGCAAATTATTAAAATATATTTTTTATATAGTATCTGGATTATTATTCTTTAATATTTTCTTGAAAATTTATAAATACATTTTATTTATATACATTTATATACATTTTTACTTTTCCAGCTATACCAAGTTTAGGGGAAGTTATGTGATCAGTCAACATTTCGATGGAGTTTTCTGACCTCCTGATTCTAAAAATGAAAAAAAAATTATGTCTGTCTGAATGTCTGTGAACACGATAACACCCGATAGAATGAATATATCAACTCGACATTGTATATGTATATACAAAACCCTCTAAGGACGGTACACATTGATTTTCAGACAAATCGGACAAAGGGAAGGGGGGGGATTAGGCGGAAGGCTTAACACAATAGCCCTAATTAATAACTGCCGTTGTAAGGATTGTCATAATACAAAATTTCATTAGTAAATTCAAATTCCTGTAAGGATGACATATTAATTCACTACGAAATCGGAAAGGGAGGGGGGGGGGGGGGGGGGGGGAGAGAGGCAGAGAAGAGAGACTCAACTTAAATACCCTATTAACTGCCGATGTGATGAATGTATCGACACAAAATTTATTATAATTGAGAAGCCTCTATAAGTCAATTATTGTTTATTTGCACAAACAGTCGATTTTAATGTAATTTTGATACTTATTTTTAAGTTAACGTGTATGGAAGGTTTTTGAAAATGCCATTTACTGATACAAATGAGTGTCATTCTCTGGCATCGGTTAGGTCAATTTGATTTTTTTGGGCATTGTTACAATTCTTAACATGGATTAATGACTTTTGCATAATCAAACTACTATTACGGTACACTAGACCAGTCAGCTGCCAAAATAGGCCCTAATTAGACTGTTTATTTCTTAAAGGCTGGTTAGTTTGCTTCCAAATCGACAAAATATGTTAATTATAACAAAAAAATAAATAAAAGTATATACTTTTCTTATGTGTAAGAAAGATGTACTGAGTGGTGCGCCCTTCTGGTACAGGACTGACCGAGTGGCAGGCTAAAGGACGGACGGACGGCTGTTGAGCCCAAGCAACTGTTGCTAACATCAGAATAGCAAAAGTTGACTGCATTGTTCACAGTGTTGCTGCGTAGTGTTGTCGGAGTGGAAACTTTACAATAACTGCTGCACTCTACTCCGACATAGAACTGTGTCACTCCGCTCGTCCATCTCTTTTATATATATAGGATGCGGGCTGGATTTCACTGCACTATCTCTCAGTCTCACTTCATGTCCAACTATCTGTAATTACCCGTACCTTCCAACTTGTAGTTAGGTGATTTCTGTCATCAGTCTGACGAAATGTTTATATTATCTTTTTAGAGCAGATAAGGAGACTATTTCACAGTTTGTTTAGGGATGAAGGGCGAGCTTCAATGAGAAAGTGGAACAGACACCCTTAAGCAAAGACGAAACAGTTTCTTCTCATTAGTTAGTCGGTTTTCAAGATTTTCCTCTTTGTTGCAATTGTTTTTTTTTTATTTTACATACGGTCGTCTTGTGGACAAGAGCCTGGGAGTCCTAAATTTTTCCTACCCTAAATTTTTATTCACCTAAGATCAGGGATCTTTAACGAGTACCTGACATCGTGCAGGCTCGGAATCATCGCTTAATGTCCCATCCGAAGGACGGCGTGCTCAAGATTTTTTTCACCTTCCAGATGAAAAACCTAAGACCCTTTGTTTTTTGTTCAATTTCTTTGTTTTTATTAGATTTCCACAATATCGACACAGATCTCAAACATCGAGTTCCTTAGCAAATAAGATGAACTATCGATGTGAATTGCTATCTATCATTCAATCGATAGATAGTTTACAACTTTGAATTGTGTTGATGTATCTATGAAAGTTGAAAATAAACCTTCACTGCAATTTTTATGATATATTTTGTTGTCAGCTCATATAACAACCATCATGAATGTCGGAATGTACAATGTGGCGTAAGTTTGTATTCATATTTTACTGACTTTCTCCTTTCCATGAGTTACACTTACATTCTGTTACTTTTGTCTTATCTTTCAGAAATACAAGTCTCCAAGAAAGCAGCTTGGAGATGACATTAGTTGGGTTGAAACTGGAGAAATATTTTCAATTGTTTACCAAAAAAGGTATTAAATTTGACACATTTGTCAATATGACTGAAGAAGATTTGTCCATTGTTGGAATAACAAATGAAGATGACATAAAGACGATTCTCGAGGGAGTCTCTCCTCTGAAACATTTGTATAAAGACATAAACGAGCCTCCTCCCTACAAGTAAATGATTTGTTTCTTTTTTTGGATTAAGTGACTTCACATCAGTGAAACTATTTCATTTAAATTTTATGAAATAATCGCCGATAGAGGCTACCATACTAAGATTAGAATTGTTATTATTTTATTTCATTAGAAATTTGTTGTTCATTTCATAATGTAATTATATGTAGACAACATTGCAATTGCAATACTACAAGTCATTAACCCTCCAATTCCCAAAGCTATATGGGCATTTATATTTAAATTTTTTCAATATTTTATTACTTACGCAGAGTACTTGACATCGTACAGGCTCGGGACCATCGCTGAACGTCCCATCCGAAGGACGGCGTGCTCAAAGTTTCTTCATTTTTTCATATTTAAAAAACAAAGTTTCTCGGCCGGCTTTCGAACCCGCGATTCGAGCTCATTAGTTTAGCACGCTAACTTTGAGCTGTGTGACGTTGGGGACTCCATAAGGTAGTGTATCACGGCCTCAAGCCAATCCCGTTAACTGTACTGACAGACATCCTTGAATGTCCATTTCATTTACATAGGAAACATTTAACTTTTTGAGCATGACATAACATAAATTTAGATACATAACCAAAGTAGTTCATTATTTTTAGTACTCCCTGAGTTTTTGATGTGTGAACATCCTACCTCTCGGTAGGGGCTATCTCAGACCGTCAGAGTGTAATAAGTCTCGTTGATGTGAATGTGTCGGAAGGTAGCGCGCGCAACGCACAAGATAGCTTAACCTTCGAGCAGTCTCTTATTGTTTCACTTCCAGTCACCTCGGGTCAATATAGATTAACCTTCGAGCAGTCTCTTTTTGTTTCACTTCCAGTCACCTCGGGTCAATATAACCCTCACATGTTTTTATTTTAATTTAATATTTATTATTTCAGTAAATTACTTCATTTTTAATTAAAGTAAACATCTATCTTTGACAAGTATCATAATTGAATGAGAAAAAGTGTTATGCAATATTTTTCTCGAAGGGTTAAAAATTGAGTTCAAAATTCAAAATTTTATAAAAGTTGGTAATTTTAATACATTTTTCATCCTTTATATATTTCAATTATACATTTTTTTTCATTTTTAAATGACAAACTTAATCTACAAATGAAAACAAATCGAAGCATTTCAACAACAAATTCGAAAATTACCATCGACGCTGTATTCTCGCGGTATTTAGAGACACTACAATCACAGTTGTATGTATCTTATTTTAGCTATAAAAAATCTATAACTGTATAAAAGAAATTGAAGAACAATACATTTGAAAGTAGTTTTCTTATTGGAACATTATAAAACAAATTTTAATCAAAATCTGTGCACGACAGCAAATTTTTGAAACTAAAGCAGATGTATATAAATCTCGTGAGTACGGTATCACTCACACATTTGCTTTTTTTCAATCTTAATCCCAAATATCGAGTTAGACTAATAGAAGATATACAAATAGCGGAATATTAATACCTGTAATTTAATTTGTATGAATTTATTTTATTTCAGTCTGGAACTATTGTTGGGAAATAATGTTCACCATTTGCGTACACTCCTTGGTCTGACAATATTGTTGCGACGAAAGCTTACCCAGAAAGGAAGTCGTCCCAAGAATACACTTATGGATGTGACCCATTCATCTGCCAGTGCTGTGGCCACCCTGACTGAAGCGCTCATCGAGCAACTTGATCATATTGAAGAGGACCTGGCAAAAGCTGAGGTATGGTATATAATCTAAGGGGTTAGTTCCGCCTGTAAATATATATACTGTTGTCATACCGTCGTCCCTGGCTGCTGGTCGAGTACTGAGGGCGAGCGCTTTCGATGTGAAGACATCATCTTCAAGCCACTGTTAATGTGGTCACATGTTACAACATTAACAGAGGCTTGAAGATGATGTTTTCACATCGAAAGCGCTCGACCAGCGGCCAATGACGGCGGTTTTCACCGAAAGGTATGACAACAGTAATACGTATTATGTTAACATATGTCGCCATTTAGATGGGCAATACATGTATGTACCGATATAATGAACTAGATGCAGTAGCCGTTTCATTCAGCATTTACAGATCAAAGCTTAACTACTTTTACGTTTTGGTTTTTTGTAACCTTTGTATCAATTTCTCAAAAATGGCTCAGTAATACTTCTTTCAAAACAAAATCAAAACCTAAATTGAAGACCGAACACAAATATTAAATGTAACTATAGCACAATTAATGTGACAAATCACATATTATTAATAAAATCTGGATTGAAAACCAAGCGTAGGTATTGGATGTATCAAAAGCACAATAAATGAGCAAAATTACAAACGCCTCTGGATAGTAAAGCGTGATGATATATAGCCTAAAGCCTTCCTTGAAAAATATTCTAAATGTAGGCGAAAACCTCATCGAAATCTGTTCACTGGTTCCCAAGTTTATCGCAATTACACGAAGATAGTTAGCTACAAACAGAAATCGTATTTTATAGAAGTAGAGATTTTATATGTATATCCAGAACCTCATAAGGATGACATCTATAGATATTTAGTCAAATCAGCCGAAGGGATGAGGGGGGGGGGGGGGGGGGCTTAACACAAAAACTGCCCTTCTATTAATGTCTTGACTCGAAATTTCATATGTAAATTCAAAAGCCAATAATGATGATGACATTTAATAATTTCCCGCAGAATCGAGCCCAACTCAAAAACCCCAATAACTGCCGGTCTAATGAATGTATTGACATGAAATTTGTATATTTAAATTCAAGGGTTGGCACCTATAAATTTTCTGCGTAATTGGCCGAAGGAAAGGAGGGGCTTGATTCAGAAACCCTAATAACTGCCGATCTAATGAATATATCAACACACAATTTAGTATGGGGATTCAGAGACCACTACTGATCGATTGGTTTTTTGAAGGAAGAGCGAAAACTTAATTCTTTCTGGGGAAGTACATTTACCGACGACTTGTTGAGAATTGACATTTACAGAGCCAGCTCTGGTTCAAGTCACATCACCCATCTAACTATCCGATGTAATTTACTGTTGCGAAGATAAGAGAAATAACCTGTTCTCTTCATTGCTAGCTCCCAGCTTGTTAATACAACGATAGTTATGCTTCATAGATCATATATTTTATATATTTGCAGTAGAGGGCGCTGGTAGCTCAGTGGTATGCGTGCTTGTTTTCTGAGCTGAAGAACGTGGGTTCGAAACCCGACTGAGGCCCTTAGTTTATTTTATCTGGGAGGTAAAATAAACTTAAGCACGCCGTCTTTCGGATGGGACGTTAAGCGATGGCCCCGAGCCTGTACGATGTCAGGTACTCGATAAAGACCCTTGCACCAGGTGAATAAAAATTTAGGGTAGGCAAAATTTAGGACTCCCATAGCAGATTCGGGCTCATGTCCACCAGAGTGACGAAAGAGCGCTCTGGTAGTAGGCGATATGACCTCGTAGTTAAAGCCTGGGCATGAGTCATAAAACCTAACATAACCTATATTTGGAGTAATAATTAAAATAATAATCTATTGCTATATTCATTTTTTGTTATAGGTTTCACAAAAACATTCATCAAAGAAATGGCTCATTATAACTTCAGGATTTGTTCTCACTGGTGCCTTGAGCACATTTATACTGCAGAAATATACAGGGCGTAGTTATGTATCTCACTTTTTTACTCTTAAATTTAGATGACTTAGAACTTACTTTAAAACTTTTTGATAAAAAGGATGTAAATGATCTGTGATAAATACCTTTAGAGAGGAATATTATTTTTTAAATATATTTGTATAGTAAATTCTAATTAATGTGAGAGAGTAATTAATGTTCTTTGTTTTAGTGAATAAAGTAATTATGTATCTCTTAAATAAAGATAATTAAAAACTTTTACTTATAAAATGCCATTTCTTGTTTCATTTCATATTTTGTATTACAACGAAAGGGCTGATCAATTGGCCCGGTCAGGAGCTGACAGAGAACCTATAGGACCGGAAACCCTTCTGCGGGATCTCTATGAGCACCGCAAGGGTGGCAATAAATGGTTGTCTGACCAGGAAACACATCCAGTTCTGGAGAGGGGTCGAAAGCAAAGACATTCAAAACTTTGTAGCGAAACTCTCAGAGAAAAGGAGCCGAGAGCTCCTGAATATGAGCAGAATGGATCTAAGAGCTATGACAGGGCTGATCACAAAACACTGTCATATGAACAAACACCTACACAATATGACCATCGCTAGAAGCCCTCTGTGGGCGAGGCACTAGAAATCTGTGGATTTTACTGTTTCGGGTCTGCCATAATGGAACCGAAGCAGGTAATGGAAGGAACCTGCAGCAGAATCCTGGACTAGATCTTTATTAAAGATACAGGGCTGCTATAGGGACCAGCACACACAGGGCACACAATAGGCCTACTCTGGCCGCGGTGACACAAATCAGCCCTCGGATAACAAAATTGGTAACTAAACAGCTATAACGTAGAATGAAGAATGATGTTTGTGGGTAAATCAAGAAAGATAGTGTTTTAATTATATAATTATATATATATATATTTTTTTTTTTTAAATTTAAATTACACATTTATTAAATTTATAAATTACTTTCTTCTTTAAATGACTATTCCATCTTGTTATAAATTCACAATTTCAAGTGTAAAGAAATGTAAACCATGCTTCAATCCTATCGCCCAGTCTAGGAGATGTTTGGAGGAAATGTTCAGGGTATATTCCGCAACTAGCGGGGTTTTCCACTTTCATGCGATGCGTCTTTCCCGAATTATTCTTAAGGCTGACTTTCGTAATACATTTTTTAATGTAATAACAATAAAATAATTTTTGAATTAGTTTTATTTTTAATTAAATATTTGATCAAAAATAAATACATACTTGTTTTTTTATTACATATAAATCTGTCCCCTACACATAAAGATCTATAAGAACATAATCTTTTAATATCGCTGTAATTTTGTTTATATTGGAGTGAAGCAAAATCTTTCTCAAAATATTGTGATCGTCTTGTAGAAAAGTTTCGTTTAATACAATTAACTTGTCTAAAAAATACCCACTATCTTGGCAGCAAAAGATGTACGGCATAAATTATTTTTCTCTATAATATTTGTATTCTAGACCACATTAAATTAACACTATATTTGCCGATAGCCAAGTCTAGGGGATGGTCATTTTGTTATTTACAAGCTACATTTCGAAACTGAAATGATCACACAAATAAAATGAGAGTTAACCTCTTTCTAAAATACATTTTTTCCAAGAGACTTGAGAGTTTAGATATCAAATCTCTTGTCTTCCTCGCTGGCCGCCATCTTCCCGAGACTCTTGAGGATTACTTTCCCCTTGTCCATGAGGAAGGTGTCTATATGGTTAACCACTGTGGCGAAGTGCAGGAGACCCTGGAACACCTCCGCCTGTTTCTTCTTCTTTTCATCCTCTGTCATGGGCAGGCGCGACCTTCTCGACGGCGGTTCCTCCTTCAGAACTGTGCAGTCTACCTCCCGCTTATCTATTGACATCAAACAAGTAAATAAATAAAAACTTGTTTAACACTTATATATACCTACATACAGTGTACTACTATATTTTCTTTATTATATTATATTATATTTATTGTTAAGTCAAATATTTGCCTAGGGGGCAGGTTGCCTTAGGTAATCTTGGCTAACTTGAGAATTGTATAACCTAGCAAACATAATGGAATGAGACAATATAAAAATTGTACAAGTTCTTCATTTTTATTATATTTCACTCTTCCGACCTATCGAGAGAACGGGAAGCTCAGACGTAGCGTGCTAGATCGCGGGTTCGGTACACGGCCGAGGCCCTTAGGTTTTTTATCTGGGAGGTGGTCCCGAGCCTGTACGATGTCATGTACTCTTTAAATATCCCTACCCCTAGGTGAATAAACCTAAATAGGCAACATTTAGGACTCCCACAGTAGAGTTGGACTGATGTACACTAGAGCAACGAAAGAGCGCTCTGGTAGGAGTCGAAATGACCTCGTAGTTAAATCCCGGGCATGAACCACGTTAACTAACTAGTGTACTGTTTTCGGCGAATAGATTTCTGCGATATGTGTCGATATAGTGGAAAGTTAATAAAATAACCTAAAACAAAGAACTTTTTTAACTTTTACATTGTCTAATTCCATAAAATTTGTTAGGTTTTCATATTTATACGATCCTCAGGTTACCTAAGAGCATATTTGATTTTTTAATACATACATTTTTGTGATTAAACCTCTGTTCACAAACTGGCGAAACTCCTTTAGTTAGTTACTTATTATGACTCATGCCCGGGCTTTAACTACGAAGCCATATCGCCTACTACCAGACCGCTTTTTCGTCACTCTGGTGGACATGAGCCTGACTCTACTATGGGAGTCCTAAATTTTGCCTACCCTAAGTTTTTATTCACCTAGGGCAGGGGTCTTTAACGAGTATCTGACATCGTACAGGCTCGGAACCATCGCTTAACGTCCCATCCGAAGGACTGCGTGCTTAAGTTTATTTTACCTCCCTAAGGGCCTCGGCCGGGTTTCGAACTCACGATCTTGAGCTCAGAAGGCAAGTATGCATACCACTGACTCCTTTAGTGTTTTTCTTTTGATCGGAGTAAAACTAATTCTGCTTTATTGTTACATATATATTTCGTGCTGATAAGGAACTGAGTGGAGTGTGTAAAGATCCAATGACTTACTTATGTTTTTTGTTTCAAGTTTCTTTTGTAATTTCTCAATAGCATTGGAGATCACTCGAGTTTGAATTTCGTTAGCTGGAAGCGAAGATACCTGAAAAATGTTTTTTTTTTTAATTAAAAATATATTGTCTGTGAATCATTCACTTCCTATTGAACTTCTCCCTCTAAACTCTTCTCTTCTAGCGTCTTCTGGATTCACATACAGAATTGTTTTAATAAATTCATTGCATCAGCTGTTATAGTGTTACTGAGTTAAGCTCCCCTCATTTGCCCTTCTATTTGGCTTATAATCTGAAGTTAACATTCCTTCAGGGTTCTGAGTCGAAATATGAAATTCTGTGTCGATATCGATCGGCAGTTATTGTATCCAGAAACAGATGTAAACATTTTTTTTTTGTTTGAATTAATGGCATTCCGGTGAAAATTCAAATAGAATTTTTGAAAAATATATACTTTGTACAATGGAAACGAAAAAAATGCATCTAATTAAACTGGTAGAGAAAATGGGAAAGTATCGTCTTAAAACCCTGATTGCTAGTGGATCCACTTTTAATAAAATTTCTCGGACTGTCCAAGTACAGAGTATTATTATTCATTAAGGAGCGTCTCATGGAGAACGAGGAAAATAAATTATCGAACAATATTGAATATTGTTATTTTTGTTGACACATCCACCTATTTTTTACATAATTAAATTTTTTTTTGCTTTTAACAATGTATAATTCGGCGATTCTGGGAGGTCGCGTCAGAGTTATTTGAATAATGCACTGGATAAATCGTGTATTTCTTGTAAGAATGATTAAGAATATAATTTTTAATAAAATACAGAAATACTTTGTTGGTATGAGCACAAATAAGAAAGCTTGTCAGACATTTATCTTGTTTAAACGCTTACCTCCATTATCACTGCCAGAATCACTGAATTTATTAATAATATATGTAAGACTATCTAGTATAAGGGTTGGTTTCTCATGGTTACTTGTTGAGAACAATATACGAGCCAACCAAACATTATACGAACTGAACAACTTTGATGGAAAAAATCTAATATAATGAGTAATTACACTGCAATAATAAATTATCCCTACATGTACTTCCTACGAAGTTGGGGATTGTTTCCGTATGATCAACAGAACACAGAAATAAAAATACCTAAAAAGTTTTAATTGGATAACTTATGGATAATTCGAAATGGTATAAATTGTTTATTCTCTTGTGAATAATTTTAACTGAAATTACTCAACATCATATCTTGTAATATAATAGCTTGATTAACAGAACAAAATTAAAGAAAAAAAATTTAGTATATAAGAAAAAACGTTTTGAAGCCTAAATTCTTGCTGTTCGTCCTTTTGGTTTAGTTACCTTGGATAGGAGTCCTTAGCAATCTCCGAGATAAAAACCTAAGGGCCTCAGAGTTTCGAACCCGCGATTTTGAGCTCAGTAGGCAAATACGCTCTGTGCTACTAGCGTCTCTTAGATATAATGTGCACCAGGGTCTAAGCATCCAATGCGCTTAACCCCTGTCTGTTAGTTCGACTGTGGTTGCAGTAAATTTTGCGTACCCTGGTTTAGTTAGTTACTTAAGATAGGGAGGGGTCTTTAATGAGTACCTGACAACTCATAAGCTCGTTACCATCGCTTAACATTCCATACAAAGGACGACGTGCTCAAGGTTTTTACCTCCCAGATAAAAAACCCTAAGAGCCTCGGCCGTGTTTCGAATCCACGATCTTGAGCATGTTACCACGCTCTATAATATCTTTATTGATATTCTCCTCTATCAGGCATAGAGCATAAATAAATTTAAAAAAGAAAAAAATTAACATTTACCTGTACATATGAAATGATAACTGTCAAAATGAGGAGAACTGGCAAATATGTGTGAGGAACCATCTTCATTATGCACACAACTGACAAGGACTGGACAGTCTACAACTGACCTGTTGCACCTAAACGAACATTTTGCTGATGTTTTGCTTTTGCAGGGTCACTTCCGTTGTATCGGTCATTTCAAAACTCATTTTTGTTATATCATCAATTGACTGTCTGTTGACAATAAACTGTTTGTATTATCTTATTATGTAAGAATGAGAGGGTTAATAACAGAAAACGAATTAATATAAGATAAAAAAAAAAAAACTATATTTTTTAAATAAATAACAAAAATAAATAAAAACTAGTTATGAAGATAGAAACATGATGCTATGTAAGTACCTCACGAAACAAACAAATAAATTTTGTACGAAATGATTCATGATTATTAGAAATACATTTTTGTAACATTTTCGCGAACCACAACATTTATTATTATTTTTTTTAAATACATTTTCTTTTTAGCGCAAACAAGCAAAAGCAAATATGAATAATAATTTTATTATTATGTCTAAACCATAAAAACTGAACCTCATAAAAATTATTGTACATTTGTCTAAATGCTTCAGGCCAATCATAAATCACACTTTAATAAACCGAAGAATATTGTGTCCATTCCATAATTATTTCATCTGTTTATCGATACAGTATCTCAGAATTATTGATTTTTGAGAAAACGCATTTGAAAGTTTCGTTCGCTTCTTAAAAAGTAGCTTTTGAATTTAATGTTTTCGTTTCATATTATTGGAATGCAACTACATTTATGGGAGCCATGGTGGCCGTGCGGGCTAGAGCGTAGGGCTTTGGTCGCATGGTCTCACCATGGTTTGCGGGTTCGAATCCCGTCCGGAAGTGAGTTTTATTTCGTAGATAGAACTCCCTCCCGGGGCCATGGATGTCACAAATATAACTAAATAACACATTGATGGCTGATATGCACCGTATATAAGGCCAAAAAAACAAAAAAAAAAACTACATTTATGAAACAACATCAAATTCATAGATCAGTACTAAGACATTTGATTGAAATTAAATAAACATTTGGGGAAAAATGAAAATTCTATAACAGGTTATGTACATTTAAGCCCTCAATTTTGTAATTTCAGTTATCCGAGTTCAGAATATGAAAGAGGTTAGGTTAGGTTTTATGACTCATGCCCGGGCTTTAACTACGAGGTCATATCGCCTACTACCAGAGCGCTCTTTCGTCACTCTGGTGGACATGAGCCCGACTCTACTGTGGGAGTCCTAAATTTTGCCTACCCTAAATTTTTGTTCATCTAGGGTAGGGGTCTTTAACGAGTACCTGACATCGTACAGGCTCGGGACCATCGCTTAACGTCCCATCCGAAGGACGGCGTGCTTAAGTTTATTTTACCTCCCAGATAAAATAAACTAAGGGCCTCGGTCGGGCTACGAACCCACGACCTTGAGCTCAGAAGTCAAGCACGCATACCACTGAGCTACCGGCGCCCTCAATATGAAAGAGGGTGAACACTTGTATAAGAAAATAACTAAAAAATTAGTTTTTTGAGTTGTTCCACTTCTGAAATACTGCATCGATATACAAAAATTAAGTCTACAAAACAGGTATGTACGCAGTTTTCTAATTACATTTTACCCCCTCTCTTAATGCATATACATTAATAACAAATAATTGTTAAAAAACAAAAATAAACAAATACAGAATCGTTGAGCTAACTGAAGATCTTGGATTCTATACATTAACTATTAGTTAGATGTTATTTCAGGGTAAAGTACAAAATAATGAAATTTTCGCTTTAGGAAATTAAGATAAAGAATCTATACGTGAATTAATTTAACTGCTACTACATCACATTTTGAATCATTAAACAAAACACATAGTTACATACAAATAATTCACTAAAAGAAAATACAATTTAATGGAAAATAATAGAGTGCAGGACAACTTAAATTATATAGCAGTTTCTTTTTTTTTCACACCAGTACAGATTAAAGCGGAAATGCAACTAATAATTCTAATGAAAAATTAATTAAATAACTATCTAGTTCTCAAACTTTCTATTTGTCGTATTATGTAATTAATTTGCCTGAAAGACATGTAACATCTCAATATTTTTAAACATCAAACCGGACAATGCGCTTACGTCAACATTCGCATACATGTACATAAAAATTTGGTATTCGTGGTTTGTAAGATTAACAAATACAATATACCTAACCTATATTATATTATTACACCTTCATTTCTCCCACTTATTTTTTGTCTTCTCAAAAAATAGTGAGAACACTCCCATCATCAGTATCTATAATTCATGAAAAAAATAAATAAAACTATTTATTTATTTTTTTAAATATCGACTATTTCACAAAATATATGGGAGTACTTTCGGTATTGCTACCATATATTTTGTGAAACGGACAATATTTTTAAAAACACATCTGTTTCTTTATTTTTTATCAAATGTTTCACAATATCTCTGCAGAAAATGTTAAGTAGGTATCTATAATACATGTGTTCTTTATGTTAACTATTCCTTTTGTCAATCAGAATCTTCTTTTTATAGAACATATTTAGTTCTGACTAAGTATTTAAATATAGAAGTCGATTCGAGAAAAATGCACATTATACTTAAAAATTGACGTCTTTTTACTTTCTTATTTATTATTAGACAACTTTTCATTTTATTTAGAGTGCTTTAAGATAGAAAGAGATGTCAAATTTCTAGCAGTTTTCTAAAAAATAATAAGAGTTCGGAAATTTCTAATTCATATATAATATATTACGTACAGCATCATTTCTCCCATTTATGTTTTGTTTTTCAAAAACAACAATTACATAAATACTACTGAATAAAACACTTAGAACGAGTCAAAAATTCCACTATATTTATATAAAAGACACAATATATTTCGCTGGTTAGAGCATTGTCAAGTGTACAGGATACAGACTTATCGACTATCCTGTACACTTGACAATGCTCTAACCAGCGAAATATATTGTCTTTCATATAAATATAGAGGCATTTTTGACTCGTTCTGTTTTATTCAGTAGTATTTACAATAAACTTCCACAAGATCTCTGGCGAAAACATCTCTAATTTAGCAATTACATACTTTTCGGGATGTACTCCCATCACTAATGATGGACACTGATGTCCATAATACATGTGTTCTTTAGGTTTCCTATTCCTTCTGTCAATCAGAATCTTCCCTTCTATAGAACATATTTATCGAGTCGAAATATAGAACTAGAATAATATAGTATAAAACAAAAATTATAAAAATGTGAAAACTTTTGACTAAGTGTCTCAATGTAGAGGTTGGACTCAATAAATATTTTCTATAAAGTGAAGATTCTGATTGACAGAAGGAATAGTTAACATAAAGAACACATGTGTTATAGATACTGATGATGAGAGTGCTTCCCGAAACGTTTCATCATCACGGAGTAGTGATGCTGTAATAATATATTATACATGAATGTTAAGAAAAAACGTTTACTTTTCCTAAAAAATTTGTCTAAATGACACCCGACATTTTTTATCTTCCGAGATACATAATTTATCATCATCACTGACCATTAGAAGTTAATAATCATTTCAATACAATAAATTTAAAACTATTAACAATCTCTATTAATATCACAATATATAATAATAAAAAAAAAAAAAAGTGATATATCTACTTCCCATGTAATACGGTAATATGAAAGATGAAAGTTAGTCCTTGAAGCCAGACATTTCCGATAAGCAGAGTGGCATTTTACTGACTATTCCAAAAACGTCAGCCACTTACTCACTAAACAAACCCGTTCATTTGTCAAGGGGAGAATTTTTTAAGAGGGGTTAGTGAATGACCTCGAATACGAACTTTCACCTCCCCAACTACTTGTTATATTCTATAATTTGTTTTGTTGTTTACTTTGCTTATAAGTTGAGGTTTAAGCAACGGAAAATAGTTCCCTAAAAAAAAGTTTTGAATAACTTCATAGTAGTGAGGATCCATAAGGGTGGTTTGCGATCCGGATCAGTGGCTACGTGCAGGGTGAAGGGCACAGTCTTGTTGACAAGAAGATCTTCCTCTTCTTTCAGACGGTCTCTAAGGCTCATGTTGCTCGTTACAAGAGCTATCTGCATCTCAAGGTCTCGTCGTACCGACCTCGAACCTAAACAGATAAAAACCACATATTGAATTATATGAACCTGAACATAATATAACCTGTTTTAGCTAAAAAAATAATAGAACAAATATTGAGGATGTCCCCAATGCAGCAAATTATGGAGAAAGTAATTCAAATATTCATAAAATATCATGAAAAGTTCATAAAATTTAAATACATTGTCTTCCCATTGTTTCATTTCTAGCGTCATGATCAATGGCACATCACTGGTATCAGTGTTCTTTTGGCCACCATTTTACCATAACCTAAATGTTTCTTACCGAAAGATCATTTTATAGTTCGTAATATTGATATTTTAGTTAAATTCACTACAACGGTAAATATGATCAATAATATTGTAAAAATAGTGTTATATCTAATCATGCTTTTTTGAGTTGTTTTATTGTAATTGGTTTTATTATATATTTACCTTTACAATCATTCATATGTGAGGAAATATATTACACGATAATGCTGCCGAAATTACACTTTCTTCGATGATCACAACATAAAAAGTTAAATCCAGTCGAAATATGATACACACTTTCTTATTCCATGAACGTAGAAATTCTCAAAAACAGCTGACATCACAGACAAAGAAGTGTATAGTTGTGTGTGTGCGCTGCGTGCGCAACCACCCGAGACTCACACATGCACATCAACGAGACTTACGCTTTGACAAACCTCCTACCGAAAACTAAGATGTTTACACATCAAAAATAACATACCAAAATTTGAAGATCCAACGAGAGTGAGAATAGGAGAGCTGGAGGTAGGAGGAGAGTACCAGAGACCCTTGGCATGATAAGTCCAGCCAAGTCGACAGTACTCCCACATGGAGACCCGGCCCTCGGCCTCTTCAGAGAGCACTCGACGGAGGAAGTTGAGAGCGAGGCCAGTGTAGGCAGAGGGGATCCCTCCGGCTAGACCACCCGCCTTCAGGAAACCGTTAGCCTGAAAACACACCATCACATGTTGTTATTTCGTCGGCACTTACTGTAATATTATCAATGTGGTATTGTCGTAGTAGAGGGGGGGTTTCTGGTATAAAACAGGAATCTCTGACACCAGCATTAATAAAGAAATGTTAATTCCCAAAGGCTTATTGCAAAGAAAATATAACTCAAAATGAGAAGACCAGATCGACAATAGCTAACTCCGAACTTACAGACGAGACTTACAACTGGCAGACTGAATAAACGAATGCCGACTAAAGCATGGCTGACTCTAGATGCCAATTGGACCCAGAGCCTTTCCGAAAGACTATTTATATATAGAGATTTCTATTGTTCCCCGTTTCATAACCAGCCTCCTTTGGCTACAATAGACGTTGGACTTTTCCATTAACAGATCGACTGCAGAGGGTCTACTTATCAAAAGTATGAGATATATCCTTAAATGAGGACTCTGCCATAACTATCTTGACTAAATATTTCACTTAATGGCTTGTTTACTGAATGGGACAATGAATTGTAGATAGGGTTGGTTCCCGAGGGAGAAAGAAAGACTATTCTATACAAGTACGATAATATCTGAATAGGCTAGAGGTTATGAGAGAAAAATAGTAATTAGAAGTGTGGCTGTGTTGAATAAGACGGTACTTTCGTAATTTGGTGGGAGGGCAAGAAGCTGGACGTTAAGAGGTTAGGGTGGCCAAGGATGCGAAGAGGTGGCAGGAACCGCGGAGGTTATAACCCAGCATCTAGGGTATAGTGCAGGATCAGAGGAGTGAGAAAGTATAGGATTGAGGAGAGGAGTCGTGAGGGTTGTTGTACTACTTACTGTCTGACACTAACCGAAGGATGGGCCATGAGGACCCTGTAGGAAGCCCGTGATCTGGACAGGATGGTGTCTGTGTACTCGTCCGTTAGGTTGAAGTAACCTGTGGAGAGAGTGACCCGAGACCCACTCTCCATGCACTCCAGTAGCCGACTGGTTATCCGGCTGTCCTGGTGTATGCCCAGTGGAGGCAGCTCCACCAGAGGGAAGATCCATGTGTCTTCTTTACCTCCAACTAAATAATAGACTATTATACAAGATATATGGGACATTCGTCAACCGGGACACAATTCGGCGCAACTGCATGTTGTGCTGCTACAAGCGCATCCTATCCGCCAAAATTAGTGCGAGAGGTCAGTCCCGAACCCTAGGGTGATCCTCCCGGCACTGAAGAGGATCTTCCTACTTCTAGGGCCGCCTTCTTAAAGCCAACCTCTCAGAGCTGTGGGTTGGTTGTAGGTACCTCGAACTTGTCAATGGTGGAGACCTCCAGGAGGATCCCCCCTCTCCTGGTGAATTTTCTGGACTTTTGCTTGCCATCGAACTCTCTCTCGAGTGCTCCACCTTCCGGGCCTCTCCCCTCCTTGAGCTCGACCACGGCAATGAAGGCTTTCGGCCTCCTCTGGACGCCCTGTTTCTCAAGAAGTATGCCAAACTACGGTGGGCCCCCCAGCTAGTAACGTGATGCAACATACTTTACGATTAGTGCCCACAATTGAAAGGATGTAGATTTACATTAAAAAATATAAATGTTGAGGCTATGATTGTGTAGTTCCTAACTCCGCCACTAGAGTCCTATACGAGTTCTTTAGTCATGCAATCATAACAAAATTTAGTTATTACTTCAATGTATTGATATTACCTTTAACAAAAGCACTAAAAACAATGTGCGGTTTTATATAGTTTGTTATAAATACAAAACGAAGCATGTCTTTAGGTGACCTCTCGTAGTTCTTAAAGCACTCTCGTGGCAACACCATCAAAGCTACATTCCATAATCTGATAACAAATTTTTTCGTTTAATATTACTAGCTTTCTACCAAAACCCTAATGATTTTTTGCTAGGTATACATATTACTCTTCAATTTTGTGAAAAATTACAATAATATGACTTAAATAGTTTTCCAGATATCGGGGAGATGGTCTTAGATCTACAGAACCATAAAAAAATAAATGAACTGAAGACTGGTGAAATATAAGGCTATATTGTGACTTGACATCAATCCTTAATTGAAAAGAAAAATAGTAGGGAAGCCAAACTGTGAATTAATGTAGAAATAAAGTTACCTTCAGAGCTCGTAGAATGATTAGCTATTGCATTTGTATAAAACTTCCATATTTTCGTTTTGGCATCGTTAATATAGGTATTTTTGTTAGACTTGAATGGATGATATGACCTGAAATATTTTGACCATTGTTATAAAATTTTATTGGAGATATAAAAAAAAAAGTTCTTGGCTGATCATCGGCGATGTACTTGCCCAGCACGAATTTGGACTAAAAATCAATAGTTGACTTAAATATGGGCTTCTGAATTTTCACACTAAATTTTGTGTTGATGCATTCATTACAACGGCAGTTAATAAACTTACTTTTAAACTAATTTTAGTGTTATTGTGTTAAGCCTCCCCCCTAATCCCCCCCTTACCTTAAGCAGATTTGGCAGAAAATTAATAGGTGTCGTCTTTAGAGGGTTTTGAATACACATATAAAATTTCGTGTCGATTAATTCATTCTGTCGGGAGTTCGTGTTCACAGAGGCACAGAAATGGTCGGCAAACATGAAATTCCATAGAAAACTCCGAGTCAAATTTCGGATCAATTACATAACTTCCCCTATACTCCGTATAGCGTAAGTTTAAAGTAATACATGAGTTAGTTATTATGACTCATGCCCGGGCTTTAACTACAAGGTCACATCGCCTACTACCAGAGCACTCTTTCGTCAATCTGGTGGGCAAGAGTACGATTCGGGGAATCCTAAATTTTGCCTACCCTAAATTTTTATGGGTACTTACGTATTAACGCCACCGCAGCAAATCAATGAACATGTATTTGTAAATTAAAAATTATTAAAGCTATTTATTTATTTTTGGACTTTATATTTATTATTAGCATGTATAATTATTGGTTTTGTAATATGCGGGCGCACCGCCTGCTTGATTGATAATCTGACCCTCCCGTCGTTCAAATCATAATAGTTAGTTCTGGTTTTAAGACTTTATATATTTGCGCATTTGCAATGCGAATAATACGTTAATACGCCGATGCGATTAATGCGTTAATACGCCGCCGCGCAAATATATAAATAAAGTCTTAAAACCAGAACTAACTATTATGATTTGAACGACGGGAGGGTCAGATTATCAATCAAGCGGGCGGTGCGCCCTCATATTACAAAACCAATAATTATACATGCTAATAATAAATATAAAGTCCAAAAATAAATAAATAGCTTTAATAATTTTTAATTTACAAATACATGTTGATTGATTTGCTGCGGTGGCGTTAATACGTAAGTACCTTTTTATGTTTGTATGTATTGTTTTTATGTTGTATGAGTCCCATCCGAAGGACGGCATGCTTAGGTTTATTTAACCTTCCAGATAAAATGAACTAAAGGTCTCGGCCGGACAGTAGTAAGGCATTATATTCGTAAAAACAGTATTTGCAGAATAACAGTTGTTAGTAATAAAACTATTAGAATTTCAAAACTAGAAAAATGCAGAGATCTCGTGCCTTAATAAGGAGAACAGAGAGACGTCAAAGCTAACAAACTATCAGAATAAAACGACCGCAAATATTTTGAATATCAAAATCATTTAAAAAAGTATAATTCAAATTTACAATAAGATATTTATACAACAAATACGTATTCAAATAATAAAACTGACCTTGGACTAAGATTGTCGGTAGCATTTAAGCCTAACGAAACCGAAGAGATTCTCTGCACTAATTCCCAGTAAAAATCAGCCATAGCTTCACATCCAGAAACAAGCATATATCGGTCTTGACGATTCGTAAAATAATCTTCGCTCAAGTTAGCCCTGTGAAATAATAATAATATTACATAATAAAATAATGTGAAATAAACAAATGTGAATATTTATTTGTAAAAGAGATCACACAATTACCCGCTAATTAAAATTGAATTATCAAAGAGATACAACTTGATATGTTGTAGTCCTACAAGCTCATTGTACCTCGGTGGAAGTAGATATTTCAAAGGTCCTCGCAAAAATGGAGTATGAAACAAAGATACCTAAAGGCACATAGAAGTGTAGCGAGACACATTATATATATATATAGATATTTAACATTTTCTGCAGAAATATTGTGAAACACTTAATAAAAAAATAAAGAAAAACGTAAGTTTTTTAAAATATTGTCTATTTTACAAAATATATGGAAGTATTTTCGGTATTGCTACCATCTTCAGCCACGACTTGACAAATACTAAGTGAAAGTTCCCAACGGAAACACGTTTTTCTTTATTTTATATATGCCGCATCAGACATTTTGTTTATAACATGCAACAATTTATCAGACAGAATACATATTATATTATTAATTTTTTTTTACTCTCTATTATGTTGTTATGAAAGAACATTTCCAAAAAAAGTGCAACATCCGCGAAAATATTCGCAATTTTTCTGAAGATGCCAATACGAAGGGGAATGTTTTAGTGGGTGCGAATATACGCATATGAGAATTCAAAAATATTTGTTATATCCCTAGCAAGTATATACAAAAATAATGAAAATAAATAGAGGATAAAAAAAAACTAGACTATCGACATGGACATCACAATAGCCGCGGAAGAACAGTATTGTTCCTCCTACTACTCTGTCCAACCAAATGACCGCCCAGCTGTAGAGGAAGTCCAGAAGATGGGGCGTCTAGAGGGCAGAAAAGAGATGAGAGGATAAATCGGTCACTAGCACTCCCTTGTAGCATAGGGTCAACAGTTATAGGAGCTCATGATGCCAACACCGCTTCGGAGGTTTGGGAACTTAATAACGAATATCGGGGGGATCCTGGACGGAAGGCACTTAGAGGTCGTTGAGGATCATGAGATTGGGAAGTTATTACACAATTATAGTAACATTTTAAATTAACAATATTAATAAAAAATTACCAACTTGACATTGTTGATTATTTTGTAATAACGGAAGAAGCATAGTTCTCGAATTTTCTTTGCCTCTCGAGCCTCGATTAGCATCAAGGAGAATACTAACTTGTAAATCCTTTTCATGTTTAAGTTGACAGTTAATTACATCAACCTGAAATGATAGACAATTAAGAATTCATATGAATGAGTAGGCATGTATGCAATAAAACTTTATGAAATAAAAAAAAAGCATATTTATTACACAATTTCTTTTTCCATCGGTCCTGTGCCTAGATACAGCGAAGCTAATACTATCCTTTTCTTAGCACTTCGACATCTTTCAAGAAGTGTTTCATAAAACTCCTCAGGTCTATGAAGTATAGAAATCTAAAAAAGAAAAGTCTTGTTCAAATCTAAAGTCCCTTTGGATTTTAGTGGAAAATAATTTGGAATAATACTCACTTGGTCTCCATGCATTGAAAAGGCAGGAGCAGCGCTTTGAAGCCATGAAAAATTATTAGGGAAATTTGTTTGTTCAAAAATATGAACAGCATTCCTTATCATGTTAAAAATTCAATAATTAACATGAGAAAATAATTAATTGTGGTTGAAGTTATCGGTTGTAACCAAGTAAGTAACCTTCTTTATTATAAATATTGCCAACTTAAAAAGAAAAATATTTTATTGAAAAAAAATGTATATATATATACATATATTTATTATAAATGTGGACCATATTTTATATCAGTTGAAAGGAACCTAATACACTTATGTAAAAAAAAATTGCCTTTGAACATTAACGGATTGAATACAAGTTTGTATTATTTTTTCTAAGTTGAAAAAATATTTTTTGTTCCTGATCTTTAACAATCTTTAGAGGATTTACGTCTCCATTGAATAAGAGGAAAACGTAAATAAAGTGGAAAGAAAAATCATATTAATCAATTAATCACCTGCAAAGCAGTTGAGCCAAGTTGTCGGAGAGCTCTCCAGTGTTCTGTCAACCAGCGCTTAAGTTGTATTATTCGTGATTGCGGTTGGTACTGTTTACGTTTTTCATTTGGTACGTATAATTGACATAGTCTTTAAATCAATTTTGATTCACTTATTATTCATGACATAAATTTATATTTATCCTTATGCCTCACTTTGGTATAATAAAGAATGTTGGGAGGATTATCTAACCTTACCTAATTTTTTTTACAAATATTGTTCCTTGGAGAAAAACTTAACCATGGAAACCAAATTTTGGAGCAATTGATCGGAAGTTTAATTAAGAAATTATACTTTCTCTGCAGTTTGCTTGTTATCCCTATTATGTTGTCAATACCGGTTGATTAGGGTTAGATTCATTATAATAAAATACGTTCCTTTACATTTATTGACTCAAATGCATTATTATTATTACTCGCCTAGAAGAGTATTTTACTTACGTTATGAAGACTGTTTGAAGTTTTTGGATCTTATAGTTTGGGATAGAATTGGAAGTTAACACTTACGATACTATTAAATTTCGTGTTGCAATTACTTTTTATCGATGATTGTAGAGGTTTCGCTGATGATATTGCTACAGTAATGCTGTAAATTCGTTGACTTCGACCACACTTATTTATTAACCCATCTTTACAAATTTTATGCAGTTAAATGTAAATACGTTATATTTCTGAGCTATAGGGATTCTCGTATAGTGATACACAGGCTTTCGTATTCATATCTTCAGTTAGTTCTCAAACCATGATGATACTGGTTATTAAATAACCAATTCACATATAACCTCAATGTTGAAAACCATTTCCTTAGACTTCGTTTATTATATTCCGTACGCCAGAGACAATTTCTTAAAAACAGTGAAACATTGAAGAAAAAAAAAAACGTTTTGCTGTTATCTTTCGAAGTGGAGTTCCCAAAATTACGTTACTCTAATATGTTGTCTGTTTATTCTTTCCTTTTCTTTAAATAATATTTCCAACCTTGAAGGAACCTGAAATAAAGAAAACTTTTGTTAAAATATTTCTAAGGTTATATTTCATTTCGTTACGTGGAATGTTGTATTTACCATGCACTTGTTATTTAGTTTTATCTAATTCTTATTATGGTAATTGTTATGAGTTAGTAGCTGATAGTAGTATTCGTTATGAAGTTCATCCACAGGAAAGAAGTTTTTTAATTTGTTCAACAGTACTATCAGAATAGTTTACTTATGCCCTAGCCCTACTGAGGAGTATTTTTCCTTACAGGAAATCCCTATCCGAAAGGGAGAAGAATCTAACTTCATAATGAACATTTTTGTATCGAAATAATCTAGAATTATTAAGTTTTCCTGAAAGTGAAATGAAATATTGTTCGATTTTTTATTTATTTTAATATCTAAATATATCTTTGAGTAAAAGAACTGTAAGGATTAATAAGAAAAACACTACTGTACGGATTTAGTGAAGACCATTCCACGACTTCAGATGAACGTAATAGTAGGTTACAAATAGGTTATGTTTTGTTCTTATCAAACGCCTTGTAGTTATTTCAATATATTGGAAGACTGTTGGTTTTTGAATTTCACTCATTCAGATTTCTATTTCAAACTCTGTCAATTTCTCTTTTATATTTTAGTTATAATTTAAACATGTTTTTATTAAATTGAGTAGAGTTGAAAAGAAAGAAAAGTTATGTAAATCGGTTGAATAAGCCTTACTGAAAAAGTAATTTGTTCGTCATTTTTGCGTTATACATATTAATAAATATTGGAATCAATAACAATCAATAAGTTTTTTCACTTTAAATTAAACATAAATAACAAAAATTACTTACAAGGAACTTAGTTAATTGATTTGTCAAAATACATCTTTGATTTCGTTTGTAATGTACTGTTTGGTAAAGGGGCTGCTGGATTCTGAAGTTATGAATAGTGTGCATGCCATTGATGTATGTTGAATAATATATATATACATTTTTTTGTAATTACTATGATTTTTTTGTTAAAATGCGAAGTTATCATATTATTTTTCAGATAAAGTTGATAGAAAATGTGGAGATAACCAAAGTCAGACTAAAATACATAGGTGGTGATGATCGAAGTTGCTACCCTTGCTCCAGATGGCATACGGGAACATCAGGTTTTCCATTTTATAGGTGAATATCTTGATTAATAATAGTTATCATGTTGTTTTATTTCCCCTGTTGTATGAAAAATAACAGAAGTTATATAATCGGTTAAAACATCGATGCGGAGTTTTCAACGGAAATCATGTTTTCCGACCTCTAGATTTCAAATAAGAAAACAAAATTCTGTGTGACTACATAATAACTGCCGATACAATGAATGTATCAACACGAAATGTTATATGTGAATCCAGAAATCCAACAATGACACTTTTTGATTTTCAGCCAAATCGACCAAAGGGAAGGGGGGATTAGGGGGGAGGCTAAACACAAAAAATCTAATAACTGCTGATAGAATGAATGTATCGATACGAAATTGTATATGTGTGACCTGAAACCTATAAGAACAACCCCTATCTATTTTCAGCTTACGGGAGAGGCTTTACTCAAATATTTTAATAACTGCATTTGTAATGAATGTATCGATACAAAATTTCATATTTGAAATTAAAAACCCTCTAAGAAGAACACAATTTTCAGCGGAATTGGCAAAAGGAAAAGGGGGATCAGACGGGGCTCAACTCAAAAACCCCAATAATTGCTGATGTAATGAATTTATCGCCACAAAATTGTGATCTCATTGGGTTTTTGTACTCAACTATAATATATATTTATGTATGTTTGAGTAGAGAGAGACGGCGACTAAAGAAGCGGTGGAGATATAAATATGGACTTTGAACATCGAGGCCACAGGGGGAGCAGTTCATCCCATCACCACCAGAATCATCACCACTCTCGACATCGAAGCAGCGATCACCATTCCAGAAGTCACAACTCTCATTCCCATCATGACAGGTCACTTACTCAATTAATTGGTAACATTATCCATTATATGGAGTCTTCAGAAGCCTCTTTGCCCAACTCCACATTTTTAATCTGCGATCTGATGCAAAGCTGCCTAGCCATAGAAATAAACTTCGCTGTGAACCTTGCTTAAACCGTAAGTGTATTTAGAGTTTGTGAAATTAATTGAGATGGATCCTGGCAAAAAATGGTTTAACGAAGGTGTATGTTATATACCGAGTATTATTACCCTAAGCAATATTTTTCTTGACGTCCCCTTAGTTCAGATCGCGCTGAATCTTCTCCACCAACTTGGATAGAAAAGTATTGTTTTTTTCCTGTGTACCCTG
Source organism: Aradus depressus (assembly GCA_963662175.1). Classification (NCBI taxonomy): domain Eukaryota; kingdom Metazoa; phylum Arthropoda; class Insecta; order Hemiptera; family Aradidae; genus Aradus; species Aradus depressus. The sequence continues at coordinate 35,137,848 of OY759220.1, forward strand.
TCATATCGGTAGTTTAGATAACTAAGGAAGCAGGGAGGATTTCTAGCAAGGGATAGATCTACATTGGTTTGCCGGTGGTTGATGCGTAAGAACACCCAACCTCGGCGGTTGGGGCCTTGATTCCGGAGCTGTCCGGAAGCTGTATACCTGAAAATCTCTTAAGGGATTCCCGAAAGACTCCGCAACTTAGAAATGTACAATTTTTGAGAGAAGCAAGTATGTCCTAAGAATTCTGGAAGAATGGGCGTTTCAATTTTTTTTCTAATATTGTATGTCTCGACAATAACTGTTGTGAACAATTTTTTTTTAAGTACCTCCAATATTGTTGAAAAACGCATGTAAAATTCATTGTTTTGATTCACACATACGCCATTATTTTCTTTACTAACAGGCCTATAAAAATAAATACAGAATTTGTTTTTAGGGATATTCCCCACACAAAATGTATCGACCCATTTACGTCCAATTGTCACAACCAAAACATTCATAAAATATTAAAATACTATTTATTTGCATGAAGGCATGCGATTCCTAAACTTGACGTTTAGCCATCCGCGTGCTGTGCAGAGAAAAGTAACCTAAAATGGTCAAGTTCTTTAGACTAAACCTATGATATTTCTCATACTGGTCTCTTATCATATTAATAAATAACTATATGCAATAAAATGTGAACAAGACTAGAGAACTTGATATTCCTCCTTTTTAAAACTATATCTACGGCATTTCTCGCTCATAGCATCAAACACATATATACAAAGACACAACGGGTATTCTAACTAGCACACTGACCAGACAAGGGCACTTCTTTCTGGGCTACTCTGTGTAGGTCCTTCGGTAGCATATGAAGGAGGGCGACAACCATAACAGCTGTAGCCTTACTTTAGACTGTGTGCATGTGTTCGCTGCCATCCACTCCCTCCAACTTCGGGGACTGTTTCATTCATAAGATAATACAAAAGTCCAGGATCCTCTATAACCTTATTAACGCTAATAGATACATTCATACACATCCATACCATATATGAATGTTATTGAATATTTTGATGTTTAGTGGCTACTCGCGTCATCACTCGCACCACCATTACTCAGAGGGTGGTCGGGGCGGCCTGGAGAGGGGAGAGAGGGAGAGCAGTAGGCTGGACAGAGAGAGAGATCGGGAGCGGCATCACTCTTCCCATCGGGCTGACCACTCCCACCACTCCACCTCTAGCAGCCAACAGCAGCAGCAGCAACAACAACAACAGCAGCTGCAGGCCCCCACTACCCCTACCCAGCAACAACCACCGCCACCACCCGTCAAACTCAGGAACTACAAACTACTTGTCGATCCATTCCTTGTCAAAAACGCTCCTGCCAAGGTCTATAGGTGAGTTAGAACATTTTTTCAATAATACCTAATCTATATCCTGTATTTTTGAGAGGTTAGTCATAATTAACCCAGCTGGGTGGAGCTAAACTCCGTTGTTAATTTACAATGCTGAGTATAAGAAAATATATATATTTGAGAATATAATTGAATGAATTTCGTGAAGCGAAACTCATTAAAACACAATTCGCAATGAACACTGAAAAAACATAAAATCTAAACTAATAATAAAAACAAAAAAATTTTAAAATTATTATTTTATTATTTGTTTGATTTATTAACTCGCTTGTATTCTCATACAAAAAGGACAGTCTCTCTACAGATTGCTGCCCTCTTCTGGCCCCGAAATAGACTACTTCAACTGCAGTACTTTTTAAAGCAGGTTACTTTAGGAGTAAAGCAATGACTACTATTTTATAATAAAATTAAAAATCATGGCCCTGCGACGTTACACTGCTTTAATTGGCTATTAATATAAAATGCTGTGAGTGGTCATTTTGGCCAACCTTTCTACGAATACATTGTTGAGAATATTTTAATTTATTATAGTTCAGAACCTCATTCTGAAGTGTCACTTACATAAACGTTAACAATCAAAGGATTAATGTTAATGAATTGATGATTCATTTTTCATAAATAATTATGTTGTTTGGTGCAGGTATGACGGGCAGCCCCCTACGGATGGCCACTCATATGCCCCCCTACAACTCCGAGATCCTCGCTCCTCCATCGCCAAGATCTGGACCCGGCTGGAGCCTATAGATCTTCTCGTCCCACGGTACAAGATAGACGAGAACTATGTGGGGACCCCGCCTCCCGTCGAAGTCACAATGTCCAACCTCAACGATAACATTGACAAGGGCTTCCTCAAGGACATCGTCAGCAAGTATGGACCTCCAGAGGAAATATTCATATATTTCCATCCCTTGACCAACAGACATCTAGGTTTGGCGAAGATTACTTTTGAAACAGTTAAGGCTGCCAAATCGTGTGTGGAAAGACTCAACGATACTTCAGTAATGGGTAAAGTTGTTAAAGTGTTCCTGGATCCCTTCGGAACTGAGTGTGGGAAGATCTTCAGTGAGTTGACGGTGGAGAAGAAGCCTGTGAAGGTTCCAGAGCCAGAGCCAGAAGAGAAGAAAAAAGTAGAGGAAAAGCCAAAAAGAGAGAGGGAAAGGGAAAGCAGAGATAGTAGAGAGAGCAGGCATAGAGAGCGAGAGAAGCAACGACAGGAGCGGGAACGGGAAGAGAAGCAGCACTACAGCAGAGTGGAATACGCAACCCCGACCTCGGCGGACGGCAGCGCGGTCACCCCCAGCCCCAGGAACTACACCAATGACAGACTGTATACCGGGGCCAAGGACTACCCATACCAGAATGCATCCACCCCCACTCCCATAGCCTTCGACTACAACCACTTCCCTCCTCCTGGCTTCCCGTTCAGAGCATCCTACTCACACATGACCCTCCCTCCCGCATGGGTATGGCCGGAAGGACATATCAACTGGGAGGTGGCCACACCTGCACCGCCCCCGCTGCCGTCCCTACCTCCACAACCACCTCCGGAAGCAGAGCCTGACTCAACACGGAAAAAGGAGTCCAGTCCGGAAACCAAACACCTAGACCTTGATACGAGAATAGAGATGTTACTCAAAGAGAAAACAGTGGGAGCTCCATTCCTTCATATTATAAATAGTGAATCCGAAGATGATGAACCAAAAGATTCCAGGAGAACTAAGAGGTTGTCAACTGAGGCTGAAAATTTTATTGCCAGTCGTATGTCTCTTCCAATGCCTCCTGGACTTGAGGACGATCTCGATGTTGGTGACAATGACAACGAAGAACAACCTTTGTCAACCCCTCCTTCTCCCTTCCTATCAATGGAAGTGTACCTGGAGTGTCATCAGAAAGGCCTGGAGAAAGCTCGGTTGGCCAGACAGAAAGAGATGATGGAAACAGCTGCTCTTCTAGAGAAACGGTCAACGAAGAACTTCTTAAAGGATGCTCTTCTTAACAGTGATATGAGTTCAAGCGAAGATGAATTATTGTCGAAGGATTCCAAACTGTTGACTTCGCCTCTTAATGATTTAACCAGTAAAATGTCTCCAATAAAGAAGGAGGATGATGACGATAGAATGAGTTTGTCTAGTTTGAGCTCTGGTGAGCAGAAAATAGAAGAAATGAAGCCTCCTAGCAGCACTTTCTTTCCAGGGAGCCACTTTAACGGCTTTACCAACAATATGTTCAGCCAGCCGCCCCCGGGGCACCTGTACACCCCCGAGGTGTTCATGTGGCCCCGTCCCCCCGGGTTCCCTCCACTCCCCGGCTTCCTGGGACCCCCCACCCTCCCTCACCCCCTCCCTCAGCTTGCTCATATCAGGCCGCCTCCCTTCCCACCTCCAGGCTTTCCGCCTCCTATCAGTCGCAGCATTCCAGTCAGCCCACATGACGCCACCATTCACTCTGTTTTAAATAGGATCACACAGGAACTCAAGCAGATACTCAAAAAAGACTTCAACAAACAGATGGTGGAAAGCACCGCATTTAAAGCTTTTGAAAAATGGTGGGATGAAAGTGAAAGAATGTCGAAGAAACAGGGCAATGATGGCACTCCCATTAAAAATGAAGCTCTACCCAATAGCGACACTATTCTCAACTCCATCCTCGACTCCAGCATGGAATCTTTGGATCCTATGTCTTTAGGTGCCTTTGGTTTAGGTTTCAGGGCTTCATTGCCTAAGTTACCATCATTTAGGAGAAAGAGGAAAGCACCATCTCCCAGCCTGGATGAGTCGTCAGAGATGGGCAATGTTAGTGACGATGAGGAGATCGTGCAGAGATCTGACAGCGAAGGTCCTGAGCTCGAGATCACACCAGAAGAAGAGAGGATTACCACTAGAAAGAGGGTTGTGTCGAGCAGTAGCAATAGCAGTTCTGGTAGCAGTTCCTCTAGTAGCAGTAGCAGTTCGTCCTCATCTGGCAGCGAGAGTTCTAGCTCGAGTGAGTATGAGTCTAGCTCGGACGAATCTGAATCATCTGGAAGAAGCTGTCTTGAATACTTTGACTTGGAGGATCTTGAAGTACCTATACCTTCAGGAATGACCACCCCTATTCCAAACAAAGAGGTAGACAGTTTCTCTGATGTTTCTGAAGACCTGGACTTGGAGGAACCCCAGTCCATCACGGTGCCCGATATGGAACAGATGGCTCAACCTATGGACTTGGAGCAAGAAGAGGAAAGTAAGGAATCTGAGTCTCACGTTTCTCTGGAACACTCTTATGCTGCCGCGAAACCGCCTATGGAACCAGTAATAATGGCACCAGACCTTATGGATCATGATTACATATCAGAAAGAAAGAAACAACCGCTTAAACCTATACACGAGAATCGTATTTATAAACCAGAATATTCACCGAAACGACCGCCCATCAGAAGAACGTATCCACAGAGGGATATTATTGGTGAGATGAAAGTTTTGTACGAATTTCTTACAAAGGGCATTGATGATGAAGATATCAAGTTTTTGAAAATGAGTTACGAACAGTTACTAGCCAATTGCACGGTTACCAGTTACATGCAGAATTATTGGTTGAACGATACGCATTGGGTTGATCATCCCGCCACAGAGATTCCTCCTCCTAAAAGGAGGAAAAAGGACGAAAGGGTTCATAGAACTGGATGTGCTCGGACGGAGGGCTACTACAAAGTGGACTCTAAAGAGAAAGAAAAACATCATAAGGAGCATAGCTCAGCGGTACATATGGTGTCAGATAGTGCGGAGCCCGAGGACGTCCTGAAGACATCCACCGGGAAGATGGTGGCCATCTCAAGGGAGGCCAGGAGCAACCAACGTCGTCTCTTGACTGCCTTCGGATCTGACACTGCCTCCGATCTACTCAAATTTAACGTTCTGAAATTCCGAAAGAAACACATCAGATTTGCCAAGTCGTCTATCCACGACTGGGGTCTATTCGCGATGGAGCCGATTGCGGCCGATGAGATGGTGATTGAGTACGTTGGTCAGATGATCCGGCCTGTTGTGGCAGACCTTCGCGAGCGGCAGTACGAAGCAACAGGCATTGGCAGCTCTTACCTGTTCAGGATCGACTTGGACACCATCATCGATGCTACCAAGTGTGGCAATCTCGCCAGATTCATTAACCATAGTTGCAATCCCAATTGTTACGCTAAGATTATAACGATTGATAATCATAAAAAAATAGTGATCTACTCAAAACAACAAATTAACGTTAACGAAGAAATAACCTATGATTATAAATTTCCTATCGAGGAAGAGAAAATACCTTGTCTATGTGGAGCTCAAGGATGTCGTGGTACACTCAATTAAAACATATATATATTTTTTTTCTCCAGAATTAATTTTATTTTATTTTTTTGTTTTAAAGTACATAACATTTTATTTACTCACTTTTTTTGATAGATGTTATAGACAAAAAAATGTACATAAATTCAAGTTTGTAAATATTATTTGTAAAAACAACGTTGTATATGAGTAATAGTTTTTATGAATTTTATTTTAATTTCCTCTAGTATGTTAAAATAATATTAAATTCCTTTTTTGACGAAAAACGTGACAAAACCATGAACTATTTTAGCAATAGACTCTAGAGAGTCCTATCTACCCTTATGGCTGTATTCTTGTACATATCTGTAAATATATATTTTTTTTTTTATTTAAACAAGAGCCAGTGAGGGAATTGAATGTATTTATATGAAATGTTGGTTTTTACAATGTATTATACTAAATATTAAAAAAAGAAAAAATTATCTTTATTCATTGATTTGATGAAAAACGTAATTAAGAACTCGTTAATTTCTGTTATATAGCGCCGAAACTACAACAAAAAACGTTTCTACGAAAATAAGGACATGTATATAATCAATACGACAACAGTTATGTGTTATAAAAAAAACAAGAAAAAAAACTAAGTCACTAAATGTGTTCATGTAATTATAAATTATAAGTAGTTGTATTTATATAGAACAGCTTATAAAAAAAAATTACTACATAATTTATAAAAAAAACTACAGTGTATTTCTTTCAATTTTTTTGTTATGTTTGTTTAAAAAAAATAAAATAAAAGTTTAAAAAAATTAATACCAGGCTAAATTACTTAGGGAGGATGTGTCACCTTAATGCCTGTGTCAGTTGAGGTCGCTGTCTCGTTTGTACAGCGAGCCCACAGGGTAGAACAAAATATTTTTTACAGTTCATTAGATGATAGTAATATTCTCTATTTTTTTTTCAATAATACATTTTTTTAGGCATGTGTCTTTGAAGTTTTGACAAAATCTGAGTTTCTACTTTTCTTGGTTTACGAAATATAGAAGTTATGAAATCTGTCAAAAATTTGATGTGGGGTTTTCAATGAGATTCCATGTTTTCTGAACTTCTGTTTATAAAAATGAAAATAAAAAAAATCTGTCTGTGTGTTTGTGAACACGATAACTCCCGATAGAATAAATGCATCTACATGACTTTTTTTTATGTGTATTCAGAACTCTCTAAGGACAACACATATTAATTTTCAGCGGAATCAGTCGAAAAATAAAAAAATTAACATGGACAGCTAAAATAGAAGTATTTATTTAAATAGAAGAATGTATATAATGAAGGATCTATAAAAGATGAAGAAAATAAAATCAATAAAAAAACTTTTTTTTTTTTTAAACAAGCTTTTATTTGAATGAACTAAAAAGGAATAAGTAATTAATTTTGTTACATATGATATGCTTCGTACTTATAAAGTTGAATCTGTATATATTTTTACGAAACAATATTAATTTGAAAAGTAAAAGCTTGTCGCTCACAAGCCTATTTATATATTATTTATTAGACTGAAGAGTAATTCGCAGGCGACAAGCTTTTATATTTCAAATTAATATTATTATGTATAAATATATACAGATCAACTTTATAAGCACATAGCATATCATTTGTAACAAAATTAATCACTTATTTATTCCTTTTTAGTTCATTCAAATAAAAGCTTGTTTTAGAAAAAAAAAAAATATTTATTTTTTACTCATTACTTATTTTGTTTTATAATAGATTATTCACCATTATTGTCAACTTCTGTAAATTGTATCTATATCTTACGGTTAGTGTAATGAATGCTGTAAGTATTATAATTGCCGGGTACGTATTAAAAAACACATTATTGGATGAAATATAATGACAATTTTTTTTTTTGCAAATTGTGGATATTGTCTTGCCTATTGTGATGCGATCCGGAAAACATGACTGACGTTCTTCGGTGTTAGCGTTGCCTTTAAGGCGAAAATAAATTTTAATATATATTTTGGGTTTGGTTGAATATTCACTTGATCTCGTACATTCTTGCTCACTTAACAACACGAAATACCTGAAAGTAACAAAGACTATCCTCTTCATTTCCCGATATCTGAACCTTTTTATCAGCTACACGAAGTATAGGGGAAGTTTTGTAATTGGCCCGAAATTAATGTATCGACACGAAATTTTACATGTGTATCCAGAACCCTCTAAGAACAACCCTATTGATTTTCAGCCAATGGAAAGGGGGCATTAGGGGAAGGCTTAACAAAAAAAAAAAAACTCTTAATAACTGCCGATGTAATGAATGTATCGACATAAAATGTTTATATTAAAATTCAAAACCCCATATGGATGGGACCTATTAATTTTCCGCGAAATCGGTTGAAGGGAAGAAAGACGGGTGCAGAAAAGCGGGACTCGACTTAAATTCCCTAATAACTGCCCATGTCATCAATGAAACTACACAAAATTTAGTATGAAAATTCAGAAGCCACTGTGTAAGTCAAATATTGAGTTTTAGCCCAAACGGTCAATTAGCTTTGAATAGAGCAAAAACGTAATTAAATCGTGCTGGAGAATTCACCGTCTTTTCACCCCTTTCAATACACTTTAACGAGTATACTAACCCCATAAGGATAGAGTTCAGGTTTCCAGTATGTTTCGTGTTTGCTGCTAGAACACGTCGACATTACTTAAAAAGCTGAATCTGAGTAGTGTTTCGAGAAATTTCTCTTTTTCATACATATGTAACTGCTTTGCGATTTTAATTTTTTTTTGCAGATACTATTTATATCGTTAAAAGAACAGAAAACTCAAGGATACGTTCTTCTTTTTACTGGGAACATTAGAGAAAAACAAATGCTTGTTAATTAAAGAAGTAATTTTATTATTAAGAACTTGTTTTCGAGATACAAATCCCTGAACAAAAAAGTATACTGGAATATGTTTTGTTCGATTTAACGAATAAGAAATAAGGACAAAACAGTCGCTAAAATATATATGTAAAAAAAAAACACTTGAATGGATATAAAATAAAACCTTAAAAGATATATACAAAACGTAGAATTAAGGAATGTTCTAAAATACACGTATATACAAATTTAATAAAAAGGCACAATTTTTCAAACTGTTAATTAATTAAAAAAGATAATTGTTTGTTTTCCCAAAAATAAATGTAAAGGTGTGTTTCAACAGAACATGATGGTGGTAGGGTCGTGCCAGATGAGATTGAAAGTCTTGATGGCGTCCTCAACAATCCTCTTGTTTCAACAGAACATGATGGTGCTAGGGTCGTGCCAGATGAGGTTGAAAGTCTTGGTGGCGTCCTCAACAATCCTCTTCTGTGTGTTTCAACAGAACATGATGGTGGTGGGGTCGTGCCAGATGAGATTGAAAGTCTTGATGGCGTCCTCAACAATCCTCTTGTTTCAACAGAACATGATGGTGATAGGGTTGTTCCAGATAAGGTTGAAAGTCTTGGTGGCGTCCTCAACAATCCTCTTCTGTGTGTTTCAACAGAACATGATGGTGGTAGGGTCGTGCCAGATGAGATTGAAAGTCTTGATGGCGTCCTCAACAATCCTCTTCTTTGTGTTTCAACAGAACATGATGGTGGTAGGGTCGTGCCAGATGAGATTGAAAGTCTTGATGGCGTCCTCAACAATCCTCTTCTGTGTGTTTCAACAGAACATGATGGTGGTGGGGTCGTGCCAGATGAGATTGAAAGTCTTGATGGCGTCCTCAACAATCCTCTTGTTTCAACAGAACATGATGGTGATAGGGTCGTTCCAGATAAGGTTGAAAGTCTTGGTGGCGTCCTCAACAATCCTCTTCTGTGTGTTTCAACAGAACATGATGGTGGTAGGGTCGTGCCAGATGAGATTGAAAGTCTTGATGGCGTCCTCAACAATCCTCTTCTTTGTGTTTCAACAGAACATGATGGTGGTGGGGTCGTGCCAGATGAGATTGAAAGTCTTGATGGCGTCCTCAACAATCCTCTTGTTTCAACAGAACATGATGGTGATAGGGTCGTTCCAGATAAGGTTGAAAGTCTTGGTGGCGTCCTCAACAATCCTCTTCTGTTTGTTTCAACAGAACATGATGGTGGTAGGGTCGTGCCAGATGAGATTGAAAGTCTTGATGGCGTCCTCAACAATCCTCTTCTTTGTGTTTCAACAGAACATGATGGTGGTAGGGTCGTGCCAGATGAGATTGAAAGTCTTGATGGCGTCCTCAACAATCCTCTTCTGTGTGTTTCAACAGAACATGATGGTGGTAGGGTCGTGCCAGATGAGATTGAAAGTCTTGATGGCGTCCTCAACAATCCTCTTCTTTGTGTTTCAACAGAACATGATGGTGGTAGGGTCGTGCCAGATGAGATTGAAAGTCTTGATGGCGTCCTCAACAATCCTCTTGTTTCAACAGAACATGATGGTGCTAGGGTCGTGCCAGATGAGGTTGAAAGTCTTGGTGGCGTCCTCAACAATCCTCTTCTGTGTGTTTCAACAGAACATGATGGTGGTGGGGTCGTGCCAGATGAGATTGAAAGTCTTGATGGCGTCCTCAACAATCCTCTTGTTTCAACAGAACATGATGGTGATAGGGTTGTTCCAGATAAGGTTGAAAGTCTTGGTGGCGTCCTCAACAATCCTCTTCTGTGTGTTTCAACAGAACATGATGGTGGTAGGGTCGTGCCAGATGAGATTGAAAGTCTTGATGGCGTCCTCAACAATCCTCTTCTTTGTGTTTCAACAGAACATGATGGTGGTAGGGTCGTGCCAGATGAGATTGAAAGTCTTGATGGCGTCCTCAACAATCCTCTTCTGTGTGTTTCAACAGAACATGATGGTGGTGGGGTCGTGCCAGATGAGATTGAAAGTCTTGATGGCGTCCTCAACAATCCTCTTGTTTCAACAGAACATGATGGTGATAGGGTCGTTCCAGATAAGGTTGAAAGTCTTGGTGGCGTCCTCAACAATCCTCTTCTGTGTGTTTCAACAGAACATGATGGTGGTAGGGTCGTGCCAGATGAGATTGAAAGTCTTGATGGCGTCCTCAACAATCCTCTTCTTTGTGTTTCAACAGAACATGATGGTGGTGGGGTCGTGCCAGATGAGATTGAAAGTCTTGATGGCGTCCTCAACAATCCTCTTGTTTCAACAGAACATGATGGTGATAGGGTCGTTCCAGATAAGGTTGAAAGTCTTGGTGGCGTCCTCAACAATCCTCTTCTGTTTGTTTCAACAGAACATGATGGTGGTAGGGTCGTGCCAGATGAGATTGAAAGTCTTGATGGCGTCCTCAACAATCCTCTTCTTTGTGTTTCAACAGAACATGATGGTGGTAGGGTCGTGCCAGATGAGATTGAAAGTCTTGATGGCGTCCTCAACAATCCTCTTCTGTGTGTTTCAACAGAACATGATGGTGGTAGGGTCGTGCCAGATGAGATTGAAAGTCTTGATGGCGTCCTCAACAATCCTCTTCTTTGTGTTTCAACAGAACATGATGGTGGTAGGGTCGTGCCAGATGAGATTGAAAGTCTTGATGGCGTCCTCAACAATCCTCTTGTTTCAACAGAACATGATGGTGCTAGGGTCGTGCCAGATGAGGTTGAAAGTCTTGGTGGCGTCCTCAACAATCCTCTTCTGTGTGTTTCAACAGAACATGATGGTGGTGGGGTCGTGCCAGATGAGATTGAAAGTCTTGATGGCGTCCTCAACAATCCTCTTGTTTCAACAGAACATGATGGTGATAGGGTCGTTCCAGATAAGGTTGAAAGTCTTGGTGGCGTCCTCAACAATCCTCTTCTGTGTGTTTCAACAGAACATGATGGTGGTAGGGTCGTGCCAGATGAAATTGAAAGTCTTGATGGCGTCCTCAACAATCCTCTTCTTTGTGTTTCAACAGAACATGATGGTGGTAGGGTCGTGCCAGATGAGATTGAAAGTCTTGATGGCGTCCTCAACAATCCTCTTCTGTGTGTTTCAACAGAACATGATGGTGGTGGGGTCGTGCCAGATGAGATTGAAAGTCTTGATGGCGTCCTCAACAATCCTCTTGTTTCAACAGAACATGATGGTGATAGGGTCGTTCCAGATAAGGTTGAAAGTCTTGGTGGCGTCCTCAACAATCCTCTTCTGTGTGTTTCAACAGAACATGATGGTGGTAGGGTCGTGCCAGATGAGATTGAAAGTCTTGATGGCGTCCTCAACAATCCTCTTCTTTGTGTTTCAACAGAACATGATGGTGGTGGGGTCGTGCCAGATGAGATTGAAAGTCTTGATGGCGTCCTCAACAATCCTCTTGTTTCAACAGAACATGATGGTGATAGGGTCGTTCCAGATAAGGTTGAAAGTCTTGGTGGCGTCCTCAACAATCCTCTTCTGTTTGTTTCAACAGAACATGATGGTGGTAGGGTCGTGCCAGATGAGATTGAAAGTCTTGATGGCGTCCTCAACAATCCTCTTCTTTGTGTTTCAACAGAACATGATGGTGGTAGGGTCGTGCCAGATGAGATTGAAAGTCTTGATGGCGTCCTCAACAATCCTCTTCTGTGTGTTTCAACAGAACATGATGGTGGTAGGGTCGTGCCAGATGAGATTGAAAGTCTTGATGGCGTCCTCAACAATCCTCTTCTTTGTGTTTCAACAGAACATGATGGTGGTAGGGTCGTGCCAGATGAGATTGAAAGTCTTGATGGCGTCCTCAACAAACCTCTTCTTTGTGTTTCAACAGAACATGATGGTGGTAGGGTCGTTCCAGATAAGGTTGAAAGTCTTGGTGGCGTCCTCAACAATCCTCTTCTGTTTCAACAGAACATGACGGTGGTAGGGTCGTGCCAGATGAGGTTGAAAGTCTTGATGGCGTCCTCAACAATCCTCTTCTGCGAGGTGACCACCAGGTTGTCCCAGTTGCCATACATCCCTTGTACTGTCCAATTAACCGAACCTGTCATCACTTTCCAACCATCGATGATGGCGATTTTACTGTGCATATGGTAATTGAGTAATGGGATTTTTACTTGAATTCCTGAAATAAAAAAAAAAAAATAAAATTACTCAAAGAAAAAATTAAAGACTAATGAATTAAACTTGCAAGAAGTAACTGAGCACAACTATCGTGAACATCTTATTTATTTATGAAGAAAACAATCGATATAGTTAGTTATGATGATTCATGCCCGGGCTTCTAACTACTAGGTCATATCGCCTACTAGCAGAAAGCGTCACTCTGGTGGACATTAACAGATTTTACTGTGAGAGTCCTAAATTTTTATTCACCTAGGGTATCGGTCTTTAACTAGTTACCTGACATCATACACGCTCGGACCATCGCTCAAATTCCCATCCGAAGGAGTTTCGAACCTATGATCTTGAGCTTACCACTGAGCTACAGGCGCCTTAACAATCGATATAATATATAATTAATGTATAGACCTATGTTGAAAATGTGAATCAGAAAGAGAGCTAATTGTCGTTCTCTCTTGATTTTCACATACTGACATTGCCGTGTGTGTACATTCTGAACAGTCGGATTACCTCCAGGAGTAGCGATATCGCAGAACACCCTGTACGTATGATTATATATATACATATTTTCATTATAATATATTGTGTACTTATTATTTATTATCAATTAGGGCAGGATTGACCAAGGATGTAATAGAAAAGAGAGATGAGACTTGTGGTCGATAAAAAGAAACTATATAGTAGAATTACTGCCAACCTTTTGGCATGTGTGCCTTCTTCAGGGCCTGTATTGACAAATATATGTTACGGGTAAAGTTAGATTAACGGTTAAACCTAGGATTACCCGGGTAAACTGCGTAGTACCCGCTGCCGCTTGGTTAAAGTTGGGTATACTAATAATGACAAGGCCATTAGTGGACGTATGTTCCACTATAAAGATTAGGTACTTATTAATTAGCTCGACCACACCTCAATTTCCATTGTTGTAAGCTGTCTAACAGCGATAATCATTCATATGGGTACATAAATTCCTAGAACAAACATAAATCGAAATATTACAAAATTTGGGGGCGTATTTGCCGGCGTGACGATATATCTGCCCCTCCCGTCATTCCTATATTTGAAGTAGTACAGGTTCTAGCTTTAACATATACTTTACCCGGGTAAAGCCCGAAACGTGAACTATTTCAATTATATTTCGGACTTTAACCAAGCGTCAGCGGGTAATACTATGTTTACCCGGGTAATCCTAGGTTTAACCGTTAATCTAAATTTACCCGTAGCATATACATTATCACTGTCTCGAAACTAAGTATGATGAAATCAACAAAAAAACATTTTAATTATTTACATCAAAACAAACTAAAATATTATATCTAAACACAAACACTTGTATCGAGCGATTAAAAAAATAATAATTCAACTAAAGACAAACAATTAATATAATATCCAAACAAAAACAACACCCTGAGAGAACAGAAGTTATCAAATAAAATAAATTATAATATTCAAACACAATATGATGTCAAAATTATACATAATATTTTGTTTTGTTTAAATATTATAATTTATTTTATTTGATAACTTCTGTTCTCTCAGGGTTTTGTTATGATGTAAATAATTTAAATGCTATTTTGTTGAATTAGTCACATTTAGTTTTATTGTCAAACTTTACTGAAATCTAGCATATATACTCACTAATAATCTATATATGTCAAAAGAAGCCCTGAAGAAGGCACACTCCGAGTGCGGTAGAAACTCTACAAATTCGTTTTTATCGAACACAAGGCTCATCTCTCCTTGTTTATCGTACATACAAATCGTTTATTTATTTATTATAAAAACAAAATGTACTCTATCACGAATAACCGTTAGTTAGTTATTATGACTCATGCCCGGGCTTATATGAGGTCATATCGCCTACTACCAGAGCGCTCTTTCGTCACTCTGGTGGACATGAGCCCGACTCTACTGTGGGAGTCCTAAATTTTGCCTACCCTAAATTTTTATTCACCTAGGGCAGGGGTCTTTAACGAGTACCTGACATCGTACAGGCTCGGGACCATCGCTTAACGGCCCATCCGAAGGACGGCGTGCTTAAGTTTATTTACCTCCCAGATAAAATAAACTAAGGGCCTCGGCCGGGTTTCGAACCCACGACCTTGAGCTCAGAAGGCAAGCACGCATACCACTGAGCTACCGGCGCCCTCTCACGAATAACATTAGTTTATTTAAATTTCTTGCTATTATACATTATATTTTTTTAAATGTTAATAAGGGCAGAACTACCCTCCTTCGTGCAGGACTATCCTCCTGGGGGACGGGGAGTCAGAATTGTTTAAATATGCCACTTAAATTTTTGAACTTAGTGCTCAATACTTCTGCCCACGGCTCTTTCGGTGGGAGTGACCAACTGTGGAAAACCAGGTGATTATCATGCAACTCGTGAGGAATAACCTCATATGATGATTACACAATAGATGGGTATATTTAAATCATATGAGGCAAAATTAGATATTGGTGAGAAAGTAGGAGGAAACACAGAACTCTAAGCAGACTAAAAAAAAAAAGTTGTCGGTGAATCACCAGTTATGTACTTCCCCAGCAAGAATTAATCAATTACGTTTTTGCTCTCCCTTCAAATTCAACTGATCGATTGGGCTAAAACTCAATATTTGACTTACATAGTGGCTTCTGAATCCTCATACTAAATTATGTGTCGATACATTCATTACATCGACCGTTATTGGGAATTTTGAGTTGAGCCCCCTCGCCCCTTTGGTGTTGTCCTTAAAGGGCTTTGAATATACATATGAAATTCTGTGTCAATAAATTTATTACAAAGGCAGTTATTAGAGTTTTTGTATTAAGCCTCCCCCCCCCTAATCCCCCTTTCAATTTGGCTGAAAATAAATAGGTGTCGTCCTTAGAGGGTTCTGGAAACACATAAAATTTCGTGTCGATACATTCATCCTACCGGGATTTATGTTCACGGAATCATTTTTTATTTTATTTTTGGAATCA
Organism: Aradus depressus; assembly: GCA_963662175.1. Lineage (NCBI taxonomy): Eukaryota > Metazoa > Arthropoda > Insecta > Hemiptera > Aradidae > Aradus > Aradus depressus. The sequence continues at coordinate 35,153,525 of OY759220.1, forward strand.
GGTCGGCAAACATGAATTCCGTTGAGAACTCCGCATCGAATTTCTGATCAATTACATAACATCCCCTATACTTCGTATATACTCTATAATAGAGTCAGAGTTGGGCTTTGTCATTAATATTTTCAATAGATTGACGAATCAAACTAAAAAGTTAGTGATTATTTTAGTTATGACTAAATCAATCACGATTGATAGTTTAGCGTTAGTCACTACTAAAATCGAGTAATCATTAGTTATTAGTTTTAGTTTGTATTAATTTTTTAACTAAAAAGATATTTTTCGTATTTGAAAACGAGGCAATAAAATATTATCCAGAAAATGAACCGACCTTGTACCTTCTAGTAACTACTGACCTGACAGATCGCAATACAATTTTAAACTCTTAAAAATTACTCAAGTTATTTTAATTTAAAATAAGCCTTATCTTATAGGTAATTAGGTACTTTTCTGTTTATTAGCACTTTGTATCGCTGTTTGTGTCACTACCTGGAGAGGGTCTACTGTATTGATACAAAGCATTGTTAGCTACAGAGCCTATGCCGTCATCGGGGCCAGTTGAAAGAATGTTTTCCTATGCTACTATGACCAACTCACCGAAATCACACAAACTATCTGATGAGATGTTTGGTAAGAGACGTCATGAAAAGCAATTTAAATATAATGAATCGTAAACATTGACGGTTTGATTATATGTGCTGTACTAGTAAAAGAATAAATAAATAAAAAATATTGTTATTTGCATACCATGTATGAATGACTAATAAAACAATAAACCATTTGTCTAATTTAATAATTCGTTTACTTTACAATTTCCTCGACATTAGTATTTCAATTAAATTATCAATCAAAATCATTATTTCAATTTTTTATACGACTAAAACTAATTCAATCGTCAGTTAAACTAATTACGTTTGTTTTAGTTTTTAATCGTCAATCAAACTAAATTTTTGCCAACACTGAATAGAGGGCACTGGTACTCGTTAAAGACCCCCTAACCCTAGGTGAATAAAAATTTAGAGTAAGCAAAATTTTGAATTTTTGGGCTCATGTCGACCAGAGCATGAAAAGAGCGCTCTAGGCGATATGACCTGGAAGTTAAAAACCGGGCATGAGGAAGTGAAAACCAAACCGAAATTTTCCTTGAGTTACCAATGAGAGGCAGGACCGAACACTGTCTCACCTCAGGACCGAACACTGTCTCACCTTGTCAACAAAACACAATTTTACGTTTTTATTCTACTTACCGTGTTGGTTAATAATTCTAACTTGGGATCCTTTATTAGTTGACATTTCGTTATCACAGACAACCCTCACTTTAACACCTCTCTTGTGAGCGTCCACAATACAGTTGGCAATCTCCAGGCTGGTTAGAAGGTGAATACAGACATCCAGGGACTTACGGCAGCTCTCCAGACAGTCCATTATGTATCTAAAACATCACCAACCAATGTAAATATTAGTTTGAAAATAATATAAATAAGTTTTTATTTTATTTCAATTATAGTACACTGAAAAGTGGAAAATAAACGTTTCTGCAGGCGATCTGAAATGAATAGGAATAATAATATATCAAATAAATTAATCAATAAACATACATAGCCGAAAAACCGGTAGTCACAGTTAACGTGGTCCGTAGATCGGTACTAATGAATCCCGGAGGTTTTGAAAACTGACATAATTGCAGAGATATTGTGAAATAATTCAAATGGACTTGAAAAATAAAATAAAACTGGTTTATTTAATATGTTGTCTAATTTCACAAATTCGATCTGAATCTTGCCAATAGATATATTTATATAATTTACAGTATAATAATTTTAATTAAGTTGTAACTGGAACCAATTATTTTTGATTTGTTAATGTTATATTATTCGCCTGTTCATTGTTAATGCTTTATACCTAGATCTTAGAAGGGGTCACACATTTGAAATATGGGGACCGCCTTGTCATAAAATATCTCACGGCTTGACAATTTAGCTTAGTTAGGAATGTCTGACGTCATGGGGAACACCAGTAGGGAGGGTAATGGGTTCCTCGAGAGGCTGACATTCTGAAAATTAACTTAGTCTTATCTCTTATGCTTTTGGCTGAGGATGGTAGAAATACCGAAAGTACTCCCATGTATATATAGTTAGTGAAATTAGACAACATATTGTGATGTACACTACGGAACATTTTTTTAATGAATATTTTAATGAAAAGAGGTAATTTTTTTTATTATAATCTAATATCATATATATATATTAGATATATATCAAGGTGTTTGAGAAACAAAACAAGAAAACATATAAAAAACAGCTGTGAAATAGTGTAAAAAATGTAATGGAGTCGTGAGCTAGCTCTTAAACGGTGCAATGTGTTTTGATATGTTTTAAATAAAATGAAGTTGAACAATTAGATGAAAGTTGACTGGGGTGGAATTAAAGTGAAGAGTTGACGGGGTCTGGTTTTTGTGGTAGAGGCGTCGAGAAGGTACAATTAATAAAATATATTTTTCAATATGCCCAAATAAAAAAAGAAATAGTTTTTTTTAAGTATTAATTTAATGTTTTTGTGCCATTGTAAATTTTTGTTTTGTTTGTTCAAATAAGTTTTTTTTAAATTTAAATATGTAAATATAGATAATAACCCAATTATTTGTCCTCTTCAAATTCTATCCTATTCATCTTCCCTGTTGTCCCAGTAGTATCATTTAAAAAACCTTTGGATTAGAAATTAATATTATTTAAAATTATTTAAAAATTGGTATCTCTTTGTGAATCCAAGTGTAAAGTTTGTTTAATTGAATTTTTTTTGTTGTTGTATACGTGTACTTTCTTAAAAATTGCACGTCTTAAATTATTGATAATATTTTTTTAGGGCAATTTTCGGCAAACTACTGTAGAAATCAAAATTTAAATAAACAAAAGAGATCAAATTTCTACAGGAAATGTGGTAGCAATCAAGATATTATCACATTTTTGGCATATCCCTTGTGTGGACGATTTTCGCCACAAAGCCCCATCATATTTTGGCAAAACCTTGATGGGAGAATTTTTTTATATTAATTAAAGTAGGGAAATAGGTTGAAAAAGATGAAAAGGATAGAATAGAGACAAATAAGGGTTACATTTAATTTTGAGAAATAATTTTTTTTTTTGCCAACTTCAAAAGAAGGTTACTATTTTATATAACATTGTTTTTGTTTAGTAATTATATATTTAGTAAAGTAAGAAAATGCCAATTACCAGAGGACTAGCGAGAAGATTAGAGGAGGAAAGTAGAGAGGAAGGGTCAAGTTCGGAGGAAAGATCCGATATGGAGTTATCGGAAGATAGAGAAAGGGAGACTCCAGCCGCAATGGAGTCCATGCAGGGTACAGGTGAGGAGTCGCAAGGGGAGGGGGTAAATAAAGATAAAGAAAAAGAGGGCATTGCTGCTCCTGATATGGAATGGCTCCGTGTTGTGTTGACAAAGTTAACTGGGGAAATGGGAAATTTAAGGGGGGATATTGGAAACATGAATCAAAAAATAGAAGAACGGGGTAGAAATTTAAGGGGGGATATTGGAAATATCAATCAAAAAATAGAAGAACAGGGTAGAAATTTAAGGGGGGATATTGGAAATATCAATCAAAAAATAGAAGAACAGGGTAGAAATTTAAGGGGGGATATGAATCAAAAAATGGAAGAGCAAAGTAATAAATTAGGAAATTTAGAGACAAATTTAAAAAGGGAAATGGGGGACAAATTAGGAAAATTAGAGACAAATTTAAGAGGCGATATAAAAAATTTAGAAGTTAAATTAAATAAAAATATGGACAATTTGAAGGACCAGATAGAGAATTTGCAGAAAGATAAACAATGTTTAGGAAATCGAATAGATAAAGCAGGAGAAAACTTAGAAAAGCACTTAAATCAAAAAATTAACAAGTTGGATGAAGGGAATTCTGAAGTAGAAAAAGAGGTTCTTATTATTGACAGTCAGTCACAAGTTGATGAAGTAGAAGGAACAGAGAATAACAGTGGGGAGGAACAGACCCAAATTTTAGAGAAAGAGGTGGAGGAAGAGAGTCAAAATGTAGAAAAATTAGTATTAAGTGAAATTCAAGAAAATAGGATGAATGTTGATGTGGATGGACAGAGTGAAAGGAACATTTGGATGTTATTAGACAAAACAAACGAACAGACTGAGGACAACAAACAAAAGACCAATTTTAATTTTAAAGAAAATATAGTTAAAACTTACAGACAAACTGGAAACAGAAAGGAGGTTAATAAAAGACATAAGAACAATTTTAAAAAAAGAGTAAGAGAATTTAAACAGGTATCAAGGACAAAATTAACACTGAGCAAATATTTAGAAAAGGGGGAGGGGATTTTTAAAGACATAATTCGCCGGGGCATCCGGAAAAAGATAAAATTAAATTTGGGCTTTGCAATATAATTGCATTAGCCACTTTTTATAGTGAACCTATTTTTTTTTGCAACTCGGATGAGTTTGAGGAAATGACTGACAGACTAACATGACAGAATTAGGATCAATTTAAAATATGACGAAGTGACATTGGACTAATATAATAGTATGAATGATACATTTATTTTTGGATGAGAGAATTTTGGTACATGAAGAGTATGGATGAATTTTGGTATAGTTCTGTGTTTAAAGTAATTAGGAATTATATTTTTTTTTAGGATTAGATTATATGTTAGGATCAGTATAAAATTATCTGAGAATTATATTTAAGGATTAGTCACCCAAATTTAATATGTGAAAGTTTTTTATTTAGAAGTTACTTATTAATAATGATTATTGAAAATTAAAACATATACATATAACTGACTGATTTTGAACGAACATAATATGGAAGAAGATAGATTTTTTTTATTATATTTTTTATTACAAATGTTAGAAAGATAAAATCAGCAGGCTGAGAGATGCCTAGATCTCTTTGGAGACATGACGAACTTCCTGAGGCCGAGTCAAGGGGACAGATTTTCTGTTTCGGAACTGTTCAGCTAGGATACCGGACGTGACTAAATCATAATAATATTATAAATTAGAAAGACGAACGAAAATGTATAGAAGCCTTGAAAGGATAATATATTATATAAATTGTATGTATGCATAGGTTAGTAAATTTTTGTTATTATAAATTCTATTATTTAGACAATTTCATTTATTATTCTGAGTAACATGTTTTTCTACGTAAATTTGTTTAATAGAGAGAGTAGATGAGAAGAGTTGTAGGAGCACATTATATAACTTTAGGAATAGGAACAAACAAAGGGTAATATTAAATAGAGAAGTTTTGAATTAATTGCTGATGACATTCTTTTAGACGTCGGGATTATATAGATTTGTTTTGGGAGAAATTATTTTTTTTAATCCTAGTAAGAGCTAGTGATTAATTGGAGATTTATATTTTTTTTGATCTGCGAGAGATGATTTTTTTTGTGTCGACTAGAAAGAACTAGCGATATATATAGGAGATTTATGATGTAGTGTTGGTTGCCTACCTGAGATAGGAGGAACCGTATTTTTGCTACGTCAACGATGAAGTTATTATTATTAGGGAGTTATTAGTAGAGAAGGAAGTTGAAGTAAAAATATATGTGAGATACATTTTTTTTTAGTTAGGAAGTAAGAAGGACGTCTCAAAGAATTTAATACCTCAAAAGACAAGTACTATATATATATATTAAATAAATTAAATTTGTATTCCTTATTACCCGGCGTGAGGCCTAATTTTGATTGTTAAGTAATATTTTGGAAGTGTGATGAAGTAAATAAAAAAGGATTTATTTAATTTTTATTTCAAGTAAATTTTTTTATATACAATCTTTTTATATAATTATTTTGAATACATACAAATGTTATATTGATGGTAAAGGCGGAAAGTAAAATTAATTGGCAATTTCTTAAATCTGCATCCAACTTGATTATTTCCGAACTTAATTTCACGACTATGACTGAACCTGTAAATATGTAAAAAAAAAAAAAATTTAGTATTATGTTATTTTTTTTTATGTTCAATTAGTTCCAATTTTTATAAATTTAAGTTAACATTTTCTTTAGGTTAAGGATTAATTGTAAATTTTTAGATTAATATTTGTTTTTGTTTATTAGAAATTAGGTACGTATATATATAAGTTTAATAATTGTAAATAGTTATAAAAAAATAAAAATGGGCATATATGTATAAAAAGAGCGTCGAATTGGGCATATAAAAAATAAAAATAAATCAGTGAGTGTAAGTGAGAGAGAGACTTCGATACATCGTTGAGCAATGAGTTGAAGACACCAAGGAGCCAGCCAACATGTGCGTTATAGGAGGAAGCTAATCTACCTGTGTATTGGAGGAAGATCCATCTGTGTATTGAAGGAGGAAGTTTATCATGTGGATTCGAGGAAGAAGCTAATCAACCTGTGTGTAGGAAGAAATTAAATCTGAAAGAACTTATATAAAAAAAAAAAAAAAAAATTTTTGTGAACAAACATTTTTTTTTTAAAAAGAAGGAAAAGGCAAATGTGATGTACACTACGGAACATTTTTTTAATGAATATTTTAATGAAAAGAGGTAATTTTTTTTATTATAATCTAATATCATATATATATTAGATATATATCAAGGTGTTTGAGAAACAAAACAAGAAAACATATAAAAAACAGCTGTGAAATAGTGTAAAAAATGTAATGGAGTCGTGAGCTAGCTCTTAAACGGTGCAATGTGTTTTGATATGTTTTAAATAAAATGAAGTTGAACAATTAGATGAAAGTTGACTGGGGTGGAATTAAAGTGAAGAGTTGACGGGGTCTGGTTTTTGTGGTAGAGGCGTCGAGAAGGTACAATTAATAAAATATATTTTTCAATATGCCCAAATAAAAAAAGAAATAGTTTTTTTTAAGTATTAATTTAATGTTTTTGTGCCATTGTAAATTTTTGTTTTGTTTGTTCAAATAAGTTTTTTTTAAATTTAAATATGTAAATATAGATAATAACCCAATTATTTGTCCTCTTCAAATTCTATCCTATTCATCTTCCCTGTTGTCCCAGTAGTATCATTTAAAAAACCTTTGGATTAGAAATTAATATTATTTAAAATTATTTAAAAATTGGTATCTCTTTGTGAATCCAAGTGTAAAGTTTGTTTAATTGAATTTTTTTTGTTGTTGTATACGTGTACTTTCTTAAAAATTGCACGTCTTAAATTATTGATAATATTTTTTTAGGGCAATTTTCGGCAAACTACTGTAGAAATCAAAATTTAAATAAACAAAAGAGATCAAATTTCTACAGGAAATGTGGTAGCAATCAAGATATTATCACAATATTAAATAAACCAGTTTTATTTTATTTTTCAAGTCCACCCGGAGGTTTTGCAAGGTACGAGGCGTTACACATGTGAACTCGAGGTCTTAACATCCAAAAACTAATGAATGGCCTTTGTGAACGGGCGGTCAGGACTTTTATGAGGCGTTTTACCCCATCTCGCAAAGCTGGAATGAATCTACATTAAGGCCTGCAGGATTTCTTGTTTTCTTACCGCAACTCGCCTCAGTCAGACAACCGGCAGAACGCCGTCTGAGTTACTACTCGGAAGACGATTAAGGACAGAGCTGGATCTGATAAAAGAGGCTCGGGTGAAGCAGAAACTCTACCATGACCAAAAAGCTAAAGTATGAACGTTTGAAAGGGTAGACACGAGTGGGGGTTTTGAATCCTTCAGGGAAAGGGTACAGACGAGGGAGGGTGCTGAAGAAGACTGGAGTGTCTTCCTACCTAGTGGAGTGCAGGAGGCCCGGCTTTGGCTGGATCACGGCACCAGCCTCCAGGCTCAGAGGACCGAGGAGATTTTGGGAATTCGTTTATATAATTTGAATATTCAAATAATATGTTTTTCTAAATTATGTTAAATACATTACAATTAACATATGTCCGGAAAATATCTTGAAAATAAAGTCAGTTGTTGTCTGAACCTTTTTGCACAAAGGTGAATATATCCAAGTGAGATGTAGGCCCACGGGGGCGCTCAGGTCAGATGTAACTCTGTCATTTCGAAGAGACTTGTTCTATACTTTGATAAATCTGTGTCTCCACCAAGAATACATTTAAAGTTAGCTAATAATTAATATAATTAGTTACCATCAGATTGCTCCATCTCTGCGTCCAAGTCAACATCCTGTGTTTTCTTGGCTTTCTTCAGAAATGCGATGTTCTCCTCGAGCTCCTTCCACTGTTCCTCTGAGATGGTTTTCCTCTTCCGTTTCTTCCTCGTCTTTCCATCATCCAACAACTTCTGCTTTTTTGCAGCTTTCCTTTTCCGTTTTTCTTTTCTCTCTTCCTTATTCTGTTTCGATATAGACCATGGTTCAGATTTTGGTTTCTTTTTGATTTCTTTCCCAGGCCAAACTCCAGTCTCTTTGAATTTTTCCAATTTGACCAGTCTCGATGCTTCTTTCTGTTTGTCTTTATATTCAATTGTATTATAGTCAATATCAACTGAGTCAAATTGAATTTTTAAACTTTTCAATTCGGGCATTTTGGGAAGTTTTAATAGTCCAAACGAAGTAGCAAGTCCACCAAAGTCGAGATCTTTATCTCGTAAAATGAAATTACACTCATGATTCTTATAAGCTCTTAAATATGAGACAAATGCACGATTCGCTTTATCGAAATATGCGCGATCATTCGTCTGAAGGTTTGTCGCAACTTTCTTCACCATTGTCATGTCTTTTTGACAGTCAATACTTTCATATTCTTCAAGACAAACTTTTTGATTTCTCTGTATAAAATCGACGTAGGCATCTTCACTGGGCATCAGGAGTGTGAGCGCTGAGCCCATATGTCCTATCCTCGCAGTTCGGCCACATCGATGCACAAAAGCTGACACGGACGTTGGAGGGTCAAACTGAACAACCCAATTGACATCCGGGATATCAATACCCCTTTCCATTATATCAGTACACAGTAAAACACCAGATGAACTTCTGCGAAAATTTTCTAAAACTTTTTGTCGTTTGTTTCTCATTTTCCCATGAATTGGGAAAAAATGAAAATTGGGAAGAAGTTTCACCAACAATGATGCAAAATAGTCTACACAAGCACAAGTTAAAAAGAATATAATATATTTTTCTTCAGGACCCAATTTTTTCAAAAATTTCATAGCATAAACAAGTTTTTCATTGGGTTGACATATTTTATAAAAATTTGTCAATTCTTTTGGAGTTGATATGGTTAACACTTCATTACTTTGTTTCTGTTTCACAGCAACTATTACAGGATTTCTGAGTCCAGACCGGACAAGAAGTTCCAACTGCCGTGTTTGTGTAGCAGAAAAAAGACTAGTTCTCCTTTGTTTCGGTAAATACGCTAAAATGATATTCAACGATTTTTCAAAACCAAGCTCCAACAGACGGTCAGCTTCATCCAAAACTAGCATTTCTAAAGACTTTAGCGCTTTATGTAATAAACAGCAACCACGATCCAAAATATCTTCTAATCTTCCTGGAGTTGCTATAATAATATTAGCACCCAAATTGGTCAAGTTATCTATCTCTTCTAAAATATCAGTTCCACCTATAATTAGAGCTTGTTTTAGAGGACTTTCCATATGTTCAAGAAAATTAGCCAATACAGTGCTTGTCTGAACAGCTAATTCACGTGTTGGGGATATAACAAGTCCACCTACCTCAAATTTCTTCCACTTCTCTGGTCGTCTTGTCATTCTTTCAAGAAGCGGTATCAGAAAGGCTAATGTTTTACCACTTCCAGTCACTGCTTCCGCTGCTACATCTTTATTTTGAAGAAGTAAAGGGATGCAAGATGCTTGCACGGGAGTCATTTGAGTGAAATTTAGAGTTTTCAACGTCTTCATCACAAAATCACTCAAAGGTGGATTTAATTTTTCCCATTCGGTAAACATGATTGAAGTTTATTTGATAAAAAAAAAAGTAATAATAAATTACAAATATACAACCAATAAAAGCATTCGGAAACTCTTAAATTATAATGGTTAAAACACGAACTAAAAATCTGCAAAGACACGCATGGAGCATTCTAGCCTAATGTTCAAAACCTTTCACTCTTATAACCCCTCTCCATTTCACAACCAAATTTATTTTCGTCTGTGAAGAAAGAAATTATTCTTCAGCATGATCGTTAATAATATTTTATTAAAAATAATAATCAATAGGATTAGAAACCCCAAATTAACGTAAATCAATTATTTTCTAATACCTGTGTGATAATGATTACAATACATCGATTAAAAAAAACAGCGAAATAAAATTAAAAAAAAAAAAAAAAAAATTACGTGAAAATAATAACGAATAGACTCTGGTTATTTAAATTTGTTATTTTTTTTAATTGTCATTTTAATGTACATCAGATCTCAAACATTTTCCTTAGGCCGTGGGGTTTACATTTGATATCAAAATGGCAATGGACAAAGTTAGAAAACAGCTGGGATATCAAAACAAATTTACTAACGGAGACTTCTTGAAACAGGTGAAAAAGTTGCAACTTAACTGGTGTAAATTCGTGTAATTAGCTTTTGTAAGTTTATTCGAATAACAATGGCGGATCGATTAACCCAACTGCAAGACACAGTCAACCAACAGGCAGAGTTCTTCTGCAACAGTATAGGCATCTTACAGCAGTTTTCTACACCAAGTAAATTTGCTGGATTCGATAGGTCTGGAAGTCAAACCCCACAACAGCAAGATGATTATGCCCAATTGTTTGCAACATTGATAACCCGTTGTGCCAAGGATATTGATGCACTGATTGAATCTTTACCCAGTGATGAGTCTTCAAATGATCTTCAACTTCAGTGTTTACGAAGATTAGAACAAGAAAATCAAGAAGCAGCAGAACGTCTAGAAGAAGTGGTACGACGAGGTGAAATATTATGGGAACAAGTGCAAGCTTCTCTGACCGATATTGCTCAGAGCCAACTTGAGATGCAACATTTAACAGCAAAATCAAACAACACCAATGGAAGGGCTAGTAGTTATAACGGTAATTGAACTCTTCAATTCTTATCAAATTGGAAAAAAAAAGTTTTTATTGTAAATATCCCATAAAATAAATATTCATGAATACAGCATATACAATTTTTTTAACCCTTTAAAATTCAGTTATACTTACTGTAGTTTTTAAGAGTCAAAGGAAACAGAACCTTTCTAAAAATAATTAATTTAGTTTTTGTGTAAAGAGATCCCTTATTTATATATAATATATTATTACAGCATCAGGAATTACAGACGTTCCGGGGAGCACTCGCATCATCAGTATCTATAATACGTGTTCTTTATGTTATTCCTTCAGTCTATCAGAATCTTCCTTTTTTAGAACATATTTATTGAGACCGACTTACGTATTTAAACATCTAGTCAAAACTTGCTATTTTTTTGAGAAGGCAAAAATACATAAGGGAATTTATGCTGAAATAATATATTATAAATTAATTATGTTGGACAGAAGGTTCTGAGATAAGTTTACACTGTTGCGATTCTTTAGTTTATTAAACAGAAACTTAAGATAGATGCGTGCTCACAATTCAGGATTTGTAAGGCTTAATTAGAAGACAATTTGGTTTGGGCATATTCCATACAAATTATATCAATGCCAAACAAACTACTCAATAATGATTCTGGAGTAGCGTTTGAATTACTTAATTTGTTTTTTAAAAACACTAGGGGGCATACGACTACACAGACTGAAAAAATGTTACATTTTGGTAAGAATATTTTCTTTTCAAAATATTGAAAATTGTTAGAGTAATTTTTTTAGTGTGAGAAAAAATAGACGCCCTTCCATTTTCGGGTCTATTTAAAATCAGAGTTTCATCAAATCGAACATTGGGAAAGAGATCGTGACATCTGGTACAACAAAACTTAGTTCTCGACAGATATTACAACTTTCTTTCCCCTTATTGTTAGTTCACCTGTTTTCTATCCGGTGATGCACTGAATAAAAGAAAACTAGCTCACGTAATTATAAACTGACATCCAGGATCATTTCAATTTTTTTAAAGATATGGTCCAGATAGTAAAACTATCACACAAAACTCGGCAATTGCTCTACATAGACTAATTCATCTGAAAAGGCAAGGAGAACTGAAAGTCTAAACTTCTGTCAATAGTAAATCTTAGTAAAGTGAGGGAAGTAATTACTCAATTAATAATGACATGTAAATCTTGGAATAAGTTAAAAAATGCATTTTTACCTTAATTTCCTGTAAGGGCAATCACCTTTCAAACACATTTCCTTTTTATAAACGTGCTTCTCACAATCTCCTGGTCCAGAGGCTCGAAAGAAAAGTGCGTCATTCGTTAAAGCATTCTGCTTTCTTGCCATTTCATCTATTTCGTACATTACTCTTCGATGTTGTAAATATTTATACACAGTATAAGCTACAACGGTTCCCATATTAAAAATGATAACTTCCTTGAACTTTTCCATAATGAAAAACTAAAGAAGAAAAAAAACTTTACGGTAAATAAATTGCGAAACAGAAGATGGGACAGAATTTAAACCGCCGGATATTTTGAAGTTGTAACCTGTCATGTCTTTGAGTCTATAAATTAGGGATGGGTATCGATTAACCGATTAATCGAAATAATGTTCTAGTAAAATAATCTGTGTTTTTTTAATCGATGTCATCTGGGTTTGATTAATCGGATAATCGATGATTATTTAACGATTAATAAATTTTTAATTAAAATTACAACTCTTCCGAAAACAGGAGAAAAAAAAGAAAAATGAATTAATTATATATATATTATCCGAAGTGCAACTCGCCTAAAAAAGTGGGAGGAGACTATCGTATCGACTATCGATACAACACAGTGACTCTGTGGTGAACTGGTGATAAGTAAAAAGTAACCTTCTAATAGTTCTACTTCTAATTTCTAATCATTTGTGTTTTGTCATTTGTGAGTTGTGATTGACTGATTGTATTAACTTTTTTGTGAGTTCGATTAATCGATCATTTACCCAAAATTAATAAGTATATCGATTAATTAGTAGAAAATAATAATCTATGTCATTAATCTATGTTTTGTTGGTCGATACCCATCCCTACTATAAATCAGGGTCACCTGATTACTATACCCACACTTGAGTACAAGATTGGCCAACTTCTCAAGTAAGCAGTAAACTGTGACGTACCACTAGGACAACCAAGCCCGCCTAATTCAAACAGTTAAGCTACTGAACGTAGATAGATGATCCATAAGTTTCGTTGCATACTTGATTGGGTAGCCAGGGATCCCCGGGTAGCTCACTTGGTAGTTATGCCTGAGTACCTAACTCTCGGTATTTTCCGATTTTAGCCGTAAATATTTATTTTTATTCTTCGTATAAGAAAATAACCATTTTTCTAAATTCTGAACTGTTTTTAAGTACTCTTCTCTATTCCGTATTAATAAACCGTTTCCTGCAAGCTATTCTGCCATGTTTTCTGGAGTCCATTGGTACTCTCACTTACCTTACTGCCTTCTTCTTCATTTCACCTACTAGTTTTAATAGATTTAACGTGAATTTTGCTTTGGTTTTTCGTAGCTATTTTGCAATCCTTTCTCCTCTAATAATTTCGGCCGATTTAATTAACTAATTTTGATATGCTGATTTATTGTATCGGAGATCTGATTACAAGACGTTACACATATGAACTTTCAAATTGAAAAATCACAACTCTAATCCTCAGTTTAGTCAAAGACTTTCCTCAAGACTTTTCCTTCCAATCTAGTTTTTTAATTGAATAGAAGGGTCACCGGGGGAACACTACTGAATATCAAAAGGTTCATACCGCAATAAAAAAAAAAAAAAATGTTTATTATGTCAGATTTAAATTAACTTATTGAAGGTCATAAAAATGGCAAATAATAAAGAATAACTCGTAACTTAAACATTTTGTAATTTAACTGCGAGAAAAGTGCTTTATAAAAACTGTCAGTATGAAGTAGTCATAAAGTTAGAATTAAGAGACTGAAGTGTTCTGGAACACGTCACATACTACTGATTACTTGAGAAGTGAGCCAACCTGTATAGTCAAGTGATCTTGGTCATTGCCTATTTGATCAACCTTGTTGTGAACGTACATTTTTTTTATGACAATACACAGATCCTTGAGTTTCTTTTAGGAATTTACCTTACATTAATGTAATTGTTGTGATTTGTAACACCAGTTAGTTTGCAATTTTCTGATTTGACTATAGAGGTAGAAAGGGTAATGTCAGTAGTTCCTTCTTACCTCCTAGTACACCCTTATCTTTGCCCAATTTCCAATACACTCCAAAACTAAACGATAAGCTGATCGCTTAAAATATTATTATTGAATTACTTGATATTAACATGCATAATGCAGATACAGAACGAAATTATTTTAAAAATATGAATATTCAATTTATTGTATTTCAACGAATATGATAGTTCCTTATTAAATTTAGTTTCCGGTTTTAATTTTCAAATTAATATTCATATTTACCGCTTGTCTATCTAACCAATTAATTATACCTTGAATACTGGAACTCACCGTGTTACATTGGACAGGTTATTTTTTGTTCCATTTTGGAGGTTATTTTTTTTCTTTCGCTTTCTCGGTACTATTTGTCATTTTTACATACCATTATTTCAGAATGAGCCAAACCGTTTACGGTAAAGGATGTAAGTATACGTTTTTGCTTTCAAAGTCTATTTACGTTCAATATTTAAACTGCTATTATCATTTGGCTGTCTGGCTTTCTCATATAGCTGCACTTTTATAAATATTGATATGTCGAATTGTCTAATTCAATTTTCGCACAACTTATTTTGTTTGATAACAATGACAATCTGATTTGAGCCTCCCCAACTCGAAAAAGTCATTTTTTTACTATTTCTTCTCTCCAGATTTCGTATTTATATCTTCGCCAGAAAATTATTTCCATTAGGTACCAATTGATGTACCTAGCCTTCTAATAAATTTGTGTATTTCATCTTCTTCTAACTAATAATGTTGAAAGGTGTGTACTAACGTATGGTAGTGCTGCATTTTCACAATGACTTGTGAGGCGTACATATGTTATACCCTTTGATTCTTTTCCTCAACTTACCCGCCACCATAGGACGATTTGTATGTGATATATATTTTGTTTTTTCATGTAATGAATTCGAAGAAATGCAATTTTGACCCTCCCGTCGGTCCTAGTTTAGGTTCTCAATTTAAAAAAAAAATTAATACTAACATTTCTACCTTACCTTTGAAAAACTTTAATCGATGGTCAGGTGCTCATTAAAGACTGGTTAGACAAAATTTAGGACTCCCATAGTAGATGCGGGCTCATGCCCACCAGAGTGACGATAGAGTTCCCTGGTAGTAGGCGATATGACCTCAAGTCACAATAATATTATTATATTATTCATTCTACAAAATACTGATACCGACTAATAAATACTCTTGTTGGAGGACAAGTTTGATGCTAAGCCTAAACTTCCGTATAGGCCTGCAATTTTTTTGGTATATATATTTTTTTTACTAATTCAAATTATTGTAATTATAACCAATTGAATAAACATCAATTTCAAAGTATCCTGTTCAAATTGGTATAACTTATGTTCTAAAAAATGTAGTTGGATGGGACGAAATATCGATTTGATATTACAGGCCCATACGTAAACACCCTTGGAAAGGCCTTAATATATTTATAAAAAAAATATATATGTATATTAATATAATATATTATACTTACACTTAGGACTGTAATACATTTGTTGTTGTGTTGATATTGGTTGCAGTGATGGGAATGCTGAAGCGTGGCTGGCATGAGATCCCCGGGGTAATGGGCTCATCAATGGTGGGCCTCGTCGGACTCGGCCTCATGATATACAACTACTACGAGTACGAGAGGAGAGGAGTCTTCTCTAACAAGTACAAACTCGATTATATAGGCAAGTATCTATAAATTTGTATCTATTTCACAATTAGGGTTTCACAAAAGAAATAAATTGTTTTTGTGGGAAGAAATAGTCATTTTGATCTCAAAATTATCTGTTTACAGTAAAAGTAATATTCAATAGGAAATAATAAACGCATTTTAATTACAATTTCAGTACTTTTAGTTCTTAAATATAATGTTTACATAAATATATATATATATATATATAATATATAAAAGACTATATATACGAAAGGTGCTGTAAGAACTGCAATGATATACTAGATCACTGGAATAAAGAAAACTCAATTTCTTTAATCCATAATGGTGAATAAAAATTTTAAAGAAAGTTAAAGGATTATAGTAAACATACTCGTGAGAGAAATAAACACAAGAAACCCATTAAAAAAATAAACTTTACAATAAAAATAATACTTATAAATTATTTTAATCTGTGTATCTTAATAAAGTACGATCACTTATTCAGTCATTATTGTAACTGATTGCTAATAATCTAAAAAGTTTCTTTAAAATGCGTTAATTGCGTTATTACAGATTATCTGTAGTCTAAAGTATTTCTGTTGTCATATAACTTATTGGAACATTGATTTCCTCGTCAAATAAAGCTGATTTTGTCAGTTTATTGGCGAATATAAATTATTTGAAATAAATACTTGACGGATATCTTCTCTTATTTAGTGACTCAAATAAAAAGTGCCAATGTCGACAAAAAACTAATAGGGAAATAACGTGGAAAATCAGTTTTCAGATAAACTCAAGATTTATGATCTTCCATTATTTCAGACGAGCTGATATGGCTTCTGCGCATGCCCTATATCACTGACAAATAAGAAAAATCTCATTTCTAGATCCGTTTTGAGTGTTTCAGTTTCTATACTATCGTATCACACGTTTTGACTGCAAGAATCGATTTAAATCTAAATTTTTGGATATTTTCGATGGCATGTTTAGCAACCAGAGCGTGATGATATTTTGTCTTCTTCGTGCAACTCGAGATTTTTCTAATTATATGCTAAAATTTAGCATTTTCCCTTTTTTTAGTTTTTCGCAAAATACTTCATTATCTATTAGTCTTCCGAAAAAAAATGTATGCATAAAACAATTATATTTATTGTATTATATTAATGCCAAACATCATAAAAATATTAATTATTGATGATGGGTTGCTTGGAACGTCTGTGAGTGTCAAATGATTAGGAGAATAATATCATCAAATTTCAAATAACTTCTCGTACACTAATGAGTGTGGAAATAAAAAAAAAAGTCGAACATTGAGACCATTCTTATTAAAATATTTGCAAACTAATATAATAAGCTTGTTTTATTGATCTTATATTATATACATTTATTTGATTAGATCTTGTATAATATATTTATCTTCTGTTTCAGTTGTTCGTCCAGATGATCCCAGAGCAACGCAGCCGGAGCGTACCTACCCTTACTGAAGGAAAAACATCATTTTCTCAATTTATTTCCCCATCTATTTTTGTTTATAGTTTATTATAGTAAAATTATGTTGTTATAGACCTTATGTCTTATTTAAATAAAGCTATTATTTAATTTTTATATTTGACCTATAATTTATAATGATACTTAACATTTTCTGCAGAAATGTGAAACACTTAATAAAAATATAAAGGAAAACGTTTATTTTTTAAAATATTGTCTATTTCACAAAATTGCTACCATCTTTAGCCACGACTTAACAAATACTAAAGGGAAGTACAACCATATGTCAACATTTTTCTTTATTATTAAGATTTAAAATTGAGAAAACATTTAGTTTTTTATGTCTTTCATTGTTTAATACACTCTCTATACAGGAGGGGCAGGGAAAACCCCGAGGAGGCTGAAAAGTGAGAGTTTGGATTGTAAACTTGTTGAACTTCCATTTAGTATTTATAAATCGTGAAAGATGGTTGCAATATCGAAATTATTATATATTTTCTGTGAAATAGACAATATTTTTAAAAAACATACGTTTTTCTTTATATTTTCTATCATTTTTAGACTGCAACTTGCTACATTACAGGAGTTCTATAATTTGATCTTCTATAGTTAAGTTACATTCCAACGAGACTTCCTGGATCAATATTATAATGGATAATTTATTTTTTTAGTTTGATAAACTTTGTTTCTTCTTTAAGCTTTGTTTATGTTTTAAGTTAATTAAAATTTTAGGAAACAAATATCAATCAAGCTAAAAAATAAAATAACTAATGATTATAATGATCCTTAGATCTCCTTGGAATGTAATAGGAATGTGGAAGGGATGAAGAAAAAACTTATAGTTATTGTGACTCCTGCCCGGGCTTTAACTACGAGGTTATTATCGCCTACTAACAGAACGCTCTTTCGTTGCTCTCGTCTACTATGGGAGTCCTTAATTTTTCCTACCCTAAATTTGTAGGGGTCTACACCTAGGGTAGGGGTCTTTAGCGAGTCACCTGACATCGTACAGGCTCGGGACCATAGTTTAACGTCTCATCCGAAGGACGGTATGCTGGAAGTTCCCCTTCTAGATAAAAAGACATGTCTTTAACTATACAAAATGAAACAGTGATATCTTCATATAACAAAAAAACAGTAGAACAAAAGAGGTGCTTTAGGAATTCCGAGAGGTTAGTCAAAGTCATGCTTCAAATAACATTTATGTTCTGTTTTGTAAATATAACGAAATAATCAAGAGATATAAAAACACACATTTTTTTTATTGTTTTTGTAAAAGGTAAAATTAAAATAGTGAAGAAGTAATTAAATGTTTTTATGATTTGACAACTAAAGAACTATAATAGTCATATGGATTGGGACTACGCAACATAGCCTCAGCATTTGTTCTTTTATTATCTAATCAATATACTTCTGGTAAACGAAATTACATATATATGTGTAGGTATATATGTATAGGCTTCTGAGCTCAAGAACGTGGGTTCGAAACCCAACCGAGGCCCTTAGTTTATTTTATCTGGGAGGTAAAATAAACTTAAGCACACCGTCCTTCGGATGGGACGTTAGGCGATGGTCCCGAGCCTGTACGATGTCAGGTACTCGTTAAAGACCCCTGCCCTAGATGAATACAAATTTAGTGTAGGCAAAATGTAGGGCTCCCACAGTAGAATCGGGCTCATGTCCACCAGAGTGATGAAAGAGTGCTCTGGTAGTAGGCGATATGACCTCCTAGTTAAATCCCGGGCATGAGTCATAAAACCTAACCTATATATATATATATATATATACTGTTTTTGGTTGTTTGATTTTATCAATATATTTAATATTATTTATTATGTCTAAAATTTAATTATTAATCAAAAGACAACCTCATTAATTTGTGCTAATGTCTCTATTATTATTTAAATATTTATGATATTGGTCCATTTTTAATGTTTGATAGAGACATGTGGACACATATTATTTTAGTGTGAACTAGGTATCAACTTAATATTTTATTTATGCTTTTATTTACTTAATTTTTTATTTAGGCGAGCATTGAGTTGATGTATTAATCAATACTCGTTTAATAATTATTATGTTCTGAAATAGTTGCTACCTACCATTGATCATGAAAATATTATATATATATATGATATATATTACATATAAAAAAATTTATATATATATAATATATACATATATTTATATAATCTAAGGAGTTAGTTCCACCAGTAAATATATTACTGTTGTCATACATTTCGGTGGAAACCGTCATCACTAGCTGCTGGTCGAGTACTGTGGGCGAGTGCTTTCGATGTGGACATCATCTTCAAGCCGTTACATCATTAACAGTGCCTTGAAGATATATAATATATAGTATATATATCCATTCTATCGGAAATTATCGTGTTCACAGACAGACAAATTTTTTTTTTCCAATTTTTGAAATAGGTTGGAAAACGTGAAATTTTGTTGAAAACTCTTCATCAAATTGTTGACCGATTACATAACTTCTTCTATATTCGTATAGTTGAGGAAATAAAAGTTTAATTATACTCAAAATAATTATTTGCATTAAAACTAAGAGTTTTTTGGATTTCAAAATAGAAATGAGGATATAATTCTTCATTTATTGTCGAATTGACAAGGTTAGTTATAAGTCCCAGTTGTGTGTTCAGACTGTTGTGATGACTTAGCCGTTAAGAGCAAAAACATAACAAAATATACGAACTACGAGTACTTTATATAACCCAAAAAAGATATTTTTTTTTGAAAATATTACCAAAAAAATGTGTTATACAAAGTCTTTTGGGTTGTCAGTTGTTAAAGGACATTGTGTAATATCTAGTATATTTGAAGAAAAAAAAGGTTTAATTCTATTTGCTGACCTCATTGAGAGGAGAGTTGTCTAGTGGATGAGACAAACATGTTGGCTGGACTATGTACCTTGTTGAACCAATATTGTCCGTTTTGTTGTTCCGTCTAGATTGGATTTGATCCTAAAGTGAATACTGGCAGCTCTAACCACCTCCTCTCCTACGTCAAACAGACCAATCATTTACACAGCTCTGTCCTTTTAGTTAACATAATGGCGCATTTTTTACTTTTTGATATCCAGTATCTAGCATAAAATCTGCGTTGAATTATATATTTTGAAAACCACTCAACATATCGATGCGTTCCAGGCAAAAGGCCCTAACCCACATAAGGTTAACTTTACAGGAGAAAGAAAAAACTGTTTCATTATTAAACAAACCAAGTTGGCTTTCCACATTAGTTTAATTGTAATTTTTAAGAATCTTTTCAGTTACATAGAACAATTATTTTTCATCAATACTTGCATCTCTTTACAAGAAATAACAGTAAAGTGAACCACTTTGTTGATTAGGGCCTTTGTTTCCTTGTAGTAGCGGGGCCTGTCTCATAATGTAAATTGCCGAAAGCCCTAACCTATTAGGTTAGGTTAGGTTTTATGACTCATGTCCGGGCTTTAACTACGAGGTCATATCGCCTACTACCAGACCGCTCTTTCGTCACTCTGGTGGACATGAGCCCGACTCTACTGTGGGAGTCCTAAATTTTGCCTACCCTAAATGTTTATTCACCTAGGGTAGGGGTCTTTTATGAGTACCTGACATCGTACAGGCTCGGGACCATCGCTTAACGTCTCATCCGAAGAACGGCGTGCTTACGTTTATTTTACCTCCCAGATAAAATAAACTAAGGGCCTCGGTCGGGTTCCGAACCCACGTTCTTGAGCTCAGAAAGCAAGCACGCGTACCACTGTGCTACCGGCGCTCTCTTAATATATCTATATATTTAAGTACCTACCATTAATCATTATTTCAGCCCTAACCCACTTCTTTTATTGGTAAAATAAAAAGTTACCTTTTATTAAATGTTTTAATTTATTTATATTTAACAGAAAATCACAAGAAATATTTTTGAACAAATGTTTGGTAAAAATATAGATCATCATTTGGCATTTGGACTGGGGGTTAGGTCTTTTGGTCTCTCAAATGATTTAAAGTTTTGTGAGAGTATGTGGGTTAGGGCCTTTTCCCTGGACCACATTTTTCAATGCCAAAGGCCCTCAAATTTCTAATTTCCTATTTTTATAAATTTTGTTAAAAATTATTACAAAATGGAGTTAACAGAAATGTACGGGATAGTCAATAGTGTGGGATAGGGCCAAAACATGAAAATCTCAAAAATTGAGGGATAGGGCATTTTGCCTGGAACGCATCGATATGTGTGAGCGCTATACCTCAAATATCATTGCAGCTAAAAAATTGAAATTTTAGATGAAGCCACCATACCCAAACCTTAATAACTCATGAAATGAACAATTCAATATGACATTTATATGTGGATAGTTCATAGGTAAGAAACCTACTAATTTCCGCGAAATTCGACAAAGAAGTGTTTACAGGGAGAGCGGAAACTATGTTTATTAATTCGAACTGAGTTTTCAACGGAATTTCATGTTTTCCACCTCCTGATTCCAAAAATGAAGTAAATATATGTCTGTGTACACTATAACACCCGATAGAATGAATGTATCGACACGAAATTTTATATGTATATCCAGAACTCTCTAACAACACCTATTGATTTTCAGCCAAATCGGCCAAAGGGAAGGTGGATCTGCGGGGCGGCTCAACTCGAAAACCTTAATAACTGTCGTAATGAATTTATCAACATGAAATTTCATATTTAAAGTCAAAACCCCATAAGAACAATACTTGTTAAATTTCAGCTCGGCAGAAGGGAGGGGTCTCAACTCAAAAACTAATAACTCCCGATATAATGAATTTAGTATGAGGATTTAGGAGGATTTACCTATTGATATTATCGCAAAGGGTCGACTGGTTTTGAAGTGGGAGCTTTATAAGTTTATTGATTAATTCGTTTTAGGGAAGTACGTTGCGGGTGATTGGCCTTATTTGTTTTTTCTTTAATCGATCCTACACTTCAATGCCAATATTTCAAATCATATAGATTGGACCTGTTCAGACGACATAAGACGACCGCAAACGGTACCATTATAACTAGAGCCCGGATTCCCGTGCAATTGCATTTTTTTTTTCGCTTGCTTGATATTTATTTTGACGAATTAAGACATCCTGATTAATATGTATAAATTTTATTTTGCACGAAATTGCATGTTTTTAATTTTTTGGGGAAAATTGCAAGTTTCAGGTTTTTACTGCACAAAATTGCATATTTTATTGATAATGTATTTGTAAGTGCTGAAATGCAACAATGCTCCCACAAATGGTGAAGATATTGGATTGGATCTACAACTTGATATCATAAGCAGCTACAAAAAATTTCCCATCACAAGCTCCAGCGTCGAGAGATCGTTTTTCCAGCTAAAACACATATGTACTTAGCGACAGGCGGCACATTTTTTCAGAAAATAATTTTGAATCGTATTTAATAGTAAATTTTAACGCATCAAATGCTATGGACATGGAAACTTGTGTTTTCAGTAAATATTTTTTATACATTTTTTTTTAATGCTGGAAAAGAGTTATTTAATTTAAAAAATAGATCAAATTTTTTTTTTTTTCAGAAATGGCAGGATTTTATTTTTTGTTGCATGTTTTTGCCTTTTTATTGCATGTTTTTTTATATTTTTACTGGACGAAATACGGGCTCTAATAATAACAAATGCTTGCATAAGGATCTTGGTCAGCTCTGTTCTGATGGGGATTTGAGCGGCATCTGACGGACGACACACACCATAACCACTTCTGTTACAACAACTGTCTGATTCTCCAGTGTTATTCGTCTAAATGACATTCCTCTTCACTCATTTTCAGATATTCGCCAAAAGAATACAAGAAAGTGACATTAGGGAAGATAAAATGAAATAACTTCATGTCAGTTCTGTGTATTTTGCCAAAAAAGAAAAAGCTCCTGAATATAGGCAATTACAATGAAATATAATACAGTGGGTGTTCCATATCCCCAAAAAATATTTCACATCAATATGAAATTTTAACATACAATACGTGAACTATATAAACTATTCGTTTGTCGACTACATATTATTTACTATATCTCCAAAAATAAATATTTTCTTAGTATTTATGCAAATATAACTTAAATAAAATAGTATAATATAAATAAATAATTTATAATAAATTACAATTAATATTAACAAAAATTATAGAAACTAAAATTTATATCACAAAATTATGACGTATACAAGGCTTGATTTCTATGTAAAAAATAAGTGGACTAAAAAACAAATATACAACTTTATATCTTCAATTACATCAACGTTTACCATTTTGTATGATGTTTTTGACACAGGTTGGTTACCATGAACGTAAAAAAACTATTATCGTTAATAAAAGACCATAATTGCATAAAACAATGTTATTTTAAATTTTATAGATATTAAAGATGGGCTTGCAGCTCAAAAAGTCTGTATAATAAGAGCTGCAACCAAAAAACACAACTTTTAAGAGAATCTCCTTAAATATCGATAAAAAAAAAACATAAGTCTGCGAGGAACCATTTTATATAGCATCATTCAACTTGGAAAATGTTTAAAAGTTTTGATTTTTCGTCATATCTTTGCATTTCAAAATATACTTCCTTCATTTTGTCATTTTTAATTTTAGGGTTCCAGTTTAGGTGACATTACAACAGGTTAAACGTCAGTTTTTTTACGTTGGTAGCGCCTATTAAAGTCTGTTTCTAAATGTATACTTTTTTATATACCTTATAAATTCAGTCAAATCTGCCGATCACTTTTTTCTTTAATTTTTAATAGATGTCTGAATACATTTCATATTGGAAAGTTAATAAAATAAATAAAAACAGAGCTTTTTAAATTTTATATTGTCTATTTCCACAAAAAATATAAAAACATAAAGTGTACCAGTTTCGGATTATGACATCGTTAGCACAAAGTTCAAAAGAGTTGACGTAAGCCGAAATTGGTCCATTTTATGAGTAATTAGATAATATAAATTTTTAATAGAGATTGAAGACTGAAACTTGGTACCTAAGCCTCATTCCAGTGACAGTGCATTATATTAATACCAGATCTGTCGAGTGGTTCATCAACACAAAAACTCGTCTTAAATGTTGCCCACCTAGGTTTATTCATCTAGGGTACGGGTCTTCAACAAGTACCTGACATAGTACAGACTCGAGACCATCGCTTTACGTCATATCCAAAGGACGGCTTGCACAAGGTTTTTTCACCTCCCAGATAAAAAACCTAAAGTCCTTTTTGAACCCGCGATCTTGAGCTTAGTAAAGTAAGCAAGCACGCAAACCATTGAACATATTTTTCTGTTGTTAGGAAAAGCAATTTTTGATACGCTATAACTCTGTTTATGTTGGTAACTACTTCAAATTTGACAAAAATTGTTGGTCAGAAATATCATAAAGAATATTTTTTGTAATGGACAATTTTTTCATAGAACCAAAATTTCGATATAATGCATTGTCACTAGAATGAGGCATATGTACAAAATTTCAGCCTTCTATTTCTATTAAAAGTGAATAAAAACAAATTTCGTGTTCAAGTTTTGTATTGTCTAATTATGGCTTACTTCTTACTTATTAGCAAAATGGCAAAATTAAAAAAGTATCAATTGGAGAGTAAGAGCAAAGACAGGCCAAAAATAAAAATTGTTAAAAATGGTGGAGCGTCTACGTTGGGTGTTCTGATGTAAAATGACAATTAAAACATTTCAAAACTAAATTGTATTATTAATTACTTTTATTGACTTATTCGAAATACTGGGAATTTCTAATTATCGTCGAATGAGAAGGCTCTTTGGCCAAAGACTTAAATTTTTAAGAAATGTGAAGATGGCTGATTTAGTGAGAAGTGATTATTTCACAGGTTGCAAAATAAAAATGCAGTCTGACCTCTCACAGATTTAATTAATTTATGCTACTCGGTTTTCGTGGTTCAGGCAGTCTGGTAAAACAATTTAAGAAACATAATTTAAAAATGTTAAAAGTTAATAAATATTATTTTTTTAAAATATATAAAAACTATAGAAAAATATTAACAATTGAAAATTTCATAGATGGTGACAGATATGTTATTCCTGTTTCCCATCTAAATAACATATCTGTCCCCATCCATAAAATTTTAAATTGTTAATCCTTTTGAATAGTTTTTATGTATATATTTTTAAATATTATTTATTAACTTTTAAAAATTGTTTTACCAAACTGCCTGATGACGGCAACTTCGAAAGCCGGCTAGAAATAATTAATAGAATCTGTGAGAGGTCAGACTATTTTTTATTTTGCAAGCAGTGAAATAATTACTCAACCATGTGAAGGTATTTTTGAAAATGCACATAGCAAAGATAATAAAAATAATTTACTTTCTATTTGAATTGGCCTAAATAAGGTAGAACTGCAGTATATCTCACGAGGCCATATGTCATTTAACATTGGTCTCTTCAGCCATTCCTATGTACAATAACTTATTTTATATGAAAAATAATTTTAAATAATTAAGTTTAGAAATAAAAATATTTTCTGTACAATCCCTGTACTTTAACTCAGACTTGGGAATAAATTTTATAAATGCAATATATTTGGCCGCTTATAATTATGTATTATAATATATATATATATTAGTAGAATTGACCATAGAACTATAATATCTACGTCAGTCTTCGTAAAATCTTCCATAAGTAGCGGTTAGAACTCGGATTTGTGTAATATTCATAAAACAATTCTGACCAAAAATGACTTTCCTTTACTATTCGATGGGTATGGGCTAAAAATAGTTAAATATTAGTAGTGAGCATATTTTCTGGATTGGTGAATCATGAACATGAAACTTATTTTCAGGGTTTTACAAAGTTTTTTTGGTTCCCCCGCTGATGTGGTTTTCCACACAATGTAAACGAGAAATCGTTTAAAATAATTTAACTTGGTTAAGCACACACGCTTGTTAACTAAGCAGCGGAACGAATACCTGGAATGGTACTAATATACGAGATTATTATACGCAAACTGGTCTGAGCATTTCACAACATAAGCGGGAAAAATGCAAAATCGCCGTCATAAAATAGTGTAAATTTGAGGAAGATTGACAAATTTGAAGGATGAAGAGGAAGATAGTGGGATTTATCAAACAAAATGGCCGTTTTATTAAATGCACACATTCCAAGGACTGTAAAAACGTTAATCTTATTTAATGTTTACCAATAATTAATACTCTCTTGTAGAGCACTATCTAACCTTGTTTATGAACATTCCACTGGCTCAATAAAGCCTTAGTTCAATTATTTCTGTTGAAAAAGGAATATGATGGTTTCTTACTAAATTCTCGTTATTTTAAGTCGTTGGTTTGAAAAATTCAACAGTGAAGATACGTCCTTGGAAAGGAAGAAGGGCTCAGGGCGACCATCAACAGACATTGATGAGGTTCTATAGCAAGCTGCAGAATCAAATCTAGCCACAAGTACTCGCGTATTTGCCAGCGAGTGTGGAGTGTCGAAAGACACCGTAGTCGCCATCTACACGACATGGGGAAGGTGAAAAAGAGCAGTAGACTGGTCCCGCATGAACTTACGCCTCAGCAATCAGGCAAAAACGGGCAAACATCTTTCAAAAAACCCTTTTGATATGAGATTTTATCAAAAGATTGTCACGTGTGATGAAAAGTGGGTTTACTGGCGAAATCCTGATACCCGTGGGCAATGGCTAGATAAGGGTCAAACGGCTTTTCCGGTTGCTACAAGCGAGTAAAAAAAAAATCGATGTTTTGCGTTTTTTTTGGAAATACGCACGAGTTTGTTCCTGATGGATGTTCTATGAACTCTGAACTATACTGCGAACAGTTAGAAAGAATGTAAGCGAAATTGCCACAGCGTTACCCAGCTTTGGTTAACCGTAAAGTTAGTTCTCTTCCAGCAAGATTACGCTCTGCCATACACGTCCCGTCGAACCAAGGAAAAGTTACAAAAGCTTCATGGGATCGAACTTCTGCCACACCCACCTTATAGTCCAGACCTCCGTCAGATTTCCACTTGTTTTGATCCACGCATGGTTCACTTTCTTTAAGGAAAATAATTTAATAAATAACTTTGCAGAAGTCGAAATTGTGGTGCAAGAGTTTTCCGACAGCCTTTCTAAGGAATGGCAACTGGCTGAAAGATGGCTAATGACAGTGGATCACAATGAGTTATGATATGAATATTAATTTTATTTTGTAATAACGAAATAATAATATAAATTTTTTGTTGAAAAACGGTAATTTTTTTTTATACGCCCCATTATTATTGGTAGATACAATTAGTTTGATAGACATTAATAATTAGGTTATTTCAAAGTTTTATCAAGGTTGGAGAGAGAGTCTACTTGATGACCATAACAAATTAATATCATAGTCTAAACCAGAAAAAAATCATAAATACATAAATTTCCTTACATTTCGGGGAAAATAATTTGGTCAGCATTTTTTTCTGGGGTAAATATTACACACAACTAGAAAAATAAATGGGTCAAATCCGAGTCCTAGCCGCGACTACTTATGGAAGATCTTCGTGGACTGACCCACCTATCTTAAAAGCGAAAACCTAAATTTTTTTTAATAATTAAATTTCATGTACAATGGACATTAAAAATATATATATTTCATGTCTACCTAAATACTGATTAGCTTATATAACACATTTGTTTTTATTTAATAATTACAATTTCCTTATTTTTGTTTTTAACTTTATGCACATATTTGCGCACATGATATACATATAAAAATACATTTGTATTGCGGAATCTGCGTAAGTAACCTCCATGAAAATCTAACATAATTATTTATAGGAAACTTTTATTGGTACATTTAACGAGAAAAAAAAAATACATTCAAAAATATAATTAATATAGCTAGCTACTTTGAAATGTTATTAAACATGAAAGGAAAAATTACTGTTTGTTGTTCTATAACAATAAATGCATTAAATTCTACATATCTATTTAATTATTGCAATGCATTCATAGGAACTGCAATATTATAAAATAGATTTGGTCTAACAATAGCTGTAGGTTGTTGGGTTGTTGGCGATTGTACTTTGCGCCTTTGAAAATTTGTCTAAAACTCATTGTTTATATGTAAAGTTTCTGAATGGTCAAGGATTGCGGCTTGTGAATTTACGGTTGGTAAGAAGAAATATTTTATTTTCAAATGATAAGTAGCTTCTGAATGAAATTTTTATGGGACAACCCTAACATAATTCTGTAATTGTGGAGCTAAATTTTTAAACTTTCTCTGGATTTACTCTTCAGTTCGAAGAAAAATGTTCCTTAAAGATTTTTTTTTCCTCAGCTATACGAAGTATAGGGTGAGTAATGTAAACGGTCAGATATTCGATGCAAAGTTTTCAACGAAATTTCATGTTTTCCGACCTTTAGATTATAAAAAAAAATATATATATATATATATATATTTCCTTCAGTCTGTGGACATGATAACTCCTGACACAATTAATGTATTAATACGAAATTTTATACCTCTATCCAAAACCCTTTTAGGACGACACCTATTAATTTTCAGCCAAATTGGCTAAAGGGGAGAGGAAGGATTAGGGGATAGGAGTAACTTAAAAAC
Organism: Aradus depressus; assembly: GCA_963662175.1. Taxonomy (NCBI): domain Eukaryota; kingdom Metazoa; phylum Arthropoda; class Insecta; order Hemiptera; family Aradidae; genus Aradus; species Aradus depressus. The sequence continues at coordinate 35,182,489 of OY759220.1, forward strand.
CCTAATAACTGTAGTGAATATATCGACACAATGTGCAGTGGCGGATTAAGCTTCTGTGGGGCCCTAGGTTTAGGGCTATTACTTTTCAGCAATTTATATATATATATATATATATCCCCTTTTTTGGGAAAACTGAAATAACATTGTGAAAAATGAAAAAGCCGATTTGTATTTTTATTTTAAAAAAAATCATGCTTAATAGGGGGCCTCTCATACCTTTTATTGGGAAAAATAACTCGGGTCAAATTCCTTGTCAAATTTGACCTGAATTATTTTTCCCAAAAGCGTGTAAAATCATTTTAAAAGTGACAAGTTTTTTTTTTTTTTTAGACATTGGGGCCTTCAGCATCGGGGGCCCCTTTATCATCGGGGGCCCTAGGCACCTGCCTAGGTTTGCCTATTGGGTAATCCACCACTGACAATGTGTCAAGTGAATTCAAAACCCTATAACTACTGTCACCATATATATGATTGTATTCCTTGTTCCCAGAAACCCCTATATCCCACCAAATATACATACACTATACGAACATTAAAGATATTAGACATTAAGGGAAATTAATTATTAATATTATAAAAATATATCGGGGCATATAACATTATATTTATGGGACAAATAATCTTATATAATATAGAACATTTACATTTACATGGAATAAATAGGCCTTATTAGGCTTATATTTTTATAATATTAATAATTAATTTCACCTTAGTGTCAGAGTAGTGTATGTATATTTGGTGGGATATAGGGGATTCAGGGAACGAGGAATACAATCATATATATGGTGAGACTACAACACTTATTAATTTTCAGCAGAATCGCCTGAAAGGAAATGGGGGATCAGAGAGGGGGCTCAACTTAAAAACCCCAATCACTGCCGATGTAATGAATATATCGAAATGAAATTTTATATTTAGAGTCAAAATCCCAAGAGGACAATACCTGTAAAATTGCAGCGAAATCGACAGAAGGGTAGGGGGCGTAACACAAAAACCCCACCCAAAACTTAATATGCACCTATGTAAGTCAACAATTGAGTATTTCTGAATGCATGATTAGTCACAGATATAGTAGGCTTTGGTATTTATCAGAACTATATATATATATTTGGTTCTACTTTATAATAGACAGATTCTACATAAAACTTTCAGCTTTCTATACATTTAAATCTTCCAGATTTATCAATTTCCTCAATTTTGTAACGTTATAATATTTATAAAATATCATTTCAAATTCAGTACCCCTAAGTACTATATCAAGTTAGATCTTACTTCTGAATTTTGTATTTATTTATTCCTTAAATCCTTTTATACAAATTTACATTTTAATTTTATTAATCACTGAGAAGAAGTGTATTAAATCACGTGAAAACTATGTCTATACTATACAATTATTTAAACTAACAACGATTAAAAATATTAATACCATTTTTTTGATTAAATAATCGTTTCACATACATACTTATATACTTAATACTTACAATATTAGTCATATGTTCATTCCTTGGTCTTAATATAAGGAACATATTAAAAACTTTTAAAGTTCAACAAGACATGTACACAATTGTAGCACACAATTATAAGAAGCACAAGAAAGATAATTATTACTTTTTTAAAATATATTTTTTTAATCCTAATTTAAATTTTTTTCGCTACATTTTTCTACGATTTAAACATTTATCTCTATTCATAAATATATAATTAATATTACAATATAACAAATATTCAGCTACAAATTGAACTATAAATATTTTTAAAATTCAGTCCAAAATAAGAAGTTTTTAGATTTGTCTCCTATAAGAATTAAAAAACCTTTTAATATAATTCATAAAACCAAAAAAAATAACAATTTATCAGAATAAACAACAATATAGTAATTTAACAAAAAAATTAGGCAGAAGAAGCAGTTGTCGTTTATGGACCCCCGTCAACCATCGAAAATTCAATTTCACTTTGTTATAAAAGTCAGCAAAAACAAAATATTTTTTAATAATTAGAAATATATATATATTATATTATTTATTATATTTTAGAAGTGCACGATGAATTATTTGTCCACTTCTAAAATATTATTCAAGTAAAAGCCCCTTTTTAAATAAGTACACCATTTTTTAAATATATTTCATAGATAAATACATTATTTTCTTCTTTGAATATTAATATTAATCGAATAATGAAAATATGTTTAAGTAGTAAATGCAGTGCATTTGGTAAATTGAAGAAAATGGAGAAAGCTTAGATGTCTGTGGATTATAATAATATAAAAAAAATTATATATTAGAATTTAAAAAAAAACATGTAACATATCTAAAACCTTAATAAACATTTAATATGTTGACTATAAAAAAATATATTGTTTCTCTCAGCATTAATTTAATAATAATAAAGATTATCATTATAGTATTGGTAAATTTTAACAGGGATCGACCTTTTTTTTTGGTAGTTCCCAGACAGAACTGTTGAATCCTATCCCGTGTCAGTCATGAGAGAGGTGCGATGTGAAATTTTGCTGGGGAGGAGGGGGGATTGCGCCCTTTATATAGAGCCATCTAGAATATATATCTAACTTCATGATTATATTTTTGTAAAATAAGATGAAAAATTTGCAATAAACTGGACAAGTATCATTCAAAAGTTATTGCAAAAAAAAAAAAAAAAATGCATTGTTTTGATACTTATTGCAAAAAAATCCCTTTTATCATGCCTCCCATTAAAAAATATCATAGAACCAAAGTTAAAGAGCAGCGAATTTACACATAGAAAAATACTCACACACAACAACAAACAACTAGGCTAAGGGTATTCAAGATGATTGAAGAAAACCCCAAAAGTCATTCGTCTGGAACCCATAGGTATTAATATTGGAATTAACATTGGAATTTATTTCTCATGTTGGTACTACAAAAATGATCCTAGATTTAGCAAATACATCCTTCATCACTTAGTTTTTTCAATTTAGAAATACTTTTTTATTTGTGTATAGTTTTGCATCTAGCCACTTATATAACATTTCCCCTCTTTTTGTCAATTTCTAACAAACAGAAACAAAATATTTTATATAATCATGAATCTTATTTATATAAATAAAGATTTTTTATAATCTTCTAGTAATAGTTTAAATTAATTTAAAAATTGGTATAAGAGCTTTATAAGAATATAAGATACAGATAAGTATTTAGTGATATAAAATATAACAAAATCACAAAGAGAAAATATGTATTATTAAAAAGACTAGTCGTAGAAAGCGTTTCTTTTGAACTATTATTAAATGTTTTTTAAAATAATTGATTGAATTTTTTAATAGTTGAAGGTAAGTATATTTGGCATTATATATATTTTTTTTTGTGTCTAGATGTTCTTAAATATTGCTTTGCTGATTGAAGATACTGAACGTTTTAAGAAGTTTACATTTTAAAATTTCTTTTGAGGGCGCCGGTAGCACAGGGGTAGTGTGCTTGCTTACTGAGTTTAAGATCGCGGGTTCGAAATCTGGCCGAGGCACTTACGATATTTTATCAAAAAGGAGAAATAACCTTCAGCACGCTGTCCTTCGAATGGGACATTAAGCGATGGTCCCGAGAGCCTGTACGATGTCAGCTACTCGTTAAAGACCCCTACCCTAGGTGAATGCGATATGACCTCATAGTTAAAGCCCAGGCATGAGTCTTAATAACTAACCTTTCTTTCATATAGCAGTAAAGTATTACTGTAATAGTAATTACTAAATACAAGAAAGGTTATAAAGTAAAGTTTCTTTCATATATGTATATATGTACATTAGGCACAATATTTTGAAAATGTATTCCCTTCTTCATAAAGTTTATTTAGAGAAATGATTGCGTTAAACGTGGAACTTGTACCCATTTAGTTTATTTCTTTTTACCAATAAGTTAAGGTACTTTAGAAAATGATTCACTGCTACTTTCAATTCTAGTATTAAGCAGTATCCTTCTTTTTCATAGGTTTATGATCTAAAAGATCTCCCATGAAATACTGAGATTGAATATTTAATACGATAATATTTTGCGATAAAGCATGGTATATTTTCCATTCGCTTTTCTACAATTTAACATACATATGTAAGCCTACAAATTTCACAACTAGCTAGATGAACTTATAAACTTAATTCACAGTCATTTTCTTATCATAAACTTGTTTAGAAAAATTAAACTTCATTATTAATATATGATAGAATCATTCTGCAAAAATAGACATATACTTATATACGAAAATAATATTTATATTAAAAAAAACTAATCTATGGGCTATTTAAATATTCCTATTTAGAATATAAAGGAAACAAATACATATTTTGACGGGTAGAAATAAATAAAATAAACTTTCAATGCAACAATTAGGATATTTTTTCTAATGTATAACTTTTTGTGTTGGACATTATTTAATTCTAAAGAGGCTTATGTACAAATTAGGCTATCAACATACCGTCCAGAAAACATTTGGCGAAATTAAAAGACTAGATACTATTAGAACTTGTCAGAAATATATTATTTTCATTTTGTATCTGTTCGTTAAACTAATAGTTTGAGTTGTTTATATTCTAATTGGGTATTTTATTTCTTTGGCTACTATTTCAGGATTATTTATTTGGAAACTATTATCCCTAGGCTTCTGTATCCTTCTTAAGTCAGGTCTCTCTCCACGTTGTTGTCAAGTCGTGTCAGGAGGCTATGACATCGGCAACATAGAAAACCAATGAACGTTATTTCTTTAACTAAAACTCTTATAGCGGTTGGTTTACTCAAACTGCACTTGATACAGACTAGGTGGAGTTCGCGCTACCAAGTATTTTCTGACAATTCAATTAGTATTTCTACACTCTTCAACACTTTAAATTATAAGAAAATATCATTTTACCTTCATATATTATTCCAAGTATAGTTCATATAAACACTTAACTTTTCCAATCTCATGTCATAATTGTAACTTTATTTCTAACTTAATTAAATTAAACGAAACTGAGTCACAATAACTAGTTAACTAACATAATCATTAAAAGCTGCTGTTAACTCTCCAAAATACTGATATAAACAATAACTAGTTAACTAACATAATCATTAAAAGCTGCTGTTAACTCTCCGAAATACTGATATAAACAATAACTAGTTAACTAACATAATCATTAAAAGCTGCTGTTAACTCTCCAAAATACTGATATAAACAATAACTAGTTAACTAACATAATCATTAAAAGCTGCTGTTAACTCTCCGAAATACTGATATAAACAATAACTAGTTAACTAACATAATCATTAAAAGCTGCTGTTAACTCTCCGAAATACTGATATAAACAATAACTAGTTAACTAACATAATCATTAAAAGCTGCTGTTAACTCTCCAAAATACTGATATAAACAATAACTAGTTAACTAACATAATCATTAAAAGCTGCTGTTAACTCTCCAAAATACTGATATAAACAATAACTAGTTAACTAACATAATCATTAAAAGCTGCTGTTAACTCTCCAAAATACTGATATAAACAATAACTAGTTAACTAACATAATCATTAAAAGCTGCTGTTAACTCTCCGAAATACTGATATAAACAATAACTAGTTAACTAACATAATCATTAAAAGCTGCTGTTAACTCTCCGAAATACTGATATAAACAATAACTAGTTAACTAACATAATCATTAAAAGCTGCTGTTAACTCTCCAAAATACTGATATAAACAATAACTAGTTAACTAACATAATCATTAAAAGCTGCTGTTAACTCTCCGAAATACTGATATAAACAATAACTAGTTAACTAACATAATCATTAAAAGCTGCTGTTAACTCTCCGAAATACTGATATAAACAATAACTAGTTAACTAACATAATCATTAAAAGCTGCTGTTAACTCTCCGAAATACTGATATAAACAATAACTAGTTAACTAACATAATCATTAAAAGCTGCTGTTAACTCTCCAAAATACTGATATAAACAATAACTAGTTAACTAACATAATCATTAAAAGCTGCTGTTAACTCTCCGAAATACTGATATAAACAATAACTAGTTAACTAACATAATCATTAAAAGCTGCTGTTAACTCTCCGAAATACTGATATAAACAATAACTAGTTAACTAACATAATCATTAAAAGCTGCTGTTAACTCTCCAAAATACTGATATAAACAATAACTAGTTAACTAACATAATCATTAAAAGCTGCTGTTAACTCTCCGAAATACTGATATAAACAATAACTAGTTAACTAACATAATCATTAAAAGCTGCTGTTAACTCTCCGAAATACTGATATAAACAATAACTAGTTAACTAACATAATCATTAAAAGCTGCTGTTAACTCTCCGAAATACTGATATAAACAATAACTAGTTAACTAACATAATCATTAAAAGCTGCTGTTAACTCTCCGAAATACTGATATAAACAATAACTAGTTAACTAACATAATCATTAAAAGCTGCTGTTAACTCTCCGAAATACTGATATAAACAATAACTAGTTAACTAACATAATCATTAAAAGCTGCTGTTAACTCTCCAAAATACTGATACCAAGTCTTTATTCGTTTGTAAATATTTTTGTATCCACTTAAGTATCTAACATATTATATCGCGCTCTACCGGAACTTTCCTTGTCTTTGGAAAACTAAAAGAAATGATTATAGGGACCGGGATAAGAACATTCAAGCCTATGAGACACTAAAAGAAAAGTACAAAGAAATAGATAAACCAGCGACTCGTAACTGGTAACTAAAAAAAATGTTTTCGAAACGAACTATTACAACCGCACGATAGTCTTATTTCGCCTTTTTTACAGTCGCGAAAATACAAAACAAACATAGCTTCCTCTGAGCAACAACTCACTTGACGTTAACGAGCTTCACTTTCCATACTCAGTTTGGACGTTAACTACGCAACCCTGGAAATAATATAAACTTTGAAGGTCTAATTTAAAATAATTTACTAGTTTTTACTTCCTTACTAGACTTGAACGTCCCAGCTGTGAGAGACTTAACTCTAGTTTTTCCATTAAAAGTGAAGCTATAAAAAAAACTTTAATTACACTCATTGCAATTAAACAATTATTGCTCATAACTGACTAGAAATATTAGACTAGAAAAAAAATGATTCATAAAATAAATAGGAATGTTAGAAGTTTTAAAAATATATAGTTTTTTGTAGTTATCAATTGTTGACACTAGACAGATGTAAATCCATTGAAAAACTTTCTTCTAAATTATCAAATTTGTACCAGAGTACACGTTAAAAAAAAATTAATAATAATAAAAATAATTATATATTCTTTATTGGTGCGGAAGGTTTTAGTCTTGTGTAGCTATTGGCTTTTCTTCTTGATCTTCGGTGTCCTGTTGTGCGTAGGGGCAACTTTCTCCTCGCATGTCACATATGACGTTTGTCAACGCCATGATGTAATTTTTTGCCAATGTTAGAGTTTCAATTTTGGACAATCTTCGTTCTTTTTTCACATGAGGTATGACTTCACGCAATGACTGTGAACAGAAAATAATAAAATAATGTAGTAAATAAGAAACAATTAAATATTTTTAAACTTTTTATTAATGTATAGGAAAAAAAAACTTAATTATTAAAAACAAAAACTCAACTAATTAAAAACTCACAAAACAAGCGAAAAAAATAGACTGAGATATGAAATTCTAATTCGTGAAATTTGTAATATTGATCATATTTTGTGAATTGATTTACTTATTTTATTAAAGTATATTTAAGGCATGAATAGGTGAAGTGGGTTATTTTATCTGGGAGGTGAAAAAACTTTGAGCTCGCCGTCCTTAAGATGGGACATTAAACGATGGTCCCGAGCCTGTATGATGTCAGATACTCGTTAAAGACTCCTACCCTAAGTAGTCAAAATTTCGGACTCCCACAGTAGAGTCATACTTATGTAGCGCTTATTACGCTCTGGTAGTAGGCGATATGACCTCATAGTTAATAGCCCAAGCATGAGTCATATTAACTAACTCTAAGTAATGTAGACAATAACGAATAGATTTTGTTTGTACCCAACCGTAGATTATATTATGAATGCTCCGTAAAATAATATATTATAATAATAGGTTAGGTTAGGTGTTATGACTCATGCTCGGGCTTTAACTACGAGGTCATATCGCCTACTACCAGAGCGCTCTTTCTGGTGGACATGAGCCCGACTCTACTGTGGGGAGTCTTAATTTTACCTACCCTAGATTTTTATTCACCTAGGCCAGGGGTCTTTAACGAGTACCTGACATCGTACAGGCTCGGGACCATCGCTTAACGTCCTATCCGAAGAACGGCATGCTCAAATTTATTTTACTTCCCAGATAAGCAAGCGCCCTCTATTATAAAAATATATGATTAATTATAATAATATATTAATAATAATGCTTAATGATTGCCCCTTGGCGAAGACCCCTGTGATGTCTGTACAAAAATATTTTCAAATAAGCTTTGAGAAAAAACCGAAAGGCACATTTTGTATGTAATACTTTTTTTGTAGGTCGCTCGGTTTGCGAGTTAAATGCAGAAAACTGATCAAAAATGTCATTTTGAAACCCATTTTTTCGAAAGTTTGCTTGATTTACGCGAAAACAGTTAGTCCTATCGATAAATTCATTCTTACCAAAAATATTTCTCAATACATTTCCAATCCCTCAATGATCCAATGTTCTATATTTATTTAACCAGGGAATCGAAGCGTTATATCGAGAAAAAGAAAATTCACAGAAAATAATTCAATAAAGTCGGGAATAATAAAAAAAAAAAAAAAACGCTTTAGCCGGGAAAACATTATAACAACGTTTTACTGTATGTAAAAAATAATGTTTCTCCAGGGAAATATGAAGATATATACCTGAAATGCATCATTTAGGCTGTGCATTCTCATTCGTTCTCGTTCGTTGGACTCAAGCCGGCGAATGTTTCTTTCTCTGGCGTTCAGAGCTGGCCGCTTCCTCCGACCTCTTCTTCCACTGTTGCACCATTCTTCACTCACCTAGTCAACAAATACATATATATTGTTATGAACACTATTCATTGGTGACCCAAAATGGTCAGTTTCTCTGTTTAAAAGTAGTTTTTTTTATGTTTTTAAATGATTTTAAGTTGTTATTCATTTAAAAGATCGTTTTAGATCAAGTAATCGTGTTGTAATAAATTGTTATTGTTATTATTATCAATGTTAATTAAGACATTCATTTTATCAAAACTATTACCGTAAGTGATTCACCGATTTTTATATTTTTTTTTTTTGTCTGTTAGCTTTATTATTTTCTCTGTAAGATCGTCAATGTGAGATTGTGATCAATATGCTATCTTTAGGTTCCAACCCACCATGAGTATTATCATACGGCTCCTTCCGGAAATATTTACTTAATATGGTAGAGAGTAAGATGTAACTTGCTGTAAATAGTTTATTTTCATATTTAGTTGTGAACGTACTTTTTGAAATGTAAGTACTTTTGTAGAGTGATTTATATTAACTATATAAAGATAGTTGTATGTTTCCTTCTCCTGTTGATCAATTAAAAAAAATAAAATAAAATGTTATTATCTATTCATTTACATTGCATTGCGAATATATAAAACGCTTAGTTATGCTGCTCATATAATTGGTGTCTTCTGTAGACGTTGGATTTTCTCAGAGCATCTTGGGCGGGTCTTGGTTTATTGCAACTAGATGAATGGGCTTGCTGTCATTTTTATATTTTTGAATTTCTAAAATGGCATATTTTATGACAAGCGCAGCTAGTACAATAATAAAATTATAACATAAATTATTTTGTATCCGTGAAATTTATATAGTACCAAGCATTACTGCTCGAAATGTTATAACATTTTTAAAAATAAAATCAAGGTTTTTTAGGGGGTAGTTGGTTGAAAAGGTTTTATGGTTCATAATTTTTATTTTTGTTTTTGTTATGTTTTATGGTATCAACACGTCTCCGTGTTTTTCAGGTGAATGCGACAATTGCTTGTCGAAATTGTCGAAGAAGTTATGAAATAAATAATTTATTTTTGTCAGTAGGTCATTTCATGTATGCATTGTTGATCTAGAAAGGCCCGGGCACGAGGACCATTTTTCCTTTCTTATACTTACAGAATAAAGAAGTATTGTAATCGTGCAAAAATCAGAGTTCAAGGTTTCAACAGATTTTCACGTTTCAAGGTCCCCTGAATAAGTTTTGAGCAAGTTCGCAATGATGTCTGCCTTTACGTTTGTGTATGTCAGTGTGTATGTGAATGGAATGTTGTGAGCGCTCTCCGCAAAAACGATTACAGCTATGAACTTGAAATTTGGAATGTAGGACTCATATGTGCTAACTTAGATCTGCTTAGATTTTGGCCGAAATAGGACGAAAATTGAGGCCACTTTATTTCGGGGCCTAAGTACATTTTACAAGATGCCACTTATATTTATGATCTAATCAAAAATATTTCCAAATAATAGTTGTAAGGAAAAGTCAAATACATATTTTATAAGAAATACAACTTGTTTGCAGTCAAAAACCGACCTGAAATGTAGTTTTGAAGCACATATATTTTCAGACGTTTCCTTGATTTATCCGAAAACGGTTAGTCCTATCGAAAAATTGTATGCACCTAAAATGTTTCTCATAAAATTTCCAATCACTAATAACCCTGAGATCTGAGATAGAATCAGTATGACAAAAGTTATAGCTCCTCAAAATGTTTTATTTGTATCGCGTACCAAATAATTATAAAGTAGATGTACCACTGATGACGACGCTGTTGCGTTGAAAACCGGTTCTGGTCAATAATCTTTTATTTCTATGAGAAATATTGTCCCCACGACTATACTATCACATATGAATCATAAAGTATTTTTGTGTCGTCCTTAAGGGTTCTGGATACACATTTCATGTTGATACATTCATTCTATCGGGAGTTATCGTGTTCACAGACATACACACATATAGGCAGAATTTTTTTACTTTTTTTTTTTTGGAATCAAGAGGTCGGAAAACATGAAATTTCCGGTGAAAACATAGAATTTCTGATCGAGGAAGTAAAGAAGTATTTTTGATTATGAAACTATTTGGAGGAGTGTGAGGCTTATTTTCATTGGGTGTCTCAAATTTTCTTTTTGAAAAAAAGGGGGGGGAGGCTCCTAGAATTTCTCCTATCTGTTTATTAGCGAGATTTTACATCGCTTGTACAATCAGTTTTTATTTATAGGTTAAGGCCTCGAATGTTTTTAAACTTCTGATATATTTTCCTAAATATTAAACATTTAGAATTCTCAAAAAATTTGTTCCAGTTTAAATGCACTATGGAACGTTCACATTCCAGGAGTGGAACGGAACGGTTGAAACGATTTCATGGTTTTCCTGAAATGGTGCATCAGTCAGTGCACAACCTATTTATCTATGTGGTCAGTGCAACCTAATTACATAGTTCACCAACGAGAGAGTAGAGAACAGCAGTGAAAATGGGAAAACAGAGTTGGTGTATGAACGTGAGGGACCTCAGTGTACCCTGTTTGCCTTTTTGGTAAACTCAAACTGAGCCAGTTATATTGTCGTGGCAACACTGCACTAAGAACTGCAATCTGGTCTATAATTTTCTCTCCAGGGAGGCCCCCCTCCTGTTCAAAATCAGGCCTTATTCTATCCTTTAAGCTCCATTCAGGAGAGGACTCAATTTCCTCTACCTTGCTCCCCTGTTTTTTGACAGTACAAGTCCACTCCAGGACTTTACAACCACACAACGTTTCAAAGATGTCTTCATTATTTTGTCAGTGTTGCTAGGAAGAAGAATAAGAAGAAGAATAGATTAGGCTTGTGGTCGATAAAAACCGAATTGTAGAATTTCTGCCGATCTTTCGGCACTGAATGTGCCTTCTTCAGGGCCTGTATTGAATATATACATTATCAGTCAATTTATAAATGCTAGAACTGTGTTAAGAAATGACACTAAAATAAATGTGACTAAAGCACCCAAATAACTTTCAAATATTTACACTAAACCAAACTAAAATATTATATCTAAATACAAACAATTATAACTCTATAAAACAAATAATACACATAACATGATAGAGGGCGCCCGTAGCTCAGTGGTATGCGTGCTTGTTTTCTGAGCTCAAGAACGTGGGTTTCGAACCCGACCGAGGCCCTTACTTTATTTTATCTAAGAAGTAAAATAAACTTAAGCACGCCGTCCTTCGGATGGGACATTAAGCGATGGTTCCGAGCCTGTACGATGTCAGGTACTCGTTAAAGACCCCTACTCTAGGTGAATAAAAATTTAGGGTAGGCAAAATTTAGGACTCCCACAGTAGAGTCGGGCTCATGTCCACCAGAGTGACGAAAGAGCGCTCTGGTAGTAGGCGATATGACCTCGTAGTTAAAGCCCGGGAGTCATAAAACCTAACCTAACCTATAACATGATATCTAAACAAAAGCTAAGTATAACCACACGAAACCAACAAAATGTGCGAACAAAAGTTTTAAAATAAAATAGAATATTTAAACAAAACAAGACGACGGGGCCATGGTGGCCGTCCATGGTTGCAGGTTCGAATTCCGTCCGGAAGAGAGTTTTTTATTTCGTAGATAGAAGTCTCTCCCGGGGTCCATGGATGTTTTAAATAACTAAATTACACCGTTATAGAGACATGGCTAATATGCATCGTACAAAAAGCCAAAAAAAAACAACAAAAAAACATGATGTCACACAAAAAATATATAGTAAATCTCGCTCTAGAGGTTTGGTGCCCCGGGAGTCCCCTGTCTGGTCTCCCCTGATGCTCCTAACCCAAACACGATTGATCCGGCTATATAGGACTACAATTAGCCTTAAGGCCAAGACGGAAAAAAAAAAGTTATATTTGTTTGTGTTCAGATATAATATTTTAGTTTATTTTGGTGTAAATATTTAAAAGGTTTTTTTTTTGTTTGTGGCCGTAAGAACTTACGATAATAATATGAGCCAATATTTAAAAGTCATTTGGTTGGTTCAATTATTATGACTCATGCTTTAACTACAAGGTCAAATCGCCTACTACCAGAGCGCTCTTTCATCTCTCTGGTGGACACGAGCCCGACTCTACTGTGGGAGTCCTAAATTTTGCATACCCTAAATTTTTATTCACCTAGGGCAGTGGCTTTAACGAACACCTGACATGGTACAGACTCGGGACCATTGCTTAACGTCCCATGCTTAAGCTTATTTTACCTCCCAGATAAAATAAACTAAGGGCCTCGGTCGGGTTACGAACCCACGTTCTTGAGCTCAGAAGGCAAGCACGCATACCACTTAGCTACCGGCGCCCTCTAATATATATATACAATATATATGTAATTTCGTGAGATTAAGATACATGCGAAATTGACAGGGGCGTAGCCAGAATTTTGAGCAGGGGGAAAGGGTCGCCCCCACTCTTCGCCCGGTTTGCGGACTTGAGGTCTCTATGAATCCACTCCCAATTGATTTTACATAAGACGCAACTTTCAAAAACCAATATCTCGAAAACTATTGCTTGTACAAGAAAACTAAAAATACAGGAAAACCTAGTTTTTGTGTGAAGAATCTAAAAATCCTAATTAAAAATTTGTAAAAATTAATTTTTTTACGATTTAATTTTACTGAGGTGTGTGTTGTGTCAATGTTTAAGCCTATTTCTGAAACGTGTTCTTTTACCCTATATTTAAACTGTCCCCCAGTTTGACTTACATAAACAAAATTACAAAAACTACATTTTAGATAGTAAACCCTACTTTTTTCTTCTGTTTTTCTTTTTTCTTTAGTACTGTTGAGATGTTTGTATAATGTATTATTTGTTCTGGAACCTACCCAACAGTCCTCTTTATGAAGTACATCGCCTCTGAAGATGTTAGCAATACCGAAAGTACTCCCATATTATACATATATATTTTATGAAATAGACAATATTTTTTTTTTTTAAACATACGTTTTTCTTTATTTTTTATTGTTTCAAAATATCTCGGCTAAAAATGTTAAGTTCCCTTAAAAAGTTAAAGTATTGAGTATAACTGGGGAAGTATAAAAGTATATAATTGGTTCAATATGAAAAGATACATGTGAAATTGACAGGGGCGTAGCCAGGATTTTGAGCAGCGGGAGGGGGGGGGGGGGGGGGTCGCCCCCACTCTTCGCCCGGTTTGCGGACTGAGGTCTCTATGAGTCCACTCCCAATTGATTTTACATAAAACGCAACTTTCGAAAACCAATATCTCGAAAACTATTTCTTGTAGAAGAAAATTCAAAATACCGGAAAACCTAGTTTTTGTGTGAAGAACCTAAAAATCCTATTTAAAAATTTGTAAAAATTAAATTTTTTTAACGATTTAATTTTACTGAGATGTGTGTTGTGTCAATGTTTAAGCCTATTTCTGAAACGTGTTCTTTTACCCTATTTTTAAATTGTCTGCCAGTTTGACCTACATAAACAAAATTACAAAAACTACATTTTAAATAGTAAACCCCACTTTTTTTTTTTTTAGTGCTGTTGAGATGTTTGTAGATTGTATTATTTGTTCTGGAACCTATATACCTTGTAAAGTATTGCAAGATATATGTAGATTATTGGTATATCTAAAACGAACTTTTCAAAAACGTTTTAAATCTTCACTTGCAACATTGTCACCTGATAAAAGTTACACCAAGTTCACGCATTTAGTTAACTAAATTAGTTTTTTTTTAAAGTCCCGTCCGGATTAACCGGATGTCTAGATAATCGGTGTCCGGATTAGGGGGACTCTACTGCAGCTACAATCCGTAGTGCATTTCCGCTGTAGAGAGCTCACATACACCCATACACCATCACGATAATGATCATAACACATTCAATGGACCTTGGTAAAAATCCATTGAAAACTCGATCTCGGATTTTCGCACGATTACAATACTTTCTTATACTATAGGTATAAGAAAGTAAAAATAAATAATGTAATATTTATGAGAATTATGATGAGATGACACAAGGGTTCTACAGGTTCGGTGGGATGTATAAAAAAAAATACACACAAACGATTAAATTATTAATAATAAAAAATTAATTATATTTATTCTTCTATAAAAAGCAAATTTCTTTTAAAACAAATGAGTAAAAAAACAAAACAGGGCCATCAGCGGTTAGTGTGTGGAGAGACGAGTCGAGGCCTGGGTTCAATGGAGACGGTATGAGTGTGTGGAGAGTGGTGTTTAGGCTCAAGTTGTAATGAACTAAATAGGAGTGAATGGACGGTGAAATTGGTCCGAAAATAAGATACTATTGTTTGTTTATATGTACAGGTTATATGCCCAGAAATATATAACTTAATTTTAAAGAATGACCAAAAATATAAAACAGAAAAAAGATTGAAATAAGTACTGTTAAGAATTTAGTTTTTAAGATTTTTCTTTTGATTTTTGTTTGTTTCAATGTTTAGTTTTTTTTAAATTTTATAATGTAGATGTAAAAAATTAAAACCAAATTATTTATTCTAGTAAATTCTATTCTATTCATTTTCCCTGCTGGCCCAGTAAGATAATTTGAAAACCTTTGGATTAGATTTAATATTTATGCAAAATTTGGAAGACAAGATGGCATCTCTTTAGGAATCCAAATTAAAATTTTGTTAATTGAAATTTTTAAAAAAATTACGTGCACTTTCTTAAAAATTGCACGTCTTGAACTTTTGATATTTTTTAGGGCCCTTTTCGGAAATGATTGTAGAAATCAAAATTAAATAGAAGACCAGTTATAAAATTTCTACAGGAAATGTGGTATTTTATTGTTTATTTAATTATTATTAATTTTACTTATATTTTTTGATTTATTATAATTTTACATATACATAATTTCCATTATCACATCGGATAATGATATATAGAGACAGATCTTACCGAGGATGAGTCGGAGAGTTCTGGATCCGGAGGAGGAGGTCGACGGACGGCTCGTCGAGGTCTCCATTCTCCAGACAGCTCCGACCGCATTCTACAGCCTGCAACAGGGAACATTACTATCAGATGAATCCAATAATGGATTTTTCATGTGTTTCAACCCTTTTAGTCATGATAGCCCTTGGTATCCTCATTGCTATATCAGGGGATCATGTGACATTTTTTGCTGAAGTAATTGGTAACATTGAACTGGAAAATGTAAAAATGAATAAATTATATTATTGTTAAAAATTATTATAAATTATAATTATCGTTAAAAATCATGTTTGGGTATAGAAAAAAGGGAGAAAAAAAAAATAATAATAATAAAAGAAAATTACTTAGTTTATTTTATCTGGGAGGTAAAATAAACTTAAGCACGCCGTCCTTCGGATGGGACGTTAAGCGATGGTCCCGAGCCTGTACGATGTCAGGTACTCGTTAAAGACTCCTTCTCTAGGGGAATAGACCAAGATAGACAACATTTAGGATTCTCACAGTAGAGTCGGGCTCCTAGTTATAGCCCGGGCATGAATCACTATTATTCATATCATCTTATTTTTTACTATTATTGTTATTAATAATCACATGTATCCGTAAAAGTTAATATCTGTTTATCTATCTAAATTATAAGTTATCTTAATGTATACATTCTTATGACGTATCTTATTAACATGTTTTGATTTATCGGAAATAATAATTATTATTATTATTATTTATTTGTTAGCTTGGACGTGTTCGGAGAGTGAATGCTCAGTTGATACCAAGACGGGGCTAATGAAGATGCGCGTAGGAGGGAAAGGGTTTGAGAACTTATATGGGACAAAACAATTTATCACATGAAATCTCATTATCAATACTCCAAACCACGCTACAGCAGATGACGAGGGCGCCGGTAGCTCAGTGGTATGCGTGCTTGTCTTCTGAGCTCAAGATCGTGGGTTCGAAACCCGAGCGAGGCCCTTCGTTTATTTTGTCTAGGAGGTAAAATAAGCTTGAGCACGCCGTCCTTCGGATGGGACGCTAAGCGATGATCCCGAGCCTGTACGATGTCAGGTACTCGTTAGAGACCCCTACCCTAGGTGAATAAAAATTTAGGGTAGGCAAAATTTAGGACTCGCACATTAGAGTCGGGCTCATGTCCACCAGTGACGAAAGAGCGCTCTGGTAGTAGGCGATATGACCTCGTAGTTAAAGCCCGGGCATGAGTCATAAAACCTAACCTAACCTAAAAGAAAATATTAATGATTTAATTTCAAACCTCATTTTTCACTTTCCCAGCTATACCAAATATACAGGAAGTTGTGTAATCGGTCAAAAATTCCATGCAGAGTTTTCAACGGAATTTCATGTTTTCCGATCTCTAGATTCCAAATATGATAAAACATTTTTGTCTATCTGTATGCCTGTGAAACGATTACTACTGATAGAATGAATGCATTAACATGAAATTTTATAAGTGAATCCGAAACTTTCTAACGACGACACCTATTGTTTTTCAGCCAAATCTTCCAAAGGGAATAGAGGAGAGACTTAAGTCAAAAACTCTAATTACTGGAGTTTAATGAATGCATCAACACAACATTTCATGCGTTAATTCAAAACTCCATAAGGACCTCCATAAACTCCATAAGAGGTGGGTTTCAACATAAAAACTCCATTAACTGCCGATGTAATAAATGTATCGACATGATATTTCATATTTAATCTGAAAACGGAATGAGGACATATCCTGTCAAATTGCAGTGAGGTCGGCTGAAGAGAAGGGAGAAGTTCAGAGGAGGGGGCCCAATTCAAAAACTTTAATAACTATCGATATAATTAATTTATAATTCACTGGTTTTAGAGGGAGTGCGAAAAAATAATTGTTTAATTTGTTCTAGGGAAGTACATCGAAGACCGCTGCGAAACCCTACTAATATTCAACATCTATATATTTAAGCTAAATTGCTGAAAATGTAAGCAGAAAATAAAAAATAAATCATCCTAGGGAAGTAGACGATTTTTTTTGTAAAAAGTATGTAAATTGTTTTTATTGTTTTTTTTTTTTTGACTTGCATATTAGCCATATACTGGAGTTTATTGGTTGTATACACAACTTTCATGGCCCCAGGAGGGCGTTCTATTTACGAAGTAAAACTCCTTTTCGGCCGAGATTCGAACCCGCAACCTTGGTGGGACTGTGCCCTACTCTCTAACCCGCACGGCCATCAGGGTCTCAGGCACGTCAGGGGACACATATAAGGGTTTAGCTTAATATTATTATTATCAGTAGCGATCTCGCAATAGTTCTGTAACAATTTTAGCTTAAATCGAGCAAACGTCTAGAGCAATCGGCAAAAAAAACGCTTTAGGACGGTTTTCTGTACGTATCTCGCAAGCGGTGACTTTCAAAAAGAATTATTTTACATAAAATGTACCTTTCAATCTAATGATCAAAACGTTCTCAGAAGATCCTGGAACGTGAAAATCTTCTGAAAACTCGATCTCCGATTTTCGTACGATTACAATATTCTTTGTTGCCCATCACGAACAGAATATATTTGAAAAAAGATCTAAATGATAAATAGGAAAACATCTGGTAATATAAAAGAAACCATAAAGAGAAAAAATTAAGTAGAAAAAATGTCTGGAGCTAAGACTTGACAAGTTTAATGAACAAAAATTTAATTATAAACAAATCTGTTTGGTGTCAATTTTACGTTATATTATAAAGAGCTAAAAACAGACCAAGTCTTGTAAAAACCAGACTTGGGCTAGTCATAAGAACATTTGTTCACCTCTTTTATACTACAGGAACCATTGGCCGAAAATAAAATAAAAAAAGTCCTCGATGAATCATCGTATACGATGTACTTCCCCAGAACAAATTAATCAATTAAGTTTTTGATCTCTCTCCAAAACTAATCAATAGTTGACTTACTATTAGTAGTAAGAAGTAATTTAAACATTACTTGGAAATATTTTCTAAGGAAATTCAAAGTATATTCTTTGGGGCGTTATAATTTTGTTCGAATTGGTCCTATCACAACTTTGAGGGTAGTTCATACGTTCAAAATTTATTAAGAAACAATTTTGGGAAAAAAATATAATTTGTTGCAGAGCAATACAACATTATTTTGAAATATTTTCTATGAAAATTCATTTTTTATTATTTGAGTAGCAATAACTTTAGTCCTATTGATCTTATTTCAAAATAAAGGACCGATGAGCGATTGGAAATTTTATAAGGAACATTTTTGGTAATAATTACTTTTTCGAAAGGACTAATCGTTTTCGGGTAAATCAAGGAAACGTGAAAAAATATGTGTTTCAAAACTACATATCTAGATGGTTTCCGGCATGTATCTCGATCTGCGAAAAATCGTATTTTAGTTTTCTTTATAACTGGAAAACATTTTTGATTAGGTCATACAATAAGTGGTATCTTGTAAAATGTAGTTAGGCCCCGAAGTAAAGTTGTCTCAATTTTCGTCCGATTTTGACCAAAATCTAATCAGATCTAAGTTAGCACATATGACCTCTTCATTTCAAAACGTCATCGTTTTTCCGGTAGAGCGCTCACAACATTTCAATCACACACACACGCCTAGTGCAACCGAAAATGATCAAAACGTATTCAGGGAACTTTGAAATGTAAACATCCGTTGAAACCTCGATTTCGGATTTTTACACGACTACAATACTTTCTTATACTATACATAGATAAGAGAAAGTAAAAATTCTCCTGGTCACTAACAATTTTAGAATGTCCCCCCCTTTATAATTTTTCCCACTAATTTACAACCCCACAAATGGCGTGCAATGTGCCATTTGTGCAACTGTAAGGGACTTTGAAACGAGAAATTCCTTCGACAAATCGATCTCGAATATTTGCACGATTGTAATACTTCCTTATATTTAAAGTATATAAGGAGAAGAAGAAGAGTTTATTATAACAGTCGCATTTACAGAGGTACAATTATACAATATGGTTGCTTAACCATTACCCTTATACACTAAATAACAAATCAAAAATAATCAGTTAAACTGAAAACAATGCTACTCCTTAAGAGTAAATTTTAAAAAACCCTTAAAGAACAAGAAAAAAAACAAAAACATTAAGGCGTAGTCAAGGTCCACGCCGTAGATTTTCCGTGAAAACGTCGGGATAAAATAATTTTTCATTTTCTCTTCGATGCTGCCGTAGCTCTTGCATTTGCTCGGTACTAGACTTTTTAGGTTTTTTAAATTCCTTTTGATGCGAGCTTTCCTCTGATTTGCGTTTTCTATAATTCTGCGCATATTTACGATCATATGACACGACATCTTTAATTTTTTGGCAATTTTCAATTTAATACCGATTTTTACATATATTTCGGCAAGTATTTTCATTGTTTCACTTTAAGTCCTAGTAGTGCTCCTCAAGCTCTTTACAATGACACCCGAATCAACGCTCTATCTAAACGCGTTATCAAGCTACACTAATTTCTAGTTTTACACAACGCTAATTCGCAATAATCATCCGCCGGCGCCCACACTAGCCCGATAACGTCACAGACAAAACAAACACGTACAGACATGCTCTATCCATTATGACCTCAACCGTTGTTATCGCATTATTAGTCTCGTAGTTATTATCGATTGAAATCTGACGGTATTTTGTAACACAAGAAAGTTTGACCGGCTATCACTGTGCTTAAAGAGCGAATAGACGTTTTCACGTCAAAAACAAATACGATGTAACTGAAATGAAAGAAAAATGAATTAATAAACATTCAAAAACCGAGATTATAATTAAAAGTCGTGGACGGATATTTTTTTTGTTTCCCTCCCTGAGTTTTCCCTATTTTCTTTACCAAAACGTTTTAATTTGTGTCACACTTAAGTAAGAAGTTTTTACTGAAATTTATTATGTAGTCCAGTAGGAGCTCAACATTTAGGTCTTCATGGATTTGGAGGATGGAGGTGTCCCTCGAGTAGCTACCAACCAATCTAAGGCATTTGTTTTGGGCCACTTGAAGAGTTCTCAAGTTGGTATTGCTTGCAAGACCGGCCCACACTGGGCATACATTCTTTATCACTGGCCGCAACAGAAGCTTGTATATGAGGAGTCTATTGGTTAGATTAAGGGCTGCCTTTCTGTGGAGTAACGGCAATAAGGAGAACACAAGTCCGCTCACAGTATTTGCTTTCTGTCTGATATGTTGCCTGAAGGTCAGTCGTAAAGTATATAAATAAGGACGTAAAAATCTTGTGTTTGTCATAGAGAATATTGCTAGGAAAGTGTCACATATATTCATTTAACGAGGATATCGTTATTTTATAACATTCAACAAGAAAGTTTTTTAATGGATTCTGAATGAAGCGAAAAGTTGGCTGACCTGTAAAACTTTTTTACTCGGCTCATACTCTTAAAATACATACGATAGCAGACCTGACGTTGTCCTCCATACTCACTGCGTTTGTTACTTCACCAGCTATACGAAGGATAGCTAAGTTATGGAATCATGTCAAAAATTCGATGCCGAGTTTTCAACAGAATTTTATGTTTTGCGACCTCCAGATTCCAAATATGAAAAAAAAAAATTTGTCTGTGAACACGATAACTCCCGATAGAATGAATGTATCGACACGAAATTTCATATGTGAATCCATAACCCTTTAACGACGATATTGATTTTCAGACAAATTGACCAAAGAGAAGGGGGGATTAGGGGAGACGCTTAACTAATTTAACGACAACTTTTTTTGTTTTTGTGTTCTTTTATAATAATAAATTTATTTCCGTTAAACCAATACATGGTAATAGGATACGTCAAAAGAATTTATACATTAAGATAGCTTATAAATTAGATTTATAACTACTTGAGTCTAATACACCTATGATTAGTAGTAATAACAAAACTATTAAAAAAAGTAAAATGAAATTAATAAAAACTGAACAAATAAATGCTTATGAATACAAAAAAAATGTTAATACAAGATACAGTAGACACATTTTTCAATTTAATAAAAATTAAGATAACTATTTTTCAAAAAAAAACTCTTCGGAAGTGTCTTTATCTCAACGATGTTTCAGGACGTTCTTACGTTATTCCTTTTTTTCCCCCCCCGAGTTTGGCCTATATTTGACTGACCTGATTTAATTTGATAAATACTGGATTTATCTCCTAACTCCGGTTGAAATATGAAGCTAACTCTTTATTGGCTTTATAGGCCACGTTGTATACAGCATCCTCCTACACCCTCCGAAATGCCAGTTCCAAGGAAATTCTGAAGTGTAAACGAAATTATGTAATTGGTCAGAAATTCGAATGTAAAATTTCATCTTTCATCAACACCTGATTCCAAAAATAAAAATAAAAAAGTCGTCGGTGAATCACCGGCAATGTGCTTCCCCAGAACGAATTAATCAATTAACTTTTCGCTCCCCTCCAAAACCAGTAGAACCTTTGCGCTAACATTCAATAGTTGACTGAAATAGAAGCTCCTTAATCCTCATGCTAAATTTTGTGTCGATAAATTCATTATATCGGCAGTTATTAGGGTATTTAAATTGAGCCCCTCCCCTCCCCCCCCCACCCATCCCATCGGCCGCTGAAATTGTCCACATGGGGTGTTAACTTTATGTTTATTACATCGGGAGTTATTGGGAATTTTGAGTTGAGCCTCTGATCCTCCTCCCCTTCTAACTATTCCTCTAAAAATTAATAAGTGTCGCCCCTATGGTGTTTTGAATTCACATATGAAATTTTGTGTCGGTACATTCATTACAATAGCAGTTACTACAGTTTTTGAGTCCACTCTCCCCTTTGACCGATATGGCTGAAAATCTATAGGTTTTGTCCTAATGGGGTTTTGGTCACACATATAAAATTTCGTCTCTATACATTGATTCAATTCTATATAAGTCAACTATTGATAATTTGCCCAAACGGCCGATTGGTTTTGGAGAGAGAGCAAACACTTAGTTGAAAAATGCATTCTGGGGAAGTACATTGTCGGCGATTTTTTGAACTGTCGTGGAGCCAGTCAGGCTTTATATAATGGTAGTTATATGGATGGTTTGAAGTGAAGTGAAGGACGAGAGAGAAGTGTGAGACGAAGCGAGAAATAAACCACTTTGTCGGGGAGTAAGGACATTCTTCAGGGGGAGTAGAGGCCCCCCCCCCCCCCCCCCCCCTCCCAATTCGAGGAGCTAACAGGCTGGCAAATAGCAGGGTGAGACTGTGGTGGCAGTTTGTCTGGCCTCAGCTGTGTACCAGTGTCAGGAGAATGGCACATCACACTTAGTAACGGACAGCATCAACTATATAGACCTCTAGGATACACTGTACTTGTGAATCAGCACGAATATAGTAAGTTTTCGCTCTCCCGCTAAAACTAATAGACGGTTTGGGCTAAAAATCAATAGTTGACTTACAAAGGGATTTCTGAATTCTTATACTACATTTTGTGCTGATACATTCATTACATCGGCAGTTATTAGGGTTGAGCCCAGCCCCAATCCCTCATTTCCTTTGGTCGATTTGGCTGAAAATGAAGGTGTCGTCCTTTACTAGTTAAAGTAGTGTATAAAAGCCGGTTCTGTTACAAGTGGAGTCGAGGTATCTGTGACACTATTTGACCCTTCCTCCATCCTTAATCGATCCTCACCACTATAACCTCCCCATGCGGTTATTCGTCTCAGGTACACAAACCCATCCTTATTAGTTAGTTATTATGTCTCATGCCCTGGCTTTAACTACGAGGTCATATCGCTTACTACCAGAGCGCTCTTTCGTCACTCTGGTGGACATGAGCCCGACTCTACTGTGGGACCATCGTTTAATGTCATATCCGAAGGACGGCGTGCTTAAGTTTATTTTACCTAGACCTTGAGCTCAGAAGGCAAGCATGCATACCACTGAGCTACCAGCGCCCTCTCCATCTTATTACCCCCACCACCTCACACCTATCTCCAGCGATCTGTGATGACTTTTGACCCTTTCCCCACCCAGCCTTAATCACCCGCGGTTCTATGACAAGTGGAGGTGGAGAGACTTTATAGTGGTGGGGATGATTAAGGATGGGTGGGGGAAAGGTCAAAGGTTTTCATAGATACACAATACTAGGGAAATTCAAAAGTGAAAACTGAACATGGAATTTCTGACCTCCCCTTCGTTTAGTTGAGAAAGTAAAAGCTAGAAAATGTTTTTACCGCTTTATCCTGAGAGATCATCATACTGGGTGGGATGGTGCGTCCACCTAGGGACCTAAGCATCCAATCCTCCTATCCTTTACAAGGAAGAGCAGAGCTTACTCTGCCGTCTTGTCTGGATCGGTGCTATGTTTACAACGGAATTTCATGCTTTCCGAATCGCTGATTCCAAAACGGGGGAAAAAAATCTGAATGTCTGTGTGTCTGTTAACACGATAATTTCCAATAAAATGCATGTATCGACACAAAATTTTATATGTATATCCAAAAACCCCAATTGTTTTCAGCCAAAACGGCCTTAGAAAACTCTAATAACTGCCGATGTAATGAATGTATTAACACAAAATTTAGTATGAGAATTTAGAAGTCCCCATATAAATCAACCATAGATTTTTATCACAAATGGTTCATTGGTTTTGGGGGAAGAGGAAAAACATTAGATTAATTCATGCTGGGGAAGCACATTGCCGGTGATTCACCGATCACTTTTATTTTTATTATAAGGGGGGGGGGGGAGGGGGAGGCTCTAGGGTTCTCTTGACCTGAGTCTGACCTTATTCAACAATGAGAGCCCTTTTGTGGGCTTAATGGGTCACTAAAAGTTGCTCCTTGGGGTCTTATAGAAGGAGGGGGAGGCCCTAGGGTTCTCTTAACCTGAGTCTGACCTTATTCAACAACGAGAGCCCTTTTGTGGGCTTAATGGGTCACTAAAAGTTGCTCCTTGGGGTCTTATAGAAGGAGGGGGAGGCTCTAGGGTTCTCTTGACCTGAGTCTGACTTTGTTCAACAATGAGAGGTCTATTGTGGGCTTAATGGGTCTCTACATGTTGCTCCTTGGGGTCTTATAGAGGAAGGAGGGGGAGGCTCTAGGGTTCTCTTGACCTGAGTCTGACCTTATTCAACAACGAGAGCCCTTTCGTGGGCTTAATGGGTCACTAAAAGTTGCTCCTTGGGGTCTTATAGATGGAGGGGGAGGCTCTAGGGTTCTCTTGACCTAAGTCTGACCTTATTCAACAATGAGAGGTCTATTGTGGGCTTAATGGGTCCCTACAAGTTGCTCCTTGGGGTCTTATAGATCCACAGACACATCACATCACTTAACTATTTAAGGAGTAACCCTAGCTAAGTCCACACCACAGCATTCACAGTTCCAAGAATGTGTCCAAACCAGAGGAGGGGGCATCAAGTTTGGTCGCCAATGCCATCTCGACCAGGATCCCGGAGAATGGCCGTCTTTACAACTCTCAAAGTTGGCACACTCTTATGGGATTTAATTTAAGTCCCCATGGAGGGCTTAATGAGAAAATGAAAATTTACAAATAATTCAAGCTGTAAGTACAAAGTCAATGATTCACATTGTATTATTCATTTCTACACCTCGGTTATGTAATTGTTCTTCCGATGTTGAGATTTCACTGAAATTTTGTCTTTTTCAAGTCACCGATTCGTGACGTAATGAATGTATCGACATGAAATATAGTATGAAGATTCAATAGCCACTATGTAAGTCAAATATGTATTGAGTTTTAGCCCAAACGGTCGATTGCATTTGGAGGGAGAGCGAAAACGTAATTGATTACACTTGCTGGAGAATTTGCGGGTGATGACGACATTTTGTTATTTTTATCTTGAGAAAGATAATTATTCGGATTGTTTTATCAATGAATGAAGACTAATTGGGCTAATGTTTATTTGATGGGGATGGGGTGGGGGTGGTGTCAGCTCAACAAGTGGGGAGAAGGGATGGCATGGATCTGACAGGATATTGAAGAGGGGGGGGGTGGGGGTAGCTGGTCTGGTAGTCAGGGTCTCTGGACAAATTACTGATAACAATACTCTCCAGGAACTGCTACTGGTGTATGAAGCACCGTTGTGTAATCAAACATTGAACCCACCGCGGCTACACTGTGCCGAGAAATGGCAACAACTGTGAATCACCATCTGTGTATTCTCCAGCACGAATAAATCAACTATTTTTTCGCTCTCCAACCTAAACCAATCCACCATTTGGACTAATTGTCGACTTGTGAAGATCAAGCGCGGATGTTATACCCTATTCAGAAGATTTGGAAGGATGAAGGACAAGGGAGCTAATATTTTGGCTGGTTTGACGAAGCGCATGAATTAATAGTCAAGAAATATTATTATAACAGTAACAGGTTGAGTATCAGTCTGTAAACGAATGACGTCATTAAAGTCTGTGCACAAGACTGCAAGAGGTCCTTCGCGCATTAATAGCACGTCAATTTTACTTGCATATTTCTTTATCCTTAACGAAACTGACTTATAAGCCTCTGGGTTAGGGGTGGGGGTGGGGGGGGGGGGGGGGGGGGGGTAATTCTGCTTCTACCCTCCACTTTATCCGCCATTCGTGAATTGGTGAAGATATATTATTTCGGTAGTTATCAGGGTTTATGTATTGTCCCCCTCTGATTCCCCCTTCACTTCGGCCCATTTAGCGGAAAATTAATATGTGTCTTTTGAATGGGGTTTTAAACTTCCATATGAAATTTCGTGTCGATAAATTCTATCTGGAGTTATGTTCACATACACCCACACAGATATACATATATTTTTTTTCATTTTTAGAATGAAGAAGATGTCGATAAACATGAAATGCCGGAAAAGTCAACATCGAATTTATGACCGACTACATAACTTCTCCTATACTTCATATTCCACCAAACATCTCGCAAATACCAGCTTTTGAAACGAAAAAAACGCTTTGAAATCGGTTCAGCCGTCTTGGAGCTACGATGCCACCCCTCCTTTTGCGTCGGGGGTTAAAAAATAAAGCAAAAATGAAAGCTAGTTGACCTTTAGAAAGGTAATCCTCTCGGAGCTGAAGACAGCCAACAGCCCTTTGTTGGCTGAAGCCTGGGGATGGACTGTTTACGGCTCATGGCTCTCCCACCATATCACAGCTTTACAGAAAATAGCCACGTACCTCGATGAAAACCCTATACTTTTTTGTAACCATAAACCTTTGTCAACTAGCCAATAAAAAAAAAAAACTTCATTGTAAATTTTGTTTTATTAAAAGACATAAGGACAAGATGGGATGCCTTGAAGCTCACATGAAATGGCTCTGTAGGATGCAACATAAAATGTGTATTAGAGTTTGATGGCAATGCAAGTCTTCAACATGGTCGATTTAGCCTCAGACGCTAACCACTATACCATCTAGCCAGCGGATAGATCCCACCAGCAATGCTAACCACTACATCATCGGGAATCCAGGTGCTAGAAGTGGGATAGAGCCTGCTGGTGCGGCCTCCGAGCAAATTGCATCTATTTCAAAGGACATGATTAACAGAAAAATATAATAAATAATAAGTGGTATGAGTGCTCGCTTGCTTAGCTTTAGATCGCGGGTTCAAAACCCGGTTGAGGCCCTTAAGTAAGCCGTACTTCGAATGGGGCGTTGAGCGATGGTCCCGAGCCTGTACGATGTCAGGTACTCGTTAAAGACCCTATCCTAGGCGATATGGTCTCACCATGGTTTGCGGGTTCGAATTCCGTCCGGGAGTGAGTTTTATTTCGTAGATAGTACTCTCTCCCGGGGTCATGGATGTCGTAAATAAACTAGATAACACAGTGTCATGGCTAATATGCATCGTACATAAAGACAAAAATAAAAAAAATAAAAAATAAATAATAAAATAAATAATAAAATAAATAAATAACTTCCTCTATACTTCGAACATCTGGGGAAGTAAAACCCGACTTCGAAAACAAGTCAAATATAACCAAAAAAGTACAAAGTAGTGAAAAGTCTATAATTGGTTATGTCTAAAGGAAGGACCGCTGGAACAATTCAATGCAACACCGAGCAACCTAGATATATTATAGATGTAACTATAACAATATATAAAAAAAATAGAATATATATATATATATATATACATATATATTTATCAATTATAAATGAATAAATAAAACAATAAGGTACATTGGACTGACCTTCAAGGTGTGGAGGAACTCTGCCCAAAAAATAAAAATGAAAGCTTTGTATCAAATAATGTTTTTGGATATGACACATAATTCTTTATTGTGATTATATTATTCTTTTTGAACAGTGAGAATACAATTCTGTTTCCGTGTTAAGGGTTTTCTCTAACATAAACATTTTTAGTTGAAGGTTAACTTTTTTTATTGTATCTATTGACTTCAAGAAGTGGAGAAGGGCATTAAAAAAATTAATTTTAAGTTATACTTTATAGAGAGGTTCCTATTTCTTTTTACATAATCCTGTTATAGATGACATAAAAGACTGTCTGTCCTTTCTGTCCCAGTTGAAGTACATAAGGATACCCAGCTTGAAAAACTGCAATAACCCATCATGGTGAAAAAATAAATAAAGATTTCAGGGTTATAAGAAGGTGAGTAAAAAGGCGTTAATAAGAATTAAAGAGATTGGAGCAACAAAAGAAGTGGAGCTGTAGAGGGTCCTAATGGGCCTCTTTGGAGGCTATTTATGGGGGCTTCTACTAACTGCACAAAAAGAAACTGCAGCTTATCTGGACAGCAGCGGAGTGTAGCGTAGCTGACCAATGGACATTAGGGGATACAGCAACTCAACAACCTTCCACAACTATTGTATATAGGACAATTTGAGAAAGTCATCAGTGAATCACCGCAAATGTACTTCCCCAGCAGAAATTAATCAATTAATGTTTCGCTCTCCCTCCAGAACCCAACGAGCCTTTTTGGCTAAATATCATTTGTTGACTTCAGGGATTTCTGAATTCTCATAGTAAATTTCATGTCGTTATCTTCATTACAACGGCATTTCCATCACCACACTTGTTAACTTTTTTTTTTTTTTTGGCCTTATGTCACTTATAAAATATTATAGCCATGTCACTTATAAAGGTGTTATCTAGTTATTTTACAACATTCATGGCCCCGGGAGGGAGTTCTATCTACGAAATAAAACTCACTCCCGGACGGGATTCGAACCCGCAAACCATGGTGTAACCATGCGACTAAAGGCCTACGCTCTAGCCCGCACGGCCACCATGGCTCCCCACTTGTTAACCTTGCCGCTTCATGTCTGTAACTGGACTGTCTTGTGTCTAGACTAGAGTAGATAGGTGTTATAGGCCCTCTACACGGGGTTGGCTTGTGTTGGTGAACGTTGGCGTTCGGAGCGGTTTTTCAACACACATCAAAGCAGGTCAACATGCGTGAACCAAGTGCGCAGTAGATAAGTGACGCATCCACACACTTGTCCAACATTGGTTGTTTGTTTCTTGTCAGTAGTGTTTTGTATATTCCTTTTATCCTGTTAAATACTATAATATTTTATTTTATTATTATAAACTACAAATACAAAATGTCTACATGGACAAATGAGGAAAGTTTTAAATTTTTAGAACTGTAACAAAATGAACCTGCAATTTGGAATCTGAAAAACCCTCTCCACAGAGTGTGAAGTAGCAGTATAATCAGTGCATAATGAAACAATTTCCCACCGAGCGGCATCCAAAAAATCATAGCCACCATCTTCTTTGTTTCCATTTCTTTTCAACCATGTTTTTGTCAATAATATGTAAGTAACAATTATATGCCCTAGCTAAACACAAAGCTGCAGCAGCGATTTTCTCGATATCCATCACGGAAATAGGGTTTAAGTAACCAGAGCGCTCTTACGTCACTTTGGTGGACATGAGCCCGACTCTACTATGGGAGTCCTAAATTTTGCCTACCCTAAATTTTTATTCACCTAGGGCAGGGGTCTTTAACGAGTACCTGACATCATACAGGCTCGGGACCATTGCTTAACGTCCCATCCGAACGACGGCTTAAGTTTTTTTTACCTCCCAGATAATGTACAATCACGTATTAATTTACATATCGGGAGACCATGGTGGCCGTGCGGGCTAGAGCGTAGGGCTTTGGTCGCATGGTCTCACCATGGTTTGCGGGTTCGAATCCCGTCCGGGAGTGACTTTTATTTCGTAGACAGAACTCCCTCCCGGGGCCATGGATGTCTTAAATATAACTAAATAACTCATTGACATGGCTAATATGCACCGTACATAAGGCAAAAAAAAAAAAAAAATTACGTATCTTTAACTGCTGTTTTTTTTTTTTTATTCTTATAAAAAAAAATTCAACATTTCAGCTTTCAATTAAAAAATCATTACATGTGTGGAGCTTGATGTGAAATAACTTCTAAAAAAACTTTCCATTAATTGTAAAAGTTTATTATTTATTCTTTATTTTGGAGTTTGTTTACAAAATTATTGAGTTCTTTCGTTTCTCCTCACTGTTTACCTCAGTCGTGGTCTTGACCTTGAGGTTTGTTGACGTGTTGTGGCGCTCCTGAGGATTAAGATAAGAGTTTCCTGTTTTTATTTAACCTCAAGTAGGCTAGT
The DNA here is from genome assembly GCA_963662175.1 of Aradus depressus. Taxonomy (NCBI): domain Eukaryota; kingdom Metazoa; phylum Arthropoda; class Insecta; order Hemiptera; family Aradidae; genus Aradus; species Aradus depressus. The sequence continues at coordinate 35,212,969 of OY759220.1, forward strand.
TTTCTAGCCATGAGTTTTGATAGCGGGGGGCCTGGGCCTGTCACAACAACATAGGCCCTTTCATCCATGACTTATCACCTCTACAAAATATGTTACCTACCTCAGCAGAAATTTTGTTTCGAATCTCTCACATGATGTTCTCATTAATGAAGATTAACAGAATGTAAAAATAAAACAAAATTGTAATTATGTTCATGGCTCTGTTCAAAATTAAACAAACGTATACCTTCATAAACGATAAACCATTTAATGTAAATAAGGTAAGAAAGGTAACGCATCATGCAGAATGCGTGATGACATCACATGAGGTTATCACCATCGATATATATCATTTGTCCGTGGACCGTAATTTCAGTTCAGTATTTTATTGAACCAAAAATAAAAGAAAATCGTAAGAAATTAAACTGTGAACGACTTTGATGAATTGAAAAATTTATATATTTTTTTTTAATTGTTGAATTTTGAAACGAGTACTTTGAATCGATACAAGGTAGGTATCGAAAGAAATGTATCATACTTTACTTGTATCGATAGATCCCTAGATATGACTTTCGTAGTTTAGCAAATGCTGCTATTGGCTGTGAGTCATTTAATTCTAAAAGCACAGAAACCACAGCGTGTTTTTGCTGCAGCTGCGCTTTGCATTTTTGCTTCTCATGTAAAGTCAACTTAACTATTACAGTCAGTGGTTACCTCAGGGGGAGCTTCTAGAGGTCTCCGAGTCTCCCAAATTAATAACAAAAAGTCTACAGATCTAACCTCAGAAACTGCGGGCTGTGCCCCAGGGAGTCTATACCCCCCACCCCCGTAGCTTAACTTTGCCCCCCCCCCCCCCTGCTCAAAATCCTGGCTACGTCCCTGAGAACATGTCTATAAAAAGTTTATTTATCTAAATTATCATAGATACTGATAATGGGAGAACTTCCCGAAACGTCTGTAATTGTGATAAATATATTATTTTATATAAATATAAAAAATTAAATATATTATAAAAAAAAATGTCGGTGAATCTCTGGAAATGTACTTCCCCAGCACGAACTAATCAACTAAATTTTCGCGCTCCCACTAACATCATTGATCGTTTTGGCTAAAAATAGGGACTTATGTATCCTTATACTAAATTTCGTGTGTTTACATTCAGAACTTGTACCCACAAAGGACTCAAGGAAAATACTTGTATCCTTACCTCCAGACTGGAAACCTAATCTATATAATTAAGGTTCATATACCCAATTACTATCATTGGCTGCGTTTTCCTGTATCCTCCTGTATATCGCTATTTCTGTATATAATGTTATGTTTATCTTGCAGTTTGAAGTATCTTTATGACTACAAGACTATTGCAACTCACAAGTAAAATATTTTATTTACAATTTTTCCATTTTTACTTTCCCATCTATATACAAAGTAGAGGGGAAGTTATGTAATCGGTCGTAAATTCAATGATGAATTTCTTCAGAATATTATGTTTTTGACCCCTTGATTAAAAAATAAATAAAACAAAAATAAATAAATATATATCTTGTGAATTTCAGATAGAATGGAAATATCGACACGATGCGGGTTCGAAACCCGGCGGAGGCTCTTAGTTTTATGTGGGAGGTAAAATAAACTTTTCTGAAGAGATTAGACATTTTTTTTTTAAATTTTTGGAATCAGGGGGCCGGAAAACATCGAAATTCTGTGGAAAACAACACCATTAATCAAGTTAATAATTAAGGAAATTAAATATATGAATTAAATCATGGAAGCTAATGGTACATGTTACACCTAAAACCTCACGATATAATGAATTTTAATATATAATAAATATTTTCATATTTGTCCCCCCCCCCCCCCCCCCCCCCCCCTCCTATATTTGTTAATTGCTAATTTGTTAACTTTCCGCTCGTCTCTCTAGTTATTTCATTAAATAATCGATGCCTGTGAGGACAATGATTGTTAATCTGGGGAAATTTCAAATAAATTGAGAGGCCAGTAGGTAAACAATTTAAAATTGTTTTGACGGTTTATTTGAAATAGGAAAGACAACATTTAGTTGGACCAGCCTGCGAGGTACAGGCTGGCCGAAACTGTAGTGGACCCGCTCCAGAGCTTCATGAAAGTACCGGGTCAGTTCTTCTCGATGTGGGCTGCAAAAGGAACAACTCCAAGTTCCCGATTGATTTGGGTATTCCTGATAAACCAGGGTGCGTTCACCGCTATCCGGAGGACTTTGTTTTGAAATGTCTGTAATCTTGTTATATTGGTGTGGCTAATGCAGAACCATATGGGGCAAAGACTCTAATACAAAAAATTGATAATTAAAAAAATGTTAATGTTAAATAATAAAATTAAATAAAATATAAGTAAAATTAATAATAATTAAATAAACAAATAATAAAATTAAATAAAATATAAGTAAAATTAATAATAATTAAATAAACAAATAATAAAATTAAATAAAATATAAGTAAAATTAATAATAATTAAATAAACAAATAATAAAATTAAATAAAATATAAGTAAAATTAATAATAATTAAATAAACAAATAATAAAATTAAATAAAATATAAGTAAAGTTAATAATAATTAAATAAACAAATAATAAAATTACCACATTTCCTGTATAATTATATCTCTGGTATTTTACTAAATTTTGATTTCTACAGTAGTTTCTGAAAAGGGCAATTTTGAAGAAAGTGCACGTATTTAAAATATAAATTTCAATTAACGAACTTTTCATTTGGATTTTTAAAGAGATGCCATATTGTTTTTCTTAATTTTGTAAAAATGTTAAATCCAATCCAAAGGTATCAATTATCTTACTGGGTTAACAGGGAAAATTAATAGCATAGAATTTGAGAACAAATATTTGGGTTTATTTACTTAAATCTGCGTTAAAGAAAAATCTTACAAACTAAATTCTTAAAACTATTTCCATCTTCTTTCTGTTTTATATGTTGGTCATTGTATATTTTTGGGCATATATATTTTGTACATATAAATAAATAAATCACGGAAAGGAACGACGTTAAAGAAGACATCAAAGCGAGGATAACGGCCGGGAATAGATGCTACCGGTCACTGCAGAAGGTGCTCGGATCGAGGACTGTGTCCCGAGACGCCAAAATAACAATCTATAAAACAGTCCTGAGACCGATCGTCACATATGCGAGTGAAACCTGGGTCCTGACTAGGAGGGACGAAGTCTTACTCAATACGTGGGAGAGGAAGGTATTTAGAAAGATATACGGCCCTACTCCAGAGGGGGATAGATGGAGGATACGGACCAATAGGGAGCTGAAGGACCTGTACAAGAGCCCGGACCTGGAGGCCTTAGTGAAGCAGGGACGGCTCCGATGGCTGGGGCATTTACAGAGGATGCAACTAGACAGATTGCCGAGGAGGATACTGGAGGGACACCCGGGAGGACAAAGAAGAAGAGGTAGATCCCGCTTACGTTGGCTGGAGGACGTGGAGGACGATCTCAGAACGATTGGTGTGAGAAGATGGAGACGGGAGGCCGAGGATAGAGTAGAATGGCGGAAGAATGTTGCGGAGGCCCAGGTTCTACAAGGACCGTAGCGCCAGGGAAAGTAAAAGTAAGTATAAATAAATAAAAGTACTTTCTTTGCGCATCAATTTCAATGTTATTTCCACCTTTTTGGTTCACAACACGTTGAGCCTAAACACTTTTCTCACTAGGTACATCTCAACTCAGACCGTCTCATTGTAATGACAGTATCGAATCAAAATTTCATATTTAAATTCAAAACCCCATTAGGACGACACATATCAATTTTCAGCAGAATCGGCAGAAGGGGGAAAGGGGGGGGGGGGGATCAGAAGGGGGGCTCAACTCATAAACCCCAATAACTGCCGATGTAATGAATATCGACATGAAATTTCATATTTAAAGACCAAACCCAATGAGGACATTACGTGTCAAACTTCAGCCATATCGACATTTAACACAAAATTTAGTTTGAGGATTTAAGAGTCTCTATGTAAGTCAACTGTTAAATATTAGCGCAAAATGTCGACTAGTTTTGGAGGGGAAGCGAAAAGTTAATTGATTAATTCGTTCTGGGGAAGTACATAACCAGTGATTACCGACCTCTTTTTCTGTTTTCAACCTATGATTACAGACTGGTCGGGAAGCACTCCAATCATCAATACTCGTATCTTTAATTGTTTGTTCTTCATGTCAGCGTCCTTTTCTAGTCAATCAAAATATCTTCGTTAAACCAATTAATTAATTGGATGGTAATTGGATACGTCATACAATTTTTGTACATTGCTAAAACTAAGAATAAAAACATATATGAGATAAATATAGAAGAAAAACATTTTTATTTGGACCAGTACTAAACATAAATATATATTATATACGAGGGCGCCGGTAGCTCAGTGGTATGCGTGCTTGCGTTCTGAGCTCAAGATCGTGGGTTCGAAACCTGGCCGAGGCCCTTAGTTTATTTTATCTGGGAGGTAAAATAAACTTGAGCACGCCGTCCTTCAGATGGGACGTTAAGCGATGGTCCTTAAGCCTGTACGAAGTCAGGTACTCGTTAAAGACCCCTACCCTAGTTGAATAAAAATTTAGGGTAGGCAAAATTTAGGACTCCCACAGTAGAGTCGGGCTCATGTCCACCAGAGTGGCGAAAGAGCGCTCTGGTAGTAGGCGATATGACCTCCTAGTTAAAGCCCGAGCATGAGTCATAATAACTAACTATATTATATACACAAATGAAACACGAAAATTAAAATAAAAACTCTTGGTAGAGTCTCGGCTGCAATCTGCGAGCTACAGGCTGGCCGAGACTCCAGAGCTTCATGGAAGCTACGGGTGAGGTTTCCGATGCGGGCTACAAAAGGAGCAACTCCCAGTTCCTGATGGATTTGGGTGTTCCTGATAAACCAGGGTGCGTTCCCCGCTATCCGGAGGACTTTGTTTTGAAATGTTTGTAATCTTGTTATGTTAGTGTGGCTAGTGCAGAACCATACGGGGCAAGCGTAGGTTGAGAGTCGAAGTATTAGTGTTTTGTAAAGTAAGGATGTGCATTAGGGTGTCCGTTATTTTGAAAAAGTTTAAATTTTGATAATTCCCAAACGGATTCTGGTTTAGAATCACGAAAAAATAAATCTCTCAAAATTTGGAATTTTTATAAATGGAAAAACCCATGCCACCGAACATTTGAATTTCAAATGGAGTTTAACATTCGTTTTCGACACTTCAAGGTATTTTACAGCGCGGTTCGTTTAATTTCTAATGTTTCGGCTTCAAAATACGTATTATTAGGTCTTGGTGGGTGCTGATCATGTCAACTTACTGATGACTGACTCCAAATTTTGAGAGCTTTATTTTTTCGTGATTCTAAACCAGAATCCGTTTGGAAATCATTAAAATTTAAACTTTTTCAAAATAACGGACACCCTAATGTGCATGAGTGTCTGAGTGGTGTACTGTTAATGAGTCGTGTATGAATAAAAATAAATATATTATGTATTTATATTTTCTTATTTATTTGTTATCCTTATTCACCAAATCTACATAAGGATGACAACTAATAATTTTCAGTTAAAGCAGTGAATGGGAAGTGGGATTAGAGGAAGGGCTCAACTCAAAAACCCTATTAACTGCCGATGTAATGAATGTATTGACTCAATAATATTCAGCATTAGGATTCAGAAGTCTATGAGTAAGTAGCTATTGATGTTCAGCCAAATCGGTGGAATGGGTTCAGAGGGAGAGCGAAAACATAATTAATTCCTAATGGTAAATTAATTAATTAATTAAATTTGAGTTTTCACAGGAATTTTATGTTTTCCAATCCAAAAAATGAGGCACATAACTCTGAAATCGATAACTTTCGATAGAATGATTGTATCGTCACGAAAATTTATATGTGTATCCAGAACCAAATAAGAACAACACCTATTGATTTTCAGCTAAATCGGCCAAAGAGAAGAGGGTATTAGAGGGTGATTAATACAAAAACTCTAATAACTGCCGATGTAATCAATACATCGATATGAAATTTCATATTTAAATTCAAATCTTCTCGACATCTATTAATTTTCAGCGAAATTGCAAGGGCCGGGGGGCTTAGAAGAGGGGGAAAACTAGAAAACCCTAATAATTGTGTAATAATAAATGATGTAATGAATGTAAGGATTCAGAAGTGATTAACGACCATTTTTTTTTTTTTTTTCAAATAGATATTTATATTTACAACTGTATAAAAAAAAAAGTATACAACAAGCAAATGTGCTATGGTAAAAAAAAAAAAAAACGTAATGTCAAAATGTCAAGAGAGGAGAAATCACCCAGTGGTGACCCTGCCTATACTCGGCGAAACGAAATAAGGCGAGTGGGTGGAAATGTGGCGTTGTCAATTCATGGGGGTGCTAACTTCACATAGTAGGAAAGGTCTGACGCTGTGGTTAGGCGACGGGGCTCTCACAGCGTTGTCACATATGGTGCTTTTGGGGGCCAGCCACGCCCCCTTTCCTCGATCCCTAGTTCTAAGTGCGGCAACATGGCATATTTCCCGAACCGGCTTATTTCGTGCCGCAGGGTACAGGCACAGAGTCGCTCTCATTCATGGCTAATACGAAAATCTTTTAAAATAACTTCCTGATTTTTTTTTTTTTTTTTCGCACATCGAAATTTCCGGAATTTTTCAAACTCTAATAGGAAGGTAAACATCGATGGAAGGCTTAATTGATTCATTATAAGTTATTGTTTTTTTGTACTCTCAGAGCTCCATTGATATCCTCTATTTGTTGAGAGTCACGGCGTTAAGCAGGGTAAGAAATTTAGCAAGATGGGGGGGGATACGATTGAATTTTGAAGATGGTTTATTTATTGGGTGAAATTAATTGAAGAAAAGGTTTATCGATTACTTGGAAAACTGTCTAAGATTCGAAATAATTGAAGTTTTGATTAATGAAACAAAGTTAATAATGAAAGTTAGGTAACGATGTTTTGTTCTCAATTATTAAGGGATGATATAAATAAATAGATGGGTTAATATCTTATTTGTGATTCTGTATATTAGGATATCATTATTTCAACGCTGTCAGAAAATACATTTTGTCGTCGGTGAATCACACGCAATGTGAACCACACCTTAACCCTGAAAACACTTCTCTCCTTAGACTGTCCACTTCCACAACACAACTTAGACTGTTTCTCACTATTTAAAAGAGCTGATCGGCGGCTTTTGTTCTTCACATATTGGTTGTTCGCATTTTGTTTTAAAACCATCGCTGTTTCTATACAAATAATAATAGATAATTCTATAATATTTTAATAATCTTAATGTGTGTAAATTTTTTATATCACACCGGGCATGATAAGTAACTAATTCCATTGAAATAGGTGAACTTTGGGGGAATGCATTTGTAAAAAAGATAATCTCCGTTCATATCCAGATGGGTTGGTCTTCATTAAATATCTAGATTGGCCTACACTGGCACAGCGCCGTGTTCGCTTGGCTCTAAGAACTAAGGTTCTCATATCTCTCTCTAGTCACCTTGATAAGGACACAAAGAGATTGTCCACTGGCTTGGCATATCCCTATAATTAAGACCTTATGTATATAGTGTGATGTAAAAACTACAGAACATTCTTTTTAATGAGTATAGACAAGAGGTAATTTTTTTTATTATAATATAATATATATATGGGGCCATGGTGGCCGTGCGGGCTAAAGCGTAGGGCTTTGGTCGCATGGTCTCACCATGGTTTGCGGGTTCGAATCCCGTCCGGGAGTGAGTTTTATTTCGTAGATAGAACTCCCTCCCGGGGCCATGGATGTCTTAAATAATTATATATAACACAATGACATGGCTAATATGCACCGTACATAAAGCCAAAAAAAAAAAAAAAAAAAAAAAAAATATATATATATATATATATATATCAAGGTGTTTAAAAAAACAAAACAAGAAAACATATAAAACAGCTGTGAAACAAATGGAGTAGAGTCGAGAGCTAGCTCTGGAAGAGTGCACGTAAAGTAAAGACGTTGGTTTTAAGTGAGGTTGAACAATTACCAGAAAGTTGAAATATCGAAGTCTAAATTGTGTTAAGAAACTTCAAAAAGGTACATTTAATCAAATACTTTTTTTTATATGCCCGAACAAAATATAAAAAAGAAATAGTTTTTAAGTAATTAATTTAATGATTTTGTTCCTTTTTAAATTTTTTGTTTTGTTTAATGTTTAGTTTTTTATTCAAAATGTGTAAATAAAGCAAATAACCCTAATATTTGTCCTCTTAAAATTCTATTCTATTCATCTTCCCTGTTGGCCTAGTAATATCATTTGAAAAATCTTGGATTAGAAATTAATATTATTTAAAATTATAAAAAAATTGGTATCTCTTTATAAATCCAAGTGTAAAGTTTGTTAAATGGAATTTTTTTGTTGTATATGTGTACTTTCTTAAAAATTGCACGTCTTAAATTATTGATAATATTCTTTTAGGGCCTTTTTCGAAAAACTACTGTAGAAATCAAAATTTAAATAAAGAAAAGAGATCAAATTTCTACATGAAATGTGGTAGCAAAAAGCTTCTATCACAATAGTTTGGTCTATACATGTTCTTGTCTGTGAATTCCAAGTCAGTCTTTGTTGACAGAAGAAGGGAGGGGAGTGAGTGATCTGTAAAAACGTGATTGGTATAAGAAAGCCCATTTAACCATCCCCAGAGCTTCCTATGTGCCTCCAGGCTTGTTAGAGGTCAAAGTGAGACAATAGCTTCGTCTAGACCTGCGTCATTACATGCAGAATGTGTTTTAGATTTGAACCCGAGAATGCATTATGCATGAAAGAAGAAAATTGGTTTTCCCAACGAAGATAACCACTTCTTGATCAGAAAAGTTCGTCGCTAGACTCCCTGGTGAACACTATAATACTGAGGATAATTTTCTCGAGTTGATGAAAAATTTAAGAACAATCTGTCTTCACTTTTAGATTATTAAAAAAATATGTGACGTGGCTATTATAGTACTTTTTTATACCAACCACGCTTACAGATCACTCTCTTTCCCCCTCCCCCTTCTCAAAGTTATTTCATACTGGCATTACTGGGTATAAGAATGTCTACTCTCAAGATATCGCTGTACCAAGAGACAAGATGAAATGATTTTGAGAAGGGGAGGGGGAGATCTGTAAGTGTTGTTGGTATAAGAAAATCCTGTAATGGCCACATCACATATATTTTTCTTAATTTTTATAATTTTGCAAAAAAAAAACTATCAAAACAAAAACCATACTTTGAAGTTCGTTGCTATGAGTTACGATTTAAAATTACAATTAGATAATTCCTTACAGACATTTAGTTTAGATTCTTCGGGGCGCTATAACTTTACTTGTATTAAACCTATCTCAAATTTGAAACTTACTGCCGATTAGGAATTTTATAAGGAACAATTTTGGTAATAATCAATTTTGCGATAGAACTAACTGTTTTCGGGTAAATCAAGGAAACGTCAAAAAATATGTTTCAAAACTATTTCAAGATGGTTTTCGGCATATATCTCGAAAACTGGACGACCTGTAAAAAATCATATTTAATATAAATTGTGTATTTCAGTATTCTCTACAACTATTACTCGAAAAGATTGTTGATTAGGTGATAAACATAAGGTGTATCTTGTAAAATGTAGTTAGGTTCCAGGGAAAGTGGTCTCAATTTTCGTTCGATTTCGGCCAAAATCTTTATCAGACCTAAGTTAGAACATGTGACTCCTTCATTCCAAATTTCAAGTTCATAACTACAATCGTTTTTGGGGTGGAGAGCTCACAACTTTTCAATCACATATACACACACGCAGACAGATATCATCGCGAAAATGGTCAAAACGTATTCAGTTGAAACCTCGATCTCGGATTTTCGCACGATTACAATTATAGTAAAGTAGGTAATACTATGTTTTTATTCCCCATTCGAGACAACTTCCTGCATAGTGACTGCATATTCTGATAGTGACTTATATCCAGTAATGCCAGTATGAAATAATTTTGAGAGGGTTGAGGGGGAGGATGACTGAGTAAACCCATTGAAGGGTTCCGTACATTTCATTTTTTACTGCTTACAATTATTAAAATGATGTTAAAAATATACTGAAAATTTATAATTTACTGCTTTCAAAGTATTGTCGCTTCCAGCCTTCTTCCGAAAAAAATGAAATAGACTTTGATACTATTGTAGAAACCTGGATATTAGATAATTTCAAAATTTAAACTTCAACTAAAAATATTTATGTTATAGGAAACGTTGTATTTGGAAAAGGATTTTTTCTCATTTAAGGTTTGTCGAATCTACGTTTTAATCATTATTTTTTATACTAATTTTTATTTTAATTTTAATTTTTTATGTATTTTTATTAGCATTTTATTTATTTATTTCTTATTTTTTTATTTATATGTATATTTATAATTGTTATTGTTAATTTGTTTTCTTTCTCTTTTCCTTATTTTCCACATTGTGACCTTAGGAAGGGACTTAAGAACTTCCCGAAATGTCGTCGTGAAAAAGACACTTCCGGAAAAGTTATAAAAAATTATTAATTGAATTAAAAAAATGTATCCACTGTATTTACTATATACTTATCTACTGTATAATATTATTATTTTTGTACTCGTATTTTCAAGTATTTATTTATTAATTTATTTTTTAGTAGTATTGTTAATTCTAATCCATGTGTGTCATGTGTTTATCTAAATTATAAACTATCTTATTTTTTTATTTTTATTTTTCTTTGGCCTCATGTACGATGCATATTAGCCATGACTCTTATAATGGTGTTTTACCTAATTATTTACGACATCCATGGCCCCGGAAGGGAGTTTTATCTACGAAATAAAACTCACGCCCGGACGGGATTCGAACCCGCAAATCAAGGTGAGACCATGCGACTAAAACCCTACGCTCTAGACCGCACGGCCACCATGGCTCCCAAACTATCTTATTGTAAACACTCTTATGACGTATCATATTACCATGTTATGGTTTAAAGGAAATAAATATTATTGTTATTATGAGGCTCCCTTGGTAGCCCTGAGAAGGGCCGCGAGGATCTATGTCTGGACGGATGGCGGGCTGGTGGAGCCAACGTCACTCGCTGCTCTTATCAGAGACCTGACGGCTGGCACCCATAACAATAGCACCTATTAATTTTTTTTTTTTTTTTTTGAGAAGTACATAGCATACATAGAATTATTTATACCATTTCACATTAATGTAGTTATATTTATTTTACAACTAATAATTAAAAAGTAGAAAAAACCCTTTAAAAGTTGGTTAGAAGGACATTAATCTTAAGTTTATCTATGAAGGCACCAACTTCTCCGGATGTTCCTGTTAGTCTTTCACGACTGAGCTCAACTAATTGAATGTTCTACAGAGGAACAACATTCTTGACGGCAAAAAATACAAGACGGCAAGAGACTACTGTTTTACAAAAATATATATTTAAAAACAGGAACTAGCTTCAATAAATATAGAAACCAGCACCATAAAATCACCGGCAATGCAGATCCTCAGTAGGTATTAGGACGGTTTTCGGCTTGTATCTCGAAAATACGGCGTATTTTATATAAAACGTGCCTTAATATAATTTTGTAAATTTTCATTTGATTCGACATTTCGGCCAAAATCTAAGCAAATTCTTGATTTCAAATTCAAATACAATCGTTTTTGAGATGGAGACCGTGTAACGTAAAATTCCATTAAATGTTCGAATTCAGAGTTTTGTAAATATGAAGAGAAAATTGTATTGTTTTTCCTACTTCAGTAAGTACATTGCGATAGTACAAGACCCAATATAGATTGTACAAGATAAGAATCCGAGTGACATATAGAGGAGTTGTTGAGAGGTGACTCGGTGTCTGGTCCACTGATATTGAGTGAAGACTCCACCAGTTCGCTTTTATTAACTTCACCCTCGATGGGAGGATTGTAGAGAACCTTACAATAAATCTTCATCACCTCAATAGCCGCCCTGGTCTAGGGGCTTCTTCTTTCCAATCATCAACCATTCTTTCCGTTTTCCCACTACTATATCTATAAAATTACTCAACTTAAATTGTAGCATAGGATTTTATAGTCAGGCCGGTGAATAAAGTCCGTCAAACTTTTTTTTTTGGGGGTGTTGCCGATCTACGGAGGCCATAACACCCCTTCACCGAATCGTCGAGGAAATGAGGGCCTAACTATTTTATTTATCATTCAAAATAAACAAAAACATAAATAATTATTTCTCTGCTGCTGTGGTAGACTAGGAGCGACCGACCACCTGCGACGATAAGCGAACACTCCCAGCCCACCTTAATTTCCATGGCGCGCGAGTGAGAGAGCTCGGGATAAATGTGGGGCGTTCGCTAGCTGTAGTACGTTGGGGCGCCGGGTACGTCCACCGGCGTGCCTGCAGTCTTCCCTGGCGCAGGGTCATAGTGCTTTCTTCTTTTTCCGTCAGAAGACAACAAATCAGCTGAACATTGGGTAACGGTTTCCGTCACCAGCTGGCGTAGGTCGAGTCCCAGGTCGGAGAAGAGGGCCTAACAAGTATATTTATTGATAAAGGTCTGTTGTTGTGGTTGGCTAGGAGCAAAACCCTCAGCCCACTTTAATTTTATTGATGGCGCTGCTTGGTATGCCGAGACGTCCCCAGCGCAGGGTTAAAGTGCTTACTTTTTTTCTCCTCCAGGTGGCGACAAATCGGCTGAACTCCACCCGAGGCCCGTCGTACAGCGGACATTCAATAGAACCACATGCTCTGCAGTCTCAACTCCGCTGCACGAACAGTTCTGGTTGTTCTTCCTCTTATAGAGAAGAGCTTGGAGATGAAATCTCCGTGACCTGATAGTATCTGGGACATCCAATGGTCAGGCAGTACTCATGTAGAGTCCAGACATACCCGGATTTCCGTGAAATATGCATTGGTCGTTCGGCCATCCGATGATCGTGACCACCCCAGTTGCCATTTCTCCACAACTCATTCCTGGACAATGTCCTTGCAACGCTCTAGTCTGGAGATCACCTATTTTACTTTCCCAGCTATACCAAGTATAGGGGAAGTTATGTAATCAGTCAACAATTCGATTCGGAAATTTCAACAATTTCATGTTTTTCGACCTCCAGATTCCAAATATGAACAAAAAAAGTGTGAAATTATTTAGTTATCAAAAAATATTATTTTAATTAAATTTAAAAAATGTATCTACTGTATTTATTATATAGGTACTTTATCTCCTGAATAATATTATTATTTTCATACTCATATTTTTAAGTATTTATCTATTTATTCTTTTCTCATAGTAGTATTGTTAATTCTAATCCATGTGTCTCTATATTAAGAGTTAATATCTGTTTATGTATCTAATTTATAAGCTATCTTAATATATACATTCTTATGATGTATCTTATTACTAATATGAAGATGGTGATTATTTCACAGGATGTCAAATATAAGATAGTCTGACCTCTCACAGATTTTATTGGTAGTAATAGCTAGCCGGCTTTCGAGGTTTCCCTCATCATCAGGCAGTCTACAAAAAAAACATCCTTAATATAATATGTAATACAAATAGCAAAGATAAATAATTAAATAGAAAACACAATTTTTGATTAAACATAGGTACTTGATAAAAAATTAAAAATTTTTGAAAGAACTAAATAATATAATAAAAATAAATAAATAACAATCTAAAACATTAACAATTTAAAATATCATGGATGGGGACAGACGAGTTATCCCTGAGTCACAACTGGGAGAACGGTGTACGTGAGACTGGACAAACCTCCCATCCCCGAGAAAGGTATCTTATTACCATGTTATGGTTTAACGGAAATAAAAAATTATTATTATTATTCCTCATTTCCTAAATACGAGGTCATATCGCCTATTACCAGAGCGCTCTTTTGTCACTCTGGTGGACATGAGCCCGACGCTGTTGTGGTAGTCCTAAATTATGCCAATCCAGGTTTAGGCGTTTAATTAGTACCTGACATCATACATCGCTTAACGTCATGCTCGTCGTTATTATAGTCACCTCCCAGATGAAAAAAACTAAAACAAAAGTTGAGCACAGGTGAGTGCCACCGAACCACTCTGTTTGTCTGTCAATACGATAACTCCCGATATAATAAATGTATCGACACAACATTTTATATGTGTGACCCAAAACTCCATAAGGACAAAATCTATCGATTTTCAGTCAAATCGGCCAACGATGAGGGGAGATTAGGGTATAGACTTAATTCAAAAACTAATAACTGCAGATAGCTTGAATTTTTCAACACAAAATTTCAAATTGTCAAAAGGGAAGGGGAGGATTAGGAGAGGGGGTTCAATTCAAAAGCTCTGATAACTGTCGATGTAGTGAATTTATTGACAAAAAAATTAGAATTAGGATTTAGGATCTCCTATAAAAGTCAACTAGAGAATATTAGCGCAAACTGTCGACTGGTTTTAGAGGAGGAGCAAAAAGTTAATTTATTAATTCGTTCTGGGGATGTAGATTGCCTTTTTTTTTTTAATTTATTTATTTATATTTTTTGAATATAATATTGTTATTTCTTTTTCTTTTTCTAATAACAATGGAGTTTTACCCCCTGAAAAACTTTAGGATAACCTTTCAGCGAGACTGGTGGAACTCGTAAATTCTGCCCTGAAAAAAGAATGTCACTACGGGACTCGGGAAATGTAAGGTAATGTCAAAGTTGAATGTTAAAAAAAAAAAAATCTGTTACATGCTGTAAAGTTATACCGGCCTTTTTTCCAATTATAAAGTTGAGTATTGCAATAAGTGACAAAACTGACACTATTCATACCCCAAGAGGGGGCGGGGGTCCTAGCGGGGACATTGTACAGTAAACAGATTATTTTGAACGGGGAATTGTGAAAATTGGATTTTACGTCAATCAGGTTGTCAACGAGACTGTTTTCCAATTTTTCCAACCCATTTATTCGGAAGAGAGGGGGGAGTGCACTTGTCAAAATCCACCCCCTCCTCCCCTGGGCTAGCTTGGGATGTCATAGATGCAAATCTGCCGCCATTATGTGGCTCCAGCCTTAATCTGTCGTTCGGATTGTCCCCCCCCCCCCTCCCCCCCCCCACCCCATCCCCCTCGGCCTAATTAATTTATCAGACTTGGCGACAAATAAAACCGGGTCATCACTGACGTCAAAGCAATCCTATCATCTACAGTCTGTTGGGGATTTTTTACCGTTTAGATTGGAAGTCAATCGGGATATATTTTTACTTTCCCAGCTAAACGAAGTATAGGGGTAGTTATATAATCGGTCAGAAAATCGATGTTGAGTTTTCAATGAAATTTCATGTTTCCGACCCCAAATTCCAGAAATGTAACGTAATGTTAAGAAAAATTAACGATTAATCACCGGCATTATATTTCTCCAGAACGAATTAATCAATTATGTTTTCGTTCTCCCTCCAAAACCAGTCGACAGTTTGCGTTAATATTTAACAGTTGACTTATATGGGGGCTCCTATATCCTCATACTAAATTTTGTGTTGTATTTGTGTCAAATGTGTTGTGAATTGAGCCCCCTCCCCTGAATCCCCCCTACCTTTCGGCCGATATCGTAGAAATTTGACAGGTAAAGTCCTCATAAGCGTGCCCTGATATGCACCTTTGTTAAGCCCGGGGACAGGGACCTCTCCTTGGCAAAGAGCTACAGACCAATCAGCCTGCTCCCCGTCTCTGGGAAGGTACTGGAACCCCCTTTTCTTCAATGGAATTCAAACGCAAGTACACGCCTTATTAGCCCATAGGCAATTTGGCTGCATGAGGGGTAGATCTGCCGAGGACGCATTGAGGATGCTGAGAGCAGACGTAGAAGAACGCGAAGGCAAATATGCCCTCTGCGTTTTCTTCGATATTGCGTCGGCCTTCGATTGCGCCTGGTGGCCAGCCATCCTCACGAGACTGCGGACTATGGAATTGCCTAGGAATTTATTTGCGCTGATCTCCAGCTTCCATAAGCAAGCTGTATACTTGTACTACAGTGGACGTCACTAGAGGCTGTCCTCAGGGCTCAGTTCTCGGACCAACCCTGTGGCCTTCCTAAGGTAAGCTGATGTAGCTGCTGTACAATCAAGCAGACCCAGGCCACTGGTCTTCCTAAGGTAAGCTGATGTAGCTGCTGTACAAGCAAGCAGACCCAGGCCACTGGCCTTCCTAATGTAAGCTGATGTAGCTGCTGTACAATCAAGCAGACCCAGGCCACTGGCCTTCTTCAGGTAGGCTGATGTAGCTGCTGTACAAGCAAGCAGACTCAGGCCACTGGTCTTCCTAAGGTAAGCTGATGTAGCTGCTGTACAAGCAAGCAGACCCTGGCCCTTCACCTGTTACCTCTGCTTATTTCCCTCTGATTATCCCCTCAGTTGCCCTTTTCCCAACTCATTCCCCCTTCAAATCAACATTTCTAGTTAACTTTTCAATCCCTCTTTCGCTCTTTTTTCCCCTTTTTTTCATCTCCTTTTTTTTTGCTGCTTCTTCAGAAGGGAAATATAACAGATAAATACATCTGGGAAAATAATCACTAATTACGGATTTTATTTTTTTATTATTTTTTTTTTTTCAATTTTAATTTTTCAATCTTAATGCTACAATGAAAAGTGTGGTTCGGCAAGGTTCCGGAAGCTGAGGGACTAATTTTTATTTCATTTCTGGAATCTAGAGGTCGGAAAACATGGAATTCACTTGAAAACTCCGTATCGAATTTTTGGCCGATCCCCTACACATCGTATAGTTACCACAAGACAAGGGAGAGAAGGCTCCAAATTTCATTTTAAAAATATCACCAGTGAACCACCAGCGATTTACTTCCCCAGCGCAAATTAATAACATTTTCCCTGTATCTCTGAACTTTGAAGAAGTGTCATACTCAAAGACTTTTGAATCATCATAATTAATTTCGTGCCAATCCTCTGATTCCCTTTGCTCTTCGGCCGAATTGGCCGAAAATTATGAGGTGCTGTCCATGGCCAAAAACTTTATTTTTTGTTTGGTGCAAGCTTTGTATTAAATGTAGATGTTGTGGTGTGGAGCAAACCTGTTTAGTGGTGTTATCAGACGTAGGTAACCCTGTTATCAGGATGGCTATCTCAAGATAGCCTTCACGTCCAATCAGCTCTTCCCCTTCCATCAACATAGACAGCCATCAGCAAACATACCCACAGCTTGGGCCTAACTTAATAACATAGATATGTTTGGGATTATAGTAGTAGGACTTTCTTATACCAACCACGTTTTTACTTCACCAGCTATACGAAGTAAAGTGGAAGTTATATACTCGAATTATATATGTTCGATGCGGAATTTTCAAAGGAATTTCATGTTCACAAGATGCTACAAACTATCAAGCGTCCAACGCTGGAAGGTGTTCGTAGCATCGTGTAGCGCCGGCTTTTAGGTGAATAAAAATTCAGGGTAGGCAAAATTTAGGACTTCCATAGTAGAGTCGGGCTCCTAGTAGGCGGCATGACCTTGTAATTGAAGCCCCGGCATGAGTCATATTAACTAAGAAACAATAAAAGTTCACCATGTCATCATATACATGAAAGTCAGTTAGGCTGAAATAAGATCGGGATTAATGTTGTCAGTTGATGTGGTTATAACAAGTGTATGTCACACGTGTGGAGCAATTGTTGGCCATCATGGAGTCGGCGATCCATGCCGAACATAGACCTTCTGCCGAGATCAAA
Organism: Aradus depressus; assembly: GCA_963662175.1. Taxonomy (NCBI): domain Eukaryota; kingdom Metazoa; phylum Arthropoda; class Insecta; order Hemiptera; family Aradidae; genus Aradus; species Aradus depressus. The sequence continues at coordinate 35,230,700 of OY759220.1, forward strand.
CAGAGCTGAAAATCTACATGTATGAACTAACACGAACATTTCATGGACGACCGCTTGATAAAACTGAAGTTGAGTGAGTAGTTGAAATTAAACTGTCAGTGTTACTGGGCATCCATGTTTGTATTCATCTGCCCAAGGGAAGGGGGGGGGGGGGGGGGGGGGCAGAAAAAAGGGTTATATTCCAAAACCTTAATAATTGCCATTGTAATGACCTATCGACACAGTATGAAATTAATTTGAGGGGAGGGGAGGGAGAGTGTGATCTGTAAGCCAGTTACGTCATCACATAAATTTTATTTTCGTAGTTAGTTATTATGACTCATGTCGAGACTTTAACTACAAGGTCATATCACCTATCAGATAAAATAAACTAGGGCTGTGGCCGGGTTACGAACCCGCGATCTTAAGCACAGTAAGCAAGCACGCATACCACTGAGCTACCAGCGCCCTCTTTTAAAAAAAATATAATATATTATATTAAATATAAAACATAAATATATTATATTTAGGGGCGCCGGTAGCTCAGTGGTATGCGTGCTTGCCTTCTGTGCCGAGGCTCTTAGTTTATTTAATCTGGAAGGTAAAATAAACTTAAGCACGCCGTCCTTCCGATGGGACGTTAAGCGATGGTCCCGAGCTTGTACGATGTCAGGTACTCGTTAAAGCCCACTATCCTAGGTGAATAAAAAATTAGGGTAGGCAAAATTTAGGACTCCCACAGTAGAGTCGAGCTCATGTCCACCAGAGTGACGAAAGAGCTCTCTCGTAGTAGGCGATATGACCTCGTAGTTAAAGCCCGGGCATGAGTCATAAAACCTAACCTAACCTATAAATAGCATAAAATATATAAATGGATAATTAATCCAAACTTTACTTATTCATTTATCCATGGACTGACTAACCAGTCTGATATTGAATTAATCGCAGGGATGACTGGTTCATTATTTTGTTCTTCAGGTTCTTCCAACCTTTCAACAACAATTTCATCATCTTCGTACCACTCTATATCGTGAAAATTATTATTGGTATTGGGTGTGAGACACAAACTATGTCCAGCTCGACCACGTATCAACTTAATCGGTTGAACTTTTTCAGTTCGAGCACACTGATACTTATGAACTAACTTACAATGACTTTTAACATTTTTATTTGATGCGAAATACAATCCACATGTTGGACATGTACGTGCCTAGTCAGCGAGACAATATAATAAAAAAATGTTTAGAAGTACGGAGACCATATGATTTGTGTAGGATTCAATACTGAATTTGAGACCTAAGTACAGATGGCGCTATCCAATAGCGCCATTTCTTAGCGCGAAAGTAGTAGATTTTAAATTCAAAAACTTACATAAGATCAAATTTTTCCTCCCCCCTCCCCCCCCCCCCACCTAAATGCCACGTAATTTATGAATGATCCCTTAGTGGGGAGGAGTCTTTAAGCAGGTCCGACTACAATCCAAAATAAACAATATAATAAATATTGAAATTTAAAATGATTGCCGAAACACATAGATCATCGCGAAAATGGTCAAAACATCAAGGGACCTTGAAACGTGAAATTTCTTTGAAAACTCATTCTATCTAAGATAGTAAAAAAAAGAAATGTTAAGCCGAATTATCTCTTGAGCCGAAACCAAATTCTCGAAGATCCGATCAACGTAGCACGGCAGGGTTATTGAATTTATTGAAGGATATTTAAAAAAAAATATATATCAACATTCGATGTTCAATGGAATTGGTTCGTTGGGAAATGGTAGAAAGAGAAAAAAAAGAACCATATACAGATCTATAGTGGGAGAGTAGTGAACATAGGAGGCAGTGGTCTAACGTAGGCAAACAGTGAGAGGACACAACTCAAACAGATTCGTTGGTTTTTCGGTTGTGTTTCTTTTGAACACCGCAGTGGTTCGTCAAAGAACTCCCGTCAAAGGACCACGGTGCCCCCCTCTCAGGTCTACACAATCCTCAGAGCGGTGCACGGAACCCCCCCCCCCCCCCCCCCCCCCCTCCCCCCCCCCCCTCACAAAGCTATCTAATCTAAACATAGATGAGATTGCTTTTTACCGTCAGGGAAAAATTCATATCCATTTTTCAACTTGTAAATTTTATACTTTAGTCATATTTTTTACTGTGAATTTGAATCCTTTGTGCATCATTATACAGGTTCAAAAAATACAAAAATTTAGTCAGTGAGTGAAACACCGTCGTCTGTAGTTTCCCAGCTCAAATAAATTTTATTATTTCTTAGTATGGCTGAAAAAAAAAAAAAAACTGTGAATCACCAGCTATGTACTTCCTCAGCACGAATTAATCAATTACGTTTTCGCTCTTCTTCCGACCGTTTGGGCTAAAACTCAATACTTGACTTACATAGATTCTGAATCGTCATACTAAATTTTGTGCCAATACATTCATTACATCGGCAGTTATTGGGATTTCTTAAGTTTAGACACTCTCTGATCCCTCTCATGTTTCCAGACACATCCGCAAAGAGTTTTTTTTACAATCAGATGGTCGAAAAACATGAAATTCCGTTGAAAATTCAACATCAAATTTCTGACTGATTACATAACTTCCTCTATACTTCGTATAACTGGGGAAGTAAAAATGAATAACTTGTAAACTTTATTACATTAACATAGGCATAATAGATTTGTTGGAAGTGTGAAGGTTGGCCATATAATATTAGGTTATTAATGGACTCAATTAAAACGAGAGTTACAAAGTTTGACAAGGGGAGGTGTCATGTTAAAATAAATTAGTTGAGTCGAAAGGATGTTGAGTCGATTCTAGCCGAGAGTCAGTGGAGACAAACCCAAGTGATAAATTACTTACAAAATCAATCAAAACTTAATTATTATAGATTTGTGAGCAATAAAGCCTAAATATTGCATTTATTTACTTACTTATTGTATTTTAAAGGATTGATACTAAAAAGATTTCACAGAAACTCATTGATGTCAAATTCCATTGAAATCATACAAATTCTTAGTAGAGACTAAATACTGAATCACCGACAATGTACTACTTTCCCAGGACGAATTAATCAATTAATTTTTCGCTCCCCCTTGTAAAAAAGTCGATCGTTTGCGCTAATATTCAATAGTTTAATAATAGTCAGTGGTATAGGCCGAAGAGAAGAGGAGTATCTGAGGAGTGCAAGACTCAAAAACCCCAATGAAATGGATGTATAGGCATGAAATTTAGTATGAGGATTCGGAAATCCTTATATAAGTCTGTTAAAATGGATTTACCTTTATTTAATAACTGAATCACCGACCATTGAATATTTATTTAGGGATTTCTGAATCATACTAAATTTCGGAGGGCGCCAGTAGCCCTCAGTGGTATGCGTTCTTGACTTCTGAGCTCAAGGTCGTGGGTTCGTAATCCGACCGAGGCCCTTAGTTTATTTTATCTGGGAGGTAAAATAAACTTAAGCTCGCCGTCCTTCGGATGGGACATTAAGCGATGGTTCCGAGCCTGTACGATGTCAGGTACTCGTTAAAGACCCCTGCCCTAGGTGAATAAAAATTTAGGGTAGGCAAAATTTAGGACTCCCACAGTAGAGTCGGGCTCATGTCCACCAGAGAGACGAAAGAGCGCTCTGGTAGTAGGCGATATGACCTCGTTGTTAAAGCCCGGGCATGAGTCATAAAACCTAACCTACTAAATTTCGTGTCTATACATCCATTTCATTGGGGTTTTTGAGTCGAGCACCCCTCAGATCCCTCTCTTCTCTTCGGCCGATACCGCTGAATATTAATAAATTTCGTCCTTTGGTCGATTTGACTGAAAATTAATAGGTTTCGTCATTAGAGGGTTCTGGAGTCACATATAAACTTTCGTTTCGATACATTCATTCCATTGGGAGCTACCGTGTTCACAGACACACAGAATTTTTTTTTTTGGTTAAAACAACATAGAATTTCTGACCGATATACTTATAAATATATATAAGAATAAAGCTGTTAAGAGGTTCATTATTGTAAACACAAAATCTATGAGGACGACACCTATAAATTTTCAGCAGAATTAGCCGAAGAAGAAGGGTGATCAGGGATAGTTCAACATAAAAATCCCAATAGCTATCGATGTAATGAATGTATCGATATAAAATTTCATTTCTTTTTTCTTTTCAACTAGCTTTATGATCCATTTTAGCATACAATAAAGACGCAAGACACTGCGCCAATCTACGTAATCAAAAGCTGTATTTAGCCGTATGAAGTCCATGAGTTCATTTATTCATCTTTGAATGGAGCATCCCTTCACAAATGTGTTCTTGTCGGATAAATATCGGATATATAAACGACCATTGACAAGCATTTATTTGTTTCAATAGATAAAGTTAAATATATGAATCCGTACATATGATACTGCAGAGCAGAATACAGATGAGAAGACAAAATAACTTAATTTCCGGTAAACGGAAACCAAATTGATATAGGATCAACATTTCAATAAACCGAGTTATTCAAAAGAGAAAGATGACTGAGATAATTCACAACTTATGCAAATGTAATATAGTCATGACTATATTATAATAGGAGAGTCCAGCACCTCTCAATCTTTTGTTTACATCCGGTCCGGAGGACCGAAACGAAGTTAAGAGGTAAATTGGCTGTATTTCAATAAACAAATGACCAATTGGACTGTAATAGACTTCAGTAATGAGATAACAATGTGACACATTCTGAATCCCAGATTGTCAGGGTTTCCTAAATAAACATAGACAAATTCCATTTATTTATCTAGCTATACAAAGTATAGAGGAAATTGTGTAATCGGATAGTAATTCCTAGGTGAATCGCCGGCAATGAATCAATCAAGAACGAATGAATCGATCTGGTTTCCGCTCTCCCTCCAGAAACAATCGACCGTTTGAATTAAAAATGAATAGTTGACTTACGTAGGACTTTTAAATCCGCGTACTAACTTTGTGTTGATACATTCATAACATCGGCAGTTGTTAGGGTATTTAAGTCGCGCGCCCCTCTTCTTATCTTCACTTTTCCTTCACCCGATTTCGCGGAAAATTAATCGGATTTAGAATTTAAGTATACAATTTCATGTCGATATATTTATTACAGTAAAATCCTTTTATAACGTTTCCTGAAATAACGACGTTCCTGATATAACGATGTAAAACCCGTATCTAGTTTGGTTTGCTATTTAAAAGTGAAGAAATAAATCCGGATATAACGATGTTAGGTATAACGATATTCCGTATAAAACGATCTAAAAAATAAGAAAAAGTTGTTTTTTCATTCCGGTTATAACGATATAATAGTATGCACATTTTTAAACATATATTACATAATCGGGTAAAACAGTATGACTTTTGAACGGATGAAAAATACGAACATTATAGAAAAGGGTTTTAAACACGGTTCTTATTTACTCTTTCCGAGTGCAATGAGTCATTCCATTTCCCCCTTTTCGAATTTTCTTCGAACTCCCTTCTTCCCTTCTAGTGTGTATATTCCTAGTTTCAGATTAGTCTTTCTTTTGCCTCCGTAGGGATCGTGATTCCGGAACTTCATAAGCAAAAATGTATATGCATTACTTAAAAAAAACCAAGCAAACTAAAATAACTGATTTTTTTGTGAAAAATTAATACATATATACTCATGTGTATATACAATTTTTCTTCCCTTCGGCTGACTTGACTGAAAAACAATAAGTTTCGTCCTTATAGAATTCTGTATACACCACACATAAATGTTCGTCTCGATACATTCATTCTATCAAGCGTAATTTTTTTTTTTCATTTTTGGAATAAGGGTAAAAATGGTAAAACTTAACATCGAATTTCAGACCGATTATCACAAAATCTATAATAACTGCCGTTGTACCAAATATTTTGACACGAAACTTTATATGTAAATTCAAATCCCTGTAAGGACAATACCTAATAATATTCAGCGGATAAATAACTGCCGATGTAAAATATAATATGGGAATTCAATATAATATGAGAAGCCACTCTATAAGGGACCCAAAAGGTCGATCGGCTTTGTAGGGAGAGCGAAAACGTAATTGATTAATTCTTGCTGGGGAAGGACACAGCCGGTGATTCACCGATGACCCTCTTTTCCATTTAATAGAAAAATCATTAGTTAATACAATGTGAATGCATTTAGGGGGGGGGGGGGGGGGGTGCAAAGTGAATTTCATTAACAAAATTTATGGTTTTTAACCAAGATAATCAAATTCTTTAAATAATTGTGTAAAGCTTTGAGGTCCTACTGAATTATAATACAGGCCTCTGGGGTGGTAATAGTTAATTAATATTCAAATGACACCCCTTCTATTTAATGTCTATACAATGGGAAAAGGGAGAAAAATTATTAATATTCTGTTGAAAAAAAAAAAAAAAAAAAAATGAGATCGGATTAGTGAGCGTTCGGATAAAAGTCGCCCTTGAAACAACGGCATTGAAATTCCCCACAAATTTATCAATTACGTTTCCGCTCTCCTTCTAAAACCAATAGATCCTGGCTAACTAAAAATCGATGAATTTCCAACATCAAAATGTCCTCAAATTTGTGATGGAACAATAGGTACAAAGTAGCGTTCCAGAGAATGTAATTGGGCTTTTTGGCCATAACATTTCCTTTTGTACCAACCACGTTTTTACATATCGTTCTCTCTCTCCCACTCTCACTCTCAAATTCATCTCACACCGGCATTACTGAGTTAGTTATTATGACTCATGCCAGGGCTTTAACTAAGAGGTTATATCGCCTACTACCAGAGCACTCTTTCTCTCTGGTGGACATGAGCCCGACTCTACTGTGGGAGTCCTAAATTTTGCCTACCTGGGTTTGTTGACCTACGGTAGGAGTTTTTAGCGAGTACCTTACAGGCTCGGGACCATCGCTCAACGCCCCATCCGAAGAATGGGGTACTTGAGGTTTTTTCACCTCCCAGATAAAAACTTAAGAGCCTCGGCCGGTGTTCAAACCCGCGATCTCGAGCTCAGTACACAAGCACGCATACCAATGAGCTACCGGCGACTTCAGACATGGTAGGTTAGGTAAGGTTTTATGACTCATGCCCGGGCTTTAACTACGAGGTCATATCGCCTACTACCAGAGCGCTCTTTCGTCACTCTGGTGGACATGAGTCCACTCTACTGTGGGAGTCCTAAATTTTGCCTACCCTAAATTTTTATTCATCTAGGTTAGGGGTCTTTAACGAGTACCTGACATCGTACAGGCTCGGGACCATCGCTTAACGTCCCATCCGAAGGACGGCGTGCTTAAGTTTATTTTACCTCCCAGATAAAATAAACTAAGGGCCTCGGTCGGGTTACGAACCCACGACCTTGAGCTCAGAAGTCAAGCACGCATACCACTGAGCTACCGGCGCCCGACTTCAGGCATGGTATATGATAGTAATGCATTGGTGGTTTTTGTATAAAAAAAAGTAAAGAAAAAATTAAATATATATGATTTGGTCAGTAAGGGGGGACAAAGGTCTATCGTACTGTCTCTGCGGCCGTACTTTTGCAGACGAAACTTGCCTTTAGGAGCAGATATATGAAATGAAATGAAAAAAAAAAATGTATTATTCTTTGACCGAGGTCCCCTAAGAATAAATACATATAGAGTAAAGAACAGGAACAATGAAATAAAGTATCAGTACAAAGAAATAAAAAGATAGGTAAATAAAAATTAGTGCTACATTGGAGAAAAATAGATAAACAAAAGATTAACAGGAAAAAAACATAAAATTTATAACTTCATTATGATGAAAAGAGAATAAGTAAAAAAAAAATCTATATACCTAACTAAAAAAAAAAAAAAATTGATAATATAAGTCGACCGAGCATAATACAATGATGGTTGATTATAAAAGAGAAGGAAGGATGCCCAGCCAAGGTTTGAAATAAAATTAATTTTAGACAGAGGGGCTAGATAGAGAAGTGTGAGGAGAGAGAAGAAAAATAAAAATAGTCAAAATAAAATAGGATAAGATAAAAAATAAATAAAAGCATGATAAAAATATATAAATGTGTAAAATGAACCGAAAATATAATAAAAATAGAGAATGGCGAGGACAAAAAAGGGGGGAAAAAAAAAAAAAATAAATAAAGGGACAAGTAATTTGAATGATTAGAAAACTGAGGTTGACGAATTAGAGAATACAGGGGAGAGATATAAATGAGTCCTTACGTCTAGCCCTGGAGGAAGAGATGCGCGGACAGTCCAGACTAGAGCGTTGCAAGGAATGGGTCCAGGAATGGGTTGGGAAGAATTGGAAACAGCAGTAGTCACGATTATCGGATGGACGGACGTCCTATTCATATTTCCCGGAAATCCGGGCACGTCTGGATTCTACATCAGTACGTACAGGTTTTTCTTGTGTACCAACCACTTTTGTACAAGTATAATTAATAAATAAGTCACGCTTAGAATTACGCTGGACAATGAAACACTTATGCCAACTCATTACTTTCATATACCCAGTAATGCCAATGTGAAATGAATTTGAGACGGGGGAGGGAGAGTAATATGTACAAAAGTGGTTGGTATAAGAAAGACCTGTTAATTTCATGTAAATAATAAAAAATATATGGCCAAAACCTCAAATATTGTCAATTTCCGTACAGATACCAATAACCTGAGCAACATTTATGCCAATTTGCTTGTAAACTGCTGAATCTATAGTTCTGCCTCCAATTATTTTTAAAATATAAAACTTTCTTTTTCAGTGTCTACATTCACCGAGTTTATTTATAGATTAATTTCAATGTGTGTCTATTTATTTTTTATTATGTATTATTTCATTTTTGGTTAGTGTCACTTCTGTCGAAAATTCTTCATTTAATTAATAAGTTAAATTATGTTATTATTTATATAATTATTGAGTTACTATTTATATAAGTATTGAGTTTTTTTTTTTTTCGTAACATAGTAAAATATCTGTTAGCTAGTAGGTAGTTCTCTACAAATTTAAGTCCCGTTAACTGGGGTTTTCCCTGGATTTATTATCTGTTACCCTCTACCCTTCTGTACTCTTAGTTGAACGTAAGACCTCACAGTCTTCATGCCTTCTCCTCAACCATCTATATTCATAGTAAGTTTTCTTGTTGTTCATCAATGTGTATATGTATGTGTATGTATATGGATGTATATTTATGTATACCGGGTGATTCATTTAACCTGAAAAACAAGAATAAGTCAAAAAATTAGCTTTATCGAAAAAAATTGTTCAAACAAAAGTTGTAGGGTTTAAAGGGGGACATATAATGGTAATACGAAATTTAACCTCGAGTGGCGTTTTCAGGGTTAAATCAAGGGCAACTTCTATTTTTTCAATGGAAACCTATAGTTTTAATTGCATACTTGTATTCTACGTGAAAAAATACATATCATTTGTAGGAAACGTTTTGTTTGAAAATGTCAATTTTTTATGGTTTTGAGAATTTAAAAACACAAATTTGATGCACAAAGAAATAAACATCGATTAAATTAAAATTAATGTTATTGTAACAAAGAATCAGTATTTTACACAAAATTTTGAAAACAAATTTTAATTGAATAATATCACACCACTTATTAACAATTAATTATCATCTTAATAAATGTTCAAAATGATGTCCCTGAACTTCAATACATTTTTCAACACGTGTAATGAAACATTGCACCATCCTTAATAAAGTTTTTCTGTCAATTTCTCGACATGCATTTCTTATTCTCTCTTTCATATTTTCAGTTGTAGTTGGCACATTTTTGTATACTTGTTCTTTTAAATATCCCCATACAAAAAAATCTGGCGAAGTTAAGTCCGGTGACCTAGCTGGCTAGTTTACTGGACCACCTCGACCAATACATCGGTTAGGATAGTCTCGTTTCATATATTCTCAAAACCATAAAAAATTGACATTTTCAAACAAAACTTTTCCTACAAAAGATACGTATTTTTTCACGTAGAATACAAGTATGCAATTAAAACTATGGGTTTCCATTGAAAAAATTGAAGTTGCTCTTGATTTAACCCTGAAAACGCCACTCGAGGTTAAATTTCGTATTACCATTATATGTCTCCCTTTAAACCCTGCAACTTTTGTTTGAACAATTTTTTTCGATAAAGCTTATTTTTCGATTTATTCTTGTTTTTCAGGTTAAATGAATCATCCGGTATATGTATTTATGTTTCATCATTGACTGACCCTCAATACCCCCAGAATTTTGAATTCTACAGTCGCTAGCAAACATCTACTGTAAATAATTATATTATTCAGTATATTTTGTGTTTTTGAGGACGGAGTTTTAATTTAGGTTCATCAGGTTTATTAATTCTCTTGCAAGGTAGGTCGGAGAAGCTGCGGGATGAGAGAGCCCAGAGGCCGAGGGATGATTAAAAAACTGATTTAATCAGTCGAAAAATTAATATCTGGGGATTTAGGCGTGTTAGCCATCCCGTTAATAGGAGATGAGGGCTTGTCTCCCTCCAGACAGCTTCATCAGATGAATATATTGGCACTTAGCTGCAACCTTCCTTCACACAAATGGGGAATTTAATTAATTTTATAATTCACCAGAGAATTTTATGGTAAAAAAAAGTCATAGGTGAATCATTGACATTGTACTATCCCAGCTCAAATTAACTGATGTATCGCTCTCCCTCCAAAATCAATCGATAGTTTCTTATATCGAGATTTCTGAATTCTCATACTAAATTTCATGTTGATACATTCATTTTATCAGGAGTTATTGGGGTTTTAGAGACGAGCACCCCCTCGGATCCATCCCTTCCCTTCGACCGATACCACTGAAAATTAATAAATGTTGTCCTTACTAGATTTTGAATTTATATATGAAATGTCGTGTCAATACATTCATCAGAATCGCATTTATAAGAGTTTTCCTATTAAGTCACCCCCGTAACCCCTCTTGCTTTCGACCGAAAATTAATCTATCTCAAATCTAAGGATTTACGAGAGATGGGAAATTTTATAAGGAACATTTTTCCTAGAAATCATTTTTTCAGAACTTTGTTTTCGGGTAAAGCAAGGAAATGTCAAAAAATATGTTTAAAACCACATTTCAGGACGGTTTTCGGCAAGTATCTCGAAAAACGGACGACCTGCAAAAAATCTTATTTTATATGAAATATAAATTTTAATTTTCTCTAGAACTATTACTTGAAAAATGTACTTAGGCCCCGAAGTAAAGTGGTCTCGTCCGAATTAGGCCAAAATCTTATCAGAACTAAGTTATCACATGTGACTTCTTCATTCAAAGCTACAAACTTCAAGTTCAAAGCTACAATCGTTTTTGCGGTAGAGCGCTCACAACTTTTCAATCACACACACAAACATACGCACGCACTGACAGACATCATAATTCCTGGGACCATGAAACGTAAAACCTCGATCTCAGATTTTTGTATGATTACAATATTCCGTTATACTATAGGTATAAGAGAGTAAAAATATAGTAAATTTGTAATTGGATAGATAAAAAGATAATTGAATTTGGTTGCAGTATCAAGGTTTTATATTAACGATGCGGGCTATACCTGCATAATGACGATAAGTAATGAAGATATATTCATTGATAAATTGATTTTAGGTTATTGTTGCACTCATTTATAGCCCCCCAGGAGAGAGAATTATCAAAATTTGCATATGAATGTGACATTTACAGTCCTGGGTGTCGCCATTTCCTATGGTGATATGAACAAAGCTAAAACAATTATTTTCTACACTTCGTTTCTAAATCTCTTTTTAGTCTTATCCAAGAGTGTTATGACCGTTTTAGATTAGCATTGAAATATTGGTGCAAAAGTAATGCCTCATTTTTTGAAGGAAAAAGTTCTTAAAAAAATATACTATAAAAAAATGTATGTACATTACTCAATTTTGGGTATAATGTGGCAAAACTCGCGCACACTCTAGTTACGTGACATTGCCTAGATTAAAGTAATGGAAACTGGCATTGTTTCTAAGATATACATTGACATCCATTACTCAATAATGGATAGAGAGTGACGAAACTCGCGCACACTCTAGTTACGTGACATTGCCTAGATTAAAGTAATGGAAACTAACATTGTTTCTAAGATATACATTGACATCCATTACTCAATAATGGATAGAGAGAGACGAAACTCGCGCACACTCTAGTTACGTGACATTGCCTAGATTAAAGTAATGGAAACTGACATTGTTTCTAAGATATACATTGACATCCATTACTCAATAATGGATAGAGAGGGACGAAACTCGCGCACACTCTAGTTACGTGACATTGCCTAGATTAAAGTAATGGAAACTAACATTGTTTCTAAGATATACATTGACATCCATTACTCAATAATGGATAGAGAGAGACGAAACTCGCGCACACTCTAGTTACGTGACATTGCCTAGATTAAAGTAATGGAAACTAACATTGTTTCTAAGATATACATTGACATCCATTACTCAATAATGGATAGAGAGAGACGAAACTCGCGCACACTCTAGTTACGTGACATTGCCTAGATTAAAGTAATGGAAATTGACATTGTTTCTAAGATATACATTGACATCCATTACTCAATAATGGATAGAGAGGGACGAAACTCGCGCACACTCTAGTTACGTGACATTGCCTAGATTAAAGTAATTGAAACTGACATTGTTTCTAAGATATACATTGACATCCATTATCCAATAATGGATAGGGAGTGACGAAACTCGCGCACACTCTAGTTACGTGACATTGCCTAGATTAAAATATAATAATGGAAACTGACATTGTTTCTAAGATATACATTGATGTACATTAAGATATACATTGACGTACATTACTCACTTCTGGGTATAATGTGGCAAAACTCGCGCACACTCTAGTTACATGACATTGCCTAGATTACAGTAATGGAATTGCTGACATTTTGTTTCTTAGGCATACATTGATGAACATTATTCACTTCTGTTTATATAAAAGGTAGGTAAGTAACTTTGAAAGGGTAGTCAGGTAGATAAGCGGCTTGGCTTGAACTCTATTGTTTTTAGCAGACAAAATACACAATGTTGTGGGGCCGCCCCCGTTCCGAAGGGCTCCTGAATAGCCCTGTTTAAAGGTTCCTCGTTTGGTCTTTTGTTCTATCTACCTTGCTTCTTCCCCCACTCAAACCTATTGAGATCAGCCTCAACAATGAACCTATAGAACTTACACTTTTCTAATCAGATGGGAAAGAAACTTAGTCAGCCTAAAGACTAGTAAAAAATAAAAAGTAGTCAGTGAATCATCGAAAGTGTACTTCCCCAGCACGAATTAATGAATTTGAAAGGCGAAAGGTAATAGATATATAATCATCATATATACAAAGCTGAAAATGTCTGTGCGTGGTACCGCTATAACTCACGAACGGCTTCATGTATTTGATTAATTTTTTTTTTAATTTGTTCGTCATCGTCTGTGGAAGGTTATAGGCGTATTAGTACCTCAATATCTGGTCCATCCCAGCATCCACGGTGTACCACGCAATCTTTGTAACTCAAAAACCACTGAAATGATTAATGAGGAATCTTTTTGAATAGATAAGTTTTATTTACCGGAAGGTTAAGGTCTATTTTTTAATCAACCCCTGGTCCATCCCAGCATCCACTCACGCAATCTTTGTAACTCGAAAACCATTGCAACGATTCATGAGAAATCTTTTTGAATAAATTAGTTTTAGCTCCAAAGCTAGCGTTACTACAGTTGAAGGACTATAAGCCTTATTCCGTATGAATAATTGAAAATTATAACATCATGAATGTACTGTCGAGGAACTGAATAGCCTTATAGGAGATATTGGGAGAAAAGTCAAAGTTCCCCGGGCAACGCCGGGTATTACTGCTAGTTAGAGATAAATCTAATTTATACGCTATCTTAATGTATAAAATAATAAATAAAATAAATCAAATTATACTTCGTTCGTGGAGAAGTTGACCTCAGAAATGCGACCTCAGCGCTTAGGGCCAAGCCAGTTCCATTATTAGTCAATTAAAAGTCCTGACACAGCCTTTTTTCAATTTAATATTTAATTGCTGTCACTCCTCTACTATTATATTAAACCTGTTTTTTTTGCAGTGAAAAAATAAATAATAATATAAAAATCATGTATTCTCATTTTTTTAATGACTCTTTTCCGAACTTTAACTACATGGTTATATCGTATCCAACCAGAGTGCACTGTCGTCGCTCTGGCGGACATGAGCCCGACTCTACTGTGGAAGTTCTAAATCTTGTCAACCCAGATTTTCTTCGTGACATCGATATTTAGAAGTAATGGCTATCACATCTCAACTATGCATTTTTTCGTTCCAAACTAAAGTGCAACGATTATGGTTTTTATTTTATTTTAAATAACTAAACATTTTTATTTAAAACAACACAAATGTATTCTTTTATTACATGTTTTTGTAGACTTTCTTATTCTATATGTATAAGATAGTAAAAATGTAATTAATTTGTACATTACAGGGTATATGAAAAACAATTTCAGAATTATGCTATACATTGAAACAAAGTAATGCCAGTATGAAATGAATTTGTGAGAAAGTGATCTGTAAAAACGTTGTTGGTATTAAAAAAAAGTCCTATTATGGCCACAAGACTTTCTTTTTATCCTTGGCAGTCTTATTGTGCCCTCTTTGTGGTGAGGAAAAGGGCAGCCATGCTTCTTTAATAAAGTCAGGATTCTTCTCCGGGTCCTTCTATCACTAGATTTGGTTCTGTTACACCTGTCTGATATAGTCTGAAGCATTTCAGTGTATCAGTATTGAAATCTGTCAGTTTGTCTATAAATCTGTCTGTCTATAGTGCTCGCCTATATTTCAGTCTGTCAGTAGACAGAGAACTGTCTGTCATTCTGTCACTCTATCTGTCCATATAACAAGTAAGTCTATCTATTTGCTGATATATATGTTTGTACGTAATTAAATGGTACTAGTAAAGTCTTTATTCAATTAACATAATAGAAAATTACATACAAAACATATATACAATAATGTGACCTTTTATGAAGACAAACTCAATGGCCTAAGCCGTCTTGAGGAGTCTAGATTTACATAAATAATATTATCTTATAAACTTATAACCTTATTTCTTATAAACAACAAATTTTTCTTTCTAAAATACAAATAAAAATAAAATAATATATATATATATATATTATTTTATTTTTATTTGTATTTTAGAAAGAAAAATTGTATAATATATATATATATATATATATATATCTTTGTTCCTATTTATTTCTTTATTTAATTCACAGTTTCTGAAATCGTAAGCCTTTTTGCAATAATTTACCAGTAGTTGCCAATCTTTAGCATTTAATAATTCCAACATAAATGAAGTATCTATGTTGTTTTTAAATGTTTTATTTTTGAAATCATCATATTTGGGGGAGGTAATGAGGAAGTGATACAGATCTTCTTTACAGGGGCTGCAACATCGTCGTTAGTAAGTATTGTTACTTCTTCAAATATACAAAGAATAGGTTACGTAATCGGTCAGAAATTCGATGCGGAGTTTCCAACGGAATTTCATTTTTTTCGACCTCCTGATTCCAAAAATTAAGAAAAATTGCTGTCTGTCTGTCTGTGTCTGGGTCTGTGAACACGATAACTAGCTTTAGGATGGAATATATTAACAAGAAATTTTACGTGTGTATCCAGAATCGTTTAAGGGCGATACCTATTGATTTCTAGCTAAATCGGCCCAAGAAAAAGGGGGAGAAAACACAAAAAACTCTAATAACTGCAGATGTAATGAGTGTATTAACACAACATTTCATATGTAAATTCAAGAACCTATAGGGATGACATATATTAATTTTCAGCGGAATCAGCCAAAGGGGAGGGGGGGATCAGAGTCGGGCTCAACTCAAAAATCTCAATAACTGCTACTGTAATAAATGTATCCTAGAAATTTTCCACCGGAAATCAGTCTAAGGGAAGGGGTACCAGAGATGAGAGGCTCGACTTTAATACTCCAATAACTGCCGATGTAATGAATGTATCGACACAAAATTTAGTATGATTGAGTTTTACCCGAAAAGATCGAATGGCTTTGAAGGAAGAGAGAAAACGTAATTGATTAATTTTTGCTGGTGATTGACCAAGACTATTGACGGTCTAACTTATACCACCACGTTTTTACAAAGTCTTTCCCCCTTTTCATTTCATTCTGACATTACTGATTATATGAATGTAATGTTTTAGGCATGAGAGGTTTTCTTCTTTTTATTGTACAGCGTAGTTTTGAGAGTGACTTTCTTATACCTAATAATGCCAATATGACATGAGTTTGAGAGAAAGGAGGGAGAAGTGAGAATGATTTGTACAAAAGTGGTTGGTATAAAAAAAGGTAAAAAAGGATAATAAAAATCTATTTTAAAATTCCTTGTTATGCGTAACAATTCAAATATTAGTTGGAAAAGTTTGAATTGGTCCAATCTGAAGTGCGAAGAATTATTTTTTTGGCCTTATGTACTATGCATATTAGCCATATCACTGTGTTATCAAGTCAATTACGACATCCATGGCCTCGGGAGGGAGTTCTATCTACGAAATAAAACTTACATTCAGACGGGATACGAACCCGCAAACCATGGTGATACGAGCCCTACACTCTAGCCCGCACGGCTACCATTGGCCCCTGCGAAGAATTTCTCGATAGAACTAAGCGTTTTCGCATAAATTAAGCAAACGTAAAAAAAAAAAAAATATGTTACGATGGTTTTCGGCACATATCTCGTAAACTGGGCAACCACCAAAAAAATATATTTCATATAAAATGGGCCTTTAATTTTTCTCTTCAACTTTTATTTCAAGAGATTTTTGATTAGGACATAAATATATTATGCATTCCAAATTTCAAGTTATAGCTACAATCATTTTAGCGTTAGAGCACGCACATAGTTCCAATCACATTAACACAAACATCATCGCGAAAATGGTCAAAACGTATTCAAGGGACCTTGAAACGTAAAAATCCGTTGAATACTCGATCTCGGATTTTCGCACGATTACAATACTTCCTTATACTATAGATACCTATAATAAATAATAATTATAAACAAGAATTGAGAGATACAGAACGGTTGTCATTATGTCCATAGCTGTCTTGTCTTTATTTTGGTATTCTATGAGCGTTGAGCTTCTTGTCTTGGTAAACTTGCGACAAGTGTTTCCAAAGTTGTCAGATTTCTTCAAGTCCCCCCCCCCCCCCCCCCATTCTATTTTCCCCTAAAGTCCTCCATGAAAACAATAAAATCCTAAAAGGTGTTTTCCCAACTTTCTGACAACCTATTTCTTATATCTGTTCTTTTGACGTCTAACTTCACTCTATATTTGACCAGATTTATTGAACATTTACTTAATTTAAATGACACTTAAATAAAATGTACCTGGAGGCCTTAAATATTTTATATGGGAGGTGAAAAACCCTTGAGCCCGTCGTGCATCGGATAAGACGTTAAGCGTTGGTTCCGAGCGTGTACAAGGTCTTAGCACACCCACTGTAGAGTCGGACTCATGCCCTCCTCAGAGACGAACGAGTGATTTGGTAGTAGGCGATATGACGTAGTTAAAAGCCCAGGGATGAGTCACAATATCCAACTAAATGCACCCCCAATGGCCCCCGAAATTCCTTGCCATATATACAACAATATTCTTTTTTGACTATATTTATAAAATTTGAATTGAGCCAATCTTTTGGGGATTTTCCAAAAATCAAGGCAATTGGCAACCTACAGTATCATGAACCGTAGACGATTAGTATAACCGATCGGAATTTCAATGCAAATTCTTAACAAAGATTTATTTGGAACAGTTTATTGTTATATATATGAAGACCGGGGATAAGGAGCCAATATCGGCTAAAGTCTGTTTACAGAAGGACTTACGCCCTTTTACGGTTGGCTTACTTCCACAAATAGCCCTTCATCCTAATTGGGAAGACATTAAGACAAATGATACAGTTTTTGCCATATCGATTTTACAGTGGTGTGGCCTTGTTTCTGTTTGCGCACGTGGGAACAAGATTGCTACGTATGTTGAAGAGTAATCATTTCTCACAAAAACATCTAGATTACGTATATTTTTTAAATTAGGTAGTAGACTTTCCCTTATCCGGCGTTCTGTTAACCGGCGCGCTCCCTTATCCGGCGCTCGCAAAATAATATCAAATTTGTTAAACTAAAATTAACATTCAATTATTAGATTATCAATTATATGAGCCACGTGTATTTACGAGAACATAATAATTCCGTAACTCACGAATCTTTTATGTATTTTTATTGTACATATGTACATTGTATTTATAATGAAGCGAACGCTAATACAATATTTTATTACTTGACTAAGGATAGGATAGGATTTGGATTTTAAGGACGCAAAACAGCAAAGGTCCGCGCCCAAGATATTACTTCACTAATATCCTATAAATAAATTATAATAAATACATAGTTGAAAATCAAACATTTATAAAAAATGATTACTAGAATAGAAAAACAAAGGTACCGTCCCGTCCTTGGCACAACAATATCGTCTTATCGGGCAATGAACACTTAACTAGTATAATATGTACATACATATTTGTCAATTTAATAAATTTCTAAGTTGAGGAACGCGGACATATTGTGGAATTTGTAATAAATAAAAAAAAACTTATTTTTTGAAATATTGTCTATTCCACTAAAGATATTTATAAAAATACACAAATACGCCGGATAACTGAAATCATCAATTAATAAGAAAAAATATATCAATTAAAGCATAAAAAATGTGTAATTAGGTGAGCTAAGGAATAAAACACGTAGGTATGTATTTTGTTGATAACATTTATTAAATTAATAAAACAAACTTATTTTTTGAAATATTGTCTATTCCACCAAAGATATTTATAAAAATACAACTACCGGTTTCGGCCTCACACCATCCTCAGTTCTAGTTATGAACTAAGTTAGTTTGCAGAGTGCGACCCCTCCAATACATCTCTGGTGAAAGGTGCCACTTCAATTAGGGAATCCCCAGGCTTAACCGTTAGCTACATCATGAAATATTTGACAAAACACTAATTTTTCTTAATTTACATAAAATAACATCCTTTGACTAATAACTAAAAAATAAAAATAAAAAACATAACAGATAATAACATATATATGGAAACCTATAATAATAACAAACATAGGTATATAGAATAGTTTAATATATAGAATAGTTTAACTATTCCCCCTTGCTAACACTCTGAACCGGTTCTATTTCCACATATACCTATATTATCTGTTATTATTATAGGTTTCCATATATATGTTATTATCTGTTATGTTTTTTAGTTTTATTTTTTAGTTATTAGTCAAAGGATGTTATTTTATGTAAATTAAGAAAAATTAGTGTTTTGTCAAATATTTCATGATGTAGCTAACGGTTAAGCCTGGGGATTCCCTAATTGAAGTGGCACCTTTCACCAGAGATGTATTGGAGGGGTCGCACTCTGCAAACTAACTTAGTTCATAACTAGAACTGATGATGGTGTGAGGCCGAAACCGGTAGTTGTATTTTTATAAATATCTTTAGTGGAATAGACAATATTTCAAAAAATAAGTTTGTTTTATTAATTTAATAAATGTTATCAACAAAATACATACCTACGTGTTTTATTCCTTAGCTCACCTAATTACACATTTTTTATGCTTTAATTGATATATTTTTTCTTATTAATTGATGATTTCCGTTATCCGGCGTCACGTCGGTCCCAGCAACGCCGGATAAGGGAGAGTCTACTGTAATTTTAAACTGGCGATACGGAATATAATAAAGTCACACTCAGAATTACATGTTACTATGAAAAAAGTCGTCGCAGAATCACCGGCAATGTACTTCCCCAGAAAGAAATAATCAATTAATTTGTCGCTTCTCCTCCAAAGCCAGTCGATCGTTTGTGCTAATAATCAATAATTGGCTTATATAGGGGCTACTAAACCCTGATACAAAGATTGTGTCGATAAATTCTTTATATTGACAGTTATTAGAGTTTTAAATTCCTCCCCTCCCCTGAAGCCTCTCCCCCTTCCCTTAGGCAGATATCGCTAAAAATTATTATTAATATAAATTATTCTATTATGAGTGAGGTATAGTTATCACGGACACACACATACACCCAGACATAGATATTTTTTCATATTTGGAATCTGGCGGTCGGAAAACATGAAATTCCCTTGAAAACTCTGAATTTTTTGACCGATTAAATAACTTCCCCTATACTTCGTATAGCTGGGAAAGTAAATAGAAAACCGCTGATCTCAACACATTACTTTATAACGTCCGTAATGCAGTTTAAGAGTGGGAAGGAGGGGGAAATGATATGTAAACACGTGGTTGGTATAAGATGTTAAAGCCCTATCACAAATTTTTCAAAAAATACATACTTGAAACGTTGCCGAAAGAGTTGTAGTGATAAACATAATCATAAATATTATTCAAAATATTTTTTATTATTCATAAATCTGTTCATGCCAAAGCTGTTTATTATTATATTAATATTATTAAAAATTCTGGGGGTATTGAGGGTCAGTCAATGAAGAAAACACTATTCAAATGCCAACGTTTCGATATATTTCATATCATCATCAGGGCCTAACAAACAAGATTAGAAAAATATAATGGGTGATCGATTAAAATTATATATAGGTACATAAATATACATTCACTCATACAACTCCACATAAATACATATATACATCCTAATACATTCACATACATATACACATTGATGAACAACAAGGAAACTTACTATGAATATAGATGGTTGAGGAGAAGGCATGAAGACTGTGAGGTCTTACGTTCAACTAAGGGTACAGAAGGGTCGAGGGTAACAGATAATAAATCCGGGGAAAACCCCAGTTAACGGCACTTAAATTTGAAGAGAACTACTTACTGGCTAACAGATATTTTACTATGTTGAGAAAAAATAAAATAAAATAAAAACTCTATAATTATAAAAATAGTAACATAATGTTTGTTAGGCCCTGATGATGATATGAAATATATCGAAACGTTGGCATTTGAATAGTGTTTTCTTCATTGACTGACCCTCAATACCCCCAGAATTTTGAATTCTACAGTCGCTAGCAAACATCTACATTAATATTATTATTATAAGTAAGTTTATTATTATAGGTACATTTTCTTTTTTCGTAATAATATTGTATTTTATACGGTGAAAATTAAATTAACAATTCTAGAAAGTTACATTTGAAAAAAAATCTACTGAATAATTCAAGCTATTGTTATTTATACATTTTTTAAATTTTTATTTAAAATAAAATCCTTATTTTATACATTTTTATTTAACAACTGGGTAGTATAATAGGAAAATGACTCTCCTAATTGTTTGTTTTCGAACAGTCTAATTTGCATACTAAATGCATAGCTATAATTTTTTTAAACATTTTTCCCAGTTAGAATGAGTCACTAAGATAAAAGATTATTTAAAAATAAAAAAAAATAATAAAAATAGTGGGCATATATAGGTTAACAATCGCTAAATTGTTATTAGTTGCGCCCAGTACGAAAGCTGCTAATTGAGCAACACGACTGAGAAGGCGCCAAGGGTGTCTGATCCCTCTTCAGGAGTCAAGTGAACCATCCTTCCTCGAAATACCAATAATTATTCACTAAATCATTACAAGGAAAACGTGAAGATACTATGTCCTGGAAGTGAGAAGAAATAATATCCTTGGTTGTTTTTTTTTTTTTTTGACTCATGCCCGGACTTTTAAGCACGCTGTCCTTCGGATGGGACGTTGAGCGATGGATGAGCATGTACGATGTCAGATACTCGTTAAAGACCAAGGTGAATAAGAATTAAGGGTAGGCAAATTTTAGGACTCCTGTAGTCGAGTCGGGCTCATGTACACTAGATCTCTAGCAGTAGGCGATATGACCTCGTAGTTTAAAGCTCGGGCAAGAGTGACAATAACTACGAAGAGCCCGACTCTACTATGGTATATGGGAGTTCTATACTTACCACATAAACTGGCATTACTTTTTGTATATTTAAAGATCCGATATTTAAAGATTGTCAATCTTTTCTTTTTTTCGTTGACAATAACTTTTTTGAAATGTCCCTGGTAGTGCTGGGCAAAGTTCAGAAGCAAATCTTGGGTAACATGGATAGGTGTGAACTGTTTGAAGGCCTGACGAACGTTCTCCATATATTCACTAGGGGTATAGACATATTCCATTTTTCTTAAATACTTTTCAGTGTTGCCACTTTGTCTGGGTGAAGAAAGATGCAGCTCCGGAGCTGCCTCTTTCTTCCACCAGACTAATTAGGATGCAGATAAAAAACCCACTATATATAAGAATTGGTTTGAAGGAGCTGCATCGTTTATGAACCAATCAATTTCAAATTTTTTTTTACATACAACTCATTTTATGAAAATTTTGGAGCTGCATCCTTCTTGCTGCAAGGTCTTCAATTACATAATTGAAATCGTTAATTTCTTATTCAGTTTGATCGAATTTCAATACTGAAAAAAGTTTTTAATTCAAGATTTAAACTACACCTGCTTAGATTGTACAAAAATAAAATAGATTTTGCCTAACCAATAGTTCAAAAATAGAAGCCGATCATCCCGTCATTTCGATTATCATACTCAAAGAAATGTAGTTTTCAGTTGATTTTTACTAGATTAAAAATTAGGACAAAAAATACCTCTGAAAGTCCATCTCTTCCTTCTCACAAATACACTAAACTACCATACCATTTCTCATTTATGGCCCATACGAAGGTCGGCGTGCTCAAGTTTTATGTCTTTATCTTGTGTGAATTTCTTCTTCGTTTTTGAAACTGTAAAGTTAGGATTGTTGAGAAATCATACTTTATCGCCACTCTCACCTCATGTATTGGTGATTGATTCACCGGTGAATTCACTTATTCACAGTGACATATCTACTGATTAGGAGAGCCCTCCATATTATAATATACTTTTAATTAAACGTTATTCATTCCTATACAACTAATTACATCCGATCTATAATTAACTTTCAAAATAAATAGTAATTTTCAGTCATTGATGGTGCTATTTATAAAGCAGCCTTGGCTTTGTTCTTTGTGTCTGGCGCCACCCTCTCTTCACCTGTGAACTATGGCAGCTAATGTTGGAAGTTGAGCCTCTCTGATGGATGACCTCTAATGACAATGTAATCAGCGCTATCTAACAGCCCTCCAGAGACACAGACTCTTCATGCAGCTGCCCTGCCCTTGTTCTTTGTGTCTGGCGCCACCCTCTCTTCACCTGTGAACTATGGCAGCTAATGTTGGAAGTTGAGGCTCTCTGATGGATGACCTCTAATGACAATGTAATCAGCGCTATCTACCAGCCCTCCAGTGACACAGACTCTTCATGCAGCTGCCCTGCCCTTGTTCTTTGTGTCTGGCGCCACCCTCTCTTCACCTGTGAACTATGGCAGCTAATGTTGGAAGTTGAGCCTCTCTGATGGATGACCTCTAATGACA
Source organism: Aradus depressus (assembly GCA_963662175.1). Lineage (NCBI taxonomy): Eukaryota > Metazoa > Arthropoda > Insecta > Hemiptera > Aradidae > Aradus > Aradus depressus. The sequence continues at coordinate 35,254,221 of OY759220.1, forward strand.
ATGTAATCAGCGCTATCTAACAGCCCTCCAGAGACACAGACTCTTCATGCAGCTGCCCTGCCCTTGTTCTTTGTGTCTGGCGCCACCCTCTCTTCACCTGTGAACTATGGCAGCTAATGTTGGAAGTTGAGCCTCTCTGATGGATGACCACTAATGACAATGTAATCAGCGCTATCTACCAGCCCTCCAGTGACACAGACTCTTCATGCAGCTGCCCTGCCCTTGTTCTTTGTGTCTGGCGCCACCCTCTCTTCACCTGTGAACTATGGCAGCTAATGTTGGAAGTTGAGGCTCTCTGATGGATGACCTCTAATGACAATGTAATCAGCGCTATCTACCAGCCCTCCAGTGACACAGACTCTTCATGCAGCTGCCCTGCCCTTGTTCTTTGTGTCTGGCGCCACCCTCTCTTCACCTGTGAACTATGGCAGCTAATGTTGGAAGTTGAGGCTCTCTGATGGATGACCTCTAATGACAATGTAATCAGCGCTATCTACCAGCCCTCCAGTGACACAGACGCTTTATGCAGCTGCCCTGCCCTTGTTCTTTGTGTCTGGCGCCACCCTCTCTCCACCTGTGAACTTTGGCAGCTAATGTTGGAAGTTGAGGCTCTCTGATGGATGACCTCTAATGACAATGTAATCAGCGCTATCTACCAGCCCTCGAGTGACAGACTCTTTATGCAGCTGCCCTGCCCTTGTTCCTTGTGTCTGGCGCCACCCTCTCTCCACCTGTGAACTTTGGCAGCTAATGTTGGAAGTTGAGGCTCTCTGATGGATGACCTCTGATGACAATGTAATCAGCGCTATCTACCAGCCTACTGATTAGCCATCCAGAGACACAGACTCTTCATGCAGCTGCTCTGCCCTTGTTCTTTGTGTCTGGCGCCATCCTCTCTTCACCTGTGAACTATGGCAGCTAATGTTGGAAGTTGAGGCTCTCTGATGGATGACCTCAAATGACAATGTAATCAGCGCTATCTACCAGCCCACTGATCAGTTCTCCAGAGACACATACTCTTTATACCGCTGCCCTGGTTCTTTGTGTCTGGCGCCATCCTCCTCCATCCATCTTTAGACCTCTTCACCTCTCTCTTTCTTAGTCTGTGTTATTATCCTTTTATCCAAATGATATTACTTTAATAGTATTGCGGATGAAGATTAAGACTGTTTTTTTTTTTTGTTTTTTGTGAAAATTGAAGTTTCAAAGGGCTATTTAACACCTTAAAATAATTCCAGATGTTTTACCCACAACATGACAACCTTCTCTATAAAGCGTCTAATTGTATTGATAGTTTCAAAAGTGCTTTTCCCTCAAGATTGCTGTAGATTTCATGGAGTTTTTTTTCATGGCATGTCGCTAGAAAGTTCTTTTTATAAAAAATAGAATAAAGAATATGTGATGTGGCTATTATAGGACTTTCTTATACCAATCACGCTTATAGATCACTCTCTCTCTCCCCTCTTCCTTCTAAAAATCATTTCATACTGGCATTACAGGGTATACCCCTGTTATAAGAATGTCCACTCTCATTACGCTGTACAAAGAGTCAAAATTAAATGATTTTGAGAAGTTGAAGGGGAATATACAGTGATCTGTAAGCGTGGTTGATGTAAGAAAGTCTTGTAATAGCCACATCACATATTTTTTTCATTCATTTTTATAATTTTTCATAAAATCTACCAATAATAATACGATATTTTAAAGTACGATGCTATGAGTGTACCTTATAGACATTTAGTTTACATTCTTCGAGGCGCTATAAATTTTATCCTACTTCAATTATGAGGACTTTAAGCGATTGGAAATTTTATAAGAAACATGTTTGGAAAGAGTTAACTTTTCGATAGAACTAACTGTTTTCGGGTAAATCAAGGAAACGTCTAAAAATATGTGTTTCAATCCAACATATCAAGAGGGTTTTCGGCATATATCTCAAGAACCGGACGACCTGCAAAAAATCGTATTTCATATAAAATATGTATTTTAATGTTCTCTACAACTATTGCTTGAAAATAGTTTTGATTAGGTCATAAATATAAGAGGTATCTTGTAAAACGTATTTAGGCTCCGGTGTAAAGTGGTCTCAATTTGCAACAGATTTTGGCCAAAATCTAATCAGACCTAAGTTAGCACATGGGATCCCTTCATTACGAATTTCAAGCTTATAGCTACATTGGTTTTTGCGGTAGAAAGCTCACAACTCAAAACTGTAGGGATGATAGGCAACCGCTTACCGTACCATAGTCTCCATTCTGGACCTTCAGGCGGGTGGTTCTCACAGCCTTAGCTAAAATGGTACTACGGAGGTGGTTGTGGTTGTTGTAACCAACTGAGGTTGGATTCGTAGTGGCTGTGGTTACTGGCACCAACACCGGAAGCCAGTCTCTAGCAGATTCTGAAGCTGGGGCCAGAGCGAACTACCTTCCTTATAATATATAAGAAAGTAATAATTTGTTTGTCGAAAAGATATAAACTTTATATTAATTTTTATTTTTTTATTTTATTTATTTATTTGCAATCTATATAAATTTAATACAATGAGCAAATATGGTAACTGAATGCATGAGTGTCTATGCCACAAGTTGGGAGAGGTCAGCCAGCGCTGACACTCCCTAGAAACTAGTACAATGTTTAGATTTCACTTGGAAGATCTCGAGGCCACCTCCTATTCAGACGGCGTGGAGGATTGTCAGAATGGGATTGAGAGGATAGGTCTTGTGCAAATGGGTTAGGATGGGGTGAAAGTTTATTGTGGAAATTTAAGAATCGGGATTGGACAAGTTCTTGGACGGTTGGGATGTTTAGGTCTTCATGGAGTAATTTATTGGCGACGTAGAAGGGAGCATTTACAATTCGACGAAAGACTTTAGACTGGAAAGCTTAATATTAATATTTATGTTTTATATTTTACTTCCTTAACTGTATGGGGTAAGTTATATAATCGGTCATAAATTCGATGTTGAGTTTTCACCAAAAGAGCGCTCTGGTAGTAGGCAATATGACCTCTTAGTTAAAGCCCGGGCATGAGATAATAAATACCTATTATAGGTAGTTTTTATGAAAAGTTATAATTACTGCCGACAGAATTGAATGTATCGCAAGAAATTTTATATGTGGGACTAAAACCCCATATAGACATTATCCTTTTCGGCTAAATCGACCAAAAGGGTAGGGAGGATCAAAGGGGGTAAACTCAAAAACCTTAATAACTGCCGATGTAATGAATGTATCGACATGAAATTTCATATTTAAAGTCAAATCCCAAAGAGGACAAAACCCATCAGATTTCAGCAATATTGGCTGAAGGATAGGGGGGGGGGGGGGGGTTCAGGGGTGGGGGCTCAATTCATAAAACCCTAATAACTGCTAATGAATTTATCGACACAAAATTTATTATGAGAATTTAGGAGTCCCTATTTAAGTCAACTATTGAATATTAGCGCAAACGGTCGACTGGTTTTGGAGGGGGAGCAAAAAGTTAATTGATTAATTCATTCTGAAAAATTGTATTCTTCTCTCCCTTCATTAGTCGTTTAGCAGGTTTATGACTGAGGGAGTGTGAAAGGGCCAACCTTACCATGAAGATAAACCTTGGTTTGGTTATTGTGTCGGTCTACCTCACACAGAACTTCTCTCCCTTCATTTATATTCATCCTCATCCACAAACAGATACAACACCGCCCTATTTTGTTTAGCTAGCCGTCTGGAATCCTCACTACTGAAAATTTAACTAAATATATTATATGTATACTATCATTTGAGCAATTTCCAGCAAATAAAAATTAATTAATAATTATTATGATATTTAATAATATTATATTATAATAACATTACTAATATTATTATTATAGTATTTAATAATTTAGCTAATAAATGTATTTTAACTTTCTTATATCTATAGTATATGACAAAACTTTTTTTATATTGCACTAAAGAGTACAAACTTTATGTCAATGCATGTTTTTTTTTTTACAAAATACATATTCTCATAGTTATAGAAATGAAAATAAAAAATATAATAGTAACAAGTAAGTAATATATGTAAATAGTAACTAAATTTAAAAAATACAAATAATAACAAAATAAATAAATATGGACATGTCATTAATATAAAAAGAAAGAAATAGCGAAAGCAATTGAGTGTGTGAGATGCAAAACTCGCTCATTACACATTAGCCGAATATTGAGAAAATGCAAAAAATATGCATGGAACGAACCAGTTTTGATACTAACTGCAATTTTCAGTCACCTAAAACCATTGGAAAGAACAAGTTTTGATACAATCTGATGTTTTAGTCTTATAAAGCGCCAAAACATCTTTTAGAATCTGCTGTCATCTCAATTTTTGTAACGAGCAAGTTTTACATCTCACACACTCAATTAGAAAACATACATAAGGCCAAAAAAAAAAAAAAAAATTAGAAACAAAAAAACAATTCAAAATAATATAAAACAAAATAAGATCTTTGAAACGGGAGATGTTGTTGTTCATATGTTTTGAGCAATTAATTAAATTTTTTTTTTTGCCTTATGTGCGGTGCATATCAGCCATGTCACTGTGTTATCTAATTATTTACGACAACCATGTCCCCGGGAGGGAGTTCTATCTATGAAATAAAACTCACTCCCGGACAAATTTTTTCTTAATTTTTTAAGTCTATAGTGAAAAATAAAAATAAACTGTTGATCTTTTTAGCATCTACATTATCAAAAAACTCCACGATTACTTCTGAGTCGCTGTTTGGTATACTCAAAGAAGGACAATGGAACAAAAAGGCATCCTTTTCATCTAAGGTACAGTGCCTGCAGAAACCTTCAGGCCGAAACTGATGTCTGAACCCTCCAAGTATTATCCTAAACTTTCCATTGTTATTGTGGTAGCAATCGAAGTTTTTCGATACGACAGTTTATTGAAAGGTGCATTTCCTGTGAGCCTAACGCACTCACCAGTCGGCAGAGGGAGTTACAAGCACCCACTACCCACTGCGCCACAGCTCACTCAGGTCTCTTCCTCCTCACAGCCTCATGCAAATGTCTCAGGGTTCTTCCAGTCGAAGAAAACAGTGAGCATGACCTTGACATTTGAATTGACGACGAGCTTTTTTGTGTGTTGGAGAGGATTTTGACTTCCATTGTCATGATTTGATCTTTGTTTCCACGTCGTACACATAAACCCACGTCTCACAGTAATGACACGTTTCAAAAAGTTTTTATCATCATTTGCCATTTCAAAAAGTTCCTGACAAACCTGAACTCGGTGTTGTTTTTGAACCTCGGTCAACAGTCTCGGGACAAACTTTGCCCCCATTCGGCGCAGTTAAAATTTCTTGACATGAGCCAAATGAAATGTCGCATTCCTCTGCCATTTCACGGATGGTTAATCGACGATTTGATTGCACGAGAACGTTCACTCGGGCAACATGATCGTCGTCAGTCGAAATTGTTGAGTGTCCTGAACGAGAATTGTCTTCTCATGATGTCCGGACTTCTTTGAACCTTTTGTACCACTCATGACACCATGATCGACTCAGAAATTCATCCCCAAAAGCCTCTTGCAACATATGAAAACTTTCTATAAAATGTTTACCCAACTTGACACAAACGCGGTGCTCTTCTTTTTGATTCAATTGACAAAAGATCACAAAATAGCAAAAAGCATCTGTTACTTCACAACAAAGTAGGTTGTAGAGAATCTACAAAAACAGCTGAGCTCAGTAAGAGTCACAACAACTAATGCTGCCAACCGTACTGCTCTCCGATGCTCCATTCGCGCGCAATCCAAAAAGTACTGGAACTTTTTGATCACCCCTCGTATATTGTGTATGAGCATTTGAGAGCCTTTATGTAAGTCAACTATTGAATATTATATTGAATAAAGTTAATTGATTAATTCATTCTTGGAAAGTACACTGTCGGTGTTCATTGACATTTTCTTTTGGAAGCTGCGATCTTAGTTTAAATATCAAACAATTTACATAATTTTGATACATATGAAATGCGTAAACCTGTAAGTAACTTTACTCAAAAAACGAATGCCATTGCAATCAAAATACATAATGTTGTCTGGACGGGAAGATACATTAAATAAAGTGAATCCATTGCTGGTAAACACATTAAAAATTCCATTTGGATTAATCCTTTCGAAAAACTATAAATTTCCAATAAAAAGTTTTTTTATTTCATTTTATAATTCCCAAATAAAAATTATTATTTATGGTCAGGAGACCATAAAATACCTTGAAGAGTGATTCGTATGAAAGGTGTATTTTTTTTATTCCATTTAATTACATTTTTTATTCTAAATTTTATTATTTATTCCTTTAATTATAACAGATTTTTAACGTTCATCTTAGAGGATATAGGAAGAGTTAGTTATTATGACTCTTTCGTCACTCTGGTGGACATGAGCCCGACTCTACTGTGGGAGTCCTAAATTTTGCCTATCCTAAATTTTTATTCACCTACGGTAGGGGTCTTTTAACGAGTACCTGACATCGTACAGGCTCGGGACCATCGCTTAACGTCCCATCCGAAGGACGGCGTGCTTAAGTTTATTTCCCTATAAACCAGTAGACCGTTTGGGCTAATGTTTAATAGTTGACTTACATATGTGCTCCTAAATCCTCATACTAAATTTTGTCTGATAAGTTCATTACATGGGCAGTTATTAGGGTTTTTGAATTGAGTCCTTCCCCTGACCGCCCCCCTCTCCTTCCCTTCTGCCGAATCTGCTGAAAATTGATGAGTGTCGTTCTCATAGGGTTTGAAATTCAAGTATGAAATTTTGTGTCGATTAATTACAACGGCAGTTACTAAATGTTTTGGACTTAGCTAGCTACCCCCCCCCCCCCCCCCCCCCACGCCCTTCGGCTGAAAATTGCTAGGTGTTGTCCTTAAAGGATTTAGGTCACATATATACAATTGCGTATCGATACATTCACTTCATCAGCAGTTATTAGAGCTTTTGTGTTAATAATTATCTAATCCCATCCTTCCCTTTGGTCGATTTGGCTGTAAAATCAACATTCGAATTCACATATAAAATTTTGTGCCGATACATCCGTTCTATCGGGAGTTATCGTGTTCACGGAAACACAGGGACAGACAGAATTTTTCATTTTTATTATTTGGAATCTGGAGGGCGTACTTCGTGTAGCTAGGGAAGTAATAACATTGTTAAAATCTGAATAGATTCGATATAATGTAGCGCTAATTCTGTATTCATTTTTATGTATTCATCTTGCGACTATGAATACAGAAATATGAGTACGAATACAGAAAACCATTGAGTAAGCGTTTCAAAGCGTTCTCCTGGCAGAGTAGTCAGTTTGTCATTTCATTTATATTCTCTGGGATGTTCATTTGTTTTATATTGTCACATCAATTTTATATGCATACAATTTTTTTTTTCTACAGACCGCGGGGGTGGGTTGGGTGATAATTTGTAACAAAAGTTAGAATGATTGATTTGTGGAATATAAATTTTCGTATTTCTGTTTTCCGGTTCCTTGTACATCCATGCATACTAATCACTGTTCTTCTATAAGTGCCTAGTCTCTATGTGGATTGGCGGTGGCGTCATGTAAAGTGAACAGACACACGAAAGAAAACCTATGAAATTGTTTCCTCCCCCCCCAAGTCCCACAACATTCTTATGGAACTTACAACCCAGCAGGGTATAGGAAGAAAGTTCACAACATTAATGTGTCATGAAAGTATTTTAAATTGTCTTAACTTCCCATTTCAAGTGTGTTAAAGTCTTTTAATTTTCCATTTAAAGGGTATAAACTGAGAGAGGAGGCCACAATGCCATATGATTTAATGTAAGCGGAGGAGGAGAAGAAGACAACTTAAGTCCTTTGGATGGGACGTTAAGCGATGGTTCAGAGACTGTGCGATGTCTGGTTTGTTGAACGAACGTAGGTAGGCAACATTTAGGACTCCCACAGTAGAGTCAGGCTCATGTCCACCAGAGTGACGAAAGAGCCCTCTGGTAGTAGGCGATATGACCTCAAAGTTAAAGCCCAGGCATTAGTCACAATAACTACCCAAAAGATCATCTTCAGCCTTTCTTTAGTTTTTGTTTCCTTCGTTAATGGCTTCAACAATAAATAAATAGCAATGAATTGATAAATAAATAAGATGATTATGAAAGAAAATTGAAAAAGAACCTATGATGAATGATGGAAAACATTTGGAAATCTAAACACTAATTTGATATCGGACAGGAAACAAAGAATTTTAAACACCTCGATATTACTACTTCCGAGAAGAGTTCTATAGCTGAAAGGGCAAGAGACGTGAGGATAGATATCATTGAAAAAAATGTTGCTTGACGAAGTGAACCAGGAACACTATCATATGGATCCCACACCGGGAACAGCATGGGTTGTCCATTCGTCCGATCCTGTGCATGTAGAAACCATAAAACCCATGTTTCGAGCGTATTCTGCAAACCGACCTCACCAGATTCTTGGAAACCGAATGCTGCGAGAACCATGGCCTCTGTCTCAGTCTGGAAACTAACGATTTAAAGAAGTTACTTTTAAGGTTAGTGTAGACATGCGAGCAACGAACCGAGCACTGTTCGGTTCGTTTTTAGTTTTCAACGAACACACTCCAAGCCGAACAGAGACGAGCCGAGCATTTGGATGCTCCACAACCATACTAACGAACATAACCTGCACAAGTTAACCTGCAGATAACAAAGTTACGTTTATTTGTATATCATTTTATTACTATTCAAAATCTTCAATCAGAAAATGCTCAACGTAGGTAGCTACTTACGTAATTAATTTACATATTTGTAGTACAATTAATACGGATACGAATTTATTATGATACGTAATTTATTTTTACATGTAAATTGTTTAAAATGAACACTTTTTTAGGAAAAGTGTTTGAATAATTCCTCCCAAGCATCCAATCTCTTTATTTTATTAAAATGTAATTTGTGTTTTAAATCCCATATGACTGGGTACTCTCTCATAGCCTGAGCAAACTGAATTTGAAGCTCCTGAGACCAGTCTTCAGAAGCCATAATAAAATATAATTCATTGAATAATACTTAAATATATATTTAATTAAAAAAAAAAAGAACGTGCACTTCCAAAAACCTAAATATTTGAGGTTATAATATTGGTTATAAACAACAGTGCTCGGGTCAAGTCGGGACGGTTCGGCTTGGTACCAGTCCACAAACACCGCAGCCCGAGCCGAACATTCCTTTGATGGTTCGTCAAAAAACCGACAACAGATGGAGCAGACCCCGAGCCTCCCTTGTTCGTCGAGCGCCTGCGCACTATTCCCCAGGCATGCGCACTGACTAATGTTCGGCTCGTTGCTCGCGTGTCTATACGCCTCTTTAAGCGGAATCACGCAAACTAACATATCCAGCCTGTCATTTAGTTAAAATTTATGTTATTTTTAGATCTAAAGAAGCAGTCAAAATATATAAACAAACAAGATAACTTCTCAATGAGAAGTGTGTTCGAAAATTGTGTCATTAGACTGATATTTGTAGGTCTCTTAAACTGAATTAATATTAAACTAGTAATGAATAAAGGTTTTTAATAATTGATTTTTTGTATAACAACAGCTGACAAACAACACATTCAATATCATACTTTTTACAGCCGGTCAGTTTATTTGTTTTCTTGCCAGATGGCGATCACTATAATGGGGAGCTCAAAGGGAGGTCTCCACACTACTCTCCTTCCAGTGACTGGTTCACGATACACAAGGAAATTTATACACAATGTGTGAGACAGGACTAACAACATTTTCAATATCATACTTTTTACAGCCGGTCAGTTTATTTGTTTTCTTGCCAGATGGCGATCACTATAATGGGGAGCTCAGAGGGAGGTCTCCACACTACTCTCCTTCCAGTGACTGGTTCACGATACACAAGGAAATTTATACACAATGTGTGAGACAGGACTAACAACATTTTCAATATCATACTTTTTACAGCCGGTCAGTTTATTTGTTTTCTTGCCAGATGGCGATCACTATAATGGGGAGCTCAAAGGGAGGTCTCCACACTACTCTCCTTCCAGTGACTGGTTCACGATACACAAGGAAATTTATACACAATGTGTGAGACAGGACTAACAACACCTTCAATATCATACTTTTTACAGCCGGTCAGTTTATTTGTTTTCTTGCCAGATGGCGATCACTATAATGGGGAGCTCAAAGGGAGGTCTCCACACTACTCTCCTTCCAGTGACTGGTTCACGATACACAAGGAAATTTATACACAATGTGTGAGACAGGACTAACAACACCTTCAATATCATACTTTTTACAGCCGGTCAGTTTATTTGTTTTCTTGCCAGATGGCGATCACTATAATGGGGAGCTCAAAGGGAGGTCTCCACACTACTCTCCTTCCAGTGACTGGTTCACGATACACAAGGAAATTTATACACAATGTGTGAGACAGGATTAACAACATTTTCAATATCATACTTTTTACAGCCGGTCAGTTTATTTGTTTTCTTGCCAGATGGCGATCACTATAATGGGGAGCTCAAAGGGAGGTCTCCACACTACTCTCCTTCCAGTGACTGGTTCACGATACACAAGGAAATTTATACACAATGTGTGAGACAGGACTAACAACACCTTCAATATCATACTTTTTACAGCCGGTCAGTTTATTTGTTTTCTTGCCAGATGGCGATCACTATAATGGGGAGCTCAAAGGGAGGTCTCCACACTACTCTCCTTCCAGTGACTGGTTCACGATACACAAGGAAATTTATACACAATGTGTGAGACAGGACTAACAACATTTTCAATATCATACTTTTTACAGCCGGTCAGTTTATTTGTTTTCTTGCCAGATGGCGATCACTATAATGGGGAGCTCAAAGGGAGGCCTCCACACTACTCTCCTTCCAGTGACTGGTTCACGATACACAAGGAAATTTATATACAATGTGTGAGACAGGACTAACAACACCTTCAATATCATACTTTTTACAGCCGGTCAGTTTATTTGTTTTCTTGCCAGATGGCGATCACTATAATGGGGAGCTCAGAGGGAGGTCTCCACATATTCCACTTTGTACAAAATATTCCACTCTATTGATAGCAGCTTACGTCACTTTCGGTTTCCCCAGCTATACGAAGTATAAAAGAAGTTACATTAATCGGTAATTCGATTTCGAGTTTTCATCAGAATTTCATATTTCTCAACAACCAGATTGTCTATCTGTGAACACGATAACTCCCAATAGAATGCATGTGTCGACACGAAATTTCTTATGTAAATTTAAAACCCCATAAGGACGACAGCTATCAATTTTGAGCAGAATCGTCCTAAGGGAAAAGAGACTCTACAAAAAAAAACCCTAATAATTACCGATGTAATGAATGTATCGATTTTTGGACCGACTAGCCAAGGAAGGTTCAAGTAAACCTTTTATGGGGCCAGAAACGGTGCTGGGAATAACTCGGGAGACATACCGAATCTGAATCAAAGAATGGAGAGAAAAGACCACATGCAGGCAGTCGAAGATGTTCCTGGGAGGGGAGTCCAGGGTTCTGAAAGACGGGATCCTCAAAAGGAACGAGCTTAGACAACTGACTGGAGTTCTCACAGGACATGGTCCGTTCAATAGACACCTACACACTGTGGGAGTCAAGGACAGTCCTACCTGCGATAGATGTGGGGTTGAAGACGAAACGGTGTCACACTTCCTGGGCATATGCACGATTGAGATTCCGCATCTTTGGTAGAGATGTAATTGCAGAGGAAGACTTTAGAAGATTGGACTATGAGAGCATTCTCAGGTTCATTAAGGAAACTGGGAGACTGAGCACTCCATGAAGGGCTTGGTATAAGTACAGTAGTACAGTAAAAGTATAAACATACAGTTAATATAATAAGGGGGAAGCCCAGCGCTTCCAGGGAAGGGATAAGAGCACTTGATGCTTAGGTCCCTAGGTGTAAAACACCAGCCCACCACATATATATATATATATATATATATATATATAACCTTGTGTATATATATACATGACTTCTGCCTTGCTGTACGTGCTGATAGACGGAGATGATGTCAAACTATCCTTCTTCTTCAAGATCGACGTCAGCGAGGAGGGAGCCATCCCAAAACGTTCAGCCACGATCTTCTGCTTTTCCCCATTGGCAACAGCTTCAATGAATTCTCTTTTCTGGACGACAGACAGGAACTTGTACTTCTTAGAACTCATGTTGCAAACTGATTTAAGAAGAGAATAGCCGACATTCAGCCGACAAAAGAGTTCAAAGTGAAGGGATCAATCATGAATAAGTGAATGTCAATACGAGAAAAAATACGAATTATAAAGCGTTGACGACTGGCTCGACGAGAAAAATCTACGAATTATCAAGGGGACCGAAATGCATGGGTTTTATACGAATTATCGCGATGATTTTTTCAACGGCCCGGGCATTTCATACGAATTATCGAGATTCCACTGTATATGTATCGATTTAGTATGATTCAAAAGCCCCTGTGTAGGTTAATGATTGATTTTTTCCCCGAACGGTCGATTGGCTTTGGAGAGAGAGCAAAAACTCAACATCGACTATCCGACTGGTTACATAACTTCCCCTATACTTCGTAAAGCTGAAGAAGTAAAATGGCTGTCATACCTAAAGTCGCTTTCGTATATTGTTATATCTATGCTACAAATGTTCGGTGATACAGCTTTACATAAAGGAAATATCCTCTCACAAAGAATAAGATAGGAACTTCCCATAAATCCTTCCTTCACAGGAAGAATGCGGTGAATATGATCTGCATAAAGACGAAAAAAGAAAGAATATGGAGGTTTCTCTCAAATTCTTTTTTACTTCAAAACGACTATATTTCAATGTATTATAGGAAACACGGTAAGACACTGTGCTTTCACAGCACGAATTAATAAAGAGGTACTTTTTTGAAATGAATAATGTTAAAAAAAAAAAAAAAACTGATAAAATAAATGAAAATATTCAAAATAAAAAGAACACATCATTTCTTCATATAAAATTTGTAACATTTTAAGCATTTTGTTCAATGATTGAACCCAACCCCCTCTTTACATTATATATATATATATATAGAAATAATAACAAATTTTACAAAGAAAGACAGAAATATGACACTCAACATTCTGGACTTGGACATTCTCGCCCAAAATTTGGAACGGAAAGGAATGTTGAGGGTTTGCTGAAGACATAATATGTCTATTGAAGAAATCCTATGTGAGTGTGAGCGTGTGTATCTGTGAACTCGATAACTCCCGATAGAATGAATTTATATTATAAAATGTTGTGTTGATAAATTCATTCTATCGGGAGTTATCGAGTTCACAGACACACACGCTCACACACACACACATAGGATTTCTTCATTTTCATTTCAGGTTGGCAAACTTTAAATTTCTGACCGATTGGTATGAGAAAGTCTTGTTAAGACCATATCACATATATTTCCATTTTAAATATCTCTTTCTCCCCACCCTCCTATCCTTTTTAATTTCCTTTTTCAGAGCTGCCGCTGGGTAGCAATATTTCGAACCTATAATAGAAACTTTTAAAAATATAATTACATCAAATTCTACTTCAGCTGGAGAATTTAATTAAAACAAAATAGGTAAAAATGGAATTAAATACATTCCTTTTCCAACTCCTAGAAAATACAAATAAATGTACAAAGAAATAGTGATAAATTGTTTCTTGGAGACATTGGCTAGGAGGGATGTTAGTACGGGGTGGCAGGGTAGACAGCTAATAAGAAACCAATGAGAGGATGACTGAACTGGAGACAAACAACTTGAGATAACATCTGTCTTCATCAAGGTCTATTAGGGGAAACAAACAAACCGTGCTGGGGCCTGCCCCTTCCAACATTCGCATATTCAAAGTGCAATACCGTCCTACACAATTGCATATCTATTTTACACAGGAAAATTAATAATAATAATAATAATATTTATTACTGTTAGACCAAAACATGCAGTAATTGGATACCTCAAACAATTTTCTACTTCAAAATATATTTTTTTATATTTATTTGTTTTATAATCTGTACAAAAACAAAAAGCAGAAAGGTTAACAATAAGACTAAATAATAAAATAATAATATCAGAATACATTTCTGCGATCTGTGTCGATATAGTGGAAAGTTAATATAATAAATAAAAGCAAAGAATTTGTTTAACTTTTATATTATTATATTGTGGAATTAGACAATATAAAAGGTAACAACTTCTTTGCTTTTATTTATTTTGTTATGATAAAATAATAAATAAAAAAAATATTTTAAAGAAATAATAAGAAGTAAGAAGGTAAATATAATAATAAGAAGTAAGAAGGTAAATATAATAATAAGAAGTAAGAAGGTAAATATAATAGTAAGAAGTAAGAAGGTAAATATAATAATAAGAAGTAAGAAGGTAAATATAATAATAAGAAGTAAGAAGGTAAATATAATAATAAGAAGTAAGAAGGTAAATATAATAATAAGAAGTAAGAAGGTAAATATAATAATAAGAAGTAAGAAGGTAAATATAATAATAAGAAGTAAGAAGGTAAATATAATAATAAGAAGTAAGAAGGTAAATATAATAATAAGAATTAAGAAGGTAAATATAATAGTAAGAAGTAAGAAGGTAAATATAATAGTAAGAAGTAAGAAGGTAAATATAATAATAAGAAGTAAGAAGGTAAATATAATAGTAAGAAGTAAGAAGGTAAATATAATAATAAGAAGTAAGAAGGTAAATATAATAATAAGAAGTAAGAAGGTAAATATAATAATAAGAAGTAAGAAGGTAAATATAATAGTAAGAAGTAAGAAGGTAAATATAATAATAAGTAAGAAGGTAAATATAATAATAAGAAGTAAGAAGGTAAATATAATAGTAAGAAGTAAGAAGGTAAATATAATAATAAGAAGTAAGAAGGTAAATATAATAATAAGAAGTAAGAAGGTAAATATAATAATAAGAAGTAAGAAGGTAAATATAATAATAAGAAGTAAGAAGGTAAATATAATAATAAGAAGTAAGAAGGTAAATATAATAATAAGAAGTAAGAAGGTAAATATAATAATAAGAAGTAAGAAGGTAAATATAATAAGAAGAAGTAAGAAGGTAAATATAATAATAAGAAGTAAGAAGGTAAATATAATAGTAAATATATAAAAAATAATAATAAATAAATAAAATATGAACAAAATGAGTGATGGACACTGAAGAAAAATAAACCATGAAATAAAAGGGATAAAACAGATAAAATAATAATAAATTTTTTTTTTTTTGTCTTCTATTTATAAAGTTACAACTGTTGCTGGGGTGCAACAACCAGCATCTATGATGTACATGTACATAAATATGGTGAATGGCGTGTGAGAGGAAGGCCACCCAGTGGTAGATCCTCGGGACGAAAATTTATCTTAATTATTAGGACAAAAAAAAATATATATATAGAAAAATAATGTAATAATAATAAAATAAAAAATATATAAGAAACTCGACGAGGACAGCACCAGTAGTACTCCCGCACATACTTACTTACTTACTTTACTTTCTTTACTTTCCCTGGCGCTACGGTCCTTGTAGAACCTGGGCCTCCGCAACGATCTTTCGCCATTCTACTCTATCCTCGGCCTCCCGTCTCCATCTTCTCACACCAATCGTTCTGAGGTCGTCCTCCAGCCAACGTAAGCGGGGTCTACCTCTTCTTCTTTGTCCTCCCGGGTGTCCCTCCAGTATCCTCCTCGGCAATCTGTCTGGTTGCATCCTCTGTAAATGCCCCAGCCATCGGAGCCGTCCCTGCTTCACTAAGGCCACCAGGTCCGGGCTCTTGTACAGGTCCCTCAGCTCCCTATTGGTCCGTGTCCTCCATCTATCCCCCTCTGGAGTAGGGCCGTATATCTTTCTCAATACCTTCCTCTCCCACGTATTGAGTAAGACTTCGTCCCTCCTAGTCAGGACCCAGGTTTCACTCGCATATGTGACGACCGGTCTCAGGACTGTTTTATAGATTGTTATTTTGGCGTCTCGGGACACAGTTCTCGATCCGAGCACCTTCTGCAGTGACCGGTAGCATCTATTCCCGGCCGTTATCCTCGCTTCGATGTCTTCTTTAACGTCGTTCCGTTCCGTGATAACGGCCCCCAGGTACTTGAAGCTCTCCACCCGGTCAAACCTGCAACCTCCAAGTACGAGTTCCTTCTCTTTTACTTCTTTCCTCGTGGTTCTCATGTACTTGGTTTTGCTCTCGTTGACAAGAAGACCAAGCTTCCTGGACTCCTCGTCACATTCCTGGAACGCCCGCCTAGTAGTACTCCCGCACATAACTGAGAAAATGGCAACAACATTGGTCAAGAAGTTCAGACGACAGAACGATTTATGCAATATTTTCCGGACGTACTGGTAGGCCTCGACTGTACGTGGATACAGCCTGACCATTGGATGTACCAGATATTATCAAGTCAGGGAAATTTTAACTCCAAACTCTTCTTCTTTAAGAGGAAGGAATGACCAGGCGATAATGTGCCATAGCCTCACCACTTTGATCCCGAGATCTCTCGACACACACAGGACATGTGTTGTTGCATATGTGCAAGGTGCACCAACAAATGGTAATAATAAATAATAAAGGATATTAAATCTTAGAATACAAACACATATGAAAAGAATAATAATATTATAAAAATGTTTAAAAAATAATAGAAAATTTCTAATATTAAAGAATGAATACAATAAATACTATCTTTTTAAAATGTTATTACAAATATTTTATATATTTCTTAAAGATAAGTGTTCTTTCAGGATGATATTTCTGTGGGATTATACGTTCCTCAGGCTCACAAAGGAAAAGTTATATAAAAGAGAAAGATATATATTATATATATTTATTATTATAGTTAATTATTATTGTGACTCGTGCCCAGGGTTCAACTATAAGGTCATATCGCACACTACCAGAGATCTCTTTCTTCACTTTGGTGGACATGAGACCAATTCTTCTGTGGGAGTCCTAAATTTTGCCTAATCAGGTAGGGGTCTTTAAAGAGCACTTGACATCGTCACCGACTCGGGACCATCGCTTAACATTCCACCCGAAGGACGGCGTACTCAGAGATTTTTCACCTCCCAGATAAAAAAAACCCCCAGATAAATAGTAAATAATTCATTAGTAATGATAATAATAAAAATATGAAAGAAGTTATTGTGACAGAATTAATAAGATATTGGTGAAGGATCTCTACCAAGAAAATATAAATGGAAACAAATATGATTTAAAACTTTTATATATGAAACCTGACATTTATATTTCTTTTGAACAATGAGAAAAAATTGTTTCCAACAGAGGGTAACTCTAACACAAACATTTTTTATTGATGTTTGTTTCATTGTTTTCAAAACAGAGAAATGCATTAAAGTTTATTCCATTATGTGTTATTCTTTTTTCAAGAAAACAGTTCAGTTATTTGAAATTTTTCTTTCTTCCAGGTATCATAATCATGATTAGTATTGTTGAGAGGGAAAATATTTATATTTTTAATATGATTATAATCTGGAGTTTAAGTATAAGTTGACAAATGAATTAAGACGGGCTCAAGTTTAAACTCAAACTAACGAATGAAGAGATGAAGTTAAGTATAAGTTAAACAAACCAAGAAGACGGCCTTCCGTTCAAGTTAACTTTCAGTTGACTTTTCTCCTGATGCTTTAACATTTATTCACATTACTGCAATCCTTCCAACATTTATTTTCATTGAAACAAGACCAAGACTAACTCAATACTGGACCAAAGGATATCAGAATTCTCAAAGGCTATGGCTACTACAGACCGAATAGGTGAACTTGTATAAGATGTGGCCATTATAGGACTTTCTTATACCAAACATGCTTTTACAGATATCTCTCTCCCATTCCCTCCTCAATTCATACTTGCGTTACTGGGTGCGTTGACGTCAGCAGTTTTCTTCGTTTCATTGTACAGCGTAATTTTGAGTATGTCTTCCTTATACCTGAAGAAAGTTCTGCTGGCCTCGTCACATATATTTAAATTTTTTCTTCATTTTTAATTTAAAAAAGCTACCGATAATAAAATATATTTTATAATTCGTTGATATGCGATACACCATGGCAGTTTTTCGCCCTAAAACCACAATCTCTCTCTCTCTCGAAATATTTCCAACGAAAATTTATTTCATGGTCACATCACATGTATATGTTTAATTTATTTTTTTATTTTTAATAAAAACTACCAACAATAAAGAAAAGAAAATATTTAGATAATCAGAGAATATTAAAATAGTTTATTTCGTATGCGATATAATTTAAACATTAATTTGAAATATTTCCTACGGAAATTTATTTTGTATTTTTGGAAGGGCTATAACTTTCGTTGTATTTGTCTTGAGATTGTAAATATAATAACGAACAATTTTGGTAAAAATTAATTTTTCGATATAACTAACTATTTTTGGGTAAATTAAGGAAACGTCCAAAAATATGTGTCCCAAAATATTTTACGGTTTTCGGTACGAATCTCGCGCAAACCAGGCAAGCATTTTTACTTCAAGAGATTTTTGATTAAATCATATAATTTAATATAAGCGGTATCGTGAAATATACCTATATATACTTGTTTGTTTGATGTTCAATTTTTTTTTTTTCTATGAATCCTTACGTTCCCGCGGTGGTTATAGGACAAAAAAAATTTCTATTTTACATTTTTTTTTTTTTTAAGGAAATACTTGATATTTGTGTAACGGAGATAATGCGCATGCGTGGCCTTATAACAGCTGGTTGAGGGGAGTAGTTAACGTAGTAGCGATAGATGGCGTCCAGCCGCCAGCACCTAAGTCCACTACATCCAAGAACTAAACTTTCCCTTATTGACTCTTTCATCAACTTGACAATTACTTTCTTCTGACAATTTCCAATTAAGCTCTCAAATGCGATAACAATTAATAAATCGCAGGGGATAAACATTTAAATATGTAGGGTCAGTCAAAGATGAAAAAAAAAACACTATTCAAATGCCAACGTTTCGATACATTTTATATCATCATCAGGGCCTACAAACATTGGGGGGAAATCAAGATTAGAATCAAAAATAAACAAATTTTTTTTTTTTGATAAACATTACTGAACGTTAAAAATACATTATAACAAGTTAAAAATTGAAACTGACTTACTATGAATAATTACTAAACATTAAAATTAAATATGAATACATTACTAAACATAAACATTAATAATGGAAATAGATAAATAGGTGGAAGATAATAAAGAGTAAACATTAAAATGACTTACTATGTAAGTCAATTGCAATGTAAGACTCCATCCAGTGTACATGTCTTCTCCCCAACCCTGCTTATTCAGAGTAAGTCATTTTAATGTTTACTCTTTATTATCTTCCACCAATTTATCTATTTCCATTATTAATGTTTATGGTTAGTAATGTAATCATATTTAATTTTAATGTTTAGTAATTATTCATAGTAAGTCAGTTTCAATTTTTAACTTGTTATAATGAATTTTTAACGTTCAGTAATGTTTATCAAAAAAAAAAAAATTTTTGTTTATTTTTTATTCTAATCTTGATTTCCCCCCCATGTTTGTAGGCCCTGATGATGATATAAAATATATCGAAATGTTGGCGTGTGAATAGTGTTGCCTGTTTTCTTCCATCTTTGACTGACCCTCAATATTCCTACAATTAGAATCTACAGTCGCTAATCAACATCTATATTTAAATATGTAAAAATTGGTTTGCGATCAGATTGTTTTTTATAACTGTATGTAGGTCTTTCAAGGTCAGACAATTCAGAAAATCAATTTTTATTAATTCCAAATGAGAGACCAATTACAAAAAATATTTTATACATTGTTTTATCAACTTAAATATTTTTCTTAATATCATACATTTAAAAAAAAAGAAAAGTTAAATAAAAAGTTTAAAAAGTTATAAATAATATAAACAATCTTAGCTGAATACAAAAAAAGTGCTGTACTATTTTAATTAAACGGGCGTAGCCATGTTCGGGGGATGCTAGTATATAAAAATATATATAAAATATATGTGTACATATATATAGGTATAGACGATGTGGTGAGTTGAGAGGAGATGAGTAGGAGGGGGGTGTTCTTTTACAAAGGGGCAACATCTAAAGTGAGAGAAGAGAGGATGCATATGGAGACGGAATATATGGAACAGGTTCCCGAGGGAGACTAAAGGCAAGACTGTGTAAGTCCTGGCGGGGAGTCCTGCCTAACAGGCACCAAATCCATACCATAGCATAGCCACTATATGGACGGGGTCATAACCTACACAGGGTTCACATTAGGGCTTCCCATCCCGGCATCCTGATCAAATTTTCAGATTAGAAACACAAAAATGCAGGGATTCTACATTTTTTAATGTGAAAAATAATTATTTAAATAATGATAATAATAGAAAATGTTCATCAGAGCAAAATTCATTGTGTTAATTGCAATAAAATAAATTTATTGAAAATAAACAAGCAACCCGACTACAAAAAAATGTCAAGTGTAAACCAAAAAAACAGTAAAAAGTGGAAAATCTATAATAGGTTGTGTGGTGTCTAATTGGTAACGAAACACCAAATTGGAGAGAAGGACCGCTGTTACAATCAACTGCAACACAAGCTTAAAGTATGAATTTGTTCAATGCATAATAAAGAACGGCATAAAAGACAGCGCATACCATGTGTTGCAGTGAATAGTCCGTACGGTCCCTCTTCAATCTTGTGTTTAAAAACACCGCATGGTATTTTTACTTTTTCACTTTTATTTATTATTTTAACATAAACTAATTCCCAACATCTTCCCCTTCTAGTTCTTGGATGGTAAGACGTCGATCTCACATGTGTAACCCCTCGTTCCATTCAAAACCTCCGGAATTCATTTCAACCAAACTGCGGACCATTGTCAGATACGAAGTTTTTCGGAAGGCCAAAACGAGTGAATATTACTAACTATACGCCAATTGTTTTTGATGTTATCGTTGAACGCATGGGCACTACTTTCATCCATTTGGACATTGTATGAAATTCTACGTGTAAAAGGTCCAGACAACAACTGACTTCATTTTCAAGATGTTTTTGCGAACACATGTAATCATATTGTATGGCACATATTGTATATGCACCGTACAAAAAGTCAAAAAAAAAAAAATAATAATTAAAAATAAAATAATAATAATAATAAATTAATATTTTCAGAAAAATCACCGAAGGAACAATGTAATGAACGAAAAGACACGAAATTAAGAATTCACAAGTATAGAACTATTGCTTAAAACGATCGATGTCAAAGACTCAGTTGTTCTATTACCTGACACTTCCAAAAGTATTGAATATAGCGAAACCTGTCCGTTTTGAATATTTCATTAAATCTCAATACTTGACGCCCTCTTAACAATACTAAAGATCAATATGACACCAGGAAGAGGGAACAATCTCCACTAACTAAACAACTCTCTTTAAAGACTCATAAAGAAATCAACTTCTTTAATACTCTTTCCCACTTCTTAGAAACAATAGATAGAATAGAAAAATTTGAATTTCAATTAAAATTTTTGATGTTGAAGGAGAGACCCTCTATTTGGAAACCAATTTTTTTTCTTATTGTTCAAAGAGTAATAAATAATAAAAAGTAATAAAAACAATTTAAAAATCGTGTTTCTTATATAAAATCTTTCATTTTTGTTTCCATTTTGTTTTCTAGGCAGAGCTCCACCACCAATATTCTATCATATCAGTTTGTTTTATATTTTTATTATTATAATCTATCAATTTAGTTAAATTATTCATTTTAATGATTTTTTAAAATATATATGTATTTTTTTTGTACACTTCGCTATATTTTTTTTTTATATTTTGCCTTTTGAGACCCGAGGACCTTTCCTTAAGAATTCACAAGTATAGAACTATTGCTTAAAACGATCGATTGATGTCAAAGGCTCAGTTGTTCTATTACCTGAAACTTCCAAAAGTATTGAATATAGCTATAAATATCTTTAATATAGATCAGACCCTATAAATATCTATAATATAGATTAGACTCTTTTCTGATCGCATCAAAATATATATTCTGGAAGAAAATATATATAAAATATTTATAATTTAAAATATAAATCGTACCTATTGTGTTAAATTTTAATGTTTATGTATCTTCTATTATTTATTTATTTAAAAAAGAGTATTATTATTCATATGTGTTTGTATTCTAAGATCTAATATCGGTTGATGTATGTATTACTTCCCTAATTAACCCCTTAGTTATGTAATCGGTCAAAAATTCGATACGAGTTTTCCGACCTACATATTCCAAATATGAAAAAATGATTCTGTCTTCCAGTGTATCTATGAACACGAAAATTCCCTATAAAATGAATTATCTACACGAAATGTTATATGAGAATCTATAACCTTTTAACGACGACATCTTGGCAGTAGGGAAGGGGGCTCAACTTTAAAACCCCAATGACTGCCGAAGTAATACATTTATCAACTTATAAAATTTAGTATAAGCATTTAGGAGCCTCAATGTAAGGATAGGCGATAGTCGATAGTCGGTTACTATCGATAGTCCAATACTATCGGTGTAAAACTAAATATAGTATCGATAATTCAGTAAATTGCTGCTTTTTATGCAAGATACTTTCCAACTTCAATATTTTATTATAATATGGTTATTTTATTTGTATTTTTTCATGTACATCTCCCTAATTTAAATCATT
Organism: Aradus depressus; assembly: GCA_963662175.1. Taxonomy (NCBI): domain Eukaryota; kingdom Metazoa; phylum Arthropoda; class Insecta; order Hemiptera; family Aradidae; genus Aradus; species Aradus depressus. Next base: position 35,276,995 of record OY759220.1, read on the forward strand.
CTATGTCATGGAGGATGAAAGGGGAATAAAGATATCAATCGATATCATCAAGTAATTGTTCTTTCAAATCGAACTTCTATTTTATGGAAATAACATTTTCTGTCGAATATAATTGCATTAAGTATAACACTTGGCAAGAATATTAACACATTAATTAAAGTTCAAAAACACTTAGCGTAGATAATCAGAAAGCAGTGAAGTAGCTACAATGGCGTTAGATTCAACAATTTTTATTTCAGTCAACAACTTTTATAAAACAATATCAACTAATTAATTACCAATTGACGAAAAATACTTCTGTATATCTTTATGGAACAGTAGGCAGCGATCCAGCTTCTGCAGTGGGTTGTTTGGTCTTGTGTGCTAGTTTGTAAGTTTCTTGGGGGCGTCTCAAGAGGTGATCCCTTAAATTGGATCTGTTTAGCCCTCTATACTAGGAATTGGATTGGTTTTGTTTTCACAAGTGGCAAGAGTTCATTCAAAATATTCAAATATTTCTAGAAAAACTGTTTCCAAAAAGTTGATTAACATGGGTTGAAAAGTTACGCAACTATAGTTAGTTATTATGACTCATGCCCGGGCTTTAACTACGAGGTCATATCGCCTACTATGGGAGTACCAAATGATGCCTACCTAGGTCTATTCACCTAGGCGTGCTAAAGTTTATTTTACCTCCCAGTTAAAATAAACTAAGGGCCTCGGTAGAGTTTCGAACCAGCGATCTTTAGTAAGCAAGCACACATACCATTGAGCTACCGGCGCCCTCTTCATCTTAATATGGTATGTTATGGTTTAATGGAAATAAATAATATTATTATTATTATTAATAAAATGGCGGTGAAGAGGAAGGATGTTGATAAGAAGGTGAGTGGTTGGAGCAACAATTTCTCGAGCCACTAGTTCCATCGGCTTCCTTATCTCTTTTATATTCATAACTCCGGTAAACAGCTGTCCTTCATCTTTGTCCAATCTTTTTATGGAACAAGGGGATCAAATATTACCGACAACAACTATCCCACAGAGGGAACACTGACATGGAGGAGGTGAAAATCTTCTCCGATAGTCAAGCAGCACTCCAAGCATTTACCAGAGCGGAAATCAGATCAAAGCTGGTAAGGGAAACGAAGAGGCAGACCGACTAGCCAAAGAAGGTTCAAATAAGCTCTTTATGGGACCAGAGCCAGTACTAGGAATATCTCGGGAGGCAAACCGAACCCGAATTAAAGAGTGGACTAAGGATCTTTTGGAGCGTACATGGAGAGAAATGACCACATGCAAGCCGTCCAAGGTTTCGAAGGATAGGATCCTGAACCTCAAAAGGAACGAGCTTAGGCAACTGACTCGATTTCTCACAGGACACGGTCCGTTCAATAGACACCTGTTCACTGTAGGAGTCAAGGACAGTCCTACCTGCGATAGATGTGGGGAGGACGACGCACACTTCCTGGGCATCTGCTCGGGATATGCGCAAGCTTGCTCGTCTTTGGTGAAGATGTAATCGCAGAGGAGGATTTTAAAAGATTGGACCACGAGAGCATTCTCAGGTTCATTAAGGAAACTTGGAGACTGAGCACTTCATGAAGGGCTTGGTTCAGGTAGTATAAACATACAGTTAATATAATAAGGGGGGAGCCCAGCGCATCCAGGGAAGGGATAAGAGCACTCGTTGCTTAGATATTTTTATATAATAACGAATTAATCAACAAATTTTTTGTCCTCCCTCCAAAACCAAATGATCACATTTCTTGAGTTGAGCTCACGGCCGACATCACTGAAATTAACAGGTTTTGTCCTCATTGGATTTTGAATTTTAAGCATGCCATTTCTTGTCGATACATTCGTTACATCGGCAGTTATTAGGCATTTTTGAGTTGAGCCTCTTCCCTTGAACCCCTCCCCCCCCTCCCCCTTTCCATCGGCCAATTTTGCCTCCCATCTAATCCCCCTTCCCTTTGGCCGATTGGCTGAAAATTATTATATGTCGTCCTGATGGAGTTCTGGACACATATTTCTTGTCGATACGTTCGTTCTATTTGGAGTTACCGTGTTCACAGGCACACAAACAGAAATCAGAGGGTCGGAAAACTCAACTTGGAATTTCTGATTACATAACTTCCCCTATACTTCGTATGGCTGGGAAAGTAAAAAAAGGTGGATAAGTGATGAGAAATGAGTTACCTTGCTAAAGGATTACGTTCAGTGGTTGACTTTTAGCGTGTTTTTGTAGTGTGTTAGTAAGGAGTGTGGTCTGTCGGATATTGGAGGTGCAGTGAACCACCTAATCTCATGATATGAGCCCCAACCCAGTCTCTATATCAGTGCCAGTCAGCCTGCAGACATGCCCCCCCCCCCCCCCCCCTTGTCTACGCCCCCATCCCTTCAACCTCACTTCCCCTCCACGAATTAATCAAATAAATATTTGTTTTCCCACCGTTTGAGCTAAAAAAACAATACTTGACGAGGGTTTTTGAGTCGAGCCCCCCTCTTCTGCTCCACTCCTTCCCTTGAAAATTAATAGTTGTCGTCCTTATGGGGTTTTGAGTTAATCACACGACAGTTATTTGAGTTGAGCCTCCCCCTTCTACTCACCCTTCCCTCTAGCCAAAAATATATAACTTCGTGTCTATCAATTTCATTTTCAAAAACATTATCTGATACATATCTTTCATTTTAATTTTTTTGGCAGAGTTCCTCGACAGATATCAACTTTTCGGTATTATTTATATACTAACTCATTTCTCTTGTTTTTTTATCTTGTACGTATTTTTATAATCATTTAATTAATTTTTTATTTAATTTTTATTTATTATTTATTTAATTTTTATTAATTTTTTCCATTTTTTTACATGTATATATTTTTATTATAATTGTTATTTTTATTTTTTTCTCTTTTCTATATTTCGCACATTGTGACCTGAGGAAGGGACGTAAGAACGTCGCGAAATGACGTTATTATCCTAATTTTATTTAAATAAAGAAAAAAAAAATTTACTGTATATTAAATACTTTTTTTTTCTACTTTATAATTTATTATTGTTATAATAATATTTTCATGTGTTTATTTATTCACTTAATTTTTTTTTTAGTAGTATTGATAATTCTTTTTGTCCGACTTTGAGAGTCAATATTTGTTTATGTATCTAATTTATAAGCTATCTCATTGTAAACATAGTCATAAGAATATGACTTATCCTATTACCATGTTATAGTTTAACGGAAATAAACATTATTATTATACATTATATCGTGAGTTATCGTGTTCACAGACACACGTACCCACTGACATATAGACTGAGAGACTTTTTTTTTCATTCCAGACATTTTTGACGTGAAAACGTCTATTCGCTCGTTAAGCACAGTGATAGCCGGTCAAACTTTCTTGTCTTACAAAATACCGTCAGATTTCAATCGATAATAACTACGAGACTAATAATGCGATAACAACGGTTGAGGTCACAATGGATAGAGCATGTCTGTACGTGTTTGTTTTGCCTGTGACGTTATCGGGCTAGTGCGGGCGATTGTTACGAATTAGCGTTGTGTAAAATTAGAAATTAGTGAAGCGTGATAACTCGTTTAGATAGGACGTTGATTCGGGTGTCATTGTAAAGAGCTTGAGAAACACTACTAGGACTCAAAGTGTTTTTTTCTTTTTTGGAATCAGGAGGTGGGAAAACATGAAATTCCGTTGAATACTTCTTATCGAATTTTGTATCAATTACATAATTACTTTTATAGTTCGTGTATCTGAGGAAATAAGGATAATAATTCAACGTCGAATTTTTTTCATGATTACTTAACATTCTCCATGGGAAAATAATAATAATAAAAAAAATATTTATAGAGTGCATCCTTGGGGCAATAAGGATTGAAGGAAAGAATATGGGAGGAGGGAGGTCTTTATGATGGCCGATCCCAGGAACGGAACCTGTCTAATGAGCTCGCGCGCATGGGACACCGCAACGTGAACCCAATGTGGGCGTTCCGCCTATTAAATCCTAGTTGTCAGGGTACCAGATCCATTCTGCAATTCCAGGATTTCATCGTAAATATGTTTCCTCATACTAAGTTTATAAACGTGTTTTTTTTTTACTTTCTCATAGTGTAAAGAAGTCCTCTGAATACGTTTTGACAATTTTATGATGTCTGTCTTTGTGTGTGTGTACTCGCCATAGATTTAAAACTATCAATCCCATAAGCCAGTGCTTACAAAACGGATATTGAGAATAAAAGCGGAGTTTATAGCTTAGCGTGCGCGAAGTGTCGTCAATTATATATTGGACAGACGGGGCGTCGTTTTAAAGACAGAATTAAAGAACACACAGCCGAAATAAAGAAGGCAACCGTTCTACATTCGCGACTCACATTATTGACAATAGCCACACTTTCGACCCATCTACAGGCATCAAATCTCCATTATTACTCAAAAAGCAGGCTACTTAATAGCTTAGAGCAATTAGAAATAAATAAAGCTACCAAGAAGAACATTTGTATGAATGACCAAATTTATTTTAACTAACACCTGAACCAGTTCTGTTTCCACATATATGTTTTATGTTATCTTAGCTTTATTTTTAACTTATTAGTCAAATTATATTGTTTTATGTAAATACAAAAAAAAGGTTTTTGTTAAAATATTTCATGATGTAGGTAGCTAACGGTACAGCCGGGGGATTCCCAAGTTGAAATAGCACCCTTTCACCTGAGATGTATTAGAAGGGTCGCACTCTGCAAACTTAGTTCGTAACTCGACCTAACGATGGTTGTTGGGTTTGGGTACAGGTTAAATGAGAACTTCGAATAGAACAAGAGATATATTTATTTGGACAACACCCTTATTACAAAACCGCGTGGTAACGAACACAAAGTCAGTTGTTCAATAATAAGTCCCATACCGCGTGGGAACTACACAAGTCACTCACTTACTGTGCTTGGTAACAGACGACTCACTTTATACCCGCGTGGTAATAACCAACTCACTTCCGCATGGTAACTAACGACTCACCTTATACCCGCGTGGTAATAAGGACGAATCCATTCCGCACACCGCGTGCTGGCTCGACCCAGACTCTCAGTCCACCCCGCGTGGCGACCAACTCAACGAACTGAGTCCACCCCGCGTGGTGCCCAACTGCTTACTGACTCATTGTAGTTCATCAACAACAAATCGATTGTCTCGGCGTGTTCCCGAACTCACCCACACTCAACTCGCGACTTAACAATGGTGTAAGGCCGAAACCGGTAGTTTTGTAAATATCTTTGGTGGAATAGACAATATTTCAAAAATAAGTTTGTTTTATTTATTTGTTACAAGTTCCACAATATGTCCGCGTTCCTCAACCTAGAAATTTTTTATTTTATATATTTGCTTATTTTGCACAATTCTATACATAGATATTATTTTTTTTATTTTATTTTATATAACTATAAGAATATGTATTTTGTTGAAAAAAAAAAAACCTCATTTCCATAAAGGTTGTAATCTTTAGTGCAATAAAGGGTTATGTTAAGTTTTATGACTCATGCCCAGCTTTAACTACGAGGTCATATCGCCTTTTACCAGAGCGCTCTTTCGTCACTCTGGTGGACATGAGCCCGACTCTACTGTGGGAGTCCTAAATTTTGCCTAACCTAAATTTTTATTCACCTAGGGCAGGGGTCTTTAACGAGTACCTGACATCGTACAGGCTCGGGACCATCGCTTAACGTCCCATCCGAAGGATGGCGTGCTTAAGTTTATTTTACCTCCCAGATAAAATAAACTAAGGGCCTCAGTCGGGTTTTGAATCCACGTTCTTGAGCTCATATGGCAAGCACGCATACCACTGAGCTATCGGCGCCCTTAGTGCAATAAAGTTTATCTATGTATCTATGAAAAATTTTAAAAAATAAGAAAAAAATAAAATATATGGGATGTGGTAATTACAGGAATTTCTTATACCAACTACGTTTACAGAAGAAGTAGTCACTCTGAGAATTATGCTGCACTTTGAAACAAAAAGATACACCAACTCATTACTTTTATATACCCGCTAATGTCAGTATGAAATAATTTTATAATTTTGAGAAGGGGGAAAGGGGAGAGAGAGTGATCTGTAAGCTTGGTTGGTATAAGAAAGTCCTGTAATGGCCTCATCTGATGTTCCTCCGATGTTTTTAAGATCACGAAGTAAAATAGGACTCAGTTTCTTACTGATTAAACTATGATAGGTTTACAATTCCACGTTGGGGGCCTATGTAAACTCCTAGACAAAGATGTGTGAATTCCTAGAGGTGATGAGCGCTTCCATTGAAGGCGACAGGTTCAGGTAGTAGACGGAAGGGAGGGGGATTAATAGGGACCGTAGGTAGCTGAGAAATGACCAAACAAAACCATAGTCTTCAGTGAGTCCCAGGGGCGTAGCCAGTATTTTAAGCAGGGGGGGGGGGGGGGGGGCAAAGTTAGGTTACAGGGGGGGTGGGGGGGGGGGGGGGGGGGGTTAAAAAGTAAATTCATTTTTTTTTACCTAATTTCAAAAATTCATTTAACATATCAATTAATACATTTTTTTCTAGTCTGGAGGGGGTAAAATGTTTTTTTAACATGTTTTCCAAGCATTTTCACCTTTAAAATTTGAGATGTTTTGAAATTGAATGTACGCCCCCCCCCCCCTGCCCCCCCCCCTGGCTACGCCCATGGTGAGCCCTGATTGTATATAGGATATATACTGTTCATGAACATGGAAGTTTATAAGATTACTAGTGAAAGAAATCAGATTTTATTTGTGGTAAATAATTTTAAGTATTTTAAGAATCACATTTCCAAAAACAATGTGTTCACTTGGCGATGCATCCAGAAAACATGCAAAGCCAAAGTGTACACTATTGGGGAGTCAACAGATGTCTGCCAAATGGAGAAGATCGTAATCCAGCACAATCACACAGAAGAGAAAAATTTACACCGTCAAGACCTATCAAGTAGCCTGCTTTTTGAGCAATAATGGAGATTTGATGCCTGTAGATGGGTCGAAAGTGTGGCTATTGTCAATAATGTGAGTTGCGAATGTAGAACGGTTGTGTGTTTTTTAATTCTGTGTTTTAAACGACGTCCCGTCTGTCCAATATATGATTGACGACACGTCGCGCAGTCTAAACTATAAACTCCGCTTTTATTCACAATATCCGTTTCGTCCCTACCTCTCTCTAAGCACTGGCTTATGGGATTGATAGTTTTAAACCTATGGCGAGTATACACACACACACAAAGACAGACATCATAAAATTGTCAAAACATATTCAGAGGACTTCTTTACACTATAAGAGAGTAAAAAAAAAACTTTTATCAACTTAGTATGAGGACACATATTTACGATGAAATCCTGGAATTGCAGAATGGATCTGGTACAGTGACAACTAGGATTTAATAGGCGGAACGTCCACATTGGGTTCACGTTGCGGTGTACCATGCGCGCGAGCTCATTGGATAGGTTCCTTTCCTGGGATCGGCCATCATAAATACCTCTCATTTCCTATCCTTCAATCCAATGTAATTGGTCAGAAATTCGATAAGGAGTATTCAACGGAATTTCATGTTTTCCCACCTCCTGATTCCAAAAAAGAAAAAAACACTTTGAGTCCTAGTAGTGCTTCTCAAGCTCTTTACAATGACACCCGAATCAACGTCCTATCTAAACGCGTTATCACGCTACACTAATTTCTAATTTTACACAACGCTAATTCGCAACAATCATCCGCCTGCTCCCACACTGGCCGATAACGTCACAATAACGTCAAGAAGTACGTTCCATTTGCAAGAGAAAAGCCCAGGAAGATCCTACAAGTAAACCGTAACGAAAATAATTCGTAAATAATGAACATGGTTTGACAACAGATTTAACACACCAATCACCATCTAAAGTGGCTGTTTGTTTATAATATCGATAAACTACCATATCTGATTGCTCATCCTAAGTCTAGATAAAGTGTGAAATAAATGTTTGTCTGAGTTTCTTTTTAAAAGACTCGTCTAGGAATTTACACATCTTATTTTTCTATATTTTCTAACTGACCCTTTCCGTCTAGGAGTTTACTATTCCCCGTTGGACCAGGGTAGAGTGAGGAAGGATCCGTTGAAGAGACTGTGGCAGCCTCGGAAGGGAAATGACACGGGTAACAGAATCAAGGTAAAGACGAAGTGGAGATGAGGCCCAGTCTATCTCTATCTGGTGGATTAGCGGAGCTGCCTCAACCACCTGAGCTCTCCCACTCAACCACCTCCAACCACCTGAGAACCCACTCTCCCAATGGGTACCCCCACATTCAATTGGCTTTATCCCATAACTTACTTGTCTTTTTGAAGTGAAACTTCTTTACGCGCACTGGGCAACTTGGGGACTAAACTGGTAAAGGAGTTACGAAATGCTCCGCACCAGTGTTTTAGTTCATCCCCCAAAAAAGTGGTTTAAAGTGTCCTTTTTTTGAAAACAAATTGTATAATATGTGAGGGCACCGATTAAATACCCTACATTCCAAATTTGGACGAAATCAAACGAGTGGTTTGCGCACAGGGGTGAGTGAAAACATTTAATTTTTTGAATTCTGAGAGTGGCAATTGGGGATCGTTGGGTGGGCTAGTAGAGGGGAGAGCTCTCCCCACCCCCCCCCCCCCCCCCCCCCCCCCCCCCCCCCCGCCTCTCTCCTCACGTCACTCTACCGCTTCACTCACCCCGTTGGTGAACCCTAAAATCATGACAGCCAGTGATACAGACTCTGAATATGAGAATAATGGTCCAGGACCGTCGTTCAAAAATAGGAAATTAGGTTCAGAAATCATGTTCGGAGGAACAACATTTTCATATTAATATCCAATCTACTGATAATGAATCACAAAGGTGAGTGTACGCTGGCTTAGCGTTGGTCGCGTCATAAACAGCGTCTCTTTTTCTTTCTCAAGTCTCATTCTCTATTCTCTCGCGTTCAAAAACCTACATTTCTTATTTCTCTTGCCATAGGCCTATTGTCTCTACTTTGGAATCAATCGTAGTGATTTCTGATGTACCTAACAACGAAAATAATGTTGATTTAACAAATGAATAAAAATAAAATAAGCCAATAAATAAAACTGTTTGCACCTAAAATGTTGAGTTAATTGAGGAATCCCATAGAACATAAAAATAATATTTATTTATGAATAAAAAAAACAAAAAAATTCAAAAATCCCGAACGAAGGAAGTTTCACTTCTGGAGTGTATATATATATATATACATATATATATATATGAGTGTATATATTTATATATACATATATATATATATATATAATATAATATATAATTAGTTATTGTGTCTCATTACCGGACTAACTGTTATATAGTCTACCAGCAGAGCGCTCTTTCGTCGCTCGGATGGACATGAGACGGATTCTACTAATGAGAGTCCTAAATTTTACCAACACAGGTTGCAATTGCCACAAATTAAGTGGTGCGTAGAAAAGGGGTATGATCAAGTGGACGGTATGGATTTAAGACTTTAATATTTGAATTGAAACTTACCCTGTTCCAGGCCCTGGGGCATCTAACACAATACAAAAAGCTGGCCAGCGTTTATTCTTTTAAATACCTTGACACACCTGAACGGAATACTGGTCAGGCTGGATGAGGCAAACTAGAGGTTTCAAGGGAAGCAACGGAAGACAGACAAAACTAGGGTCTACTGACTCGGGACAAATATTACTAATCGGTCACCTGGTCAACAGGCATCTCTGAACCAAACGTGGAACTAAGGTAGCCAAGAATCGACGGGGAATTCAAGCTACTGGCTGAACACAGGTTTATTCACCTAGTGCAGGGGTCTATTTAACAAGTACCTGACATCGTGCAGGCTCGGGACCATCGCTTAATATCCCATTCGAAGGACGGCGTTCATAAGGTTTTTTCACCTTCCAGATAAAAAACCTGAGAGAAAACATCGGGCGGGTTTCGAACTCGCAATCTTGAGCTCAGTATGCAAGCACCATCCCAACATACAGATGAAGAGAAACGTATTTTTTTTTTTTTTTTCGGTATCAAGAGGTCGGAAAACAAGCAATTCCGGTGAAAATAGAATTTCTGACCGTTTACATAACTTCTCCATATAGCTAGGGAGACACATATAAAATAAAGTTAACAAGAAATATAATAATAATAATAATAAATAATTAATAATAGTAAAATAATTACGTAAGAATAAATGTGCCATAACTTCCAGGCCGAGACTCTCAAAAGAACTCCGGTTCTCTGTCATCCCCAGTCCTCCAATTTGAAGGCTCTCAGCCTTCACTTTTAAAGTGAAAAAATAAAATATGAATAAGAATATTATTATTGTTTGTTGTTTTAGTGACATGTTAGAACATTTACTATAAGGTCATATCGCCTACTACCAAAGTGCTCTCGTGGATTGTTATTCTGTACGTTTTATTTATTTGAATTTAATTTATTATTATTTTATTTTTACTCAATTTAAGCTTAAATTAATAATAGTAAGCTTAAATACATTTAAATTGGTTAAATATATATAATAATTACACTATTAACTATATATATATATATTGTGACAGCGTGAATCACGGTCACATGTGTAATTTGTATAAACAAGGGGGGGGGGGGGGGGGGGGTTATGTAGAGAAACAAGGTTAGGTTAGGTTTTATGACTCATGCCCGGGCTTTAACAACGAGGTCATATCGCCTACTACCAGAGCGCTCTTTCGTCACTCTGGTGGACATGAGCCCGACTCTACTGTGGGAGTCCTAAATTTTGCCTACCGTAAATTTTTATTCATCTAGGGTAGGGGTCTTTAACGAGTACCTGACATCGTACAGGCTCGGGACCATCGCTTAACGTCCCATCCGAAGGACGGCGTGCTTAAGTTTATTTTACCTCCCAGATAAAATAAACTAAGGGCCTCGGTCGGGTTACGAACCCACGACCTTGAGCTCAGAAGTCAAGCACGCATACCACTGAGCTACCGGCGCCCTCTGTAGAGAAACAATATAAAGTGATAGGAAATATCGATATATTTTAATTCAACTCCATATCGACTGATGATAAGATGAAAATGCATTATCTATGATAAAGTTAAAATATAATGTAAAATAGTAATAATTATATAATTATAGTAATTAAAATGATAAATCAAAGAATAACTAATAAAAAAGTAAAGGCATAAAAAGAAGGCAAATAGAACGGTATGGCAGTGATAAGAGTGAAGAGAGGGGGTATACCAGTTGATGAAAGAACAGGAACGCAGTCCTTAACTGAAACTCGACCACACCGCATGTTTGTGTAGCGATTTTCACAACTCCAGGGGAAGCACCTGTCTGATGCAATATAGCATATTCATCTTTTGTACCAATGTTACAGTAGTTCAGCATATCTGGTGGAGGAGATTGGATGCAACAATGTCCTGTTGTATCGAAGGCGGACTGGAATGAGGCCTGGAATTAACCGATGTTGGAGATAAAACTGGATGAAAAAACCGCATGGCGCAGATGAATTATTCTCAACTCGCACAAGAGGGAAGGATGACTGCAAGCAGCATGTTTTGATGAGTACCATCTAATTTTTCATCATTTATCCTACCGAATTTTTAATATGCCTCAAAATAATATTTTAAATCATAATTTCATCTAAATTGCAAAACTTACAGTTAATGATAGTTATTTATAGTAATTCATAACACTCGCAACTTCTTTTATATAATTTTATGTATGATGCTAAAATGTTGATTCATAATGAAAAAATATAATATTTTCACTTTTCTAAGTAAAATGTGTCTTGTTTAATATTTGTGTGTCGTCAACCAAGTCCAATTCAGGTATTCTTTATTCTCTTCACATAGGAATGCAGCCGCAGAAGGTAAACTTAAAGGTAATCTGTTATTTTTATTACTCACTTCTTAAAAGAACCCATAATTAGTAAAGTCTAACAACCCCTTAGATAAGAGCAATCATGAGTCAATTAATGCAAATTTTGATAATTTAATGTAAGAGAATATTTTGATAACAGAGTAGACGACTGTTACATTGGCGCCCAAAAATAGATTTGTTTAAGAAAAGAATAATTATTTTAATGTTAGACCCCAACTGTTACAATGACGCAACAACGTGGGGCATTGCAAATAAAAAAATATTGTTGATATTAGACAGAGTCCCAACTGTTACAATATATACAGGGTGTAACAAGTCGAGATGGCGATACTGAGAGATCTTATAGTAAACTTAATTCTGAACAAAAAAGTTCCTATAAACATAGGTCCGCAAATGCGTTGTTTAAAGTTATAATAAAAAAACTGCAGGGCAAAGAAAGAAATACCTGCAATTGGTATAAGGGTTTAGGGTCTGAATAGGGTTCAAAGTTCAATACCATTCATGTTTATGAATGTTGGGTTCTATTTCAATGCAACTAATCTCATTTATTGTGAATCAGTTTTGCATAAAATGCAGCTGTTGAGGAATACCGAAGACGTTTCCCTCTTCGACGGATCCCCCATCGAAGGGTTTTCCAGGCTACTTATCAACGAATAAGAGAAACTGGCCGTGTTACAGAGCTGCCTACCAGAATAATTAATCAAATGGATGGATGCCCAGCACATAATGGCAGAGTCATTCGTGATTGGATGGACAGAAATTATCCAAGGAGATGGATCGGACGCTTTGAACCAGTAAGACGGCCTGCAAGAAGTCCCGACTTTCCATGGATTTTTACGTTTGGGGGGCGTTAAAAACTAACGTTTATTCGCAATCTGTAAGCACTAGGGAAACTGGTTGAACGGATTCAGAGCGCTTTTGACTAAATGAGAGGACAGGAACAAGATGTACTAACAGCCATAAATTCAGTTGCTCGGAGGTGTCAGTTATGTGTACGACAACAGAGAAGACATTTTGAACAATTATTGTAGTTACTCTTTATTTTCAAGTGATTAGTGTTGTATTAGCGTCTTTTTATTATAACTTTTAAACAAAGCATTTGCGGACCTATGTTTATAGGAAATTTTTTTGTTCAGAATTAAGTTTACTATAAGATCCCTTAGTATCGCCCTCTCGACTTGTTACACCCTGTATATATATATATATATATTTTTTTTTTTTTTTTTTTTTTTTTTTTATTAGGGTGTTTGGAAAATGCTTTTACACACAAGTGTGGGACTCTGTCCGAGGACCTCTACCCACTAAAAACCTCACCCTGGAGTACTCCAATTTTACCCCGCGCGGGACTGCCGCCAGGCATTACTTCGCTCGGGGCGGAATGGCCATCAGCCTACGTCATTGGTGCCATCACACAGGTGGTCTTCTCCTCTCTCTCTCTTCTGCGCGTAGGTGCATCACAGCTTGTCTAGCCATGTCCGCTACCGCCTTCCAGTTGTCCTCGCCAAGCAGCATCAAGCTGACCAGATTTTCTGGCGTCGCTCGGGTTTGCAGCTGACTAGCCATAATTGCTCTTTCCGTGGCCAAGCGTGGGCACTCAAACAGCACGTGCTCCGCTGTCTCTTCTACCTCGGGGCAAACTGGGCAGGACGACACGTCGGTCAGCCCGAATCTCTCCAGGTGGGCAAGAAAGCCACCATGTCCGGTAAGGAACTGTGTGAGGTAGAAATCTACCTCGCCGTGCTCCCTCGAAGTCCATGCCAATAAGTCTGGGATGAGGCGGTGCGTCCACCGTCCTTTCTCCGACGTATCCCAGCGGCGTTGCCAGTTCTCCATCGTTTTTTCTCTTTCTTCTTCGCTCAGTGAGGACCTGGCAGCTGTAGGTTCGTCCTGTCCGCGTCGGTAGATCCTCTCTCTCTCCTTCACCAGCATTTCGATTGGCTGGAGGTTTGCTATTACGCACACGGCATCGTAGGATACCGTGCGGTAAGCGCACGCGACGCGCAATGCGATCCTCCGGTACACCTTGGTCAGCGTGCGGGCGTAGGACTTTGTGTCCATAGCCGCCGACCAGGCTGGGGCTGCGTACAGCATGATGGAGCTGACTACTGTAGAAAGGAGACGTCTCCGGCTCTGCCTGGGTCCCCCGACGTTGGGCATAATGCCCGCCAGTGCGTTGGCGACTCGGGATGCCCTTTCACTGACGATTCGAAGGTGGTCGTCGAATCGCAGCTTTGCATCTATCTGGACACCCAGGTATCTCAGCGAACGTTGAGATTGGATGTCGCAGCCTCCAACTGTCAGAGTGATGGTTTCTCTGACCTTCCTTCCTGTCACCAGGACGACCTCAGTCTTCTTGTCCGCAAGTTGTAGTCCCACCGATGAGAGCCACCGGCGGATGGTTTCAACGGCTCTGTTTGCTTTGAGGGTGACCTCCTCCAGGAACTTTCCCACAGCCACCACGGCCACATCGTCGGCAAAACCGACAGTTGCCGTGTCATCAGGAAGTGGCAGTCTCAGTACCTCGTCATACATGATGTTCCAAAGCAGCGGTCCGAGGACTGAGCCCTGCGGAACACCCCCTGTCACTCGGTATGTTTGTCTTCCATTCTCCGAGTCGTATTCCAAGACCCGGCAGGAAAAATAGCTTCTGATGATGTTGCAGAGGTAGTCTGGCACGCCCATCCTCTGCAGCGCGTCCAAGATGCAGCCCCATCTGGCTGAGTTGAATGCGTTCTTGACATCTAGGGTCACGATTGCGCAGTACTTTTTTGTGCCCCTTGTCCAGCTCCTTCCCGCTATCGCATCCCGGGCGATGTTCACCACCGTATCAACCGCGTCTATTGTGGATCTCGCCTTGCGGAACCCAAACTGGTTGTCGGAAAGGCCATGGTTGCCCTCGCTGTATGCTACAAGTCTGTTGCAGACTATCCTCTCCAACCCCTTGCCGGCTGTGTCCAGCAAGCAGATCGGCCGAAACGAAGATGGTGCGTTCGGCAGCTTGTTCCCCTTTGGTAGGAGGACGAGGTGCTGCAGCTTCCAGCAGTTTGGGAACTCGCTTTCCTCGAGGCAAGCATCATAGGCCTGGAGAAAGATGTCAGGTCTCAGCCTGACTGCCGTTTTGAGGGCTACGTTAGGTATTCCATCTGGTCCTGGGGCCTTCATGTCCCCGATTTTCTGGACGGCTTTCAGCAGCTCTTCTCTGGTGATCGGTGGTACCGGTTGTTGGTCACCGAGTAGTCTGGGCTCGAGGGTGGTTTCTGTTTGCGCCGGAAACAGTGTTCTCACTATCTCGTCCAGGAACTCCGGGTCCGTTGGAGCTGCTGAGCTTCGACTTCGGAGCTTTCCCATAATCATCTTGTACGGTCTGCCCCAAGGGTCTTGATCTACCTCGCTACACAGGTTCCTCCAGCCACGGCGCTTGCTGGCCTTGATCGCTTTTCCTAGCGATCTCCGCGCGTCAGCGTACTGCTCTCTAAGGGCAGGGAAGGACTGAGTGTTCCTGGCTCGCTGTGCTCTTCTCCTGGTTTGGAGACACTTCTTGCGGAGCGCTGCGATCTCGGCGTTCCACCAGTAGACTGGGCCGTGTCGGCTGCCGATTTTGCGCCTTGTCATGGACGCGTCGCAGGCCCTCCCAACCAGGGCCATCAGCTGAGAGACTTTGTGTTCAGCTGTTCCCGTCAGCTCGATGTTCGTCTCCATCTCCACGGTAAACGCGCCTTGATCGAAGGAGCGTGGGTTCCAGCCCCTCGTTCTCTGATTTTTTATTCTCGTCATCCCTCGAACCACCCGGACGCCAAAGACACAAATATATATGTAAATATACATAAACCTATATTCTAGTAAGCTTAAATTGAGTAAATAAATATAAATATGCTTATTACTAAAATATGATATATGTATGACGCTGGTAGCTCAGTGGTATGAGTGCTTGCTTACTGAGCTTAAGATCGTGGGTTCGAAACCCCGGCAGAGACCCTTAGTTTTTTATCTGGGAAGTGAAAAAAACCTTGAGCAGTCCCGAGCCTGTATAAAACTGCTGAATAAAAATTTAGGATTGGCAAAATTTAGGATGCCCATTGTAGTGTCGGGCTCATGACGAAAGAGCGCTATGGTAGTAGGTAATATGACCTTGTAGTTAAAGCCCGTGCATCATAATACCTAAGTGTATATATTGGCAGGAATAATCTGTTAGATTTTACCAACACCTAAGCTGTATCTCTACCTTCGATTAATCACTATTATTTATTGTGAATGTAGATTCATAATGATGAATACTACATGAACTCCTTAAGAACACTGCGCAAAATTGACAGCAAACTGTGTAGATTCAAATTTTTAACTTCTCTCATAATATGAATATCTTGGAAGACTGCATTTTACTTGTAAATTCAGAAGAAAAAAAAATGTATTATACTCTACTTTACTTTAGCTCATTGACAAGTGGCCACTTAGAATAGATAAGTACGAAGGGAGAAGACAGCTGATAACGTGGAAAGTCGACTTTTCGTAAGATAATTCTAAACTGTAACTCGTTTAGGGGACAGAAAAAAGTTAAAAAGACAGCTGTCAGTAAACGTAACTAATTGAATGGATCCCAAGAGGCGAGGGACCTCATTTCATATTCATAACGTTTAGTCCTTCTTCAGGGAATTTAAAAAACGTTCAAGATGTTGACCTTCTCTTTTTTTTTATTATTATTATTTTTCAAAAAGTATACTGGACCTTCAAATGCAACCAAGTACACAGATAAATTTATCTTTTTTCTAAATTACAGATCTACCAGAGGCCAGAGCCTTCGGTCTTTTTCATTTTGTAAAATTTCAATTTTCATGAAAAAAATTAAAAAAATCTGATTTTTGTAATGTAAAAATGCGAGGAAAATTCAACTTACTGAAGATGCAAGAAGAAATGAGAAAATACTATTAACTTTTAAAAAAACTTTAATAAAAATTGTCACAGATGCGAGAAGACACAAATCTCCAAATAAACAAGGCAAAAACCAGCTATCTTTCGAATGTTCAATCAAGGCACTTGAGTTTTCCATAATAATTTCTGGCCTTGTCATAAATTTGTTTTAAATGTTGCAGATCTTTATATTTCTCTTCGGAAAAAGGCAATTTCTTGGTATACGCTAGAGATGGGAAGTGAAATTCCTTCTCTTCCAGTTTTGGTGTAGAAAGAATGGGTGTCCTTCGTGCAAGCTCATTGCCTTGTTTTCCTTTTTTCATCAGTTTCAATGGGTTCCAATGGGGTACTCGGGAGGATTTCTGTGAATAGTGCACCGAGGTTCGTGGTGAAAGGAGGGGGGGTTTGAAAGATAGCCTGTTCTTCTCCGGGCGCGCATGAAGGAGCTGGTTCTTCCCCTGAAAGCTGAAGTTCAAACGCTTGTTTGACGCTTCTAGACCGCTTTTTCCCCTGTTCGGACAATACCATCGTGTCCGGCACCCGGAAGAAATGTCACATATGTACAATAATAGTACATAATAATACTAATGGGGTGTCAGCAAGAACTGCACCTATAACTTATAATATATAAGTGAATAATAATATATATATAACTCAGAAATTCACTTCACATTCTCACCTTTGTTAACGGCGCTAATTTAATATAATATATTGTGTATCAGAGCGCCGGTAGCTCAGTGCTTGTCTTCTGAGCTCAAGATCTTGGGTTCGAAACCCGACCGAGGCCCTTAGTTTATTTTATCTGGGAGGTAAAATAAACTTAAGCACGCCGTCCTTCGGATGGGACGTTAAGCGATGATCCCGAGCCTGTACGATGTCAGGTACTCGCTGAAGACCCCTATCCCAGGTGAATAAAAATTTAGGGTAGACAAAATTTAGGACTCCCACAGTAGAGTCGGGCTCATGTCCAGAGTGACGAAATTGAGCTCTGGTAGTAGGCGATATGACCTCGTAGTTAAAGCCCGGGCATGAATCATAAAACCTAACCTAACCTACATATATTGTGTATTTTTATTTACTTTATAAAATAGTCAGAATTGATGGGTTGTGGGAAAGCGAAAAGTTCGTGTAGGGAAATACATTGTCGGTGACCCACCGACGACTTTCATTTTTCATTTTTGGTGAAAATTCAACATTGAATTTCTGACCGATTACATAACTTACGCTATACATCGTATAGCTGAGAATGTAAATGTTGTAAGTAGGGAGGTTCTGTAGCCTCAGAAGCAGAGTGTGGACGCAGCGTGGGTGGGATAGCGCTAAGAGAAAACTGATTAACTAAACCTCCAGTTGAGAGGCTTCCAAACTTCCTATTGGGCCTACCTAATTACATGGTCTGAAAATACTAACTTATATTTGTATACATTATACCATACAGACGCACGTATACCTATGTGAACACCCTCTGTCGTCTACGTACAAAATATACCATTGATTGGTATTAGTCCAGAAAGTATATGAAGTTATGTAAAAATGTATAGCTTCCCAAGGGTTGTATTTTGAAGTGGACAATGTCCAATAACTTTTAAAAAAATCAATCCTGGAACTTTTTGAACACCCCACGTATTTTCCGAAATAACGTGTTTTCCGAGATTCTAAAATGAAAAAAAAAGTAAATTATTTACTTATTCCATTTTTCCCTCCCTCTATTTTTATTGTATATATACATATATATTTTTTTATATTTAAATATTTCATCATGCATTTATTTATTTTTATTTTATCTTATTTTATTATATATTTTTATCTTTATTCTTTCTTCTCACACTACTATTTAGCCCCTACTGTCTAAAATTAATTTTATCTCAAACCTTGACGGGGCATCCTCCCCTCTTTTTTTTTATTTATTTTTTGATAATCAACCATCACAGTATTATGCTATGTCGATTTTATTAATCTATTTATTTTTTCTTATTTATATACTATTTTTTATTATTTTTTGACATATTCTCTTTTATTTATATAGTAGATACTTTTATTAATTTTTTTCTTCATAATTAACCTGATTATTTTATGTTAATCTTTTGTATATTTATATATTTTTAATTTCTAGTTTTCTCCAATGTAGCGCTAATTTATTTATTTCATTTTACGACGTACTGATACTATATTTCATTGTTTCCCTTTCTTTACTCTGTATATATTTATTCTTAGGGGACCTCGGTCCCAGAATAATAAAATTTATTTTCATTTTTCATTTTCATTTTCATTTTCACTATAACTCCTAAGGCTTAATTGTAAAAATACAATTGTATATGTGTACCCAGAATTCCACAACGATGACACCTATACATCTTGAGCCAAATCGGCTAAAAGAAAGGAGAGATTAAGGACGTGCAACAAAAAACACCAACAACTGCCGATATAACGAAAGTTGTTTAGTCAACAACGTTCGTAATGTAAACACACT
This sequence comes from Aradus depressus, assembly GCA_963662175.1. Lineage (NCBI taxonomy): Eukaryota > Metazoa > Arthropoda > Insecta > Hemiptera > Aradidae > Aradus > Aradus depressus. Next base: position 35,296,252 of record OY759220.1, read on the forward strand.
GCTAATCCCTCTCTCAGTCTGATACTCAGTCCCCCTCAGTCCCATGCTATAGTTGCCAGTGAGTGGACCTATTTTAAGTTTTTATTTATTGCCGTATTTTATTACTCCCCTCCTTCCTTTTTTGGTTTTTTTGAACTTCTATTTGGACTTGCTATCTGCCAGTGTCCCCGTTCAGCTTTGTCTTCGTTCTTCTGATCTCACCGTTCTTCGGCTTCCGTCCATTCCATCCTTGGAAGATCATCATTTTTGTTTGTATTTCAATTTCACTATTTTCACCACACTGTGGTTGTCAACATAAAGATATTTATCATTTTATTTTTATTTTCATCGTGAGCTCACGTTAATATTTTCAGTTTTAAATATATATGGGGTATTCAAACATTGTTTCTTACGGAACTACTTTCGTTGTACGTAGTTCATACTAGATTATATTTTCTATTATATTACTTTCAGTGATTATTTTTTGACAATATAATTTTATATATAGCTACCTTTCTTTTTGTTTTAAGAATTGATATTCTGTTTGTTTTTATTATAGATCCGATATGTTCGATAATATATAATAATTATTTACCCAAAATTTTTTACATATTTTATAAGAATTTCTTTTTAAACTCAACTTAATTTTTAATTTTATTTTGATTAACAAGATTTATTCTTTTTTGCGTCATTGAATATACATACATTTCTTTTTCTTATAATATATTATTTTTTTACATTGTTCTCAGTATTATTATTATTTTTGTTCCCCGTTTCCCTATCATGTGCTTGTCCAAGAATTAGGAAGCTCCGGCGAAATTCAATTTATTTGAGGAATTTCCCTATTCAACAGGAATAGGGAGCCTTGAATTAACCAAACGTATCGACTATATAAGTACGGCACCTATTAATTGTCCGCGAAATTGGACGTAGGGAAGGAGCGATCAGAGAAGCGATGAATAAATCGTCACAAAATTTATGTTAGAGGATTTGTTATTTGGAAAGCGAAAACTTAATTGTTTAATTCGTACTAGAAAAAGTTCAATTCACCTACTTTTTTTTTTCATTTTTGAAATCAGGAGTCGGAAAACATAAAATTCCGTGGAAAATTCAGTATCGAATTTCTGACCTATTACATAACTTCTCCTATACTTCGTCTAGCTGGGAAAGTAAAGTAATATGTGTGCTATTCCTTGTTTTCTAACTTCATAAGTCAGGCTACAAAAACGTTCAACTTCCTGAAATGGGCTTCATTAGGTTAATAGATCGGACGTTAGCTGGAGATTACCTTTAAAACGGAAAATTAAAATTTACAGTTTAATTACTATGGTTATTAACAAGTTAAACATTGTTAGTGGAGGGGGGAGGGGAGTGCTGGGGGGGGGGGGGTGTTAACCAGAAGGGGCGGGGAAATGATGGTATGCAAGATGTAAGGGAATATCAAATTCAAGTAAAAACACAGTTGGTACTTAATATGCAAGCGTTTTTGCTGTAGACTCAAAAATACATAGTTCTCAATTATACCTGTATATTTGAAGATTGAATTTTAGACTTCAAACATTATTCAACATTTAAGTATAAGGATTTATGATTTTAACCAAAACGGTCGATCGGTTTTGGAGGAAGAGCGAAAAATTAATTCATTACTACTACTAGTAGGAGAAAAAGTAATTCATTTGAACTTATTTTGACCATTTTCGCCGTGATGGTTCCTATAAAAAAAAGTTTCTATGTGTGTGTGTATATGTGACCACATATATTCTATACTTCTTCTTCGGCTGTTTTGTTTAGGACCAACCAGAATATATTTTTCATCTTTGCTTAACTAACTCGTATCTGGTTGACTATCATCATATCTAGTTGAAGCCTATTTACCGACATAGCTGTATTAATGTTTTTTCAGAAAATATGAAGAATTGTTGCCACAACCTATATTCTATATTTCTTCCTTGGCTATTTTCTTTAGAATCAGAAGAAATTTTCATATTTTCTTATGGATTGACTATCATCGTACATGGTTGAAGCCTCTTTAGTGACATTGCTGCATTAATGTGTTTTTCTAGGCTACAGAGGCTAGACCACAAACTAAAATGTAAGTTTCTGCTCTCCTAAACCTTCGAAATCTTTATTTGCTGGACCCTTATCTTAAGTTTTGCACTTTTGTGGGTCTTTTTATCTCTGAATTTGAGGCTATACACTGACTCGCTCTAAACCTTCAGTATCTTAACTCTTCTGTTTTTGCCCCTTGGGGATTGCTCCGATCTCTGAAATTGAGGCAGGCATCTCATACTTATGTTTCTGCTTTCCCTTCAATGTCTTTATTAGTGGACTCTTACCTCATCTGGAGATCTTTGTGTGCATTCTAACTCAAAAACAACTGTAGCTTTAAACTTCAAATTTGAATTGATGATGTCACAAGTGCCAATTTAAATCAGACTGTATTTTGGTTAAAATCGGACAAAAATTGAGACCACTTTACTTCGGGGCTTAAGTACATTTACAAAATACCACTTACATTTATGATTTCATCAAATTCAAAACCTATTGACACTACAAAAAAAATTAATAGAACATTTTTTGTAGAACATTTTCTCTAGTTTGTTTTTGGTCATGGTTACTTTTTCACTAAACTCAATATTTTCCGAGATATTTAAGAAAAAGTAAAAAAAGATTCCTTTATTCGGCTCTCCCTGTTCCCGATCACCTGTCATCCTCGGAGACTTTTAGTATGTTGTTCTTCGGGGTTTTCACCTATTTTGGCTAATTTGACTGAACTAATAAGGATGGAAACCATTAATTTTCCGCGAAATCGGTCAAATATTGTGATTTAGTCCTAATGGTCAATCGGCTTTGAAGGGAGAGCTAAAACGTAATTGATTAATCGGTGCTGGGGAAGTATATAGCCGGTGATTTTTTTCAGATTTTTGGAATCAGGAGATCGGGGGGGAGGGGAAGCCCTCCCTGAAAACTCCGGCTCCAGCCAAAAGATAGTCCTATCTAGGGTTCTATCGATACCATAAAGTATCGATACTTTTACTCATGAGTAGTATCGAATAAAACTTTCGATAATACTCAAGTATCGAATAAATGGTATCGATTCCTACTCGTATCGATTGAATCGAGTAGTTCGTTATAATTAATTTTAGGAAATCTATAAATCTATATAAATTTAAATAAAATTCGTATTGCATCGAGTACTTCGTTATAATTAATTTTAAACCATGTATAATATATATATATACCTATATAATAATAATAAAAAACACAATACAATTTGAAAGATATAAATGAGATATTGTAGTAGGCATAAGAAACAAATAAATCAAATCGAATAAGATAAAATTATATTATTCAAAACATACTGGAGGTAATAAAAAAACCTTATAAAATAAACATACAATTTATTTTTACTAAGGATATAAAACTACTGGAGACTATTCGTATTTCGACAATATTTCACTATTTTAAAACACTTTTACCAAGTCGCTCAGATCGAAACGTTCTTAGTGTAATCCACACTTTCGCCGTAGGACGCGGCATTATAATATGTAATTGACAAAATGGAATGTAAAAATAAAACAAAATAATGATACCGTAATCATGTTCACGGTTCTCTTCAAAATTAAACAAACGTATACCTTCATAAACGATAAACCATTTAATGTAAATAAGGTAAGAAATAAGGACGCATCATGCAGATCACACATGAGGTTATCACCATCGATATATACGAGTATCATTTGTCCGTGGACCGGAATTTGAGTTCGGTATTTTACTGCAACAACAAATAAAAGAAAATTGTAAGAAATTAAACGGTGAACGATTTTGACGAATTGAAATATTTATATTATTTTTTTTAATTGTTGAAATTTGAAACGAGTACTTTGAATCGATACAAGTAATATCTATTCGATACTTGGTATCGAAAGAAAAGTATCGATACCAAAAGTACCTGTTAATGGATGAAAGTATCGATACCAAAAGTACTTGGTATCTGATAAAAGTATCGATACTTTACTTGTATTAACTTGTATCGATAGGTCCCTAGTCCTATCCTGTCATGAGACGAGAAACTGCATGATATCTATTCAACGAAATGAAAGATTGTAAGTTTCATCGCCAAGTTTGTAGGGACTATCAGCTGAATCAATGAGGCATTTCTACGATTGAAAATTAAAATTAATGACTTTACTTTCCGACAAAAAAAAGTCAGTGAATCACCAACTATGTACTTGCCCAGCACAGAATACGTTTTCACTCTCCATTCAACGCCTTTCGACCGTTTGAGGTAAAACTCAATATTTGACATACATATACATACATGGCTTCTGTAACGAGCTGTCGATACATCGGCAGTTAAGGTATTTGAGTCGAGCCCCATTCTCTGATTCCCCTTTCCTTCAACTGATTTCGCGAAAAATTAGACGGGCAAACCATAGGCTTTCAAAAGAATATAAAGGGTTAGGAGACAAATATCCTGTTGCAGCAGTACAGAAATGAGGCTCTTACTTTGACGGATACATCCGTTACAGACAGTATACATATGTAGCCGAGTAACATCAACATGTGCATTGGGAAACAAAGAACCTGTGCAGCTTTACAGAAATGAGGCTCTTACTTTGACGGATACTTCCGTTACAGACAGTATACATATGTAACCGAGTACATCAACAGGTGCGTTGGTAAACAAAGAACCTGTTGCAGCCTTACAGAAATGAGGCTCTTACTTTGACGGATACTTCCGTTACAGACAGTATACATATGTAGCCGAGTAACATCAACAGGTGCGTTGGTAAACAAAGAACCTGTTGCAGCCTTACAGAAATGAGGCTCTTACTTTGACGGATACTTCCGTTACAGACAGTATACATATTTAGCCGAGTAACATCAACAAGTGCATTGGGAAACAAAGAACCTGTGCAGCTTTACAGAAATGAGGCTCTTACTTTGACGGATACTTCCGTTACAGACAGTATACATATGTAACCGAGTAACATCAACAGGTGCGTTGGGAAACAAAGAACCTGTTGCAGCAGTACAGAAATGAGGCTCTTACTTTGATGGATACCTCCTTTACAGACAGTATACATATGTAGCCGAGTAACATCAACAGGTGCGTTGGGAAACAAAGAACCTGTTGCAGCAGTACAGAAACGAGGCTCTTACTTTGATGGATACCTCCTTTACAGGCAGAATACATATGTAGCCGAGTAACAGCAACAGGTGCGTTGGTAAACAAAGAACCTGTTGCAGCCTTACAGAAATGAGGCTCTTACTTTGATGGATACCTCCGTTACAGACAGTATACATATGTAGCCGAGTAACATCAACAGGTGCGTTGGAAATCAAAGAACCTGTTGCAGCTTTACAGAAATGAGGCTCTTACTTTGATGTATACCTCTTTTACAGACAGTATACATATGTAGCAGAGTAACATCAACAGGTGCGTTGGGAAACAAAGAACCTGTTGCAGCAGTACGGAAATGAGGCTCTTACTTTGATGGATACCTCCGTTACAGACAGTATACATATGTAGCCGAGTAACATCAACAGGTGCGTTGGAAATCAAAGAACCTGTTGCAGCTTTACAGAAATGAGGCTCTTATTTTGATGTATACCTCCGTTACAGACAGTATACGTATGTAGATATATATACAAGTGAATTACTCACTATGATTGATGAACTATCACTCAAGCAGCATTATAAGTTATGAACTATACCTTTGAATTTCTCGTTTAGATGAACCATTTCACTCGTGCTAAAAAGTAATTCAAGATGTAATTTGTTCTTTTAATACGTGATACATTAATATTCCATTAGCCTTTTCTACAGTTGAATTACATCCATCAGCTCACCATTTATTTCATATTACATACAATTTCATTAAAATTCAATCAACCCTTGAAACGCTATCACAGATTTTGCTCAAAAAGCGCTTTGGTAGTAGGCAATATGACCTTGTATTTAAAGCCCGTGTATTATTCATAATAACACTAACTAGGGTTTTATTTTGTGCGTTTTGTATCATTACATTTTTTGAAAATCAATCTAATATTTTGAATTAATTTTTTTGCAAGACCGTCAACATTTTTAAATGGGATAAACATAGTGTGGGAAAACAATTGATTGCATTATACTATACCCCTGCCGATGTAAATGAATGAATTGTCATGAAATTTTGTATGTTGGTCTAAAATCTTATAATGAAAACACCGATTGTTTTTCAGTCAAATCCACCAATGAGAAGGGATTGATTAGTTTATTAGTCCCCCCTCCCCCCGGCAGTAACCAGGGTTACCATGTGGTTGGACCCCTAGTGGTTGAATTAACGTAAATAAAAATAAACAAAATAAAATTTAAAAAAATATGATTTATCAATATCCGATGAATGGTTACATTGAGCTGGCAGCAACACGGGATTACAAAAAGTCGGCTCAGGCAAATTTAATTAAATATTTTTCAGAGTATCGTATTTAATTTATTTTTCAGAATTCAAAAACGGTATACATTTGTATATATATTGGGAGGGCTACTTTGCACCTAGGGACCTAAGCATCCACTACTCTCATCCTTTCCCGGTTAGCTCCACTGTGGGAGTCCTAAATTTTGCCTACCCAAAAGATCGGGTGGGGTTTTTAACGAGTACACACAGGCTCGGTACCATAGCTTAACCTCCCATCCGAAGGACGGCGTGATCAAAGTTTTTATCTTCCAGATAGAAAAAAAAATATACAATTTCTTCCTTTACAATCCTCGGATTATTGAAACAGTTGATCTTACTTCCGAAGTTTCCTTTGTATCGTTATTAATTTATCAAATACATAACTACTGTTGACTCCTAGAATGTTCATCGAATCGGCCTTTCCCTCTTTTTATGACGAGTTATTCATTACCATTTCGACTAAAAATCGGTCGTCGACTTACACAGGAACTTGTGATCTCTCAAACAAAATTCCGTGTCGATACGTTCATTACATTGGGAGTTATTAAGATTTTTGAGTTGAGGCCCCCTCACAAATATTAATATTTGTCGTCCTTATGCGGTTTTTGAATTTTTTTATGTAATTTCGTGTGTGTCAATATGTTCATTTTATCGGATTATAAATATGGGCCGAAGTAAATAAAAGAAAAATACCAACTGTTGTGAAATATGTTATATTGAAATGTATAAGGTAAACGAGAGGGGAAATCACAAAACTGATCTCTCCCTTTTAATGATTTAAAGAACACCAGAGTTCATAAAGCCATAAATAAGTAAAACTGACTTTAAGACAAGAAAGGAAGTTCAGTAAACAGTAATCTGATGGTGCGTAGGATGAGGGGGGATTGAGGACCCTATTGTCGACGAAGATGACTCCTTGACAAACAATCTCAGTTATTAATGAGTGTCTGTTGGCTCTTCAGGACATGTGCCGAACAACGTCAAGGATGTTCCTGGGTGAGGATTCCAACATTTGAGGAGACAGTATTGTAAACCTCAAAAGGAGCATACTGAGGGCTGCTGAATGAGATAATTGTAGGGCATGGTTCATTCATCAGAGAGATCAAGGACAGACCTACCTGCGTCGAGACGATCGCTCACTGATAAGGTTGCCAGGATTATAGCCGAAAGAGATTTCCCATCTTCGAATATGGACGCCGGTAGCGTACTTGCTTACTGAGCTCAAGATCGCGAGTTCGAAACAAAGCCCTTAGGATTTTTATCTGAAAGGTGAAAAAACCTTGAGCACGCCATCCTTCCGAGCTTGTACGACGTCAGGTACTCGTTAAAGACCCTAGGTGAATTTAGGGTACTCAAAATTTAGGAATATAGTAGAGTTGGGCTCATGTCCACCAGAGTGAAAAAAGAGCGCTCTGGTAGTAGGCGATACATGAACTAACTAACTCTTCAGATGTGATCATTCGTTGTTTAAGCTTCAGGCCCCCCAATCTCATGGGGCCCCGCTTACGGACGCTTTATCATTATATCGATAGTTCCCTTCGGCCGATTTGGCAGGAAAGGTGTCTTTGTTATGGGGTTCGATACATTAATTTTTTGGAAACAAAATTTTTTTTTTCATTTTTGAAATTAGAGATTGGAAGTCATGTAATTCCGGTGAAAATTGAAAATCAATTAAAATGATCGATTACATAATTTCCCCTTTTCTTCGTACTGCTATGGAAGTAAAAAAAAATATATGAAAAGAATTGAAATAAGGTTTCGGAAAATAAGGTTTCCTTCTTACCGACCTTCAAGCAATTGCCGGTAGAGAAGCTTTCATCGATTTGCCCCTAACGCCTCTACTAGATGTAAGCTATATTGTAACTCGAAGATGGGAAGTATTCCCTAAATATTTTCAGACGAAGTTGAAGACACCTCTGGAAGAAATGCCGGAAAACAATGTCACCATCGAGACTTTTTTGATAATTTGAAGCGTATCTGAGGGTTTATAAGGTTATAAATAAGTCCTTAGGAGGTAATAAAAACCCTTATAGTGAGACTTGGTTGTCTGTCAGTCTGTCACAGCCAATGGTGGATCTATCACCAGACTCTCAATAACAAAGTATTTCTAGAGAAACCTAAGAAACACAATGACTTCAACTCCTCCCTCTATATTGTTTTTGTTATATGGTGTATTTATATTAATTATTACTTTATTGTCGTCATAAATATAAAGAATGTCCTCGGTGAATCACCGGCAATGTACTTCCCCAGAATTAATTAATTAATTTTTCGCTCTCCCTCCAAAACTAGTCGATCGTTTGTTCTAATATTCAATAGTTCAACAGGGGCTTCTAAATCCTTATACTAAACTTTGTGTTAATAAATTCATTACATCGACAGTTATTAGAATTTTTTAATTGAACCCCTTCCCTTCGGACGATATCGCTGAAATTTGACAGGTAATGTCTTCATTGGATTTTGACTTCAAATATGAAATTTCATGTCGATACATTCATTACATCGGCAGTTATTGAGTTGAGTCCCCTCTGATCCCTCCTTCCCTTATGTCGATTCCGCTAAAAATTAACAAGTGTAGTCCTTTTAGAGTTTTAAATTCACATATGATATTTTATGTCGATACATTATTATAGCGGTTAGTTTTTGAGTTAAGCCTCCTCTCTAATCCTCTACTTAACTTTAGTCGATTTGGCTGAAAATCAATAGGTGTTGTGTTACAGGCTTGGATTCATTTATAATGCTTAATATAACTTCCTGTCGATACATTCATTTTATCGGAAGTTATCGTGTTCATAGGAACACGAACAAACAAAATTATTTTTTTCATATTGGATCTGGAGGTCAGAAAACATGAAATTCCGTTGAAAACTCTGCATTAAAATGTTGACCAATTACATAACTTCCCCTATACATCAATATGAATTTAATAATACCTTGCTTATTTTTGATTTTTCAATTTGGTAAAATTAGGCAATTAGGTATATTTATTTTCAATAATACTTTATTTCATTATCCTTAGACGTTTCGACTTACAAGACATTTTCAATTCCAAAATACAGATTGATCATATTTTATTTTTCTATTCCTATATTCTACATCAGGAATGTCGTCAAATTTATATATTATTTCACATTTATCCAAAATAAAACCTTACATCTTTCAAAAAAACCAATATTAAAAAAAATTTTTAATATTGGTTTTTTTGAAATATGTATGGTTTTATTTTGGATAAATGTGAAATAATATATAAATTTGACGACATTCCTGTTGTAGAATATAGGAATAGAAAAATAAAATATTTCCCCTATACTTTGTACGTACGTAAGAGGATAAGATCCAATAAATATTTTTATATATCGCTTCACCCCATCTAATCTTATCTAAACCTTTTTCTTCTGGAAAGGGGCATCTTTCAAAAAGAAAAGTCTCAGGGCCCCAAAACTATATCAGCCATTGGTAATCATTCAAAAATTTTTGCACTTGTATTATCTGAATAGTCTGCGATAAATAAATAAAACAAACTTATTTTTAAAATATTGTCTATTCCACTAAAGATATAAATATATATAACTACCGGTTTCGGAGTAGACAATATTTTAGAAATAAGTTTGTTTTATTTATTTATTACAAGTTTCCACAATATGTCCGCGTTCCTCAACTTAGTAGTCTGCGAAACTCAATGAAACCATGAATGAATTGTGCCCTAACATGAGTAGAACATTATGGCAAGGAACAAGGTTTAATAAACAGTCCCATGGGGTGTAGAGACTATGGGGAGGTGGATTGGCGACGCTATTGTCGATGAAGACGACTCCCTGACAAACAAGCCCAGTTATTAATTACAGTGTCTTTGTTGGCTTTTCAGACGTTATCCACATAGAGGGAGAAAGGGAATTTTCAAAGCCGAACTTGCTTCAAAGAAGAACAACAGTGATGGTTCATTTAGCCAACGAGAGAACCGATCCAACACTCAACTAACTACTCCATACTCAATCTTCTTACTCAAGAGAGTAAGCAAGTAATAAGCTAAGAAGTTTATTTTATGCTCGTTAGTTTTATACTGTATAATAGTTATAGTTAGTTATTATGACTCATACGCTTAATAGACATGAGCCAACTCTTCCGTGGGAGTCCTGAATCGCTTGACGTATATTTATATATATATATATATATATATATATATATATATGTATACCATGTTATGGTTTAACAGAAATAAATATTATTATTAATGAGGGCGCCGGTAGCTCAGTGGTATGCACACTTGCCTTCTGAGCTTAAGAACGTGGGTTCGAAATCCGACCGAGGTCCTAAATTTATTTTTTCTGGGAGGTAAAATAACCTTAAGCACACCGTCCTTTGGATGGGACGTTTAGCGATGGTCCCGAGCCTATACAATGTCAGATACTCGTTAAAGACCCCTGGCCTAGGGTAGGCAACATTTAGGACTCCCACAGTAGTCGGGCACATGTCCACCAGAGTGACGAAAGAGCGCTATGGTAGTACGCGATATGACCTCGTAGTTAAAGCCCGGGCATGAGTCATAAAACCTAACCTAACCTATTATTATTAGGTTAGGTTAGGTTTATGACTCATGCCCGGGCTTTAACTACGAGGTCATATCGCCTACTACCAGAGCGCTCTTTCGTCACTCTGGTGGACATGAGCCCGACTCTACTGTGGGAGTCCTAAATTTTGCCTACCCTAAATTTTTATTCATCTAGGCTAGGGGTCTTTAACGAGTACCTGACATCGTACAGGCTCGGGACCATCGCTTAACGTCCCATCCGAAGGACGGCGTGCTTAAGTTTATTTTACCTCCCAGATAAAATAAACTAAGGGCCTCGGTCGGGTTACGAACCCACGACCTTGAGCTCAGAAGTCAAGCACGCATACCACTAAGCTACCGGCGCCCTCATTATTATATTTGAAAAATAATTTCAGGAAAGGATTCTGGTATGGCATCGTCTTATCCTAGCTAAGCATAAGAACTGAAGGAGCCATACTTCATTGAACATCCTAAGGCCAGGTACATTTTACAAGATATTTAAGACAATCACATCCATTCTTATATCTGTACCAAAATATAAAGAGGGAAAGTGTATTTGTGTATTTGAGGTAATCTCGAAAACTACTTAACCGAATTGCATTACATCGGCAGTTATTAGAGTTTATGAGTCAAGCTCAAAGTTAATAAGGTGTCAGTCCTTATGAGGTTTTGAATACACGAAATTTTATATACGAATTTAGAACCCTCTAATGACAACACCTACTATTTTTCAGCCAAATCGGCCATAGAGAAGGGGGTCAAACTCAAAAAAGCTAATAACTGCCGTTGTAATAAATGTATCGACACAAAATTTTATATGTGAATTCAAAACCCCATAAAGACGACACATCAATATTCATCGGAATCGACAGAAGAGAAGGTCAGTGCAGGGCTAAACTCATAAACCTGAATAACTACCGATGTAATGAATGTATCGACATGAAATTTTATATTTAAATTCAAAACCCTATAAGGATGGCATCTATTAGTTTTCCGCGAAATCGTAACTTTAATTAATCGACGTTAATACCTTAATAACTGTAATGAATATTTAAAATATTTAATTAAGATTACATTGCCTTATTTATAACCTTATAAACTTCCTTGTGCTGCATCCAAATGCAACACAGCAAGGCATTTCACTTTATACACGTTCTGTGATCGGAAGAGAAACTGCACAATTATAATAATGTTCGAAAACCTTATACAAAGAAATCACGAGTAAACACAATTTAACGATAGTAAAAAATAATCAAATGTGGGACCGCCCATACGAGAACATAATCAACTGAGAGGGTTAGCGCTCTCCAGACTGTTCACAGCTTCAGTGAGGGTATTAGAGAGAGAGAGGGGAACCTGTGGGGTGTAGGAGTCACCCGCCTTACTTATGGTACCGCTTCTACTGTCTTCTATGTTCTGTGGCTGTGACTGACTGACAGACATCCAAGTCTCACTATAAGGGTTTTTATTACCTCCTAAGGCCTTATTTATAACCTTATAAAACCTCAGGTACTTGTCAAACTATTTTCGCTCCAAATTATCAAAAAAACCTCGATGGTGACATTGTTTTCCGGCATTTCTTCCAGAGGTGTCTTCAACTTCGTCTGATAATATTTCGGGACACTTCCCTTCTTCGAGTTACGATATAGCTTACATCTAGTAGAGGCGTTAGGGGCAAATCGATGAAAGCTGCTCTATCGGCAATTGCTTGAAGGTCGATAAAAAGGAAACCTTATTTTCCGAAACCTTATTTCAATTCTTTTCATATTTTTTTTTACACTTTCATAGCAGTACGAAGGAAAGGGGAAATTATGTAATCGATCATTTTAATTGATGTTCAATTTTCACAGGAATTTCATGATTTCCAATCTCTAATTTCAAAAATGAAAAAAAAATTTTTGTCCCCAAAAAAATAATGTAAAAAGGGAACTATCGATATAATGATAAAGCGTTCGTAAAGGGTTGGGGGGCCTGAGGGTTAAGCCACGAATGATCACATCTGAAGAGTTAATTATTGTGTGTGCCCGGGCTTTAACTAAAGGTCATGTATCGCCTACTACCAGAGCGCTCTTTTTTCACTCTGGTGGACATGAGCCCGACTCTACTATATTCTTCTTCCTAAATTTTGCGTACCCGAAATTCACCTAGAGTCTTTAACGAGTACCTGACGTCGTACAAGCTCAGAAGGATGGCGTGCTCAAGGTTTTTTTTACCTCTCAGATAAAAATCCTAAGGGCTACGTTTCGAACTCGTGATCTTGAGCTCAGTAAGCATACTTCCGGCGTCCATATTTGAAGATGAGATATCTCTTTCGGCTATAACCCTGGCAATCTTATCAGTGAGCGATCGTAATTATGATTAAAATTAAATATTTAAATATGAATATTCAATATGTACAAAATTATGTACGAGAAATCAGAAGCCACTAGGCAAATCAAATATTGAGTTTAAGCCCGCACGGCCCATTAGGTTTGGAGGGAGAGCAACATTAATTCGTGCTGGGGAAGTTTATAGACGATGATTCGCCAAGAGAGCTATTTTGGCGCGGGATGCCTCCTTCAATATTTATTGTGTAAATAAAAAATTGTTAGACAATTTTTAAAAAATATTACAATATCTCGTAGAATAGGTAGTATGGCTATAAACGTTGATCCGTCTCAAGACCAATGAGCACTGTTCATTTCCCATTCCACGGAGCTAAAGCCCCACAATTGCCTTCCTTCTTCAAGATAAACTCTATTATAAATTTTAATTAAATTTGAAAATTTCAACTCTGGCCAGAGTTTGACTTTTATTTCGAAGGATTTGTCTCTAGTTAATTTGTTCCTTACACTTTTTATTTCATCATTTTTTTTTGTATTTTTTCATTTAATAAACTGTTTATTATTTTCATTTTATAAACTGTTTCACTAATGAAGCAATTCAGTAAAATTATTCTTTCACTTTTTTTTTTCTTTATTTTTTTTCTTTTACATCCTTCATTAACTTTTTTTTGTTGATATATATATATATATATATATATATATATATATATATATATATATATATATATATATATAGAAAACATTTCCTGAAAGTCGAGACCGAGTTTATGACGAAGCACTGACGGCCATTCGGTCTTTTCAAAATTTAAACTTCAACTAAATATGTTTATGTTAGAGGCAACGGATTTTTTTTTCTCATTGTTCAATAATAATAAAATAACCATAATAAAAAAAATCGTGTTTCATATTTAAAGACATTACCTGATACATTTCATTTTTATTTTTTTTGGCAGAGTTTCTCCACAGATATTCTCTTCCATGTCTGTCGAATTGGTGTTTTTTTTTTTTTCATGTACTTTTATTATCATTTTATTTATTTCTTATATTTTTATTTATATGTATATTTATAATTGTTTTTCTTATTTAGTTCTCTTTCTCTTTTCTATATTTCGCACATTGTGTTCTGATGAACGGACGCAGGAACGTCCCAAAATGTCTTTGTGAAAAAGACACTTCCGGAAAAGTTATCAAAAATTATTATCTTAATTTAAATTCAATTAAATATTGTATTTACAGTATTTATTATTGTTATTATTTTTGTACTGATATTTCTCAAGTATTTCTTTATTCATTTCATTTTATTTTTTTAGTAGTATTGTTAATTCTAATTTAAGTATATCTGATAGACTCTAAAAGTTAATATCTGTTTATGTATCTAATTTATAAGTTATCTTAATGTATACACATTCTTATTGACGTATCATATTATCATGTTATGGTTTAACGGAAATAAATATTATTATTATTATCTGGGTCTCTCTACCCATGGCTGCGCGTCCTTGGCGATTTTGCGCAGCTCTGCCATGGTCTTTGCTGCCCGATCCTATTTATGTTGTCCCTGGGTCTTCCTCGCGGGCGTTCCCCTATTGCATAGCCTCCATGAATTTCCGCGGTCCTTGGTCATCATTCATTCTGATCACATGGCCGAACCAGCTGAGCTGCCTCTTCTCCAAGAAGTACTTCAAATGGTGTATCCCTAGGTCTTCTTTCATAGTTTCGTTACACATTCAGTCTCTCCGGGTCTGGTAGACAATTCTGTGGAAAAATCTCATCTCTGCAGCGATCACTTGACTGGCATGCTTGACCAGGACCGTCCAGCTCTCACTGTCATAAAGATCCCTGAAGATGTGCAGTTTTGTCTTTCTGCTGTCCTCATGCTTGCCGACTATGGTGTTGCAGATCTGCTAATACACATCGCTTGCAATATATATATAGTAAATATATCCTAAAAGTCGAGACCTGTAGATACATATTGAGTTTAAAACGAAAAACCGAGGGCCATTCGTTCTCCCAATTCTTATTTAATGGGTATGATATTTACGTTTCACCGGTTTAGGCATTCTCAGAACTTGAAAATTACAAATCAACAATAGAATGAAGTACAAAGAAAATATAATAATAATAATATTTATTTTCGTTAGACCATAAGATGGGAATAGGATAAGTACGGTACATTAACCTTATAAATTAGATACAAAAAACTGTCAGATATTAACATCGGCAGCTATTAAGGTTTTTGAGTGTGACCCCCCCCCCCCCCCCCCCCCCCTCACTTATCTTCTGTTATGCGGGAACTAAATAGGTGTCATTCTTATGGGTTTAATTAATATATGTATCTAATTTAGTGTCGATAGATACATTCTTTCTGGAATTATCGTTTTCACAGAGAAAAACGGAAACACTTCCACTTTTTTCATTAATTTTCAATATCAGAAGTCATTAATTCCGGTGAAACGAGTAACATTTTTGACTGGTTACATAAGTTGTGGAAGTAAAATAAAAAAAAACTGAAACGAGTAACATTTTTGACTGGTTACATAAGTTGTGGAAGTAAAATAACAAAAAACTGTGCTATTTAAAAATTTGAAGGGAATTGCCCTTCGTTGAAAGGGACTTTTGGTGTCCTGGCTTGAGTTTTGGCGGGACGGGTTGTAGAATTTCCCGCGGAAATCGGGACACCGAGCAATACTAACCCACTACCTTCCCCCATTGTGAACCATTAACCTGACAAAAAAACCCGCTACTTGGAAAAAAAAAAAAAAAATTATGAAAATTGGTAAAATTTTGTTTTCCTTGGATATAATGAAATTTTCCACATTTTCACCTTGAAATGTAGATAGGTAGATAAGTAAATAAAAATCCCATTTTGTCCCTTTCTTCATTTGGACAGTTAGGAAGAGAAAGGATGGTTGCTCCGTAATGGAGTTGTGCTAATTGTCAAAAGAAGACAGAAGAGAGGATGGAGTCTATTTGGGCCTGTATAACTAGCAAGTGGCTCAGTGGCTCACAGCTTCAACCTGATTAGCCCGGCCATGGCTGAGCCAGCCCTTTGGCCAGTTGAGCCTCTTAACCTGGCTTAGCCTCCTCCATAGACTGGGCCTCTCTTTGGATTAACTAACGCACATTTATCATTCCCATCTTCTGTTTTACATTCAGCAGAAGTTTGGAGTTATGCGATGCTAATGCTAAAATGTGTGCGAATACCATCCTATATATAACATGGGTAATTCAGAAGTAGCTTGCTAACCTACTGATTTTTTTTCTGGAATGTGAAAAACCTCGGACGAGACGTGATGGCCCCGAGTCTGTACAATGTCAGGTACTTGTTAAAGAATTATCCTAGGTGTGATAAAATAAATTTTATGTAAATAAATAAATAAATAAAAAATATAAATATAAATAATAATTAATAATTGAATTAATAAAATTAAACAAATGAAATAATAATAATTAAATAAACAATAAATTAGCACATTTCCTGTAGAAATTTTATAACTCTGGTATTTTACTAAATTTTGATTTCTACAGTAATTTCCGAAAAGGGCCCTAAAAATAATCAAAAGTTCAGACGTGCACTTTTTAAGAAAGTGCACGTATATTTAAAACAATTTCAATTAACAAACTTTTCATTTGGATTTCTAATGTTTTTTAACATTTTTTTGCAATAATATTAAATCTAATCCAAAGGTTTTCAAATTATCTTACTGGGCCAACAGGGAAAATGAATAGCATAGAATTTATATAGAGAACAAATAATTGGGTTTATTTACTTAAACTAGATAATAGAATTAATAACTAAACATTTAAACAAAAATCAAAAGAAAAATCGCACAAACTAAATTCTTAAAACTATTTCAATCTTTTTTCTGTTTTATATTTTGGTCATTCTTCATATCAAAGTTATATACTTTATGGGCATATATATTTTGTACATATAAATAAATAACAGTACCTTCTTTGCGCACCAATTTTACTGTTAATTCACTACAACTTAGTTCTCCACACCTTAAGCCTAAACTCTTTTTGTATAATATTAATAATTTGAATGTGTGTATTTTTTTATACATCACATAGGTGAATACAACTTTGATCTCCCACAGTAGAGTCGGGCTCATGTCCACTAGAGCGACGAAAGAGCACTCTGGCAGTATAACCTCGTAGTGCTTGGGCGTGAGTTACAATAACTAACTAAAATGTTACTCTAGGGTTTTAACATATTTTTACATTTCCATGTTGAAAAAGATATGTTTCTCACAAAACTATTAAAACATTTTTTTATTATTATTAGCATTTTGCTATAAAGCAACATCACACAGTCTAAAATGGGGAGAAGAGCTGAGGATCAAGGGGACCGACCTTCGGCGGAAAAATCTGCGCAGATCGGGTCGTTTCCAGCCCATGTTACACGCCTGTTTATGTACTCGCCAGGAGACGAACGTAGGAAGGGGCCAACTTAGAATGGGACTCAAACTCGAAAACCGTAATAACTGCCGATGTAATGAATATCAACACGAAATTTAGTATGAGAATTCCCTGAGAACATCCCGATAATCGATCAAAAATTCTAATAACTGTCGATTTAATGAATGTATCGATAGGACATTCAGTATGTTTATCCAGGGATAAGAATGACACTTATTGATTAATAGCCAAATGGGCCGAAGTAGAGGAGGTTAGAGGTGAGGGACTCAATTTAAAAAGTCTAATAACTGTCGATGTAACGAATGTATCGATATGAACTTTTGTATGAGAATTTTTCGAAGTCCCTGTGTAAGTCATGATTTTTAGTTCGACCGGTTTGTCACCTCCTGGCGGGAACAGAAAAAGGCCTTTTGACCCGGCGCCGGGGGCATCTGACGGGCCTAGCCTGAATTCTTCCCCCGGCGACCGCGATGTAGAAGCAGTCCACTCCAACGACCTTGAGCTCTCTCGGCGCCGCCTGGCAGCCGCAACCAAGGAGGTCTGGGAGCGCCAGTCTGTCCCGTAAGGGCTGCGCTCCCAGACACCCATAGCAACAAATTCTTATTAAAGATACAATTCAGCATTCCACTTCCTCTTCCCCGACGATAATAGCCGGGGCGGGTGATTGACCGGTGCACCCGTAAAAAAAAAAAAAAAAAAGTACGTTGGCGCTGATTCATCGGATACTTTTTTTTAAACTAATAAATTCAATTTATTTTCCTTTTAGCAAATTCAAATTCGTCTCCACAATAGCAATAGAAATTTTGGAATATTACTTGGAGGGCTTAGGTATGAGTTTTGTCCTGAAAGTGTCAGCAGGCTCTGTACCTTAGACGAAAAGGACGACCTCATACACTTTTTGTTCCATTGTCCCTCCTTGTGTATCCCCAGGCAAGCATTTCTCCACAATTATCTCACTAATAGAACAGAATACGACTCAGAAACATTTGTGCATATTTTAAATAATTTAGAAATTAGAAAAATTAACAATTTTTTTTTATTTTTCACTGTTGCCTTGAAAATAAAGAATAACATAATTTAATTTGTTGCATGTAAGATGGATATATATTGTCCGTCTGTCCCCGTGTGCTGCCTACCCGTCTGTTCCAGTGTGTCCATTTGAGTCTGTCTCAGAAATTGTTTTATCCCCGTATTTTCAAGAAGTATGTCCCGTGTTCATCCGTATCTCCAGCATGAGTCAAGGAGACATCGAAGCAAAGAAGATCAAGAAGTAACGAAGGTAGAACGTCCATGTACAGGAGGATTTGAAAAAAGAAGAGGACAGCCCAAACTAGACAAGTAACAAAAAAAAAATGTCTATAACATAATTTCAAAATATAATAATTTTGCAGTCAGATAGAAATCAATTAACTATTAATTTTTAAAAGAACCCAAATGAACAACCTTTACAATATATATATTTTTTATTATTATTTTTTTAGGTTAGGTTTTATGACTCATGCCCGGGCTTTAACTACGAGGTCATACCGCCTACTACCAGAGCGCTCTTTCGTCACTCTAGTAGACATGAGCCCGACTCTACTGTGGGAGTCCTAAATTTTGCCTACCCTAAATTTTTTATTAACCTAGGGCTGGGGTCTTTAACGAGTACCTGACATCGTACAGGCTCGGGACCATCGCTTAACGTCCCATCCGAAGGACGGCGTGCGTAAGTCTATTTTACCTCCCAGATAAAATAAACTAAGGGCCTCGGTCGGGTTTCGAACCCACGTTCTTGAGCTCAGAAGTCAAGCACGCATACCACTGTGCTACCGGCGCCCTCATTTTTTATCATTATTTTTTTATTATTTTTTTTTTATTTATTCATGGTCATGTCATATCTTGTTTTATATAATTTTTGATTGTTTCTTTTATCCTGGTTGCTTGCACTATTCATATTTAAAGAGCATGTCCATTTTTACTATTTCATTATTATTATTAATATTATTATTATTATTATTATTATTACTTATTATTTACAATTCTTTGTATAGATATTTTTACTTTTATTTTATTTTATATACTTAACTATAAAAATATTTATTTTGTAAAAAAAAAAAAAACTCCACTCATTGCCGTAGAGGTTGTAATCTTTTGTTCAATAAAAAGTGTATCTATCTATTTTCCTTTTAGGAAGGAAAGATTCGAAATGGTGGAATTGGGGGATGTTTTCGAGAGAGGGGTGAGTTTTCGAGTTACAAGGGTTCAGTTATTCATTGAGCCAGGGGTAGAAGATTTAATCAGACGGTGTGGTCCTGTGGTTAGATTTACCATCTGAAATCGAAGCCGACCGAGGGGCTTTAACAAGCAGAGTTCCCAGATCCTTTCTGCCCTATATCAAGTCTCTCCCCCACTTGATCTAACTTCCCTGGGGTTCCACAAATCTAACAGAAATATAAATTTTTTGTAGCTTAACGACGCTATAATTCATCATGTATGGAGACAGTCTAGCAATACTCATATTGACGGTTTTTTAAATTCTTAATTGCTTTTCATTGGGCTTGATTCAACTTTAATTCTTGAGCTATATGTACGAAGCATAAGTTATAGAAATAAAAGACATTGTCTTCCCACTGTTTTATTTTAGACCAGAACCTGTAAATAAAAATTTACTTACTCCACCCACACAGCGTTGCGGTTAAAGGAGAACTGGCAGAGCTGAAAGGGGTGGGGAGAGCTAGGTTCACTCTCTTTACATACACAAACATTCATTCAAATATATACAATAACTTTTATTATAGTTTTTTTTTTTTTTATTATATTTAATGACAAAAATTCCTTGGACTGTATGGTGAATTGTATACTATTGTAGAAATATTTTACTATTATGTAGAGATTTATTTTATAGTGAGTGAACCTAGCTATCCCCACCCCTTTGAGCTATGTCAGTTCTCCGCTACGCTGTGTGGGTGGGGTAATTGAGTTTTTATTTTGTTACTCTGTACCCTGATGTTTTAAGATTTATACGTTTCATTATTTGTATATTATATTTATTCTATCATAGATGTACCACTGATGATGACGCTGTTGCGTTGAAACCCGTTCTGGTGAAAAATAAAATAGTGGGAAGAGAACGCCTTTTATTTCTATGAGAAATCTCGTCCCACAACATCTTACTAACACATATTATGTTATCAGTCAGAAAATCCATGCTGAGTTTTCAACGGAATTTCACATTTACCGACCCCATTTCAAAAATGAAGAAAAACAAATTTTGTCTATCCGTGTGTGTGGGTGTGTCTCTGTCACGATAACTCCTGATAGCAGGAATATATTGACAATAAATTGTATATGTGTACCCAGAACCCCATGAAGTCGACACCTATTGTTTTTCAGCCAAAGGGCATTAGGTGGGAGGCTTAACACAAAAACCCCTACTACTGCCGATGTAATTTAAATAATTAATTATTATTATAAATAATTTATGGGGAGGAAACGGGGATACTGGGTCTTTTATGAAGGACTTGATATTGATAGTATAAAAGACTAGATAACAAGGAAGCCCAGCAATTCTAGAGAATATATTTATATATTATATATATATATATATATATATATATATATATATATATATATATATATATATATATATATATTAAGCAAATATGGTAACTATTTATATGAATAAGTGTCTATGTCACATGATGGGAGAAGTCAAACAGCGCTGACACTCGCTAGAAAAAAGTAAAATATTTAAATTTCACTAAGAAGGTCTCGAGGTCCTACTTAGACGGCGTGGAGGGTTGTCAGGATTGGATTAAGAGGATTTGACTTGTGCTAATGGGTTAGGATGGGATGAAAGTTCATTGTGGAAGGTTAAGAATCGGGATTGAATTAGTTCCTGGACGGTTGGGATGTTTAGGTCTTCATGGAATAATTTATTGGTGACAATGAAGGGATCATTTACAATTCGACGGAGAACTTTGAATGGATTGTTTGGCTGCATCCCATAGTATAACCATATTGAGACTACGAGACTCGTCTTGTAGATTGTCAGGTGTTTGTTTTTCAAAAAAAAGTATTTTCCAAGGGAAAATTGGTTTTAACATTTGGAATATGCTTGTTATAGACAAACTGATTTATGGGTGTTTTCGAGGGGATGAAGGGAGCTATGAAACGTAAGGTTTCCATCCGAGTGGAGTTGGCTATAACCTGGAGCCCAAGTCCGGAGATTTGCAAGTCGGATCAGTCTCCAGACTTAATAACGACAGCGATGTTGTCTCCGCACCTCACCAGTAAACACATTACCTTCATCAGCTTGTCGTTTACACCATTACAGACATACTCTCCATTATCTTCCAGCTTGCCAGTTCTCCAAGTGTTATGAGACTTGTTCAAATCCTTCACTTTCAAGCACCATTGACTTCTTCAAAGAACAGTTAACTGCTGGTAATATCACATCTTTGATCATTTTAAATTTTCATAACAAGGAAGGATGTATATCACAGGTTGCAAAATACTTAATTTGATTATTATATACTAACTGGCTTTCGAGGTGGCCCTCCTCATAAGGCTATCTACAATAACGAATCGGATACAATATGGTTTCCAAAGATGATGTAGTTTTTGAGGACTGGATACCGTAATTGAGAATTGGCAATTTTCGAAAATTTACAAGTCTTGGATAACTCGTATAGATTTGAAAACT
The DNA here is from genome assembly GCA_963662175.1 of Aradus depressus. Lineage (NCBI taxonomy): Eukaryota > Metazoa > Arthropoda > Insecta > Hemiptera > Aradidae > Aradus > Aradus depressus. The sequence goes on from OY759220.1 coordinate 35,318,656, forward strand.
ATCAGAATGAAACTTACTCTACTTTTCAACGTAATTTCCACTATCTTTCTAGTTCCCGTGGAAAAAATGCTTGACTTTGCTGACGGAGCCACTTGTGTACATCTTTTTAGATCGCTTCATTGCCTTCGTTGTCTCCGAACAGATGAAAATTGGACAGCGCGAGGTCTGGACTATAAGGTGTATGAGGCAACAACTCCAAACCCAAATTTTCGATCATCTCTCACGTTTTGTGGGCGGTATGAGGGAGGGCGTTATCGTGCAGCAGAATCATATCTTTTGAGAGAGCACTTTGGCGTTTTCTCCTAATTACAGGTTTTACTTTATGTTGAAGCATGTTAGAAAGTAGTCACTGTTCACAGTACGTTGTTCTAAATATACATAAAATGTTGCGCGATTTTGCAGTGCGTCGGTCGAGACTTCAACCAGTCGTCCGTAGCGATGAATACCGGTGACACTTGTTCTGCCCGATTTAAACTTTGCAATCCATTTATACACGTTTTCGCGGCTTAAACACTTCTTACCATACTGCTGAAACCAATCAACCGTTTGGGCTAAAATCGTTATTCAGAAAATAAAAGGCAATGTTTTCCCACTGTTTTATTTTCGAATAGAACCGGTTTTCAACAAAACTGCGTCCTCATCAGTGACACTTCAATGGATACGTATAAAATATAAATATCAATAAAAGTAACTAAAGCATCAGGGTACAGAGTTCGGTACAGGTTCGAAACCCGGCCGAGGTCCTTAGGTTTTTCATTTAAGGTAAAAAAACCTTGAGCCCGCTATTTTTAGGATGGGACATTAAGCGATAGATCCTGAGCGAATAAAACTTTAGGGTACGAGATAACTGAAAAAAGGTATAAATGTTAAATAAATATAAAATTAAAATAAATTAATAATAAATAATGAAATAAAATAAAATTACCACATTTCATGTAGAAATTATTGCTGGTCTTCTACCAAATTTTGATTTCTACAGCAGTTTCCGAAAAGGGCCCTAAAAAAATATCGAAAGTTCAAGACGACCATTTAAAAAATTTTCAATTAATAATTATTTCAATTAGATTTCTTCTAAATATACTAAAGAGATTCCATATTGTTTTTATTAATTTGCAAAAATGTTAAATCTAATTCAAAGGTATAAATTATCTTACTGGGTTAACAGGGAAAATGAATAGCATAGAATAAGAGAACGAATATTGAGTTTATTTACCTAAACCTACAATATAAAAAAAATCAAAATATCAATATGGAATAAAAAAATCAAATTATTTACAAAAAAAAAAAATTAAAATTAATAAACTAATTTCTACATCTACTTTAGTCTCTTTTCTTTTTAAATATTGTGGCCATTCTTTAATTCAATTTTATTTTGGGCATATAAACATATAAATAAATAAAAGTATCTTTGCGCATCTACTTCACAGTTATTTTCACTACATGGTTCACTTCACCTTAAGCCTTAAAGCAACTCTCTCTCTAGACTGTCCACCTTCACATCTCTCCTTAGACTCTTCTATACTATTTGAAACAGCCGATCGTCGTCTTTTGTACTCCATTCATTGGTTGTTCACATTTCGTTTTAAATTTTTTTTTTACATCACAGGTAGGCAAAATTTAGAACTCTCACAGTAAAGTCAGACTCGTGATAATAATGATGTCTTATACAGTCCAAATATTAATTTTAGGATAGGAATAAAATATTGAGACCTAGCTACAAATTTATGAACCCACAACCTAGTTGTACTATCTTCACACCAGAAGATTGAAGTAAGGAAATGTGAAAGTTATTAAAATGTATTGTATTTTCGTAATAGCCATCCAATAGAAAAGGGGGAAATGAAATTGCCAAGTTGGTACCCCTGTGGAGAAGGAACAGGCCAGTAGCTACAGGTAATTTTAAACTAATCCCAAGATTGGACTTAATCGGATTGAGTTCCAAGGGTCAGCCCACCAATAAGGTGGCTGGATTCGATTAGAAGCCCCGCCTCTTCCTTCTTATTGGCTATTAACTAATGCTCTTTCTTCCCGCCTACTTCGCGATAGTAGTAGACCCATTTGTTTACATTGTTTAACCAATGCTTAAAATAAAACAGTTTCCAGACGTGTCCATTTTGTAGCAACTATAAGAATAAAGTGATTGACTTCTTGATCAAACTTGTTTTATTTTACAACCAGTTAAAGCGCGTTTTCCTAGCTGCAGTTTTTTTTGCGCTGCGTAGTGCGCAATACGTCCAACGTAATGCGCAGTGGACCCAACACAAAGAAAGTAATGCGTTTGTTTTCCTATAGAGCACATTGCGTTGTACGTCAGCGTTTCACATTCTGCTTGACAGCTGGACTGGCTCTGGTCGGGTCTATTACGCAGTACGCAGCGCAACAAGGACCATTTCTATTTCAAAAGTTTAAGTTTAAGTGGTTGTTAATAAGTAATTTAAACAGACCTTCGTCCTCTCGATCCAAAAACATATTACTGAATGATTTCTTTCTGTTAGCATAATTCAGAAGAACGAAATTCTCTTCTTCATCATCCAAGATGTGTTTAGCTATCAGCAATCCAAGCAGTTTCCTTTTCTTTTCTCCAAGGCGATTCATTATTGAGATAAAATGATGAACGAACACGAAAATTGCTTGAACAGAGCTCTTTCCAGAAAGCACTGAATAGTTTATGCGCCCGCGTTTTCAGTTTGGATGAAAACACAAATCCGCAGCGTGTTTCATTTGCGCGTTCCTGCCGACTTACCCGGTTCTATGCAGCGCAAAAAAACTGCAGCTAGGAAATCGCCGCTTTAGGCATATTCTGCATCATCAGACTACAATATAAATTAGCAATGTATAACATATCTAACCTGTTAAAAATTAGCGTCTCAAGTCTAAAATGTTTAAAGATGTAATTGCTTAACAACTGAGTGGGCCGGCAGTCTTCCGGCTGCCTTGTGAAGTTGGTATTTTCATAAGTTTGCCATAGGAACATAAATAAAGTAATATCATGGTAAAACTGATTCTCACGATACATAAAAAATACATTGCTTTGTTTATGAATATTAGTGTCTTTAAAGAAATCATATTTTTTTTATTGAATTCCACTTTTAGTAGATATGAAAAAAACATTGGGTTTACCTTAAATTTCATAAAACACTGAATTCAGAAAACATTATATATTTTATTCAAACTATGAACATCCTCTATCGATATATTAAATAAAAAAAGCTATATAAAGGAGCTCTTATACCAACCATGTTTTTACAGATCTCTCTCCCTCCCACTTTGAATTCATTTCTTAATAGCACTAACATGTCAATCCAGTTGCTCAACTCTTGTCATCCCATTCCCATCCAGATAATCCCCCCCGAAGACTAAGGCGGCGCTGGCCAAGAGACCTGCTACTCTAATTTAGCAACAATATTGTGGGAGTGCCAGTGATGACCAGCTTCTCCCCTCATGTAATCCTCTTAACTTCAACTCTCCCTTTCCTTCTTGGCCTGCCTCCACTGCTGGACAGTGATTGGCGGGGCGAGAAGGCAGGAGGGATCACTCGAGCCCCCGCGGTCTCCCCTGCCTCCATTAAGTTGGAGGGATGGGGATGACAGAGAACCGGGGCGTTTCGAGGGGTGTCGGAGTTGAATGATTTTCATGTTCATTTTATTTTATCTTTATTATTATTGTTTTATGTTTATGTTTATTATTATTTAAATTGCAGAGACCATTATTATTTTATTATGTATAGGTTAGGTTTTATGACTCATACCCGGGCTTTAACTACGAGGTCATATCGCCTACTACCAGAGCGCTCTTTTGTAACTCTGGTGGACATGAGCCCGACTGTACTATGGGAGTCCTAAATTTTGCCTACCCAAAATTTTTATTCACCTAGGGTAGGGGTCTTTAACGAGTACCTGACATGGTACAGGCTCGGGACCATCGCTTAACGTCCCATCCGAAGGACGGCATGCTTAAGTTTATTTGACCTCCCAGATAAAATAAACTAAGGGCCTCCGGTTGGGTTTCGAACCCACGATCTTAAGCTCAGAAGACAAGCATGCACACCACTGAGCTACCGGCGCCCTCTTATGTATATATATATATATATATATTACCTATTATTTTGTACATAACTATATGCTTTCTTTGTATATATTTTTAATTTTTTTTTTTTTTTAATGCATTTAATGTTTAATGTCATTCATCAAATTTACTTATAGTTTATACTGATTCTAAATATTCAAAATAAAAATATGAAAAAAAAATAAATTAAAAAATTGCACTAAGGGGTATATATAAGCAATATTTTGGATCAGCGGTATTATTTATTATTATTAGACTGACTTCCTTAATCCAGTAATGCCAGTATAGAGTGAATTTCACAAATTTGAGTCAATTCTTTCTCTAACCAATTGTTCGATAAGAATAACCAATTTCGCTTAAATCACAAACACGAATTAACCAATTAAGTTTTCGGACTTCCTCCAAAACCAATTTACCGTTTAGGCTAAAAAATGTACATAGGGGCATCTGAAACCTCAATTTTTTGTCGATACATTGATTACATCGGAAGGTATTAGGGCATTACCCTGTTCCCACTCTGCTTTGGCCGGAAAAATTTGAAAATCAATCGGTATCGTTCTTATATAGTTCTTGATACACATTCTATCGGGAGTTATCGTGTTCACAGATACACAGAATTCTGTACAGAATTTTTTTCCATATATTTCTGGAATCAGGAGATCGGAAAAATGGAATTCCGTTGAAAACTCAGCATCGAATTTCTATCCGATTACATAACTTCAACGCTTCATATATCTGAAGAAGGAAAATGTGTTTTCGGCATGTATACCACAAACCGTGCGGATTTCGAAAAAATATATTGTATATAAACTATACCTTCAAGTTTTTACTACAATTTTATTTTGAAGAGATTTTTGATTAAGACATAAATATATGCGGTATCTTGTAAAATGTACTTTGGCCCCGAAATTACGTACACACATACACAGACTACCAGAGAGAAATGGTCAAAACATGTTCAAGGGACCTTGAAACGACAAAATCCTTTTTCGTTCTTGATCTGTCCGGGTAAAAATCCGAGTTTGAGGTTTCTACGGATTTTCACGTTTCAAGGTCCCCTGAATACGTTTTGAGCATGTTCGCGGTGAAGTCTGACTGTGCGTTTGTGTGTGTGTCAATGAATATGTGAATGGAATGTTGTGAGCGCTCACGCAAAAACCATTACAGCTATGAACTTGAAATTTGGCCGAAATAGGACGAAAATTAGACATACCCGTGAACCCGGATATTCTCTCTAAAAATGCTTTCTTATACTAAATGTATAAGGAAGTAAAAAAATTGTTAATTGATATTTAGGAACAACTTTCATACCCAAGGAAGTGAAAGGTTAGCAGAGTGAAATTGAAAAGGAGAAGTGAAAGGGATGGGATCTGGTGAAAGATCGTGGACAGCTAGGAGTCCGGATTGGATTAGTTTCAGAACAGTGGGGATAATTAGGTCTTTGTGGAAGACTTGAAGGGAGTAATAACGATTCGAAGGAAATGATCCCCACTCCCAAATCTTCCCAACTATATGAAGTATAGAGTAAGTTATGTAATTGGTAAAAAATTCGGTGCTTAGTTTTCAACGAGATTTAATATTTTCCGACCTCTGGATTCAACAAAAATTTATCCATTAACTTTTCGCCCCCCCCCCCCCCTCCAAAATCAGTCGACTGTTTGAGCTAATATTCAAGCGTTGACTTACATAGGGGCTCCTAAATCCTCATACTAAATTTTGTGTCGATAAATTCATTTATCAGGATGGATTACAGCAGTAATTAGGGTTTTCAACCATTTTCCCTTCAGCCAAATCGCTTAAATTTGACAGGTTATATCCTCATTGCATTTTGACTTTAAATATGAAATTTCATGTCGATACATTCATTACATAGGCAGTTATTGAGTTTTGTGTGTAACCCCCAAATAATAATGAAAATTAATAAGTGTCGTTCTTATGAAGTTCTGAATTCACATAAGAAATTTCGTATCGATACATTCATTCTTATCATCTGTTATTAGAGTTTTTCTATTATGCCTCACCCCTAATCCTTCCCTTTGGTCGATATGACTAAAAAACAATAGGGGTTGTCGTTAGAGGGTTCTGGATTTACATATAAAATTTCGTCTTAATATGTTCATTTCTATCATTACATTGGCAATAATTAGATTAGTTTTAGTTAAGCTCTCCCCTGTAATCAAAATTTTGCCCATTTGGCTGATAATCAATAGGTGTCGTCCTCGGGTTACATGAAATCTCCGAATCAAATTTTTGACAAATTACATAACTTCTTCAATACATCGTATAGCTGGGGAAAGAACATTAATTATTTACTCAAAATCTTTGATTGTCCACAATTTTTCCAACGCTTTCTTTCTTATTGATTTCAACTAATATGTATAACTAGTTATTCCTGTTTGAGTTTAATTCTTAACTGAATTAGCAATATTTCAGCAAACTGAAATATTAAAAAAAAAAAAATAAGTTTGGTTTATTTATTCATAAATATGAGAGTGAGAGACAATGGGACACGGAAAGTAGGGAAAAATAAGGAAAATTGAGGTAATTTTCCCTCCTGTTTCCAAGCTATTGATATTAAATGGAACATTGTCTTACAACAAAATGTTTTGTCTGACTAAATACTGGTATATATGAAGCAAAATATAAATAGACGCACGGCCCGCAAATACAAGTGGATACAGGAACGTGACTCTTGCAGACACGGGGGGAACCTGGTCTGTTTAGACAGGTCTTCCATGTTATGTCTTTCATATAAGATACAGGAGCAAACCTCATCCTACTAAGTCGAGATCAATAGTGTGCGGCTTATGGTGTCCACGAGTTGTCTCATAAACTTAGGTGGCGAATAGCATTCTACCGTTTGTATATTAAGGATGTGTTTCAATATGCGATATATCATTGATATCGATACTTTGCATCGAGTTATTTGTTTGTCGTTTTAAAAGTCGATTTTAAAAGACGTCGGTAGCTCAGAGGTAGCGTGCTTGCTTAATGAGTTCAAGTTCGAAACCCGGCTGAAAAAAGACTTGAGCATGCTGTCCTTCGGATGGGTCGTTAATAAATGGTCCTTAGCCTGTATACTCGTTATAAACCCCTACCCAAGGTGAATAAAAATATAGTCATCAAAATTTAGGACTCTCATAGTAGAGTCGGGCTCATGTCCACCAGAGAGACGAAAGAGCGCTCTGGTAGTAGGCGATATGACCTTGTACTTAAAGCCCGGGGATAAGTCATAATAACTAACTGTCGATATGTGTACATAATATAAATCCATTGAAAACTACTCATTCTTCGGAGGCAGTTTCTTACAATTTTTCTTCTAATTGCTTTATTTGTTACAGACTGAAAAAGTTGTCGCTGAATCACCGGCAATGTACTTCCCCATAACGAATTAATCAATTAACTTTTCGCTTCCCCTCCAAAATCATCATCTATCAATCATTAGGGTTTTTGAATTGATTCTCCTCTGAACCCTTCTTCCCTTCGGCCGATGTCGTTGAAACTTAACTGGTTATAACCACCATGGGTTTAGACTTCAAATATGAAATTTCATTCGATATGATCATTTCATCGGCAGTTATTGGGATTTTTGAATTGAGCCTTCCCCTAAAATCCCCTCTCCTTCTATATCGCTGAAAATAATTAATTTTCATCCTTATAAAGTTTTGAGTTCACATTTAAAATTTTCCTTCTCCCTTGTTCCCATTTGTTGATATGGCTGATAATCAATAGGTGTCGTCATTAGAGGGTTTTGAATTCACATATAAACTTTCGTATCGATACATTCATTCGATAGTGAGTAATCGTTTTCACAGACACACTCATAGACAGACAGACATTTTGACGTGAAAACGTCTATTCGCACGTTAAGCACAGTTATAGCCGGTCAAACTTTCTTGTGTTACAAAATACCGTCAGATTTCAATAGATAATAACTACGAGACTAATAATGTGATAACAACGGTTAAGGTCACAATGGATAGAGCATGTCTGTACGTGTTTGTTGTGCAGTGTTTGTTTTGCCTATGACGTTATCGGGCTAGTGTGGGCGCCGGCGGATGATTGTTGCGAATTAGCGTTGTGTAAAATTAGAAATTAGTATAGCGTGATAACACGTTTAGATAGGACGTTGATTCGGATGTCATTGTAAAGAGCTTGAGGAGCACTACTAGAAATCAAACTGAAACAATAAAAATATTCGCCAAAATATATGTAAAAATCGGTATTAAATTGAAAATTGCAAAAAAATTAAAGATGTCGTCGTCTCATTTGAATCGTAAATATGCGCGGAATTATAAAAAACGCAAATCAGAGGAAAGCTTGTATCAAAAGGAATTTGAAAAATCAAAAAAGTCTAGTGCCGAGCAAATGCAAGAGCTACGGCAGCATCGAAAAGAAAATGAAAAATGATTTTATCCCAAATCTACGGCGTGGACCTTGACTACGCCTTAATGTGTTTTTTTTTTTATTAATTTTTGGAATCTGGAGTTACATACCTAATTACATAAAAAACATCCAGGACACGAATTGACTAAATCTCTACAATATATAAATAAAACAAACTTATTTTTTGAAATATTGTCTATTCCACTAAAGATATTTATAAAAATACAACTACCGGTTTCGGCCTCACATCATCGTCAGGTCTGCCAGTTCATAACTAGACCTGACGATGGTGTGAGGCCGAAACCGGTAGTTGTATTTTTATAAATATCTTTAGTGGAATGGACAATATTTCAAAAAATAAGTTTGTTTTATTTATTTATTGCAAATTCAACAATATGTCCGCGTTCCTCAACTTAGAAGTCTACAATATATGTTAATTTTATTTTACAGAAACATAGTACGTATACCAGAAAATAAAGAATCTAGAACAAAATAACGCTAAATATAAAGAATACTTATAAGTGTTAGTATAGCTGGAGTGAGCCCATCGTTGAAAACGACCTATAAATGGATGTTCTTAGAAGACTACCTCATATACATAAATTAGTTTAATGTTTCATTAAATACAAATTACTTTACCTTTCGTTGGAGCTGGATTTTCTTTTTTCTCTCCGCTCCTCTATTTCCAACTCTAAAAAAAAAAAAAAATTAAGAAAATAAAGGTTCGAATCCTCATATTTTATGTTAGTAGTAGTAGTAATTGGCTTTTTGTTTGGAGCGCAACAGGCGGGGTCATAGCGCCAGTACAGCCTATTTTATAACATCTAAATTTTTAGATAAATAAATAAAAATATAATAATAATAAAAGAAATTTTTTTTATTTTTTTTTTTTTTAATAAACAAACAACAGTAAGAAGTCTGAGTGTAAATTCAATTAGGGAAACGAACTGTCACTGACGAAGTGTGAAGACACTCCGACGAATCGTTCGTTGACTATTATATGGCAGAGGCATGTCAGAGTGAACTTGAGAGACAATATGATCGACCGACCGCTCCGGGGTCCTGCTAAGTGACTCCAAGAGAACGGCACATCCCCGCTGAGATCTGGGAGCAGCCAACAATATTGTAACTATGAATTTGAAATTTGGGATGAAGGATGCATATGTGCTTACTTTGATTAAGCCGAAAATTGAGACCACTTTACTCCATAGTCTAAGTACATTTTACAATATACCTCTTATATTTATGACCTAATCAAATATATTTTAAATTAAATGTTATAGAGAACACTAAACTACATTATTAAATAATATAATAAAAAATATAAATAATAAAATAAATAATATAAATTTTATATTCTCTACAATTTTTCACTGGTCCTCCGGTTTTTGAGATACGAGTACATGGCGAAAACCGTCCCGAAATGTCGTTTTGGAACACACATTTTTTAGAATTACGGGTGAGGATTTTTGTAGTCTATTTAAAATTTTCTAAGTGACTTTTTTTTTTTTTATCTCTATTGATTCATTTCAAACCAATCAAAAAAACAAACATAAAAAGAACGGGAATGAAAAATTTATACAGTGATGGTAAGAGTGATAACCTCTCAAATTTTATTCTATGATAATTTGTCAAACCGAAAGGCAAATAAAAGCCTTTTATAGTCTGAATTTTCCTGGAAATATTAAGAGGATAAAGGGAAGAAAATGAATTTCTAAAAGCCTTGGAACTCGGGGCTTAATTCTCTTTCAACTTTTATTTTCTAATAAATGAATCTGTTAATATTATTGTTGTAAATCTATCAACCTAAATTATGTTTACAGGTTGTAAATAAAAAAGGTGTCGGTGAATTATTAGCAATGTACTTCCCCAGAATGAATTAAACAATTGATTTTTTCCTCTCCCTCCAAAACCAGTCGACCGTTTGCACTAATATTCAACAGTTGACTTGCAATAAGGGCTCCTAAATCCTCATACTAAATTTTGTGTACATAAATTCATTACATCGGCAGCCTTAAGTTGTTGGAAATGATATTGAGAGGGGGAAATTGATATGTAAAAACATGGTTGGTGTAAGAAAAACCTGTTGTAGCTACATCACTTTTAAATTATGTTTTCTTATTTTAATTTATTTTCTCCCTGCTACCAGAACGACAATGTTGTTAGAGTACTGTAACTGTTGAACTGGAAATAAATATGTGGAACTCTAGCAATTTGTATCAACACTTGTCTGGCTTCTGATTAAACTAGAGAAGATTGTTTTTCATATAATGTATTTTTGTTGTTAATTTTAATCATGACAATTATTCATCGCAATAATATTTATACAAAATAAAATATAGGTTAAGTTAGGTTTTATGACTCATGCCCGGGCTTTAACTACGTGCCTACTACCAGAGCGCTCTTTTGTCACTCTGGTGGACATGAGCCCGACTCTACTGTGGGAGTCCTAAATTTTGCCTACCCTAAATTTTTATTCACCTTGGGCAGGGGTCTTTAACGAGTACCTGACATCGTACAGGCTCGGGACCATCGCTTAACGTCCCACCCGAAGGACGGCGTGCTTAAGTATATTTTACCTCCCAGATAAAATAAATTAAGGGCCTCGGTCGGGTTTCGAACCCACGAAGACAAGCACGCATACCACTGAGCTAATTTATATTTTTGATTTTAAAATTTATATCAAAATGTTTGTTGATTTTTTTAGAAAAATGAGTAAAATGATATTGGTTTTTTCATCATCATCAATATAATATGGATGAGTTGGGATTTGGAATAGAAAATCTAATCGATTTTAGACAGTAGACTGATCACTGATCAGTGATCATCATAGAGGCAGTCGCTATTCCCCAGTTTAATTTCTCCTCAGGTCCTTTCTTTCTATCCACCTACTGTATAGACATTAGCCTATTGGGATAATATTCAGATGATTATATCGCTAACTACCGATATATCGATATACCAATTATACGATATTTTAATGCATTTTAAAATCCCTAGCCATAGGGAGTGTCAACTCCACCCTGGGCCTGTCGCATAGCAGACATTCGGATGATCACACGAAATTTGTATTATCTGATACAATTTCTGAACTTTATGTTGCGGAGTGAAATTCTTTGCTCTGGCCCGGTGCGATATATTCAGGGGAGTATTTAATTTTCACCAGGATATATGTGTATATAAAATGCAATGATTGCGTCCCGATTTTTAGGGTCAATCCCGAAACTGGGTGATCAAGAGTTGGTCAGTCTGACTTGAGTACCAGACAGGAAACCAAGTTGAGTTAATTAAACAAACTTTTAATTGGATTCGGATCTGAGTGGATTTATGCCATCCATGCCCAATGATTATTTTATTTGAGGACCAACTCTGTTTCGAGTAGGTTCCTCGCTAACAAAAAAAAAAAAAAAAAAACAATCAACCGATATCCTTAAAAATCAATACGAGTGGTAGTTTCAAGTGGCATGAACGTTTTAAGGGTGGTCGACAGTCGATTGAAGACGATGAGCGTCCTGGACGTCCTTCCACGTCAACTGACGACCCACACGTCGACAAAGTCAACACCCTGGTGCGGGCAAATCGACGTCTGACCGTCAGGGAGCTTGCTGAAGAGTGTGGGATATCAGTTGAATCTTGTCACGAGATTTTGACGGAAAAATTGAAGAAGCATCGCGTTGCTGCGAAATCTGTGCCACGCCTGATGACGGACGACCAAAAAGCCAATCGCGTCCAGGTTTGTCAGGAACTGCTTGATCGCTCTCAAAAAAGCTCGCCAAGTTCGATCCAATGTCAAGGTGATGCTGACAGTTTTATTTGATGCTAATTGTGTTGTTCACCATGAGTACCTCCCCCAAGGCTCCACAGTGAACCAGACTTACTACATTGAAGTTCTGAAACGGCTGAAGGACGCCATCCGTCGCAGAAGGCCAGAAATGTGGAGGAGTGGCGACTAGTTTTTTCATTACGACAACGCTCCAGCCCATTCAGCCCTCAGAACTCGTGAGTTTTTCGCCAAACACTTGATCACTGTTCTTGTATATAAAATATGTAATTATTTTATGTAAATTAAGAAAAATTAGTGTTTTGTCAAATATTTCATGATGTAGCTAACGGTTAAGCCGGGGGATTCCCTAATTGAAATGGCACCTTTCACCAGAGATGTATTGGAGGGGTCGTACTCTGCAAACTAACTTAGTTCATAACTAGACCTGACGATGGTGTGAAGCCGAAACCGGTTGTTGTATTTTTATAAATATCTTTAGTGGAATAGACAACATTTTAGAAAATAAGCTTGTTTTATTTATTTAAAACTATAAAAGTTGGAAAGATCACGAGGAAAAACTTATTGATTATAAACTAGAGGCTTTAGCGGACCCTGATGGACACGCTTTAACAATCACTTTTCCGTAATTTCAGCAGCTAATTATAGATTAATGAGGAGAAGGTAATTGTTTCAAGACTTGGCCTCTCCCTGAGAAGTAGCTATTAACGGCCTGCCAGTCAAAAGGGTCGACCTGTCTTGTACTAGCTGTAGAAGCGAAGAGTCAACTTGCGTCAACACCTGACGACACACACAACATGACACGTTGAACATACTTAACTCTGACGACAACATAACTCTCTGATTCAATTTGTTGAAGTTAGCCAACATCAAGTCGTCTCCACTTATCTCATACTCGTACATCTCACCACCTAATTCCCTTCTGACACTTGACGTAATTTATAAAGATTAAACGTGTAGCTACTTCCCCAGAATGAATTATTCAATTAAGTTTACACTCTCCCTCCAAAACCAATCGATCCATTCGGATAAAAATGAGATTAAAGGCCCACCAAAGAGATCAAAGGTTTAGAGAGAGCGCAGAAACGTATGTGTGAATCAGCGTGTAGTCCCAAATTTAGAGAAGGAAGAAACCTCAAAAAAGCAAAAACAGAGAGAAGATTTCACCAAATAAGGAGATCGATGGTTTATAGAGAGCGCGGAAACTGATGGGTGAGTCGGGTGTAGCCTCAAATCCAGAGAACGAAGAAACCACAAAAAAAGCAAAAAGAGAGGGTAGGTGTCCACAAATTAAAAAACACTAAGTTTTAGAGAGAGAGAGCGAAAGTTTATATGTGAGTCGGGTTATAACCTTAACTTAGAGATCAAAGGACACTGAAAAGAACAGCAACAGAGAGAAGATTTCACGAAATAAGGAGATTGAAGGTTTAGAGAGAGCGCGGAAACTACGTGTGGGTGTAACCTCAAATCCAGAGATTGGGAGACCCTCAAAAGAGCAAAAACACAAGTTAAAGTTCCAATAAATTCAAAGATCGGGAGACCCTCAAAAGAGCAAAAACAGAAGTTAAAGTTCCAACAAATACAGAGATCGAAGGTTTAGAGGGAGCGCGAAAACTATGTGTGGGTGTAGCCTCAAATTCAGAGATCGGAAGACCCTCAAAAGAGCAAAAACAGAAGTTAATGTTCCAACAAATACAGAGATCGAAGGTATAGAGAGAGCGCGGAAACTATGTATGTGTGGGTGTAGTCTCAAATCCAGAGATCGGGAGACCCTCAAAAGAGCAACAACAGAGAGAAGATTTCACCAAATAATGAGATCGAAGTTTTAGAGAGATCGTGGAAACTACGTATGTGTGGGTGTAGCCTCAAATCCAGAGATCGGGAGACCCTCAAAAGAGCAACAACAGAGAAGATTTCACCAAATAATGAGATCGAAGGTTTAGAGAGAGCGCGGAAACTACGTATGCGTGGGTGTAGCCTCAAATCCAGGGATCGGGAGACCCTCAAAAGAGCAACAACAGAGAGAAAATTTCACCAAATAATGAGATCGAAAGTTTAGAGAGAGCGTGGAAACTATGTGTGGGTGTAGGCTCAAATCCAGAGATCGGGAGACCCTCAAAAAAGCAAAAACAGAAGTTAAGGTTCCAACAAGTACAGAGATCGAAGGTTTAGAGATATACCTGTGATATTGTAAAAAAAAATTGTTGGTGAATCACCACCAATGTACTTCCCCAACACAAATTGATCAACTACTTTTTTGCTCTCCCTCCAAAACCAATCGACCGTTTGGGCTAAAAGTTTATAGTTGACTTACATAGGGGTTTCTGAATTATCATACTAAATTTTGTATCGATACATTCATTACATCGGCAGTTATTGTTGTTTTTGAGTTGAACCCCCTCTGATCCCTTCCTTCCTTTCGGTCGATTTAGCTGAAAATCATTAGGGGTCGCCCTCGAGGGGTTCTGGATACACATATAAAATTTTGTGTCGATACATTTATTCTATCGAGAGTTATCTTGTTCACAGATACATAAAATTCCTTTGAAAACTCAGCATCAAATTTCTGATTACATAACTTCCCGTATACTTCGAATAGCTGGGAAGTAATAACTAGTGATCACGAACAGTGATTCATTAGGGAAGACTACAATTTTCTCGTGGGAACTTATGCGCTGTTGGTCTGTCAATTTATACTAGAACCTCATGTATTATAATTAAAGGATAAATCAGATGAGTATAGAGCCTCGTGTAGTAATAGGGGAGGGGAGGTCATTAGTGACTAGTGTTACTTCACTTTGATAGCGGTGGTACTAGGGAGTAATAACACGTGTTACACGCAGTAACAGTGATGTCAAGGGTAAGCGCTGTTATCAAGTGTCACATTTAATGTATAAACATATAATTTATTTTCTTGCAGACTGCACATAGACTGTAGAGTAAGATGGCCTACCTGTAGGCATCCCGTCGCTAACAGCTAACGCGACATTAAATAACAGTTACTGATGCGACATTATGGGCAAGTCTTAATGTGTCCCAATACATATTTTATGTGTTCTGGGACTAATAATAATAATAATAATAATAAACGTCTTTATTACTTTTTCTTTTTACAGAAGTACAATAATAATAATAATAATAATTTTGACAGACAATACGCATGGTCGAATTGACCGTCTGAGGGGTTATCTCTTCTATTTCTACTCGATAATACACATAATATGTTTTATATATTATATAAAAGTGAAAAAATAAAAATAAAATAATTCAATACAAATGCAGTAATTTACAAAATTGACTTAAATGATCCTTTAAAAAAACTAACAAAAAATTGAAATAAAAAACATCTTCCTGTTTATATATTATTAATAATTAAATTCTGAAACTAGCTCAAATCTATATAATTCCAGGCGGTTTTGCAATAGTTAATTACACTTTTGTAATTTCGTCCATTTACGTATTCAATAAACTGAACGTAGCTTAAATCTGCTTTCCTAAAATAAATAAAACGAAATTCTTTAAATATGGGGCATACGGCAATAAAGTGAAACACATCTTCATCTTGCTTGTTATTACACATGGAGTAAAGTTTGATTTCCATAGTGTAAGAATACTTATTTAAATAAATAAGTTCACCTCGTACCTGCTTATCGAATTCGCATCCATCTCTGAGAAAATAACTTTATTATATTGTAGGACGAGAGTCTCAATTCGCGTGTTCCCCATCCAAATGGAGAACTTGGCACAATGTCGCGCAACATTTCATAGTGTGTACGCGTCCCGAGACAGTTCTGATCTGTGGATCATGTTTATGGGATGTTACTTCCCTTCATTATAAAAATAGCAACAAAGGCAATCGAATTCCTTTCAAAAAAATAAGGGATGTCTAATTCTGAAATGGAAAAAAAATTGCACAATTTAAAGTAGCAGTTTAGGCGGGAACAAAAAACTGTCTGCTTCAAAGAAACGTGGTTCATCACTAAAAAAGTGCGATTGGTTTGGGTACCAAGCCTTATTGTTTTTGAGACAAGGATTGGAGTCAAGAGGAAGTAGAGTCATGAAGGAAAAAACAGAGCCAATGGAGCAAGTAAATTTTATTCAATTGTTTTAACAATTTTACCTTTGTTTTTCCACGAATATTAATTATTCGATTAGATTAAAATCAATGAAAATGCCTCCCGAAAATACATTTCTCCACCAATAACGTTTAGATTTTTTTTTTTTTTTTAACCCTTTCAATAACATTAAATTATTGAGACAAACAGTAAACGCAGAGAGGCCAATTTCAGCGGGCATCGCGTTAACGTCTGTTGCGAGACTGGCTCCGTAGCTGTGGATGCGCGACAATGTCTAAATACAGTCTAGGGACATTGTATCGCGACTGTCTCCATACAATGTTCCACGACTTTGTCGTTAGATGTGTATTAAGTCTTAAATAACAGTTACTGATGCGACATTAAATAAGAGTTATTGATGCGACATTAAATAACAATAATTGTTATTTAATAATTATTATTGATGCGACATTGAATAACAGCTACTGATGCGACATTAAATAACAGTTACTGATGCGACATTAAAAAAAAAAATTAAGGCGTAGTCAAGGTCCACGCCGTAGATTTTCCGTGAAAACGTCGGGATAAAATCATTTTTCATTTTCTTTTCGATGCTGCCGTAGCTCTTGCATTTGCTCGGCACTAGACTTTTTAGGCTTTTTAAATTCTTTTTGATGCCAGCTTTCCTCTGAGTTGCGTTTTCTATAATTCCGTGCATATTTACGATTCATATGAGACGATATCATTAATTTTTTTCCAATTTTCAATTTAATATAGATTTTTACATATATTTCGGCGAATATTTTTATTGTTTCACTTTGAGTCCTAGTAGTGCTCCTCAAGCTCTTTACAATGACTCCCAAATCAACGTCCTATCTAAACGCGTTATCACGCTACACTAATTTCTAATTTTACACAACGGTAATTCGCAACAATCATCCGCCGTCGCCCACACTAGCCCGATAACGTCACAGGCAAAACAAACACTGCACAACAAACCCGTACAGACATGCTCTATCCATTGTGACCTCAATCGTTGTTATCGCATTATTATCGATTGAAATCTGACGGTATTTTGTAACAGAAGAAAGTTTGACCGGCTATCACTGTGCTCAATGAGCGAATAGATGTTTTCACGTCAATAACAGTTACTGATGCGACATTATATCTCAAGAAAGCTGTAGAAGAAGACGTTGTAGTTAGGTGCGTCGTTTCCCAGGTAAAGGAGGATTAAAGGATTTTATTTTGATCTCCCAGGAATACGATGTTTAGGGGAAGTTATCTAATCGATCACAAATTCCATGTTGATTTTTCACCAAATTTTTTTTTTTTTTTGCGACACTCTGATTACAGAAATGAAAAATCGTCGGTGAATCACCATCAACGTACTTCCACAGAGCGAATTAATCAATTAAGTTGTCGCTCTGCCTCTAAAACAAAACTACAAACAATAGTTGACTTATATACGGGCTTCTGAATTCTCACTAAATTATGTGTCGATACATTCATTACATCTGCAGTTATTATTGTTTTTGAGTTAAGCCCCTCCTCTTCCGTTCGGCCGATTTGGCTGATAATCATTAGGTGTCGTCCTTAAATAGTTCTAGACTTAGTTATCTTAGTTAAAGATTGCGTGTGGATTCGATTTGGAGCTATCACGTTATCGACATACACATAGACCAAAAACATTTTTTTTTTTAATTTTTGAAATATAAATTTGGAAAACATGAAATTTTGGTGAAAACTTAACATCGAATTTCAAACTGATTGCAACCCTACTACTTCTGGGAAAGTAAAGAAAAAAAAGGTCTGTCTTTATGTGTGAATACGATAACTCCTGATACAATGAATATATTGACACGAAATTGAGGAGACGAGAACTATTATTTTTCTGGAAAATCGCCCAAAAGCCAAAAGAAAAGGGAAATTAAAGGGGGCTCAACTTAAAAATTGTAATAACTGTCAATATAATAAATCTACCGACATGGAATTTTGGAGAAGAGCAAAAATTTAATTAATTAGTGCTGGGGAAGTGCTTAGCCGTTGATTCAACAAAATTTCATTTTTCGTTCTTGAGCTTTACTTGTCACCTTTGCCAAAAAAAAAAAATTCTTCTTCATATAAGAACTACTTTTAATAGAAAATAGTTCAGAAAAAATGTCTGTTGGAGGCGGGTCTTCTCTTTGGTTTGCTAACATTATCTGATTACTTCATTAAGTGTATTCCTCGTGGTTTATATAGACCACCCCTCTAATAATGTCTGTTTACGGTGGAAACCCTCTAATAAAACCTCTCTCCAAGCTCTTCTTCTTCCATAACTTATAATGTCAACATAATTTTCTTCTTTAAATTCATCTGAGTCAGTCATAGTCTGACGACGAATAATATATCTCGTATAAGAAAAATATTAGACAAACTATAAAGTCGTCAGTGAATCACCAGCGATGTACTTCCCCAGATTTTTTTCCAATCGACAGTTTGTGATAAACAACAATAGTTGACTTACATACGGACTTCTGAATTTTCTTAAAACATTTATTAAAACGAAACATTTATTATATCCGCAGTTATTAAAGTTTTTGTGATAAGGATCCTCCTAATCCTCCACTTCTCTTTGCCCGATTGGGTTCAAAACCAACATGTATTGTTTTTATAAGGATTTAAATTTAAATATGAAGTTTCATGTCAATGCATTCATTACATTGGCAGTTATTAGAGTTTTTGTGATAAGGCTCCCCCTAATCCTCCACTTTTCTTTGGCCGATTGGGTTCAAAACCAACATGTATTGTTTTTATAAGGATTTAAATTAAAATATGAAGTTTCATGTCAATGCATTCATTACATTGGCAGTTATTAGAGTTTTTGTGATAAGGCTCCCCCTAATCCTCCACTTTTCTTTGGCCGATTGGGTTCAAAACCAACATGTATGTAATTACTTCATTACGTATATTCCTTCTTGTTTACATAATAATGAGTCCCTCTAAAAAAAACCTCCCAACTGCCCGTCTTCCGTATCTTATAATGTAGATGTTGATTAGCGACTGTAGATTCTAATTGTAGGAATATTGAGGGTCAGTCAAAGATGGAAGAAAACACTATTCAAACGCCAACGTTTCGATATATTTTATATCATCATCAGGGCCTACAAACATGGGGGAGGAAATCAAGATTAGAATCACAAATAAACAAATGTGTGTTGATAAACATTACTGAACGTTAAAATAGACATTGTAACATGTTATAATATATATTTTAACGTTCAGTAATGTTTATCAACACACTTTTGTTAATTTGTGTTTCTAATCTTGATTTCCCCCCCAAGTTTGTAGGCCCTGATGATGATATAAAATATATCGAAACGTTGGCTTTTGAATAGTGTTTTCTTCCATCTTTGACTGACCCTCCATATTCCTACAATAACTTATAATGTCAGCATAATTTTCATCTTTAAATGTATCACTTCAGTCCGACGACGGTGATATATTTACAGAAAGGAGTCATCGATGAGTCAGCGGTAATTTAGAATTAACAATAACATATTTGCTCTCCCTCCGAAACCATTTGGGTTGAAAATTAATAGATTACTTAAATAGAATAATGAATGTTCCGACACAAAATGTATTATGAGGATTCAGAAGTTCCTAAGGGTGTCAACTACTGACTTTCAGTATTTTAGAAAAGGATTTCCCACAGTTCTACTCTGGTAAAATCCCGATGCAAATCCATTAAATACATAGAGGTTGGAAAAGTAGTATAGTAGCCTTTTGTGGCAGTCTATTTGCCTACGAAGCAGTGGATAGACTAGCCAGTACTGCCTCTCGACCATATTTCCCTCTGCCCACTACCACCTACCCTATCCGCCCAGCTCAGCTCAGCTAAGCCCTTCTCTCTTCTCTTCCTCTAACTGTGGCTTTAAACTTTTCCCATTTCAGGTCTCCTCCCTCTGGTCCTCCAACTTAAACACTTTAAGTGCTCTATAACAAAATTGCCTCAATTCCCTCTCTTCTTCTATACTTAGTATACCATCCTCCATCACCCACTGTAAACTTCGTCTCTGTTGCTCCTCACTACTCGTTTTATTTATTTACACTTAGATAATTTGTCAATAAAATAATAAAACCGGTGTGCGTCGCGGACGCGTGGCAGGAGCGAAGCACCTCCATGATATTTTTGGTTGAAAATAATTTTTGGCTGAGAGTAATTTAAAATTGAAATTGTAAAATTGTCCATGTGAATTTATTAGGGAAAAGTATTCGAATTGACGAATGCATGCTCTTAAGGAGTATCGTGGCCTTTTTATTTTCTATTATTTTTTAGCGACATCTGTTGGGTTTTCGCTAAACCAATTACATTAGTTTAGCCACCTGCCCACTAGAGAGTGCTCATCTCTCTAAATAGACAATTCTATAATAAATAGTACGTATATTATTTTCTTCAAAAACTATAAATGAAATATTTATGGTGACTAAAGTAAAAAACATAAATTTTAGACTCAATCTTTTCTACGAATCTGGCAAAAACGGCGTTAACGATACTCAGTTGTGTCAAAAAGAAACGACCTTGGAAGATCTTGGAGTTAAAATCTCCGTTACCTGTTAGTATCTGGGACATCCAATGGTCAGGACCCACGTAGAGTCCAGTACCTGGATTTCCGGTTATGTATAGGTTGTTAGGCCATCCAATGACGTCAATATTACCAGAAAGCCCAATTCTTCTGACAAATTGTAAAGTTTATGAGCAATAAAATTGTATTTATTCATATTTAGTATATATAAATTTTCTTAACTAAAAATGTCCCTAACTAAATATTTCATATCTTCAAAATCAAGCGGGTCATAATTAAATGAACTTTTTTTAAAAAAAAAAAACGCTTGGTTAAAGTAAAGAGAAAGAGAGGGTGTTGGATTACAGCTTTTAAACTGAATAAAATAAAAATAAATACCGTAAAATAAAAAAAAAATATAAAGAGAAAAAGGATTTAAGTTATTGTCAAAGGTTAGGGAGGAACCCTTAAAATGTACTAAGGGTGGAGAGGGTGAATAAAGCGGTGTCACATATCCCCTTGTTAGTCCAAGTTCCCCGAAGGTAACTCCCTCTACAAGATTTACATAGGGTGGTAAATTTCACATGAATAAGTTGGTGTGCTCTTTTAAGGCCCTCAGAATGTGTATTGACCATTTTCGCGATGCCTACATGTGTGTGCGTGATCGGAACGTTGTGAGAGCTCTAACTTAGATTTGATTAGATTTTAGCCGAAATTGTAAAAAAATTGAGGTCACTTTATTTCGGTGCCTAAGTACATTTTACAAGATATCGTTTATACTTATAATTTAATGAAAAATCTTTTCAAATAAATATTGTAAAAAAAAAAAGCGTGTTTCATATCCAAAAAATAACATTGGATAAAAAACCTTCATTTTTTTTTTTGGGCAGAGTTCCTCCACACCAGTCGAATGTTTTTTTTTATTCATTTATAATTTTTTATTTATTTAAACTTTTTTATATATTCATTTATAATTGATTAATTTATATATATGTATATTATGTATAAATTATTTTTCATATATTGTTATAGTTACATTGATTTCTTTCTTTTCTATATCTCGCACATCGTTGGGATAAAGACACTTCCGAAGAGTTTTTTTGAAAAATAGTTATCTTTATTTTTATTAAATTGAAAAATGTGTCTACTTATTATAAACGTATTTTGTATTAATTTTTTTGTATACACATATATTTTTAAGTATTTATTTGTTCAGTTTTTATTAATTTCATTTTACTTTTTTTTAATAGTTTTATTATTACTACTAATCATCATAGGTGTAGACTCAAATAGTTATAAATCTAATTTATAAGCTATCTTAATGTATACATTTTTTTTTACATATCCTATTACCATGTACTGTTTTAGCGGAAATAAAATGTATTGAATTGTATTGTAGAGAAAACTAAAAGGCTTTCTAAGTAATACTTTTCTTCGAAGGTTGCTCTCTTTGCGAGATACGATTACTTCGGCAGTTGTTAGAGGTTTTGTATTAAGGCACTCTTAATCCTTCTCTTTTCTTCTTTGTCTGAAAATCAATAATGAAAATCAATTAACAGGTGTCGTCCTTTTGGGAGACAGGATACACATATACAATTTTATTCATTTTATCGGGAGTTCATCGAATTTCTCATTGATTACAATTCACCAATATTTCGTACAGCTGAAGACGTAAAAACCTACGATTCGAACAAATACTACCCTCTAGAGGTCTCCAGCAGTGGGATACGCAAAGTGATACTTGGGGGTATGCCAAAGAAGTAGACTCACGATCACTTGCGAGTGTATGATCGTGTATCACGTGAGTGCAAGGTTCTCTCATTGGTCGCTGTGTCTAGTTTCACGTTCTGGCCGCTCAGTCGTATATCATACCGGTAGGTCGTGTATCATCATCGAGAGAATTTTATGTAACTGTACTGAACTTATATAGATAGAGGTGTGTGTTATAATAACTATGATTAGTTGACTCTTAAATGCTATTGACTTTTAACCGCTCATAAAATGGATAAATGGTTTAAAAAAATTACCCGCAAAGAAACCGTGAGTTAAAGGTTGTTCTGATAGTGCTTCCTATATTATAGGGGGTACATCTTATAATTATTTTCATCTTAGGGATACCCGATCAAAAAAGTTTAGAGATCGCTCTAGAGCAGGAGTAGTGAACCTGGTCCCTATCGCACTTGTAGGCGATTCAAGCTTTCATGGTGAGCGGTTTTGTCCGATGCTGAAGCTACTTTCCATTATTTCAACTCTCTGCTTCCAATGTATCGTAATATTAAATTCTTCTACCGGCCGCCATCTTCATTTAGTTTCGCAGCTTCAGACTCAAGGATCTCATTAATAATAATTTAAAGGTAATTATCAATAGAATTTATAGTTTTTATATTCAATTTTCTTCTTCTTCAATTTAAGCAGCTTCCGCACTAGTAGGCGCTGTATCGATAGAGATGCAGAAATTCAGCACCAAATTAAATTTTCTTTTTATTATAAAAATATGGAATGTATAAACAAAAAGATAAATTTAACTTTTACTAAACCTCCACTCAAAAATTACGAGTATTTTACAGTTGCTCTAAATTAAGTTACTGCGGAATCGGTGGGCGGTAAGATAATTTTTCAGCCAACAATGATAAAAAAATAGGGCAGAAGGTATAAAAAGGTTGACTACCCCTGGTCAAGAGTGTCGATATATTATCTTGCTTACCAACACACCCATAGTCAGACAGCACAATTTTATTTTATTTTATTTTTAGAATCAGGGGATCTGAAAACAAGAAATTCCGGTGAAAACACAACATCGAATTTTTGACCGATTACATAACTTCCCCTATATAGCTGGAGAAGTAGAAAACATTAATATTTTTGGCTGCTAGTTCGTAAGATCATCAACATCTCGGATCGTCGGGGAGTAGTTTTCAGATGTTAAACTGGTGACTAATCTGAATATCAGAGTCAAAAATAAGTTTGTTAGATTGTATCATTCCTTGATGAAATTCTCTGAAAAATGAAAACATGTAAACAACAAAATGTCAAGTTAAAGTCAATTTTATTATGTTTTTATAGGAAGAAATAAATGGATGCAGTAATCAAAAAACAGAAGTAAATAATGACTGAACGTAGTACGCTATCTAAATAATCAACATTTTCATACCCCAATGTACAATAAAATGTTATATAACGTATATAAAAGATGTTACCTGCTTCCATCAGAAGATTGCCTCGTCTGGCTGGAAAAATATCCAGTTAAAAGTTATTGCCAGCGTCTTGTAAATTTTATTGTGTCAAAATATTTCGTTTTTATCAGATATTCTGAGACTCAAATTAAATTTACTATTTTAAAAATAAATAAAAAAAAAACTCGGTGAATCACTGGCGATGTACTTCCCCAGAATAACCCGATCAGTTGATGAGTAAGATATATATAACTAAGATTGTACCAAGACATTATTATAAATTAATTCCATTTTATATTTTTATGTGAAGAATCAAGATGTTCTGGTCCAAATAAAGTGTGTTGTTGTTTATTTGTTTATTATTTGTCACTAGTTTATTATATTGTTCTACTGATTGCCTGTTTTTAGCATTTAGTATTTACTTCTAGAGTCCTCTTTTATTTTACTTTATATTTATTCTTCTCAACTGGCTGATACTTGTATACTCTTGTTTATTCTTTATGTTATTATTCTTAGGGGACGTATGTCCCAGAATAAAGATTATTTTTCATTTCATTTTATGGTTTAACGGAAATAAATATTAAATAGTATTATTATTACTGTGAACCTTCTCATGACTTATATTTCTGAAGAGCAATTCTTCTGGTATTAGTTGCTGAAACCATTGATGCCCTCTTCGAGTTAGCAGCTCTAATGCCTTCATTTAAAGAGTTAATACAGAATGGATATGTTTAATTGATTTATTTGAAATGGTAATTGGGGATGTAATGAGAAGAGAGTGGAGGACATGAGCGTCAGGTGGGACAGACTGATTGGTAGGACGGGATTAGAGTCGGACAGTCCCATCTCTCACTTCGGATTAAATATAAACTACTCACTCTAATATACAAGAAAAAAAACTAAGTCAATTAAAGACATGGCTTCAGTTTCCAATTTAATGAACCCAATGTAAACCCTATCGGACATTGTTATGATGACGATGTCCACCAGGTTAGCAGTCAGAACCTTAACCATCCTGATGAACACCCATCTTTACAGGTCCTCATTGTGAGCTTTGAACCCGGGGTCTGATGTTTTCCAGCATCCCTGAATCCCGGACACCGATCCGAGTTACCTACATTCACTATGGAACCAACCTCAGTGCTGCCTGGATAGCTGCCACCCCCGTTGTAACATTTTTGACCAGAATACACTACAAATGTAAAGTGTGTTATACCAATGTGTTGAGAGAACAAGCTTTAGCGTGTTTCGTAATACTAGTGTCGTATAACTTATGTTACTTACACAGGATTGAAAAATAAGAATACATTTTTCTATATTTATAAATTAAGTAAATTTTAATAATTATTTTGTCAATACAGAATTATTAGTTATACAATTCCAAATATATAATAAATTTTGACAAAATTAAACTAAAGGAATACAACCAAATATTATACTTATTTTTTCTAAGATAGGTTTTCACAAAAATATGAAGAAAAGCATATATTGAAATAAAAATTTTAGAATTGTGAATATAAAAAAAACAGCAAAATTGTAAGCGATATGAACCGCACATTAAATCGCCTAAAACATATTTCATTTAATTAATTTATTGAAGTTACCTTTCCAATATAATAATTATTATATTATAAAAAAATTAAATTACCACATTTTCTGTAAAAATTATAGCTGGTCTTCTACTAAATTTTGATTTCTACAGTAATTTCCGAAAAGGGCCCTAAAAAAAATATCGAAAGTTCAAGACGTGCAATTTTGAAGAAAGTGCACATATTTTAAAAAATTTCAATAAAAAAATTATTGAATAGCATAGAATAAGAGAACAAATATTGGGTTTATATACCTAAACCTACATTATAAATTAAATAACTAAGAGATTGGTGATAAAAAAAATGAAATTATTTTACAAAAAGCAATCTAACAGACTAATTACTTAAAACTATATCAGTATTTTTTCTGTTTTCTTGCGGCCACTATTTATAATTATTTTATATTTTGGGCATATATATGTATATATAAATAAAAAGTACCTTTTCTCTTCTATTTCACTCCTTCATGGATGGACAACACCTTAAGCCTAAAAACACTTCTCTTATTCGACTGTCCACTTCCACAACACAACTTAGACTGTTCCTCAGCTCAGCACAGCTGATCGTCGTCTTTTGTACTTTATTCATTGGTTGTTCACATTTCATTTTAAAACAAAATGCGTCTAGTACATTTTTGTATATTTATTCACTATTTAAGTTACTTCACTCCTAATAACTGATTTTATAAAATATTAATAATCTTAATGTGTGTAAATTTTTTTACATCACAGTATAAAAATTAATTATACTTTTCAAACAGTTTAATGTGTGAAATATTCCAAGGTTTGTAATGTCGCAAAGTGTGTTAAATGATTTTACCTGCGTTGCTTCAACACGGTTTACTGCATACTGAATGACACGTGTGTTGCTCTTTGAGAAATTAAGTAGTGTTTTATACTTTAACACGGGTGAATATTTTATTTTTGAAGATTGCACGTGTTGTAATAACACATAACACGCTTATTAAAAATATTTTAACACAAATATTTAAACAAATTACACGGTAAAAAAAAACACACGTTGTACTGTTGTACACTTAGCATTTGCAGTGAAGTCTTTAACGAGTATCTGACATCGTAATCGCTTAACGTTCTATCCGTTTTGAACTGGACATGTTTTATTAATTTTTTTAATTTCAGAGTACAAGTTATAGTGTATTTGTGGGCACATCTTTCGTTTGTCGTCCAGAAGCATACTTAAGCTCCGCAGATGCAGAGATATTATATCCCAGTCATAATTGGAATGTCCATCCTGACTTCTTGACAGTGAGTCAGAGAGCTGATTCTGGCTATTGAAGTGTGTGTCCTTCATTTCTGACGACTCTTCTACTACACGTCGAATTCCTTTTTCTCTCCAATCTCCCACCCACTGGGGAATCAGGTTGAATCAACAGTAGTGTACACTCTGCCGATATTGGTTTCATCAGGACTTCGATCAACCAAATAAATAACTTAGATCAACTTTAACATTTTTTTTTTTTTATTCTTCCTACTTCATCAAAATGAATAATTTTTTCTTTGTCACCAGAAATCCTAAAAAATGTCGCAAAAATTAGATGGCTGCACGGAACAACCTCTTAGGAATACGGGACACTTCTGGAAAATTATTATCTTAATTTTAATTAAAATAAAAAAATTATCTACTGTTTTTAGTTTTTTAATTAGTTTATTTTTAATGAATTTATATTTATTTATCTTTCATATATTTAAAAATAAACCAATAAAATACAGGTATTTTTGATATCCCACTCAATATGACGGCCTGCTTTAGCCATTTTCTTTTTTAGAGAATGTCACATAGCCTGTGTCACTAGGGAGATTTTGACGAATCAAATGACACATAAAGCACAAACATCGGACCAGTCGCTTAAGCTTTTCAATGGAACGAAGATTTATAGATACATAGAATAATACAAACAAAATTGTAAAAAACTATCCCTTGAGTTGACCCTATTTCCCTTCGGCCGAAAATGTTTAGCTGAAAATATACAAATGTCGTCCTTATGTGGTTTTGGATACACATGAAAAATTTCGTGTCGATATATTCATTACATCGGGAGTTATCGTCTAAATGGAATATTCTAGTAAACCTTATTTATATAAATGGGACTTCAATCTTGTACGGAATATTTTTGATAAGGTCCACTTTTTCGATAGGTCTAACCGTTTTCGCGGTAAATAAGCGTCTAAGAAAATGTGTTTCAAAACGATATTTTCGGCATATTTCTAGCAAACCGGGTGGCAAAAAGAAGTATTCAATATAAAATGTTTTTTTTTATTTATTTATTTTTTTTTTCTGTTTTTGTCCTAATAATTAACATAAATTTTCGTCCCGAGGACCTACCACTGGGTGGCCTTCCTCTCACATGCCCTCCACCCCAACATATCAATACCATCATAGATGCTGGTTGTTGCACCTTGGTAACAGTTGCATCTTTATAAATAAAATACCAAAAAAAAATAAATAAATAAAAATATATATATCTGTGGCAAATTGCAATAACCAGTTAAGTGACATTTTTTAAAAAAATGAGATTTTCTGAGAAAAATGTGTATTTTGATCTAAATTTTCATTTCCCACATGAGTCCATTGTTTAAATTGATATTTATGACTGTGATTTCAGGAAAACCGAATCAGTTAACTGGAATTATTTTGTAATAACCAGT
Source organism: Aradus depressus (assembly GCA_963662175.1). Classification (NCBI taxonomy): domain Eukaryota; kingdom Metazoa; phylum Arthropoda; class Insecta; order Hemiptera; family Aradidae; genus Aradus; species Aradus depressus. The sequence goes on from OY759220.1 coordinate 35,346,915, forward strand.
TAACTGACATAAATCGTGTACACTTTGAGGTCACGCATGAAAAACTTTTTTTCGTGTTTTTTGGGGTCTATTAGTCAACCTGAATAATATTTTGTCCATAAATTTACTTAATATGTTTAATACAGATTTTTTTCTCTCGAAACTTTAAACATGAATATCTCGAAATCAGGTTCGTGTCAGTTAACTGGTTATTGCAATTTGCCACTGATATAATGTTTCTCTTAGCATTCTGTACAACATTTATTCGAATATATATTTAGGTCATAAATACAAGCGATATCTTGGTAAATATATTAAAACCCCTAATTAAAGAGGTTTTTTTTTACGTCCGATTTCGGCCAAAATACAATCAGATGAAAGTCAGCATATGTGAAATTTTAGGTTCACTGCTACAATGGTTGTAATGGTGGCTACAATTCTGAGTTAGAGAGAGAGAGTGCTCACAAAATTCCAATCACATATACTCACACAGACAGATTAGTTCTCGGATTTTCGCACGCATTACGAATTGTACGTATTAGCCATGTCTCTTAACAGTGCTATTGGTTATACAACATCCGGATTCGTACCCGTAACGTCCGAAGCCACTCATTCTGGAGCGCACGGCTCCACTTATAATGAAAGTAAAAATAAGTGTATAAAAATTTACTTAATCTACCATGTGAATTATATTTATTTAATATAGTCTCTGATTCTAAACAATTGATGTTATTACACAAATACAATAGGTGTGATATGTGCATAGTACTGGTGCTACTGGTTGGAGAGGTCTGATTGGATGGGAGAGATATATTCACTCATGTGGTCACTGTCATTATCATCACGTCCGTCTGTACCTGCAGAGAATATAGATCTGGAATCTGGACCTCATCTAAAACATTGACACGATCCAGGCAATGGTCTAGCCAGCCTATCCCAAGTTACGAAGAACAGAATCTTAGTTATTGTGACTTGCTAAACCCTAGAATATTCCATGAAATACCGTTAGTCGGAATTTAGCTGTGTTTTAGAACTAATCAAGCAAAGTATTTTCCCCGAACGAATTAATCAATTAACTTTTCGCTTCCCCTCCAAAACTAGTCAACCGTTTGCGCTAATATTCAACAGTTGACTTAGAAGGGCTCCTATATCCTCGAACTAAATTGTGGGACGATAAATTCATTACATCGGCAATTATTAGGGTTTTCGAATTGACCTACCCCAAACCCCCTTTCCCATCATCCAATATTGCTAAAATTTGATAGGATTTGTCCTCATTGAGTATTGACTTTGATTAAAACATTTCACGTCGAAACATTTATTACATAAGCAGTTATTGGGGTTTTCAGTTGAGCCCCTCATGATCCCCCTTCCCTTCTGCCGATTCCGCCGAAAATATTTTGAATTTACATATGAAATTTTGTGTCGATATATTTATTACAACGGCAATTATTACAGTTTTCGAGTTAGGACTCTCCCCTAATCTCCTACCCCTTTGTGCTGACTTTATTGAAAAGTCCTTGTGGGGTTTTGGGCACACATATAAAATTTCGTGTGGATACATTTATTATATCGGGTTATTACATGTATTATATCGGGTTATTACATTTATTATATCGGGTTATTACATTTATTATATCGGGTTATTACATGTATTATATCGGGTTATTACATGTATTATATCGGGTTATTACATTTATTATATAGTTAATAGAATTTTTATTGCTAAGCATCCTCCCTAATCCCTGACTTCCCTTTATATATATAATATATTATGTGGTCTTCCAGTTTTCTTAATAAACCTGAGAATGCTCTCGTGGTCCTATCTTCAAAAATCCTCCCCGAGCAGATACCCAGGAAGTGTGCCGCTGTCTCTTCTTCCCCACATCTATCGCAGGTAGGACTGTCCTTGACTCCTACAGTGTATAGGTGTCTATTGAACGGACCATGTCCTGCGAGAACTCCAGTTAGTTGCCTAAGATCGTTCCTTTTGAGGTTCAGGATCCTATCATTCGAAACCTTGGACTCCCCTCCCAGGAACATCTTCGATGTGGTCATTTCTCTCTATGTACGCTCCAAAAGATCTTTAGTCCACTCTTTAATCCGGGTTTGGTATGTCTCCCTGTACTGGCTCTGGCCTCATAAAGGGCTTACTTGAACTCGCTTCCTTTTATTCGATTTGGCAGTCTCTAGGTCAGATAGAAGATGAAATTTGCACATCTAACGAAACCAATTAAGTTAAGCAATGGTCTCAAGCTTGTGCAATGTAGACTCTTTGAAAACCCCTAACTTTTGAGAATAAATATAAGAAGGCAACATTTAGGACTCCTATAGTAGAATGGGCTCTCCTCCGCCTAGTAGGAGATTTGACCTCGTAGTTAGTGCCCGGGCATGACTTTGTTTTTAAACACTAACTGAAACACCTTTACTTTTACCCGCTCCTATACTTTTTTTTTTGTAAGGTAAATGTTTTCACAAGTAAATTACTTGAAAAATATATCTTCCCTTTCATAATATTATCCACATGAATTTGTTTTTATTGCTCAACAGCCAGGTATTTTAACTTTCTTATAACAATATTATAAGGAAGTGATGCGAAAATCCAAGATTGAATTTTCTTCGGAATTTTACTTTTCAAAGTCTTTTGAGAACGTTGTGACATTTTTCGTGACGTGGTGTGTTTATGTGATTGGAACTTTGTGTGCAATTTCACTCAAAACGATTATAGCAATAAATTTTAAATTTCAGATAAAAATGCTACATGTGCAGACTTGGATCTGAATGGATTTTGTTCTTATAACCATAACCTTTGCCTATTGAACCTATTATATGTACAGATTGTAAAAAAAAAATTGTTAACTCATTACTTAAATATACCCAGCAATGCCAATGTGAAATTATTTTGAGAAGGGGGAGGGGGAAGAGAATGATCTATAAGTGTGATCGTTATAAGAAAGTTCTGTAATGGCCACATTGGGAACTAATGGCTGTCCGCACAGACAGACAGATACACATCTGAATCTGTAACGTTTCTTTTTTTTGCCCCGACCCACAAAATCCTAGGTAAAAATATTTCGAAATTCCAGCATCTCCTTGAAATTTGCGAGTTATTGAAGTTAATTAATTATTAAATAAAGTCCTAAAAATTATAAACAGGAGGTAGACTTAGTGAAGAGGTCTGCAGTTGTATTACCTTCTCTAATCAGTTTATTAAACAAATTAGTTCAATAAGCTTCCTTTATTTAATTTTTTTTAAATTTTTATCCTTGATAACATTTTATGAGGTATTTGATTGTTTATATAAGAGATAATAGTAATTGAATTAGTTAAATTAGTTATAGTTTTTGTCTGAAAAGCTGTAAAGATTAATACATAATTCGGAATATAATAATTATTAAATTAATTCAATTAACTACAATAATGAATTAATTAGTAAAACTGCATTCACGCAAATTGATTTTGATCAAAGATGTAGAAGTCTCATTATATGACAAACACTCATTGCATTCTTAATAATAGCTTGCCTATTTCATGGTTCGAAGGAGTATATGACGTAAAATTGGTTTGCCTATTCTACATATAGAAGTAATGATTAAAAGGTATGACTGCTCTTCAAAGTTGTGGTGTAGAGTTAGTTGTTATTGTTAATGAGCAACTTATCTAACCTCAAATACATCTAATAAGTTGTAAAATGCATAAATGGTAGAATAAAAAATATTTATATATATAGTAAAAATGATGTAGCAATTACAGGGCTTTTCTTATACCGTCAGATGTTGTGACATTCTTACACACGTCAGTATAAAATGGCTTTGAGAGGAGGAAGGGAAAGGGAAATTGATCTGTACAAAAGGGGTTGGTACAACTAATGATAAAAATAATAATAAATTTATTTCCGTTAAACCAATACATGGTAATAGGATACATCAAAAGAATTTATACATTAAGATAGCTTATAAATTAGATTTATAAATACTTGAGTCTGACACACCTATGATTAGCAGTAATAACAAAACTATTATAAAAAAGTAAAATGAAATCAATAAAAACTGAACAAATAAATACTTAAAAATATATGAGTATACAATAAAAATTAATACAATCGTTTATAATAAGTAGATATATTTTTTTTTCATTAAGTCCTGTTATGTTCATTTTTTTCTTTATTTTTATAGAAAACAAACCAATAATGAAAATATATTTTGAAATTCCATGCTATGTGTTACAAAGTTAATAATACTTTTCCAGAGAAAATTTATAGGACAATATTTGATATAGAGCGCTATACCTTCGTTCATCTTGGTCTTATTTCGATTCTGAGAGCATATCGATGGTTGAAAATTTAATAAGGATCATTTTTGGTAAGAATCAATTTTTAGATTTAGGTATCGTTTTGTGTATATGATGCCAATGCCTAAAAAATAGGTTTCAGAAAGACATCTTAGAACGGTTTTCGAAATGTACCTTGCAAAAGGGAGACTTTCCGAAAAATGTATTAAATGCATGATGTGTCTCTTATCATTCTCTACGATTTTTATTTGTAATGATTTTAAATTATGTCATAAATATAGCCTAATTATATAGTTCGGTCCTTAAATAAAATAGGCAAAATTTATGTCCAATTTCGGCCATATTCTAATCAGATCTATGTTAACGCATGTGACATGTTCATTTCAAATTTTCATTGCTACAATCGCTCACAAAGTTTCGATCACATATATGTAGACACACATTCACACACACACACACATAGACAGACAGCAAACATTGTCAAAACATGTTGAGGGAACCTTGAAATGTAAATTTCATGGAAAACTCGATCTCGAAATTTCGCACGAATACAATACTTTTTCATACTATAAGTCTAAGAGAGTAAAAAAAACTCTGTTCGTACATTTATTTGGGACTATCAGCGGTTACTATGGAGGCAAATAAGGAAATGAAGACAAATTAACGTGAAATAATTGTATTTATGATAGTAAGTCGATAGATAGGATTGGTTACCTGTAGATTGATGACCAGAAAAACAGGTCCTGACTGACCGAGGTCCGACAGAAGACTGAACTGTATGACAGTGATGACGTCACTGCCACCCCCACCCAAACCACCCACACAACAACCCTCCCCCCAACCCCCCACCAACCCTATTTCATCCTCTTCACACTAGACGCACGTATTTTTTTAGTTCATCATTTGTCTTTCTCCTGAAATAAGATTAAATATTGAGAGCATTAAATATTTATAGACTCTTTGGATAAATGAAAAGAAAAAAAATATGAAACAGCTTCAGACTACATAAATCTTATTTCGTAATCTTGAAAAGATCTGCGAGATTGTACAATATTTTATGCCTATTTCTTTATTATACTAGATATTTGTATATATTCATTTTTGGAATGTGGGATCAGAAAACATGAAATTCCGGTGAAAATTCGGGAATAAGGCATAAAAGTAATAGACAATAAATATATATATATATATTGTGATATACCCGGCGTCCTACACCATAAATTGTGATGATCTTTGCCTCTTATAATTGATTGAAGCTATACCCGGCGCAATTCAATATAATTGATATGATCTTTCTTGGGGTCTTAAAACTTTTATTATTATTCTGAAAATGATTTTACTTTTGGGGTTAACATGCGTACTCAGAAGGTGAACTAGGCTATAGAGAGTTTAGAGAACAATTTATAAGACAACATACATTTATTAACACAATTATTGACCATATATTAGTGAGGCGTCCCTCCATAATCGCACATCTGGAATAAAATATCTATATAACATGAAACAATTTATATAGACTTAAATGTTCTGGTAACTCCCGCAACATGAAGGTGTCTATTGATGATCAGCCAGCCATTCGTCTCGATGTCGGAGAAAAATGTAAAATAAATGATTCCGTTACCTTGAAAGTCTTCTTTTTCTTAACCACACTCAAGCCTGTGGTCTCTCCTCCAGAATTCACGAAGATTGAGGAACTTCCAGTCCCTTTGAAGTAGGCAGCAGGGATGATCTCCCTCTAGCAGCAAAATGAGAGTCTTCGGTCTCCTACGTCAGCTCAAATGTCTTCCTACAGCTCAGCCAGGAATGTCCTCTCCCTCAACAGCTCAACTTTGAATAACTGCCCAGCTCAACAGCTGAACTCGGAATGACTATTTCCTCCGGCCACTCAACAGGAATGACTGTCTCCTCTGGTAGCTGAACGAGCAATGTCTACCTCCTCTGACACTTCAGCGAGGAGCCAACTTGAATTTCCATCCCCTCCACTTTATGTATCTTCTTACTAGTGCGCTTCTCTTGGTCGCTCTCATAACTATAATTACCAATCGGTCTCTGATATGCAATATATCACAATATATATATATATATATATATATATATAAAAGTAAAATAAATACATAAAAGTTCAATAATAATACAACAAATAATAAAATATATAAAATTAATAGACAATTCTGTAACCAATTATAACTCCTAAACTAAAAAAAAACAAATACTAAGGATATAAAAAAGTACATATAAAAACAAATTAATCAATTAACTTTTCGCTCACCCTTCAAAATCAATAGACCGTTTAGGCTAAAATTCAATTTAAAACTTTTTTTTTTTAATTTTTTATTCATTTATTTACATATTCACAACGACAACATTTGTTACTAGTGATTGTGATGATGTGCTGTGACAAGTGTGTCGCTGTACTGCTGAGGTACGTGACCGAAGAGGAGTCCAGGCTAATTCTGGAGCAGGTCCCTCTGCCATGCCCGCTTTAGACGTCTTGGCGGAACTTAACTTTTTTGTTCTAATATTAAAACAGTATTTTTTTTTTCATATTTATTAATGTCATCTTTGATTTATATAATATTTGTATTTCATAGAATATCATATAATCATCATTGATGCTATTTTAACATTTTCCTTTATTATTGTTTTCAATATGAGACGAAATTTTATTACAAGAGAAAGAAACCCCGTGGAGGCTGAAAGGGATAGTTGGGAATGTGGACTTGTTGAACTTCCATCCAGTATTTGTTGTCGTGGCTGAAGATGGTAGCAATACCGACTGTACTCCCATACATTATATGAAATAGACAATATCTTTTAAAAAAACATATATTTATCTTTATTAATAGTTAATTAATAGTTGACTTACATACTTCTGAATCCTCATACAAAACTTTTGGTCGGTAAATTCAATTAAAATGCAGTTGTTAGGGTTTTTGTGTTAAGTCTCTCCACCGATCCCCCTTTCCTTCCCTTTGACTGATTGGGCTGAGAATCAATAGGTATCTATCAAATGGGGTCTTAGGTGGACATAAAAAAGTTCATGTCAAGACATTCATTTTATCGGGAGTTATCCTGTTCACAGAAAATACACACAGACACAGATAAGACACTTTTTGACTTAAAAACGTCTAAGCACAGTGATAGCCGGTTAAACTTTCTTGTGTTACAAAATACCGTCAGAATTCAATCGATAATAATGCGATAACAACGGTTGAGGTCACAATGGATAGAGCATGTCTGTACGTGTTTGTTTTGCCTGTGACGTTATTGGGCTAGTGTGGGCGCCGGCGGATTATTGTGGCGAATTAGCGTTGTGTAAAACTAGAAATTAGTGTAGCGTGATAACGCGTTTAGATAAGATTCGGGTGTCATTGTAAAGAGCTTGAGGAGCACTACTAGGACTCAAAGTGAAACAATAAAAATATTCGCCGAAATATATGTAAAAATCGATATTAAATTGAAAATTGCAAAAAAAATAAAGATGTCGTCTCATATGAATCGTAAATATGCGCGGAATTATAGAAAACGCAAATCAGAGGATAAGCATCAAAAGGAATTTAAAAAAACTAAAAAGTCTAGTGCTAAGCAAATGCAAGAGCTATGTCAGCATCGAAAAGAAAATGAAAAATGATTTTATCCCGACGTTTTCACGGAAAATCTACGGCGTGGACCTTGACTACGCCTTAATGTTTTCTTTTTTTTTTCATTTTTGGAATGTGGGATCGGAAAACATGAATTCCGGTGAAAATTCAACATCGAGTTTCTTGCCGATTACATAACTTCGTATAGCTGGTAAAGTAGTAACATTAATCAGAGAACAAGATGCAGAAAGATATTTAAAAACCGTAAAACCCTGCCTTTGCCTGGGCTGTTTTAATTTGAAATTTAATGGTTATTTAAAAAAAATAAAAATATTTATTTTCCCTCTTAACAATTTTAGACACGATTATGATCTCAGGGAAAAATATGATTTTGGAAAAAAATAATTCCATTATTTTTGAAAATAGTATAACTACCCTCTTTAAGGCAATAGAAACAAATTCATACTGCAATTAAAAATGTTTATGTGGGAGAAAAGCCCTTGTTCGAAAACTGATTGTTTTTTTGTCATTGCTCAAAAATAATAAATAAACCAAGATTTATAAATTGTATATATACACGAATTTGATCCATAGCTGTCAATTTTATTTTCTTGATAAAGTTCCTTCACATATTATAATATAGGATATTATCCTCCTATAAGTTCTGATCGAATCTACATTTTGTTTATATTTTCATTTCTAATATCATTATTTTTATTATTATTTACTAATTTATTTTATTTCTAGTGGTTTCTTTATTTTTATATAATTATTATTGTTTTTAAATTTCGCATACCTGAGGAAGGAACTCAAAGTCCCGTAATATAGCGGTTCATTTATATTATAATTACAAACTGAATCTACTGTATTTATTAATATTCTTATTTTTGGAATAATCTATTTTCTAGTATTATTTCATTTGTTAATTGTTTTATTTTTCACTATTATTGTTATTATTAACCACATTTGTATCCGACTCTAAGAATTAATAGATGTTTATGTACCTACCTAATTCGTAAGCTATCTTCATGTTACTTAACTATCATTTATTTTATTTTTTTCCAGAGATACTGTGAAAGACTTAATAAAAAATGAAGAAAAACTTATGTTTTTTTTAAAAATATTGTCTATTTCGAGTATTTTCGGTATTGCTACCATCTTCAACCACGACTTAACAAATACAGTATTTATGTTCACGTATTTTTTATTTTATATATTTAAAAAAAAAATTATCTTTATTTTCTATCTTGATGTATATATTTTTATAACGTATCCTATTACCATGATTTAACAAAAATAAATATTTGAGGTTGTGGAAGAATATCGTTATTTGACACCAGTATAATGTTCACTTGATGAAATTGGTTTGAAACAAGCATAGATTAGTTACCAGGTCACAAGGTTTTTGATTGATCAAATATTGATATTGACAACCATATATTATAATGATTATAAACGTTTTATATTATCACAAGAGTTTTGATAATGCCTTAATGGCGAAACGTTAACAAAAATAAAATTAATATATTTTGCAAACCAAAGGTCCATATGTATTTGTTTCAAACCATCTTCATCAAATAAAAAAAAATATTGTTATTGTTTTATTATGACGGAGAATATAACCATCCACAGAGGTCAGCGAATATAACGTCTGAATATAAGAACATTTCATTATGTAATCTTCTTCTCTTTTTGAGGAAAACATATTTTTAAATTATTTATTGTTTTTTTATCTACACTGAATAGAAATTGTTTTTAAGAAACCAATTTCCACCGCCATCTTAGCTGCTGCTGACCTTCACATACACGCCTCATTTACACTACAACACCATCTCACACAAATTGAAAACTGGTGCAACACATGGAAAATCAAACTAAATACAGAAAAATCACAGCACATCACATTTACACTTCGACGAGAAACATGCCCCCCCGTTTTCATCTACGACAAGCCCCTCCCTCAAACTAATACTGTACGATACCTAGGACTGACATTGGATCGAAGACTGACATGGAATCCTCACACACGTCTCACACGAAACACGCTGAACCGTCGACTCAAAATACTCTACGGACTTCTAAATAGACGATCAAAATTAGACATGACACAAAAACGGAACTGTTATACTTACTTACTTAGACCATTATGGACATACGGATCACAGATATACGGTTCAGCAAAAACATCCAACATCAAACGAATTCAGGCATTTCAGTCAAAAACTCTCAGACTGATAACACAATGCCCCCCATACATAAACAACAGAACACTTCATAACGATCTTATGATACACACAGTACCCGACACAATACAAACTATTTACATACGTTTTTTTAGAAAACTTTACACACATACAAATCCAGAAATACGTACTTTATCTTCACAACACTTACCACAAAACCCCCCACGAAGGTTGAAGAGGAGGTGGAACCGCGACTTACTGCCACCTTAATTCCTATTCGTTCTTAATATTTTTATTTTTTTTTATTCTTTTACATTATTTTCCTTCACTTTTACCATCTCTCTTACCCATTCCATCAAAGTTGTCTTTCAATTCCTTTTTATTTATTTATTTATTTTTTTTAATTATTATTATTTTTTTTTTTTTTTTTTAATTTCATTTTCCCTTGTCCTTTAATTAATATAAATTTTCGTCCCGGGGACCTACCACTGGGTGGCCTTCCTCTCACATGCCATTCACGCCAACGTCTCCATACCTACCAACATAGATGCTGGTTGTTGCCCCCTAGCAACAGTTGCATCTTTATGAATAAAAGCAAAAAAAAAAAAAAAAAAAAAAAAAAAAAAAAAAAAAAAAAAAAAAAAAAAATTAATTTCAATATTTTCTTAAAATTAAGTAAAACACTACAAATGTGAACATGTAACATTCGTCCTTGGTAGTGGTGACTGCCCCCCAGTCATTGAAAACCAGCCATTGCATAATAATAAAAATAATATTTATTTTCGTTAAACTTTTAACATTGGAATTGGTTACGGTATTCAGTTTTGTACATCTTATAAATTATGTCAATCAACTAATATTAAATCTAAGAATAAAAAAAAAATGAGATTAATTATATATATATATATATATATATATATATATAATAATAATAGTAATACATTTATTCTCGTTAGCATAAACATTTTTAATTGAATTTTTAATTTGTTTATTGTATCTATTGCTCTCAAGCAATGGGGAACGACATTAAAGAAGTTGATAGCTTTATGAGTTATAGTTTTTCTAATAAAAAAACCCATAGACCATTGTACAGCACTTCGAATCCGAGTTTTTTTTTTTTTTCGTGCTAGCCTACTGAGTCCAAGATTGCGGATTCAAAACGCCAGCCGAGGCTCCGTTAAAGACCCCTAGGAGTATAAACCTGAATAGCCTAATTTTCGAACTAGCATAGTAGTGTTGAGCTCATGTGCACCAGAGGGACGAAAAAGCGCTCTGGTAATAGGTGATATGGCAAGTTAAAACCCGGGCATGACTCACAGTCTCTAACAAATTTTTCCTGGTACACTGACGTAGACTTGTCCCCTTCTAAGTATAGATACGAGGATATGTAACTCTACTCGATAAATATAATGATAATGATATTTTTAAGATAGGTTAAGTTAGGTTTTATGACTCATGCCCGGGCTTTAACTACGAGGTCATATCGCCTACTACCAGAGCGCTCTTTCGTCACTCTGGTGGACATGAGCCCGACTCTACTGTGCGAGTCCTAAATTTTGCCTACCCTAAATTTTTATTCATCTAGGGTAGGGTTCTTTAACGAGTACCTGACATCGTACAGGCTCGGGACCATCGCTTAACGTCCCATCCGAAGGACGGCGTGCTTAAGTTTATTTTACCTCCCAGATAAAATAAACTAAGGGCCTCGGTCGGGCTACGAACCCACAACCTTGAGCTCAGAAGTCAAGCACGCATACCACTGAGCATGATGGAGCGCAAACTTTTAGTGTTAACTCGAATATCAAAGATCATTATAATTGCTAACTTGACACATATTAATAAACCAAAATCTGGATTGAAAACCGAATGTAAGTATTGAATGTGTCAAAAGCACAATAAATGTCTAAAATTACAAACTCCTCGGGATAGTAAAGCGTGGTGATATGTAGCGTAAAGCCTTCCTTGTTAAATATTCTAAATGTAGGTGAAAACCGGCATGAAATAAGTTCTCTTTTGTGTATTTTGCTACCTCATGACATCTTAGTTTTTCAAAATTGCTGAGTCTTGGCGAACCCACGAAACGAACCAGGTAAGAAATAGAATAATAAGAATTTTGAAAATAGTAACAATAATTACATTGTTACAACATATATATCTGTTATTTAAACTGATATTTAAAAATAACAGTAACAGGTAGTAGCAGCTACTTTTGTTCATCGCTCCCCGTTTTCCTAAGTACTCAGTTTTTGCATAAAAAAATTCGAGGAGAACCGCATGATAAAAGAAGAACAACACTTCTTGACCAACCCTGGACGGCGTTGAGAAAAGTGATAGTATATCTATCAGGACACCACTCGGTAAGAGGACATCTCTATATAATGAGTATCGTTCGGGATCCATTCTGCAGATGTGAAGTGATATATATAATATAATACCATTAATTAGATTCATAAACAGATATTATCTCTTAGAATCTGAAACACATGGATTAGAATTATCTAGACTACTAAAAAATGAAATGAAATGAATAAATAAATATTTGATAATATCAGTATATAAATAAAAAATATTAATAAATAAAGTAACTAATTTTTTTAATTTAATTAAAATTTGGATAATACTTTTTTGTAATTTTTCCGGAAGTGCTTTTTTTTTCGACACATTCATTAAATTGGCAGTTATGACAGTTTTTTCGTTTAAGCCCCCCAAACCATCCTTCCTTTTGACTGAAATTCCGGTGAAAACTCAACATCGAATTTTTGACCGATTACATAGATGGGGAAGTACAAAAAAAATAACATGTAGCATTCAAGAGAGGAAAACTGTGGTGAACCCTCGTAGCATAACTTCAAAACATGAGATCTCTGTGCCAAACTCACTTTAATCTCCTCCTTGGTAGATTGTAAGGTAGATTTGGAGTTAAAATTTTGCCAACTATCGGATTGTGTGTAATTAATAAATAAATTTAGTAATTTAGTCAATTGATTTTGGAATGAGAGCTAAAAATAAATTTATTACTTTTTCTTTATTTTTTTCATTTTTTTATACCTTTAGTAAAGAAGAAATTGAAATTTACAAAATGTAAACCTGCTACTTCAAACTACTATGACGTACGAAATGAAACTGTGAAAATTAGCCAAAAACCCCAAACCACATGATGAATAGAGGCAATTCTATCCATCATATTGCGACATTTAGTGCAACTGTTTATATAACCAACGGAGACAGACAGACTCGGAAATTCACTTGGTACATGACCTCATTACAGACAGATCCAAACACGTTCAAAACTGTCATCAGCAGCTCTTGAGTCCGACACACCCCTCAGCAATCCTCTCCGACAAATTCCAGGGTCACACTCTAAATCGTAGTCGGAGAAAAGTTTCCAGGAGTTACCTCGGACAAAACGACAAGGAATTCACAAGATGCACTAATAAATAAAAAGTTTTAAAACTAAATATATTTTCGTAAAAAATGGTAATTGGGTACATTCACTCAAAATTTTTTGGGCGCCCTTTTTTAGAATGAACAAAAACACTCGCATAAAAATAATTGAAAATAACAAAAACAACAATACATATTAACAAAATTAACTCTAAAAAAAGATTCTAGTGATTAAAATAGATAGTACTTTTCTTGCCTTTTTTCGGTGAATGTATTTATTATATCATCCATAGCCGAAGAATAATTTAGTTTCTCAAGTTCTTCTTTTCGCATAAGTATGGCAGATATCGTCCGCACATTTTTCGATGAATCTATGAAAATAAGGGGTTGAGAGGGTTTTTTTTCGTAAAAAGATTACAACTCAGTGTGACTTTTGGGGGTTTTCAAAAGCATATTGACTGGCCTATATGGTACTTTCCCGAGACGGAATAATATAGAGCTGCGGCGGAGTGTTTTATTATTTATTCATTGGGGCTCGGCTTTTATCAATATGGCTATGGATAACATTTTACGATTTTTTGCTTACGCATGTTGGGGCCCTGTATCATTGCTACAACTGCTACAGCGGTAGCTACGCCCGGTACATCAAAATGGCTTATAAAATACATACATCAACAGGTATGAAAGTATTGTATAACTGAAAAAAATGTTGATAACATTATATAAAAGTAATTAAGATTATAGGATATTGATGGAAGACTTCTGCCAAAAAAATGCAACTGAAAAATTATAGCAAAAAATAAAGCTATTATATGCATAATACGACTCTTAAAGTTTTTTTTTTACTTTTTAGTAAGTTATTGGGACTCATGCCCGGGCTTTAACTATGAGGTCATATCGCCTACTATCAGAACGCTCTTTCGTCGCTCTGGTGGACATGAGCCCGACTACTCTCGGAATTCTAAATTTAGCCTACCCAGGTTTAATCACCTAGGATAGGGGTCTTAACGAGTAACTGATATCGTACAGGCTCGGGACCATTGCTTAACGTCCCATCCGAAGGACGGCATGCTCAAGATATTGTTACCTCTCAGAAAAAAAACAAAACTAAGAGCTTGGGTTAGTAGGCTAGCACGCTATCTCTGAGCTACCAGGGCTGTTTTTTTTATTTTCTTTTTATACCTTTTTAACAATAAAAAAAAATTTCATGTATATCGATAAAGAACAACAAATCGATATTTCAAAGAATTGGGAATAAATAGTTTCTATTTTTCTATATAAGGTTAGATACAATTTAATTTGGTCTTTTTAATGATTTTTTAATCATACGGTAAATTTATTGTAGTCAATTTTCCTTATAAAATATAGTTAAAATGTCAACGAAAAAAAGAAAAAAACTTGAAGAAGGATGTAAAAGTTGAAATGAGGAAGGATTTGGCTGGAGATTTGACGTAGGAGAGACTTGGGGAATGTTGGGGAAAGAGGCAGATCACCTTGAGAGTGATGTGTCAGTCCGGACTGGGAGGAGTCGAGAGGGGACAATCCGGAGTCGGGAGGGGACGATCCGGAGTCGGGAGGGGACGATCCGGAGTCAGTCATGTCCTGGCCACTGTTCGTCTTGTGTGCTGCTTTCCTCCTTCCAGGACAAGCTACCGAGGATCCACGTCTCATGTAAGTCTGCTTCTTTCCAAATACATATAATGTATTCATTGTACATAAATAACGTTTTGCAGAAATAAAAAGAATAAGTGATTACATCAGTCGGCTCCCAGAAGACAAAGTCTGAGTGTGAGAAGGGGAGCGGGCAACTAAGACAGTACAATTGCTAGTAGTAATTAATCGTTAATAATAAATTGAAATGATAGTAATATTATAATACTATATAATAATAATAAACATAAGGAATATTGTCGTTGTATAAAATGGAAAGAGAAAAAAAAAAAAAAAAAAAAAAAAAAAAAACGTAAAACATATAGCCATGAGAAGGTGAAGAATGTCCTGTCTTAAAATTAATTACTGACTTATTCAGCAGTTTAGTATTCATAGAATGTGTGCTTATACCAAATCTCATTCCTCCATTTTATTTTTTTATATTTTTATTTTTACATTAATTTTATACAATTTACAAATAGATATTTACAACTGTATAAAAAATAAATACACCAAGCAAATGGAGATAAAGGGAATGTCAAAATGTCAAGAGGGGAGAAGTCATCCAGTGGTAAAACTATCAGTCATTGAGTTACTCGAATATTAGGTTATTCGACATTTTTTATATATTTCTGGAGTTAATTATGTAAATATTTTAAAAAAATTATGTAAATATTTCTTTGATTTTTGTATGACCCTAATTTGATTTTTTTTAACTTTATCTGTTGTATAATATCGTGGGCTTACGCTCGTGAAAAGATGGTTTTGAGTTATGGACAATTTTAATATTCAAACCCCTCTTCTAATTTTGCTACAAATTATTTTGGTTTGACCAATTACTTTAGGTGAAAAAGTATATACTTGGGAATAGTAGGTTTTTTACATGTTTTACTCATTCAAAATAGATTTTATTTAAAAAAATAATGATAAAAATTTCATGACTTAGTGCATTTATATTGTAAGACCACGATATATTCCTTATTCTATTGTTGATGCATTATTTTACAAAATTGCAATAAACTGCGTTTTATTGGTCCTTTTAAAAGAAAATTATATCCGGTGAATAAAGTGTTTGGTTTCCTGTTCAAAAAGTGTTTTATTTTACAACCGGTTTGGCATATTCTGCATCATCACTCTACAACGTGAATTAAAATTGCGTCACATACATACTTATAATGTCATAAGTATACAAAGTCAATAAATAAATTTACATGAATCATCAAACAAGGCAAAATTATAACAATTAGTCAGTTATTATGATTTCTCATTTCACTATGAGGTTATGTCGCCTACGCGCTCTTTCGTCACTCTGGTGGACATGATCCCGACTCTACCATGGAAGTCCTAAATTTCGTTTATCCTACATTTGTATACACCTAAGGTAAGGGTTTTCAAACCTTAAACGATTACCTGACATCGTACATGCTCAGGACCATCGCTTAACGTCTCATCCGAAGGACGGCGTGCTCAAGTTTATTTTACCTCCCAGTTAAAATAAACTTAGGGCCTTGGCCGGGACTCGAACCCGTGATTTTGAGCTCAGTAAACAAGCACGCATACCACTGAGCTATCGGCGCCCTCTTTAACCAATAAATAAATATATGAAAACTGACATTATTGCAGAGATATTGTGAAATAATTCAAATGGACTTGAAAAATAAAATAAAACTTGTTTATTTAATATATTGTCTAATTTCACTAACTAGCTAAATAGTTAGTGAAATTAGACAATATATTAAATAAACAAGTTTTATTTTATTTTTCAAGTCCAAATAAATACCTATATGTAAAATTATATGAATGACTCCTCGTCCCACCGCTCCGGTGCAGCCAAGAATTTTTTACAGTTTTCCTATACAGGTTTTTCAGTGCAGTCACCGGAGAGAAGAGAAACCAATTGTTTTCAATTTTTAGTCGCCCTTCAAATTTTGACGCCCTAAATCGGTCGCTGAATAGGCAATATGACCTCATAGTTAAAGCCCGGGCATGATACACAATAACTCCTAATTTTTACCATTATGTTCTGTATGAATTATTAAGTGTGTGTTTCCAAACATAACCTATTCAAAGGTTACATACAAAGGAGGTAATCCGGTTTAGGAAGCCCAGTGTCCTCGTTCTAATAGCACAAGCACCCTGAATACATTGATGAAAAATACAATTATTTATAGTAATTTATATGCAGTTACATATCTCCCAATTTATCTAAAGTTATCGACTTAAATTATTTTCACGTTAAATGTTTCGGGTGACACCTCACACCCTCAGAAACGGATACTGAAATTTACCAAATATAAGACTGGTACTTCAAACTATTTGGACGTACGAAATGAAACTGTGAAAATTACCAAAAACCCCAAACCACAAGATGAATAGAGGCATAATGATACAAAATTTAGTATGAGGAATCAAAAGCCCCTTTGTCAATTTTACTGTAGATTATAATCTATCTCAGGGTACAAAAAGAAAGAAAGCACCAAATGAAGGTACTTATCTTATTTATTTATTATTATTTACAGCTAAAATCTTTTCACCCCTCCAGATCAAATTCATGGCTATTAAATTATCGAAAAGTGATAAAAATAGTTGGTGGGGGGGGGGGGGGGGGGGGGGGGGGCTCTCCCAAAAACTGTGGAGCTGATGGGGGAAAACGGGGGTCATATTCGGATTCAGGAGGTTATTTTACATAAGAATCAGCAGGAATGGTGTCAGGGCTCGAATTTTTTTTTTTTTTTTTTTTTTTTCAGACCAGTGCTATTTATACACGGTCCAATCCAACTTAATTGAATAATTCTTGTGGGGAAGTACATTCCGAGTGATTTACCAGGGTTTTCACCAAAATTGATCATAAATTTCGGTTCTTATTATCCGGTGATTGTGATAGAGTTTCAAATAAACGACGGGACTATATAGAAACCTCATTTAGAATTACTACAAGAATTACTCATTTTTAGCACATCATTCGACAAGGACTCATCAATCATTCTCTCTATCAAATTTTCGTTTTACTTCCTTCGTCAAAACGAGGTATAGGCAAGTTATATAATCAGTTTATTATATATATATATATATATATATATATATATATATACTTAATAAAAATATGAAGAAAAAATAATTTTTTTTTTAAAATATTGTCTATTTCACAAGATATATAAAATATATTAGAGTACTCTCGGTATTGCTACTATCTTCAGCCATGACTTAAATACTAAATGGAAGTTCAACCAGTTTACAATCCAAACGGTATCCTTTCTTCAGCCCCCACGGCGTTTCTTCTGTCTTTTCTGTACAGTTAAGCCTTAAAATATGGTCTGTTTCAATCTTAATAATAAAAGATTTTTTTTAAAAACAGTAGTGCTGATTCAAATACAAATATATATTTATTTAATTGTGTATTTTAATTAGCGCATACTATTTCAAAAATAAATTTTTTTTATTGATAAGATTTAAATTTCAGACGAAATTTTATTTTTAATGTTTCCATGTTTTAAGACATATCTGTACAGGTGGGACAGAAAAAACCCCATGGGAGCTGCAAAAAGGATGCCGTTTGGATTGTAAACTGGTTGAATTTCCGTTTAGTATTTAAGTCATGGCTGAACATGGTAGCAATACCGAGAGTACTCCCATATATTTTATATATCTCGTGAAAGAGACAATATTAAAAAAAAAAAAAAACATTAGTTTTTCTTTATATTTGTTTAAATTTTTCCGCCCCCCTAATGTCTAAAATAAATAAAAAATTGTTCTATCTGTGTACACGATAACTCCCAATCGAATGAATGTATCGACAGAAAATGTCCGACAACACCCATTGATTTTCAGTCAAATCGGCCAAAAAGAGAGGAGAAATTAGTGAGGAAGGGGGCTTAACTCAAAATCTGCTAACGTAATGAACATATCGACATGAAATTTTATATTTTAATTCAAATCCTCATAAGGACGACAGCTATTATTTTGCAGGCAAAATTTCCCTACAAAAAAGGGCCACAACTGAAAAACCCTAATAACTGCCAATATTATGAATATATCACCAATATTATGAATATATCAATAAAACATTTAGTATGACATTTAGAAGTATATAAGTATATCGATTTTTACCCCAAAAGTTAGATTGGTTTTGGAGGCAGAGCGAAAATTTAGTTCATTAATTCGTGCTGAGGAAGATGATTGACCGACGACTATTTGTTTCTCGTTAACATAATTTCATCCATGTTATTGTATTGTAAGTTTATTTTGACACGCTAAAATTTTATTAGCGACGCATATCTTTAAATATAAGTACATAGTAATACATTCTGAGGGGGCCCATTTCTAGGTGTCTCACAATTTAATAAAATTGTGGAAAATTAAATTTTTTTTTTTTTTTTGTAATGAAGATAATCAATCTTTTATATTATTGATTAATTTTTTTAAATTAAATTTACATCGATAGTTCATACATTAAATCACTTGGTTTTCAGAATGGGCGACAATGTTGTAAATTTGCTCCGGAACCAGAAACGCAATATGTACATGACATTTCATCGTATCATGCCATTATAAGGTCAGTTCAGCTTTTATTAACGAATAAATTTATCAGAATTTCAAAATTATATGCCTTTCGAAATTTTTACTTTTTTTATACCTTTAGTCTAAGGAAGTATTGAAAATCCGAGATCGAGTTTCACGTTTGAAGGAATGAATAGATTTCAACCATTTTCTCGTTGATGTCTCTGTGCGTCAATGCGTATGATTGAAACTTTATGAGCGCTCTAACGTACAAACAATTGAAGCTATGAACTTAAAATTTAAAATTAAAAAATCGGGGCGAAAATTGAGGCCACTTTATTTCGGGATTTAAGTAAATTACCGCTCATACTTTGGACATAATAAAACAATTTTTCAAATAAAAGTAGAGAAAACGTTGTCAAATTGTAACCTATTTTTTTTTTAAATCTTTGCTTGATTTACGCAAAAACTGTTAGTCCTAGCAAAAAATTGATTTTTTATCAAGACTGTTCCTTTATAAATCTCCAATTAATAAAATTCCTTCAGATTTGCGATAGAAACAATACGAATAATGTTATAGCTCCTCAATGGATGAATTAGCTTAGGCAATATTTAAAATATATTTTTATTATGTAAAGACTTTTATGAAAAAGGATGCAAATAAAGGGGAAAAAATAAAATAATAAAAATTTCCGTTAAAGCAATACATGGTAATAGGATACCTACGTCAAAAGTTGACACACATATGATTAGTAGTAATAACAAAACTATTAAAAAAAGTAAAATGGAAATAAAAACTGAATAAATAAGTACTTAAAAATATATGAATGTATAAAAAAAATAATACATAGATACATTTGTAATAAGTAGACACATTTTTCAATTTAATAAAAATTAAGATAACTATTTTTCAAAAAACTCTTCGGAAGTGTCTTTATCCCAACGATGTTTCGGGACATTCTTACGTCCCTTCATCAGGTCAAAAGTAAGTATAACAATATATAAAAAAAATAGAATAAAATAAATATATATATTAATCATATGTGATGTGACCATAACAAGAATTTATTATACCAACCACCTTGGTAATGATGCCCACTCCTCACACCTCTCCCAAATTCATTTCGAACTGGCATTACTGAGTTTAGTTAATTATTGTGATTAATGCCCGGGCTTTAACTACACTTTATTGCCTACTACTTTATTGTCGAGTCGTCTCTACACGGGAGTTCCAAATTTTGTCTACCCTAAATTATTATTCATCTAGGCTAAGAATCTTTAACGAGTACCTGACATTGTACAGGCTCGGTACCATTGCTTAACGTCCCATCCGAAGGGCGGCTGCAAGTTTTTTTTACCTCTCATATAAAAAACTTAAAGGCTTTAGTCCGGATTCAAAACCGCAATTTTGAGCTCAGTAAGCAACCACGCTACCTCTGAACTAGAGGCGCCCTCGCCATTACTGAGTATACGATAGAAATGTGTTATCAGCGGTTTTCTTTATTTAATTGTACAGCGTAATTCTGTGAGTGACTTTCTTATACACAGTAAGACCAAATTGAGAGAGGAATGGAGACTGATCTGTACAGAAGTTGTTGGTATAAGAAAGTCCTGTTATGACCACATTTTATGCATTTATCAATTATTTCTCAATGAGACCATAGAAATGTTTGACTTCTATCATCTATTTTGTAGTGAAAGCACGTCTTTGCAAATAAACAAGATGTTGTTTTGAATTTTTATTTAAATGAAGCCTGTCTTTCTTAAATTGCTGTGAATAAATTAGGCTTTCATTTTTGTTAATTAAAAATTCTACATGACAGTAACTGACCAATTACTTCCCTATTTGTATAGTTGTATAGAATGAAAAATACTATATTCCCTTTTTGTATAGTTGTATAGAGTGAAAAATAATATATTCCCTTTTTGTATATATCGATCTGGCACTTCATAATATATATATATATATATATATATATATATATATATATATATATATATATATATATATATATATATAGAATGAAAAAAAAATATATATATATATATATATAGTTGTATAGAGTGAAAAATAATATATTCCCTTTTTGTATTGTTGTATAGAGTGAAACATACTATATACCGTTTTTCCAAAAAAGTTCCAATAGGATGTATATATTGATCTGGTACTTCATAATATATATATATATATATATATATATATATATATAGTGAAAAATATATATATAGTTGTATAGAGTGAAAAATAATATATTCCCTTTTTGTATTGTTGTATAGAGTGAAACATACTATATACCGTTTTTCCAAAAAAGTTCCAATAGGATGTATATATTGATCTGGTACTTCATAATATATATATATATATATATATATATATATATATAGAAATCCGAGCAACCGCATGGTTTAGATAGTGATTTTTTGTTTGTAAAATTAACGCAGTAGGAAAAGGCACACAACAATTAGTTTAAGTAACTTTTCTGGAGAGCAAAAATACGTCATACATAGGTATGTGGCACTTTCTATTGGCCTTTAGCTGAACTAAAACTGGGGCTACCTCCACGTTCCAGGAAAACGTTAGTTAAGGAAACTGACGATAGGGGAAAATCCCGCATGTAACTTTTTTTAATGAAATGCATTTTTAATGTGTTATATTTTATGTATAAGGGTCGAGTTTTTAACGGGATTTCATGTTTTAAGATCACCTGAATACGTTTTGACCATTTTTGCGATGATGTGTGTACGCGGATGGGCCTTTGTGCGCACTCTAACACAAAAACGTGCGTAGGCTATGATCTTGAAATTTGGCCGAAATAGGACGAGAATTGATGGAGCCTAAGTATATTTTACAAAATGTCGCTTACGTTTATGACCTAATCAAAAATCTTTTCAAGTAAAAGTTGAAGAAAATACTAAAATCCATATTTTAAACGAAATGCATTTTTACACAGGTCGTCCGGTTTTTGAGATAATACCGTCCTGAAATGTAGATTTGAAACGCATATTTTTAAACGTTTCCTTGATTTACCCAAAAACTGTTAGTCCTATCGAAAAATTGTTTCTTACCAAAAATGTTTCTTAATAAATTTCCAATCGCCAGTGTGTTCTTTGATTTGAAATAGGATCAATACGAATAAAGTTATAGCGCCCCAATCAATGAAAAATAAATTTCGTTAGGAGATATTTCAAATTAATGTTTAGATTGTATCGTTTAGCAACTGCGTTATAACATATTTTTTTATTATTGGTAGTTTTTAAGAAAAATCATAAAAATTAAGAAAAATATATTGGATGTGGCCATCCTCGCTTAGAGATCACTCTTCCGTGACATGTCTCTCAGACTCTAAGAGTTAACGTCTGTTTATGGACCTATCTAATTTATAAACTATCCTAATATACATTCTTATTTTGTTACCATGTTATGATTTAATGGGAATATATATTATTATTATTATTATTATTGGTAGCGACCTAATTGTTTGGTGCGAGGAGACAGGAGGACGTAATGAATGAAAATAGCGGCACCCACTTCCACTTAATACAATCAAGATGGCCTTGATTAACACTCATTCGCAACGCCATTTTCCGTTTAGTTAAATTGTCAATGTAGAATAACAATGAGTTACAGTATTTAATAGCAAAGTCATTGAACATCGGATCATTTCAAAATAAAACTACAATATTTATTTAAATGATTATGCTCATTTAGTTATTGTGACTTATGCCCGGGCATTAACTACGAGGTTATATCGCCTATTACCAAAGCGCTCTTTTGTAACTGTGGTGGACATAAGCCCAACTCTACAGTGGGAATCCTACAAATTGCCTAGCTAGAGCTCTTTAAGGAGTACCTAGCATCATACAGGCTTGGGACTATCACTTAGCGTCCCGTTTCCTGATAAAAAACCTAAGCGCCTTGACCAGGGTTTGAACTCTTTCAGGTTCGATATTATTTTTTAATTTTGTGTATAATTTATTTAAATTTTTGTCGCTTTTTCCGAATTCTGGCAATTGGCTATATGCCCGGGCATGAGTAACAATAACTAGTACATCTAAATCTAAAACCTTATAAGAGTGGGGAGAGGGGATGCCAACACAATATTCGGAACTTGGACTTTGAAGTCCCTGATTAAGACAGCTCTTCATTTTCATATAAATCGGTAATTTGGTTCCAGAGAGATAACAAAAACTTAGATTATTAATTTAGGCTGAGGAAGTACTACTTTTAGAAACTTTTAATTTTTTTATTCGGGCTTCGCATGTAATCAACTTTAGGTTAAATAATATAACGCAAAGCTTCACCCGCGAAATCTGTTAATAGTGAGTACAGATGATGGAAACATCGAAAGTCAGCTATCCAAATAAATGAAAAGTAAACCAATCTTAAACTTATTTTGTTTGTCAGGGTCCAAGTGACAACATGGAACGTACACAACACTCAGCCTCCAGAAGACCTGAGAAGACTGGTCGGACTGGAGAAGTCTCCAGATGTGATCGCTATTGGACTCCAGGAGGTGGCCATTCTGCCTCACGAAGCCATCCTACACTCTATCCACACCGACCACTGGACTCAGGCCCTCGACGACACTCTACTCAGCAAAGGCTACTCTAAGGTGAGTAGAACTGATCTACACAGACAACCAAAAATTTCGTCTAAAACAAATTCACCTAATGAAAATTTCTTCTAACGATGAATTGTCTAATAGAAAATTCGTCTAAAAACAAATTCGTCTATCAGAATTTCGTCTAACCGTCAACTTTGTACTTCAGACATTCAAAATTACCCCTATCACAAAGGCGTAACTGCTACACATTTCTTCTAAAACCACTCTGGATGTATGGCTAAAATATCTAACCTGAAACGTATCCAGGTTTTCCAGTCAAAGACACTCAGACTCATTACACAATGCCCACCATACGTAAGTAACAGAACACTCGACAATGACCTCATGATAAACACAGTACACGACACAATTCAGGACCTTTACAGATGTTACCATAGCAAATTGCATTTACACCCAAATCCATACATCCACTCACTTTCTTCACCACACTTGCCACACAATCCTCCCAGGAGATTGAAGAGGAGGTGGAACCGTGACTTACTATAATGCCAAATTGCAACCGCCCACATCTTGAAACAAAATCATAATATCCCCATAATATTCCTTGATAATAATCATAATATTCATTGTTTTTAATTTCGCCCTGAGGAGCTACCGCTGGGTAGTCTTTCTCTCTCACGCCAATCAAGACATCAACTATCAATCAAGTCCTCTTGGTAAGCTAGTTGTTGCGTCTTGGCAACAGTTGCAACCAACATTATTAAGACAAAAAAAAAAAACGTTGTGCTTATTTCATCATAAATGAGGGTGTCCAGCAACAATAATAACTGCCGGTGTAATGAAAGTATCGACATGGAAGTTTATGTGATGACTGGAGCCCGGATTCCCGCGCAATTTCATGTGGTTTTTTTTCGCTTGCTTCAAATCATTAAATAACAAATTATTTTTACGAATTAAGGCATCCTGATTAATGTACATAAATTTAATTTTGCACGAAATTGCACGTTTTTAACTTTTTTGATAAAATTGCATATTATCTCGAATTGGAAAATTTATTTGTAGTATGAAAATGTATGCATTTGTTAATCGACTTTACAACAGTTTTGAGAAAAAATCCCGGGAATGACCAACTCAAAAAGTACAATGCGGCCATAACAAGTGAAGATATTGTATTGCATCTGCAACCTAACATTATAAGCAGCTACAAAAAATGTTCCATCACAAGCGTCAGAGTCGAGAGATCGTTTTCCCAGCACAGGCGGCACAGTTTTTCAGACACGAATTTTGAAATGTATTTAGTAAATTTTAAGGCTTAAGTAAAAAATATAATTGAAATCAAACTCTCGGCCTCGAGTAATGTGGTGAACTGTTTTGTATTTTACATATCTCTAGTATTGTTTTAATCAAAAATTGTATAAATAAATTCCTTTGGGCTTTTTTTTTATAGATTTATTTTTAAACCCCACACAATTTACGTTGAAAAAAGAGTTATTTAATTTACAAATTAGATCCAATTTTTATTTTTTTTTTTACAGAAAAACAGTTAATAACAGGATTTTAATTTTTGTTGCACATTTTTGCCTTTTAATTGCACGTTTTTTAATTTTTTTACTGCACGAAATCTAAGCTTAAGTGATGACACACAAACCCATAAAGACGTCACACACTCATTTTCAGCAAAACTTGCCAAAGGGGAGAGGAGATCAGAGTAGAGATATTTCAAGTCAAAAGCCCCGATAACTGTCAATATAAGTTTAAATTCCTTCCATGGACATACAATTTTATATGAGGTTTTCAAGTCCCTAAGTAAGAGTTTCAACCTTGGTAGAAGACTTAGTTTACTAGAAATAATTCGAGCTTGGAAAGTACGTTGCCCAGAGTTTGACAACACATTTCATGCGATACATGGAAACCCACATAACTGAAACGTATTAGCCTTAGAATTTAAAGCACATTCCTGGGAACTCCATGATATTTTTTTTGTCTAGGTGCGAACAGTTGCCATGATTGGTATTGTCCTGAACGTCTACGTCAAGGATAAGCACAATGCTCACGTCGTGGTACTGGACAAGGCGAGGGTACGAACTGGTTTCAAAGGCCTCTACGGCAATAAGGGTGGAGTCTCCCTGACGGTACTCCTTTATGGCAGTCCAGTCACCTTTGTGGCAGCACATCTCCCCGCCAAGGACGACAACCTTGACAAGAGGGTGGAAGACTTCCATATCATCGAGAAGAGGCGAGGTCGCTCTTGTGCCCAGGAGGACTACACCTTCTGGCTAGGTGACCTCAACTTCCGTCTGAAAGATCACTCGGCCAACAGTATACAGCATATGATACAGAAGGGTTTCCTCTCCACGCTCCTTGTAACGGACCAGCTAAATGAGGTATGCTGTTCATATTATAATATTTCCTGTTCCTTTCACAGCTGTGAAGAGCAGTTGGGAGGAACTACGAGAGTTAATATGAATATGGCTGATGTAGTGAGATGTGATTATTTCACAGGTTGTCAAATAAAATGTAGTATGACCTCAAGACATAATAAGTGTTATTTCAGATCTAAAAAATATCGCTCAAAAAGTATTTTTTCTTTTTGATTCAAACGTTTTTCACTCAATAAGCAATTCTTGACGTTTACTTAAAAAAATATAAGTCAAATGTTAACAGTTAATTTTTAACTAGATGTATAAATCTTACCGATTAACTTTTGACTTTTATTTAAAATTCATCAGTGATTTTTACTTTTTCAATCAAAAAATAACTGTTATTTCTTGATTTTACAAAAAAATTAATTCTCAAATTCAATCCCTGCTTGGTAGTCATTTCATTTTTGTCATTTCTATTTGCCCAAGGTGACGAGAACATTTTAATAAATGATCGAGATTTTTGGTATATTCCAGGCGTATGTATAGATATCGGTTAGTCATTTAATTGATCTGACAATTGTTCTGTGGATTAGATTAGTCTACAGACAGAATCAGCTGTTCTATAAAATAAGTTGAGAGTTCAATGATTAATTCATGAGTCGCAATGTTGTAAATAGTTACTTTGTGTTTACTTGAACCAGTTTTCACATTTAAATCTCTGAAATATATTCGTGATGTTGGGCACATGCGGCCTGGGCTAACTTAAGATTGACTATAATCTCAAAACAACTAGACTACATAATTTATTGAAACAAATTGATACTTGATGAGAAAATATAATTTTTTTTGCAAATGCCCCACGTTGGGCGCCATTGTTACAATTTGAAACTCCTCAAAACTAATTTTTAATGAGATTTTTTAATTTAAATTGACATAACTAAAGAAAGACTAAGTATATTTTACTTACGTGTAATGTCCTTCACTCTTTCTCGAGGGTACGGACTCTTTGAAAGAAATATGCACAGAAAACAAATAAGGCAAAAGGTGATATTTTGTTTTATAAAAAAAAATCTTGAAAAAGACACACAGGCATCTGAGAGAGAAACAAATATAGAATTTTATTATCAAACTGCGAGGGCGCCGGTAGCTCAGTGGTATGCGTGCTTGACTTCTGAGCTCAAGGTTGTGGGTTCGGAGCCCGACCGAGGCCCTAAGTTTATTTTATCTGGGAGGTAAAATAAACTTAAGCACGCCGTCCTTCGGATGGGACGTTAAGCGATGGTCCCGAGCCTGTACGATGTCAGGTACTCGTTAAAGTCTCCTACCCTAGATGAATAAAATTTTAGGGTAGGCAAAATTTAGGACTCCCACAGTAGAGTCGGGCTCATGTCCACCAGAGTGACGAAAGAGCGCTCTAGTAGTAGGCGATATGACTTCGTAGTTAAAGCCCGGGCATGAGTCATAAAACCTATTATCAAACTATGGAACACGACATGATACCAAATATCTCTAAACATTTTAACTATTATATTAATTTTTTTTTTATATATTAAATATTAAAAAAAAAAAAAAAAGGAAGATGGCGACTTATCTATCATTTGTTTTTTTTTTCCTTTTTCTTTCTGTGGTGTCGTACAACAGCGGCCCAAACTCTTCTCATAACAAGATGCCCTTCTGACTCCTATATTACACTCGCCAATCTTCCTCTGACTTCAACTCACTTGCTCCTCCCCCTCACTTGCTCAACTCAGAACCCTCACATCTCTTCAGTTGGCTCCTGGTTCCAAAAAAAACAAACTGGACTCTGAGCCAAACAAAAAAATGTACGTCCTTCCGACTGCTCTCCAACCTGTCTCGCACCGCCTCTCCTCCCACTCCCTTGACATACCAGTGTTGCCTTCCTTCCTTCAGGTTTATATAAATTTCTTTAATTTTTATTTTTTTTGATATTCTATTTACATTTCTATTCCTTTACTATTTCCTACAATACCTATTATTGTTGTTTCTCTAAATATAATGATTTTGTTTTAAACGTAGAAGAGTAAATTTTTCCATTTATAGATAACCCCATCTGGATACGTTACAATATAATCGATCATGAAGCTGTAAGGGGTGCAGCGTTGCCAAGACATGCACCCCCTCTCTTCTTTACTAAGAGATGGCAATATTACACCCCTATAACCCCAGTTGACATGTTCCACCGGCTCAAGTATAACCTATGCTGATGATCTGTTACAGGTGCGAAGTGAGGGCCGAGCCTTCAAGGGCTACGAAGAACAGGATATCACTTTTAAGCCAACTTATCGGTTCATCGTGGACACAAATACACAGGATCTAGAGCGACGGCCGGCTTGGACAGATCGCATCTTGTACAGAGCAGGTCCAGGTCGAGAGATACAGCCACTCCACTACGGGAGCATTCCAGAGTACACGGCCAGCGATCACAAACCTGTCGAGGCACTCTTCCTAATATCGGTAGCCACATAGTCGGTTTGGGTTTATGTCCCTATCTAGTCATTCGTTGTTGGACGTAACAATTACAGTATTTTATTTTAAAATTAAGAAAAAATATTATTTGACACTTGTATTATGCAACTCTACAAAAATATGCATAGTGCACCGGTTTCTGGTGAGCTAAAACAGGTACTCTATACGTACATTTTTGTGAAATTAGAAAATGTAAGTGTAAAACATAATTTTCTTATTTTTATCAATTTTTCTACAATATCGGCACAGATTGCAAAAATAAGGACACAAGGGTTTTGAAGGTTGCTGATTTCGAATTTCATGTCAAAAATGCATTGCCTTAAGCATTTTTGACATGATATTTGAATCAGCAACCTTCAAAACCCAATTGCACATATTTTCAGATTTTTTCTATTTGAATACCGGGAACTACGCTGAAGATATTAAAACAACTTCAAATCCCCATTTAAACCGCATGTTAAACTTTAACCTCTTACAGGAACCTTTTAATTCAATTGAAAAATTCACACAATTTTTTTCCCTCAAACTACACACGATTTTGACCAGGGATCTCAAAAAAACGAACTTTTTAAAATTTGGGACACCCTAATACAGAATCCTCTAAGAACACCACCTATTGATTTTCAGTCAAGTCGACCGAAGGGAATGAGGGGATTAGGGTGAAGGCTTAACACAAAAACTGTATTAACTGCCGTTGTAGTGAATGTTATAATGTCATTACATTTTATGTCCTCAACTATACGAAGTATAGTGGAAGTTATGTAATTCGTCAAATCTTCGATGCCGAGTTTTCAAGAGAATTTCTTGTTTTCCGACCTCCAGATTCCAAATATTTCTGTGTGTCTGTGAACGTTAGTTTTTGTTTTTTTAATTGTGACTATGCGTCTGTAAACATAATTACACCCGATAGAATAATGTAAACATGATTACTCCCGATAGGAACTCAACTAAAAAACCGCAATAACTGCCGACGTAATGAATGTATCGACATGAAATTTTATATGTGAATCTAGAACCAGATAAGGAACACAATTACCAATTTTCAGCGAAATCGGCCGAAGGGATGAGGAGAATCAGGGGAGGGACTCAACTAAAAAACCGCAATAACTGCCGACATAATGAATGTATCGAGATGAAATTTAGTATGAGGAATTAGTAGCCCCTACCTAAGTCAACTTTGAATATTAGCGCAAACGGTCGACTCGTTTTGGAGGGGGAGCAAAAAGTTAATTGTTTAATTCATTCTGGGGAAGTACATAGCCGGTGGTTCACCAACTTTTTTATATCAGTGTCATTAATATCTGTTATCTAACTTATATGTGCTGTGCTAATAAAGAAATTTATTTAATTTAATTTTTTTTTTAAGAAGTCTAAAAAACTAAATATTCCTTTACCTTTTTTTTTCTTCTTTATTAGAGTGGTTGCAGTTGCAACTCACCCCGAAGTTCAACTACTAGCAGCCTAGCGGAATGTGGGCAGCAGCCTGAAGGAGAACAACCCAGCGGCAGCTCTTCATAACAATAAAAATAATTGCGGGATATGAAGAATACACAATTTAAATTGGCAATAAAAGAATGTAATTAAAGGGAATGAAAGATATAATTTGCAGTGACATTAGGAAAATTAAAAACTGTGAGAAATAAAAATAAAGTCATATACTTCATCATCCAACAGGGCTCGGCTATGTTACGATCGATAGTAGAAGGTGTGCCACAAGCCACTATTTTAGTTCCTTTATTGTACACGCTTGACATTCCTACATAGTACCTACATACTGAAATGACCGAAGTCCTTAGTTTATTTTATCTGGGAGGTAAAATAAACTCAAACAAGCCGTCCTTCTGATGGGACGTTAGGCGATGGTCCCGAGACTGTACGATTTCAGGTACTCGTTAAAGACCCCTATCCTAGGTGAATAATTATTTAGGGTAGACAAAATTTAGGACCCCCACTATGGAGTTGGGCTCTTGTCTACCAGAGCGAAGAAAGAACGCTCTGGTAGAAGACGATATGACCTCGTAGTTAAAGCCCGGTCATGAGTTATAATAACTATTATTTATTTTTTGTAGAACATATGTAATTTGTATATATTGGATTATTGAAAGAAATTATTTTGGGATTTCTTAGTTGAAATTTCAACTCCTCCCTTACCTACGCTCGACTGTTTTTGTAGAGAGTGCAAAAAGTTGATTAGTTCTGGGGAAATACATTGTCGGTCATTTACTGACAATTTTTTTTTGGTGGAGATTTATTTCCAGTTGTTCAAGTTGTTAACTAACAAGTTGTTTACACCGACTTTTTTCGAAAAACATTTTTATTTCGATTTTTGTGTAGGATTCAGATATCATGGTTGAAATATATCAGTTTTAACAAATATTACATCTAAAAACTTTTCTAGAATCTTTCTTTGGTTGACCATCTTCGTATCTGAATGCTGCCTATCTACCAACATAGCTGTATTAATTTGTTTTTCAGAAAATATGTCAAACCGGTACCTCAAAGCCCACTTATATTCCACATTTCTTCCTTGATAATTTTAGTTGGAACAAAACGGTAACTTATTTTATCATACATATGGAGTCTATCGAGCTCAGCATCGCCACTTAGAAATCTAGCCAAGGCACTTAGGTCAGATGTTTTAATCGAGAAGATAAAAATAAATTTGAGCACGTCGTCCTTCGGATTGGACTTTAAGCTATGATCGAGGGCCTTTTCGTATGTCAGGTACTCGATAATGAGTCGTATGTTATGTATCTAAACCTGGGTAGTTGAAATTTCATTTACGTTAAAAATAACTTGAGCACGTCGTCCTTCGGATTGGACTTTAGGCTATGATCGAGGGCCTTTTTGTATGTCAGGTGCTCGATAATGAGTCCTATGTTATGTAACTAAACCTAGGTAGCTAAAATTTCACTTAGGTTCAAAAAACCTTGAGCACGTCGTCCTTCGGATGGGACTTTCCAGATATATCTGAATCTGTCTATCAGTTTTAACTAATATTAAGCCTATAAACCATTAAAAAGCGAGAAATTTGAAGAATGGGATTTAGTCCGACTTTTTTCGAAAAACATTTTTATTTCGATTTTTGTGTAGGATTCAGATATCACGGTTGTTATATATCAGTTTTAACAAATATTAAATCTAAAAACCGGTAAAAAAGGAGAAATTTGAAGAATGGAGTTTACCGAGCTCAGGATCGCCATTTAGAAATCTAGCCAAGTCACTTAGGTCAGATGTTTTAATCGGGAAGATAAAAATAAATTTGAGCACGTCGTCCTTCGGATTGGACTTTAAGTTATGATCGAGGGCCTTTTCGTATGTCAGGTACTCGATAATGAGTCGTATGTTACGTATCTAAACCTGGGTAGGTGACATTTCATTTCGGTTAAAAATAACTCGAGCACGTCGACCTTCGGATGGGACTTTCTCGATACATCTGAATCTTTCTTTGGTTGACCATCTTCGTTTCTGGATGCTGCCTATCTACCAACATAGCTGTATTAATTTGTTTTTCAGAAAATATGTCAAAACGGTACCTCAAAGCCCACTTATATTCCATATTTCTTCCTTGATAATTTTAGTTGGAACCAAACGGTAACTTATTTTATCACACATATGGAGTCTATCGAGCTCAGGATCGCCACTTCGAAATCTAGCCAAGGCATTTAGGTCAGATATTTTAATCGGGAAGATAAAAATAAATTTGAGCACGTCGTCCTTCGGATTAGACTTTAGGCTATGATCGAGGGCCTTTTTGTATGTCAGGTGCTCGATAATGAGTCCTATGTAACTAAATCTAGGTAGCTAAAATTTCACTGAGGTTCAAAAAATCTTGAGCTCGTCGTCCTTCGGATGGGACGTTCCCGATATATCTAAATCTATCAGTTTTAACAAATATTAAATCTATAAACCGTTAAAAAGCAGGAAGTTTGAAGAATGGTATTTACCCGACTTTTTTCGGAAAACATTTTCATTTCGATTTTTGTGTAGGATTCAGATAAAATGTCAGGTGCTCGATAATGAGTCCTATGTTATGTAACCAAACCTAGGTAGCTAAAATTTCACTGAGGTTCAAAAAACCTTGAGCAAGTCGTCCTTCGGATGGGACTTTCCCGATATATCTAAATCTGTCTATCAGTCCTAACAAATATTAGATCTATAAACCGTTAAAAAGCAGGAAGTTTGAAGAATGGTATTTGCCCGACTTTTTTCGAAAAACATTTTTATTTCGATTTTTGTGTAGGATTCAGATATCCCGGTTGTTCATCAGTTTTAACAAATATTAAATCTAAAAACCGTTTAAAAGCTAGACATTTGAAGAATGGAGTCTACCGAGCTCAGGATCGCCATTTAGCAATCTAGCCAAGTCACTTAGCTCAGATGTTTTAATCGGAAAGATAAAAATAAATTTGAGCACGTCGTCCTTCGGATTGGGCTTTAAGCTATGATCGTGGGTCTTTTCGTATGTCAGGTACTCGTTAATGAGTCGTATGTTATGTATCTAAACCTGGGTAGTTGAAATATGATTTACGTTAAAAATAACTTGAGCACGTCGTCCTTCGGATGGGACTTTCCCGATATATCTAAATCCGTCTATCAGTTTTAACAAATATTAGATCTATAAACCGTTAAAAAGCAGGAAGTTTGAAGAATGGTATTTACCCGACGTTTTTCGAAAAACATTTTTATTTCGATTTTTGTGTAGGATTCAGATATCCCGGTTGTTCATCAGTTTTAACAAATATTAAATCTAAAAACCGTTTAAAAGCTAGACATTTGAAGAATGGAGTCTACCGAGCTCAGGATCGCCATTTAGAAATCTAGTCAAGTCACTTAGCTCAGATATTTTAATCGGGAAGATAAAAATAAATTTGAGCACGTCGTCCTTCGGATTAGACTTTAGGCTATGATCGAGGGCCTTTTTGTATGTCAGGTGCTCGATAATGAGGCCTATGTTATGTAACTAAACCTAGGTAGCTAAAATTTCACTGAGGTTCAAAAAATCTTGAGCACGTCGTCCTTCGGATGGGACTTTCCCGATATATCTAAATCTGTCTATCAGTTTCAACAAATATTAAATCTATAAATCGTTAAAAAGCAGGAAGTTTGAAGAATAGTATTTACCCGACTTTTTTCGGAAAACATTTTCATTTCGATTTTTTTTTAGGATTCAGATATCCCGCTTGTTCATCTGTTTTAACAAATATTAAATCTAAAAACCTTTTAAAAGCTAGACATTTGAAGAATGGAGTCTACCGAGCTCAGGATCGCCATTTAGAAATCTAGTCAAGTCACTTAGCTCAGATGTTTTAATCGGAAAGATAAAAATAAATTTGAGCACGTCGTCCTCCGGATTGGGCTTTAAGCTATGATCGAGGGCCTTTTTGTATGTCAGGTACTCGATATTGAGTCGTATGTTATGTATCTAAACCTGGGTAGTTGAAATTTGATTTACGTTAAAAATAACTTGAGCACGTCGTCCTTCGGATTGGACTTCAAGCTATGATCGAGGGCCTTTTTGTATGTCAGGTACTGGATAATGAGTCGTATGTTATGTATCTAAACCTGGGTAGCTGAAATTTCACTTAGGTCAAAAATAACCTTGAGCACGTCGTCTTTCGGATGGGACTTTCCCGATATATCTGAATCTGTCTATCAGTTTTAACAAATATTAAATCTATAAACCGTTTAAAAGCTAGTCATTTGAAGAATGGAGTCTACCGAGCTCAGGATCGCCATTTAGAAATCTAGCCAAGTCACTTAGCTCAGATGTTTTAATCGGAAAGATAAAAATAAATTTGAGCACGTCGTCCTTCGGATTGGACTACAAGCTATGATCGAGGGCCTTTTTGTATGTCAGGTACTGGATAATGAGTCGTATGTTATGTATCTAAACCTGGGTAGCTGAAATTTCACTTAGGTCAAAAATAACCTTGAGCACGTCGTCTTTCGGATGGGACTTTCCCGATATATCTGAATCTGTCTATCAGTTTTAACAAATATTAAATCTATAAACCGTTATAAAGCAGGAAATTTGAAGAATGGTATTTAGCCCGACTTTTTTCGAAAAAAAATTTTATTTCAATTTTTGTGTAGGATTCAGATCTCCCGGTTGTTCATCAGTTTTAACAAATATTAAATCTAAAAACCGTTTAAAAGCTAGACATTTGAAGAATGGAGTCTATCGAGCTCAGGATTGCCAATTAGAAATCTAGCCAAGGCATTTAGGTCAGATATTTTAATCGGGAAGATAAAAATAAATTTGAGCACGCCGTCCTTCGGATTAGACTTTAGGCTATGATCGAGGGCCTTTTTGTATGTCAGGTACTCGTTAATGAGTCGTATGTTATGTATCTAAACCTGGGTAGTTGAAATTTGATTTACGTTAAAAATAACTTGAGCACGTCGTCCTTCGGATTGGACTTCAAGCTATGATCGGACCCGCACTTAAAACATCCTGTTCTCCAAAAAGAAATCAACGATCTTTTCCAAGTACTGTGGAGCCCATGTCTTCCTCAGCTTATAGCGGAGACCTTCATGCCACACCAAGTCGAACGCGGAAGCTACATCTAAAAAGACTGAGGTTGTATATGTCTTCTGTTCGAATCCATTCACTATCTTTTACGAGACCCTCTGTAGCTGGTGCACAGATGAATGATTATGTTTGAAACCAAACTGGTGAGCTGGAACAATTCCTGCGCTTTCCAGGTGAGAACCCAGTCTTCTCAATATTAGTCGTTCGAAGATCTTCGACAACGAGTTCATAAGGCTTATAGGCCGATAGCTGTCCGGCTCTTGCTTGGGCTTACCATGTTTATGGAAGACGATTACAACCGCGTTTTTCCAATTTCGAGGAAAATAGCTGCATCGCAGGCATGCGTTGAACAGACCGGTTAGAAAGGCTATACTCTTGGGTGGCAGCTTCTTCAGCACTATGTTCGGAATGAGATCCTCACCGGGGGCCTTGTTGTTTGCTAAGTTTGTTATTAATGTTGTGATTTCTGAGGGAGTGGTGAACTTGATGAAATTTTCAACAGTTTGTGTCGGTATGGATAGATATGTGTGTACTGTGGTGTTCATGTCTGTGTTAGCAGTGTCGTGTGTGCGGTACTTTTGTTCGAGGTGTGTTGCCAGGATTTCGCATTTGTCTTCGTCGCTCGCACTGTGTGATGTCCGTCTGTCAGTAGGGGCAAGGATGTGTTTTGTCTCAAAATTCGTCGGGTTTCTTTCCAGAGACTACTATCGCCGGAGGTCATGTCGGTCAAGTAAGCCCTGTACTTACAAATTCTGTGGTTGTCGAGCTCCCATCTCACCCGTCGGGTCAAGCGATTGAGGTCACTTTTATCTACATCACTTCTTGTTCTTTGCCAGCGTTTGCGAGCCCTGTTTTTTTCGTGAATTAGTACTAGGATTTGAGTGGGAAGGGGGTCATGTATATGTGGTGGTCTGTCTTTGAAGTGGTGATATGTAGCATTGTGAACAGATGTGTAAACAGTTTGTGTGAATGTCTGTATTGTCCAGTCTATGTCGTCTGTGTGATTGTAGTAGATTGGAATTTCAAGAGTTTGATCCATTTCCCATTGAAAAGTTTTCCAATCAATTTTTCCTGTTATAAGTCGTGGAAGCGGTTCGGTGTAGTGTTTGTGTGCTGTGAATGTGTTAAGGACTGGGACGTGGTCTGAATCGAGTTCTGTTAGTGTCTTGTGATACATTGGGAATGTGAAATTTTTTATAAGTGTGATGTCTAGGATGTCTGGATGATATCTGTGTTGTGACGGGTAGAAGGTTGGTTCGTCTGGGGCTGAGACCTGAACACCGAGGTTGTTTGTGGCCGACAAAAGTCTGACCCCATTGTTATTGGTTCTTCTGCAGCCCCAGATTGTGTGCTTGCTATTGAGGTCCCCGAAAAGTGCAGTCGCGTCTCCTGTAAAAATGTGTTCTAGGTCTGTCTGTTTTATTCTTAAGTTTGGTCGTTGGTATCCCGAGATGATGCTGAGTCGTCTGTTGTTGGTGAGTGTCAGTTGAATCCCGACAGCCTCCAGGTGCTCCAGTTCAGGAAGAAGTAGATGGGAATGCTTTATTTTTTTCTTCACACAAACAGCTACTCCTCCAGAGGCTATTCGGGTTTGTCTGTCTCGTCTGTATGTCACGTATCCTGTCAGTCTGAATGTGTCTGTCGCTTTGAAGTGTGTTTCTGTTAGGCAAACTATGTCTATGTTGTAACGTGTTAGGAGGTTACTGAAAGACTGTTGCTTTGCTTTCAACCCATTCGCGTTCCAATTTAGGATTGTTAAATTTTGATCAACTGTGGAATTAGGGCTGACCATAATTGGAAGAAAGTATGTTATTGAGTATTGGGAAATGAAGTATTTGATTTTGGGAATGAAAGGTTTAATTAAATTTAGTAGTATGTCAAATAGGTTTGAAGAGGGGTCTTGTTCGTTGAGGTTAGTTTGATGAGGGGTGCTTGCTGGTGTCTGTGTGTGGTGTCTGCTCCGGGTAAACCAAGGGTTTGATTTAGCTCCTGAGGGGATGTTTTGCTGTGACTGTGGAGGATTTTCTGAGACTGGTTGGGGAGTAAGTCTAGATGGATTTGCATTTGTTGTGTCATGAATGTGGGTTGGTATGTGTTTTCTGTGTGTGATTCGTGATTGAAGTTTTAAGAAGGTTTCACAGCCTCTATAATTGGCGGGGTGGCTTCCACCACAGAGCACTTTGGGGACTCTTGGAGAGTACCTGATGGGCAAGCTGTGAAATGATGATCTCCTGCACACTTGACACATTTTGGGTCAAGGTGGCAGAAGTTCTTGCTATGTCCCACTTGCTGGCAATTTGTGTACTGCACAATGCGTTGAGACCTCTTCCGCGGTTCGACAGTCACTATAGTGTAAAAGAGACGAGATAATTGAAAAATCGCTTTCCCCTCCGGAGTATTCTGGAGCTCGACAGCACACAGTGGAATGGGGCCTTTGTCCTTGTTCAGTAGCCTTGTTACACTCTGGACTGGGTATGTCGGGGTTAGTTCATCTTGGATTTCGGTTTCAGTCAGGGAGTATGGAACCCCTCGGATAACAACGGAAAGTTTCCTATCCTCGGGGTTCAGGAAAGTATAGTATTTTACGTCATTTGTTTGGTAAAATTTGGTCAGTTTCCTAAAGTCTTCAGATGTCATAAGGGATATTTTAATTTTTTTGTGGCATTGTTTTGTTTCGAAGGGAGATGTTGTGATACTTTTAATGTCTGTCAGTACTTTTTGAAAATCGTCGGCTTCACAAAGGAAAATTGGGGGGATTTTAAGTTGTTTTTCGGTCTGTGGGGTGGTATCGTTAGTGTGTTGGTCGGTGATGAGTGCTGCGAGTGGCGCGAATGTGTTGTGCGTGGGTATAGTGGAATGAATTGCGTACCTGTTCCGCTTGGGCTGGGTGTGGCTGGCCCCCGGTGAGGGCTCTCCGTCTAGCTGCATGGCTGACTCCGGGAGTGCTGGGAACTCCATGTCTTCTTCTGGGGGACAGGGTCTCTTCGGCTGGCTCACTAGTCGGGGTGAGTTCGACTGATCTGGGTTACCTGTATTGTTCAGTCGTGCTTTGAGGTTATCCGTGAGTCCATTTTTCGTATTGACCGGTTTTTCGGTCGAGTTGATATTGGGTTTCATTCTCACCCGTAAGTTGGGTGAAAAGTAAGTAATTTTGCTCACTTTTATGGGTATAAATAACTTTTCAAATAATAAAAAGGTAAATTTTCTTGAGACAATTTGTTTACGTGTTTAAACAAACGAAAGTTCACAAGAACGTTAAATAAAACATTGAATTAGCAAATTTCCTAGCATCCTTATACGTTCTGCTCAACATAGGGTACGTGACATCACCCAACACTCCTGCCAACTTCCTACTACCATCTCCAAAGCCCACTCTTATATTCCACATTTCTTCCTTGATAATTTTAGTTGGAACCAAACGGTAACTTATTTTATCATACATATGGAGTCTATCGAGCTCAGGATCACCATTTCGAAATCTAGCCAAGTCAATTAGGTCAGATGTTTTAATCGGGAAGATAAAAAATAAATTTGAGCACGTCGTCCTTCGGTTTGGACTTCCCCGATATAACACAATCTGTCTATCAGTTTTAACAAATATTAAATCTAAAAACTGTTAAAAAGCGAGAAATTTGATGAATGGGATTTCGCCCGACTTTTTCGAAAAACATTTTTATTTCGATTTTTGTGTAGGATTCAGATAATTCGGTTGTTCATCAGTTTTAACAAATATTAAAACTAAAAACCGTTTAAAAGCGAGAAATTTGAAGATAATAACTTTGAGAAAGAAAATAACTTTGAGCACGTCGTCCTTCGGATGGGACTTTCCCGATACATCTGAATCTTTCTTTGGTTGACCATCTTCGTATCTGGATGCTGCCTATCTACCAACATAGATGTATTAATTTGTTTTTCAGAAAATATGTCAAAACGGTACCTCAAAGCCCACTTATATTCCACACTAGCAGTAATACCCGGCGTTGCCCGGGGAACTTTGAATTTTCTCCCAATATCTCCTATAAGTCTATTCAATCCTTCGACACCACATTCATGATATTATAATTTTCGATTATTCATACGGAATAAGGCTTATAGTCCTTCAAGTATAGTAACGCTAGTAAGTTTTTAAGACCCCCGGGCACCACAGCTAGTATGCACCTTTCAACGGCGGAAACCCCAGCTAGTGAACACTTGGCATCGCTGGGCACCACAGCTAGTAAGAAGTTAGGAACGCTGGGCATTACAGCTAGTATGTGCCTTGCGACGGCGGACCCCACATCTAGTACGTAGTTAGGAACGCTGGGCACCACAGCTAGTATGTGCCCTGCGACGGCAGACCCCACATTTAGTACGTAGTTAGGAACGCTGGGCACCACGGCTAGTATGTTCCTTGCGACGGCGGACCCTACAGCTGTTACGTAGTTAGGAACGCTGGGCACCACAGCTAGTAAGTGTCTTGTAATGGCGGACCCCACAGCGAATACATAGTTACTACTACATGTGAAATTCATGACCCTTTAATCAGTCAGAATTTTTTTATGCTTTGACCCCCCCCCCCCCCCCCCCCTGTTCAATTTTTGAAGATGTCACACACTATTTGGCCATCAAGAATACTACATAAGAAATTCCACGACAATCCGATCATCCGTAAAGGATCTATCACTATCTTCAAATTTACGCCTACCCCTCAACCCCCCTCCCGTTCAAAACTTTGGGACGCCACACACCTTTTTTTCCTTTTTGGCTTTTAAAAATACTACATGTGAAATTTCATGACAATTCGACCATTAGTTAATGAGATAGCACTATTTATGTACTTAGGCCCCCCTTACAACCCCCCCTCCCGATCAAAATTTTGGGACGCCACATAGCCTATTATTCAATCGGGCTCAAAAGAATGCTACATGGGCAGTTTCATAAAAATCTGTCCAGCCGTTTCGGCGTGATGCTGGAACAAACATACAAACACACAAACCCACAAACCCCGTTTCAGCTTTATTAATATAGACTTGAACGTTCTGCTCAACATAGGGTACGTGACATCACCCAACACTCCTGCCAACTTCCTACTACCATCTCCAAAGCCCACTCTTATATTCCACATTTCTTCCTTGATAATTTTAGTTGGAACCAAACGGTAACTTATTTTATCTTACATATGGAGTCTATCGAGCTCAGGATCGCCACTTAGAAATCTAGCCAAGGCACTTAGGTCAGATATTTTAATCGGGAAGATAGAAATAAATTTGAGCACGTCGTCCTTCGGTTTGGACTTTAAGCTATGATCGAGGGCCTTTTCGTATGTCAGGTACTCGATAATAAGTCGTATGTTACGTATCTAAACCTGGGTAGTTGAAATTTCATTTACGTTAAAAATAACTTGAGCACGTCGTCCTTCGGATTGGACTTCAAGCTATGATCGAGGGCCTCTTTGTATGTCAGGTACTGGATAATGAGTCGTATGTTATGTATCTAAACCTGGGTAGCTGAAATTTCACATAGGTTAAAAATAACCTTGAGCACGTCGTCTTTCGGATTGGACTTTCCCGATATATCTGAATCTGTCTATCAGTTTTAACAAATATTAAATCTATAAACCATTAAAAAGCAGGAAATTTGAAGAATGGTATTTAGTCCGACTTTTTTCGAAAAACATTTGTATTTCAATTTTTGTGTAGGATTCAGATATCCCGGTTGTTCATCAGTTTTAACAAATATTAAATCTAAAAATCGTTTAAAAGCGAGAAATTTGAAGAATGGAGTTTACCGAGCTCAGGATCGCCATTTCGAAATCTAGCCAAGTCAATTAGGTCAGATGTTTTAATCGGGAAGATAAAAAATAAATTTGAGCACGTCGTCCTTCGGTTTGGACTCTAAGCTATGTTCGAGGGCTTTTTCGTATGTCAGGTACTCGATAATGAGTCGTATGTTACGTATCTAAACCTGGGTAGCTGAAATTTCACTTAGGTTAAAAATAACCTTGAGCACGTCGTCCTTCGGATGGGACTTCCCCGATATAACACAATCTGTCTATCAGTTTTAACAAATATTAAATCTAAAAACTGTTAAAAAGCGAGAAATTTGATGAATGGGATTTCGCCCGACTTTTTCGAAAAACATTTTTATTTCGATTTTTGTGTAGGATTCAGATAATTCGGTTGTTCATCAGTTTTAACAAATATTAAAACTAAAAACCGTTTAAAAGCGAGAAATTTGAAGATTATAACTTTGAGCACGTCGTCCTTCGGATGGGACTTTCCCGATACATCTGAATCTTTCTTTGGTTGACCATCTTCGTATCTGGATGCTGCCTATCTACCAACATAGATGTATTAATTTGTTTTTCAGAAAATATGTCAAAACGGTACCTCAAAGCCCACTTATATTCCACACTAGCAGTAATACCCGGCGTTGCCCGGGGAACTTTGAATTTTCTCCCAATATCTCCTATAAGTCTATTCAATCCTTCGACACCACATTCATGATGTTATAATTTTCGATTATTCATACGGAATAAGGCTTATAGTCCTTCAACTATAGTAACGCTTGTAAGTTTTTAAGACCCCCGGGCACCACAGCTAGTATGCACCTTTCAACGGCGGAAACCCCAGCTAGTGAACACTTGGCATCGCTGGGCACCACAGCTAGTAAGAAGTTAGGAACGCTGGGCACCACAGCTAGTATGTGCCCTGCGACGGCGGACCCCACATTTAGTACGTAGTTAGGAACGCTGGGCACCACGGCTAGTATGTTCCTTGCGACGGCGGACCCCACATTTAGTACGTAGTTAGGAACGCTGGGCACCACGGCTAGTATGTTCCTTGCGACGGCGGACCCCACATTTAGTACGTAGTTAGGAACGCTGGGCACCACGGCTAGTATGTTCCTTGCGACGGCGGACCCCACATTTAGTACGTAGTTAGGAACGCTGGGCACCACAGCTAGTATGTGCCCTGCGACGGCGGACCCCACATTTAGTACGTAGTTAGGAACGCTGGGCACCACGGCTAGTATGTTCCTTGCGACGGCGGACCCTACAGCTGTCACGTAGTTAGGAACGCTGGGCACCACAGCTAGTAAGTGTCTTGTAATGGCGGACCCCACAGCGAATACATAGTTACTACTACATGTGAAATTCATGACCCTTTAATCAGTCAGAATTTTTTTATGCTTTGACCCCCCCCCCCCCCCCCCCCCCTGTTCAATTTTTGAAGATGTCACACACTATCTGGCCATCAAGAATACTACATAAGAAATTCCATGACAATCCGATCATCCGTAAAGGATCTATCACTATCTTCAAATTTACGCCTACCCCACAACCCCCCGTTCAAAACTTTGGGACGCCACACACCTTTTTTTCCTTTTTGGCTTTTAAAAATACTACATGTGAAATTTCATGACAATTCGACCATTAGTTAATGAGATAGCACTATTTATGTACTTAGGCCCCCCTTACAACCCCCTCTCCCGATCAAAATTTTGGGACGCCACATAGCCTATTATTCAATCGGGCTCAAAAGAATGCTACATGGGAAGTTTCATAAAAATCTGTCCAGCCGTTTCGGCGTGATGCTGGAACAAACATACAAACAAACAAACACACCCCGTTTCAGCTTTATTAATATAGATATATATATAATTAATGTTTTAACCTAAATTAATTTCAAAATAAAATTTAAGGAATTGTATCATAAGATAATTTTCAGATTTGAACTTGATAATGTCTTAAGGAGGAAATATGGTACTACATATCATGAAAACAATAATTAAAGAAAATAAATTGAAAATGTTGAGACTAAAATGGTTTTAAATATTGTATTATATATAATACCTGCAATAATTAT
Organism: Aradus depressus; assembly: GCA_963662175.1. Taxonomy (NCBI): domain Eukaryota; kingdom Metazoa; phylum Arthropoda; class Insecta; order Hemiptera; family Aradidae; genus Aradus; species Aradus depressus. The sequence continues at coordinate 35,390,276 of OY759220.1, forward strand.
ATTTGATGCATTATTGGCCATGTCGGGATTCCAGCAAACCATGGTGAGACCATGCGACCAAAGCCCTACGCCCGCACGGCCACCATGGCCCCACCTCTAAAAGTTCAACTGATATTTTTAATGATTCAAATAAGAGATTAAATTATATTGAAAAAATGTCTCGCTTATCGAAATTTAACCATACAAAAGCTAAAATTTTCTTAAGGTACCAGATAGTTATCTGTTAAATAAATAAATTAAAAGTTTAATTTTAAAAAGTGAAAGTATACTTCTGGTTGCATAAATTAGTATGCCAAATCAAAAAATTAATAATAACACTAGAATTTTTGCACTTTTTTTGCTCTTCATGAAATTTGAGATATATTTTTTCAGAGTTTTCACTGAATTGTGTGTATCATCCTAGCTGTTATTTCAATAATGACCGGATGTGTCAAGAAACCTTTAAGGAGCTCTGCCCATAAATATTGCATCCCATGATTGAAATAGATATAATAAATTATATATTATATAATTGTGAACAGAAATATATATTTTTTTAATGTGTATTACACACCTAAAGGTAACAAGAAACTATTTAAAATTAAATAACTAAATCTTAGAAAATTTACTTCACAGAATTGTTTATTTGGAAAAAAAAATTCTTATAAGGTATAACATGTTTTGTCTTGTAGAGGCACCTAGCGGTTAAGCTGTGAACTAACTGAGTAGAGGGAGTCTCGTTCCCGTAATGTCCACCTCACTTCCACTGAATTTGTAAACATAACTAGAAATATATACTTTCTTTTATTTTCAACTTAATTTATCGCTCTTGGGTAGTGTAAAAAGATTCTAAATTACAGTAATATATTTTTCAGTAGCCATATTTTTCTCCCATTTTTTTTTTTTTTTTTTTTTTTGTTTTAGCAACAATCTAGCAGATATAGACGTTTCGGAGACTATTCCCATCAGCAGTACCTGAACAATAAATCAGTTGTTCGTCATCAATTCATAGATGTAACAAAAACACCTTAATGATACAAACAATTTTTTGTTTTTATACATACAAGAATGCTAATTATCCTAAAATATGTTTAAAAAACTTGTTTACTGTTGTTTTTCATTATATTGTTTTGTTTTGCAGAGCGAAGAAAGGGCGCTCTAATATTGAACATATGACGTCATAATTAAAGCCCGGGCATGAAACACAGTCATAAATTTGAGCTTAGTGTTTTTTTTTTTTTTTTTTTTTTTTTAATTTTTCATTATATTCTATTTTATCTGAATTTGAATATATTTGAATACTCTTCTTATTACAATCTATGTATTTATTTTTACTATTTATATCTCTCTTCCTTTTTTAATTAACTATCTCTATTTATTTTTGAAATTTCAATATGTTCTGCAATCTATTTCTACTAAATTGACCAGTTCTGGAGAATTTATTTTTCCATTCACAAGTTTTTATTTCTTTTCTGTATTCTTAGCTATCCTTCTTATTGTGTAATAATTGTTTTGTATTTTGAGTTACTGTGCTGTAACTCCGATTTACAGGGATGAGGAAGAGGTGAAATAAACAAAAATTGTTGACATGCGAAATAAAAGCGATTTACGTAGGTTATTAAAGATTATCCGACTTTTGATGACTCCAGCGCTTGCAGTTGGCGGCGATGAAGATAGATATGAAGGTGTGATAGAGGAGGCGGTGTAGGGTGCGTTTTGAGACTGAGGACGCGATACATGTGGAGAAGAAGATCAAATACCTTAGGGTGACCCGGTTGTTGCCATTAAAGACAGGACAACCGCCACTTTCAACGCTCTGAGCTGCCTAGGGCAATGTAGACAATTCTACACGCAGAGTAGGATGCAGAGGATGTAGCAAGGTAGACCGCTGCTGGTTGGTGGCATCGCCCCAAAGAATGATAAAATACATTTCTGTAGGAAATATTTCAAAATAAAGAAAATTTTCTAGTAACTAAAAATTGCTTATTTATTTATTTTTTTTTTTGAAAAAGTATAATTCATAAAAGAATTAATTTCTTTAATGCCCTTCCCCACTTCTTGAAGACCATAGAAACAATAACAAAATTTAAACTTCAACTGAAAATGTTTATATTAGTGGAAACGGAAGTTTTTTCTCATTGTTCAAAGATAATAAAATAACCATAGTTTTATATTCAAAAACATTATTGATACATAATTTTCATTTTTATTTATTTTTTTGGCACAGATCCTCCATAGATATCTTCTTTATGGTCTGTCGAATCTACGTTTTAATCATTATTTTCTATTATTTATATACTAATTTATTTCTCTCGTTAATTTATTTACTGTATTTATTATTATTATTGTTTTTGTTCTCATACTTTAAAGTATCTATTCTTTAATAGAAATAAAAGACGTTGTCTTCCCACTGTTTTATTTTATACCAGAACCGGTTTTCGACGCAACAGCGTCATCATCAGTGGTTCATCCCACCCACACAGCACAGCGGTTGGAAGATAACTGGCTATTCTTTATCAATCAATTCTTTATTAGCCTTTGGGAAATACATCTTTTAGACTCAGGGTTCGGCCTGATATATACATTATTCAGTTTAAAAAAAAAAAAAAAAATAAATAAATGAAAATAGAAAATAATAATAATAATAAAGTACAAAGTAATAGAACCTAACTGTTAATTAACAAATGAAAAAAAAAAATAGTGAAAAAACTTCTAGTGAAATGGTATTTTATTTAAAAACTTGAATGTCCTCTAATTTTTAGCGCCCTTACTATGTATAGTATGATATTATTGAGGTTTTGGTTGTTTGCAATGTTGAAAAGGGTCTTGTGAGGCCATGAAGGAGTGGTGGATGTCGTCCGGTCGGTCTTCGTTGCAGACACTATAGCTCTCTTCCCTGTTGAAGAGGTAGGTCACTCCTCCCACCGTCACTCTAGTCAGGCTTTCTCTACACAGCCGTATCTGCGCCAACACTCTCGTCCTCTCCATGTTTGTCCTCAGCTTTAAGTAGACGTTGTAGCCTAATTTATAATCAATCTTAATGTATACATTGTTATGACGTATCCTATTACCATATTATGGTAACGAAAATAACGGTTTAACGAAAATAAGTATTATTATTACGATTGTCTGCGGTCCTCTTGTCTCCCACATGTCCAGCTCAACGTAAGTCTGCTGACTTCATGTCTGCTACGGTCCCTCAGCTCCTTGTCTCTTCTGATCCTCCACTCCTGGCTTTCTCAATCCTTGACCCGACAAGCTATTTTCCTCAACACTTTATTTTCAAACTTCTGGAAACGCTTCTCCAGATGTGAGGTCAGTGTCTAGTTCTCACACACCTAGATCAGGAGTGGTTTTATCATGGAGCTGCAGATCCTATGCTTCAGGTTTCTGGAACACATATCAGATAAATAATAATAATACTTTAGAAAATAATAATAATAAAGGTAGAAAATAAATGTATTTAGAATTCCTAATTTTATAATTAAAACTATAATTTATTATTTAACATAAATATTTTAGTTCGCTATTGTGACTCAAGCCCCGGCGCAGAACTACAAGGTCATATCGCCTACTACCAGAGCGCTCTTTCTGGAGGACATGACCCTAACTCTATTATGTCCTGACATTGTACAGGCTCGGGTCCATCGCTCAACGAGGGAATATTTTAGATTTTTTTTTTGTTTTTTTGTGAAATGAACATTTTGAGAGTGGAGAGAAGAACAATGCGAGTCATAATGATTGTTTTTTACAGTCAAATTTTTGAGTTTTAGTCACAAATTATAGCTTTTAAGTTTAAAAAAGAGAATCTAATAGTAAGAATTTTTGCTAGAAATGTTGTTTTACTGGCAGGAGCCTGGGATCGACAATTTTATGACTTAACTAAAAAATAAAATTTTTAAATTACTTAATTTTACTTAATGCATTTCTTAGTTTTGATTCAGACAACCGTATTGGAAACTGTATTTTTATCTAATTTTGATTCACACGACCCTATTGGAAACTGAATTTTTATCTAATTTTGATTCACACGACCGTATTGGAAACTGGATTTTTATCTAATTTTGATTCACACAACCGTATTGGAAATTGGATTTTTATCTAATTTTGATTCACACAACCATATTGGAAACTGGATTTTTATCTAATTTTGATTCACACCATCATATTGGAAACTGGATTTTTATCCAATTTTGATTCACACCATCATATTGGAAACTAGATTTTTATCTCATTTTGATTCACTCCATCATATTGGAAACTGGATTTTTATCTCATTTTGATTCACTCCATCATATTGGAAACTGGATTTTTATCTAATTTTGATTCACACAACCGTATTGGAAACTGGATTTTTATCTAATTTTGATTCACACAACCGTATTGGAAACTGGATTTTTATCTAATTTTGATTCACACAACCGTATTGGAAACTGGATTTTTATCTAATTTCAAATTTTGATTATTAACTTTATTGGTGCTATGGCATATAGACTTTGTGCTCACTGGCTCCACTCTTAATATAAACTGTATGACATATCAGGTGTACCTGTCGATTTGGCACAATCGATACAATTGTACAATTATTTGGTGGGGGTACCGTTTTGGGGGAGGGAGATTCATGAGTTCATCGTCAGTTTGTTGATGAAGGCTATAGGATGATACTCTTCATGGTGTTGCTAACTGCTGCCACTCTCTTCCACTATAACGGAGGGTCGAATGAACACGAGGATGTACCTCCCAATGTAGCTCCCAGCTTACCTCCCAGTGAATCTCTTAGCTTATCTTCCAGTGAATCTTTTAGATTATCTTCCATTGAAACTCCCAGCATACATAACAGTGTATCTCCCAGCTTACCTTCCAAGATAAAGTAAGTACAGAACCGATTTTTCTGAAAGTGCTCATAAAGTAAATCATTCGAAAATCAATTTTTCAAGTCGATTTTTGTCGAATGCTCAAAAACTATCTAGAATTTAGATAATAATAATTTTTATAGTTGAGTATCTATGATCTGATCTGCTTAGATGACATTAAGTTGTCTCATTTTGATTTTCATTGATTGCTTGATCTCTGCTACTAAAAGTTTTTATTTAAAAAAATTAATAAAATAAATGTGGTTTGCCTATAACAGGACTTTCTTATACCAACCATGCCTTCAAAGACCCCCCACCCCCCCCCCCCCCCCCCCCTTCAGACTAATTTCATACTGACGTTACTGGGTAATGTGTTGACGTCAACAGTTCTCTTTCTTTCATTTCTCAAGGTCGTGGGTTCGTAGCCCGACCGAGGCCCTTAGTTTATTTTATCTGGGAGGTAAATTAAACTTAAGCACGCCGTCCTTCGGATGGGACGTTAAGCGATGGTCCCGAGCCTGTACGATGTCAGGTACTCGTTAAAGACCCCTACCCTAGATGAATAAAAATTTAGGGTAGGCAAAATTTAGGACTCCCACAGTAGAGTCGGGCTCATGTCCACCAGAGTGACGAAAGAGCGCTCTGGTAGTAGGCGATATGACCTCGTAGTTAAAGCCCGGGCATGAGTCATAAAACCTAACCTAACCTAATGCCAGTATGGGGAGGGAGTGTGATCTTACAAAAGTGATCGGTATAATAAAGTCCTATTATAGCCACTTCATATATTTTTGTGATATATTACAACAGCAAAAAAAAAATAAAAAATATTACGACAGCGGTGATCCATTGAAAATAGTTCTGTTTAAACATTTATTCATTTGTGTAAATTTATATAACTAGGTAAGGTCATACATTTTTTAATAAATACAATTTTTCTAGAATTCCGTTTGTCGAGTACCGTATACAAAACTAAATACCGAGTGTTACTTCATGTCTGTCTGTCCCCCCCCCCCCCTGCTCCCCCTCCAAAACCAGACGATATTTTGGGCTAAAAATATTTAACTTAGAGCCCTCCAAGTCTTCATACTCACTTTTGTGTCCATAATTCAATACTTTGACAGTTATAAGGGTTTTTGAGTTGAGCCCCCTCCCCAAAACCCCTCAATTTTGCCGAAAATTAATAGATAACGTCCTCATAGACTCTAAATCAAATATAAAAGCTTACGTCGATACATTTATTAAAGTCCCTCTGATCCTCACTCTCCATCAGCTAATTCGGCTGAAAATTAATGGGTATTTTTCTTATAGTGCTTTTAGTTTACATATGAAATTTCGTTAGTTATTATGACTCATCCCCGGGCTTTAACGCCTACTACCAGAACGCTCTTTCGTCACTCTGGTGGACAAGAGCCCGTCACTACTCGTACAGGCTCGGGACCATCGCTTAACGTCCCATCCGAAGGACGGCGTGCTTAAGTTTATTTCACCTTCCAGATAAAATAAACTAAGGGCCTCGGCTGGGTTTCGAACCCACGATCTTGAGCTCAGAAGGCAAGCACGCATATCACTGAGCTACCGGTGCCTCTATGAATGAAATTTCGTGTCAATACATTCTTTACAATGGCAGTTTTTTCTTTATATGCGTAAGGTGCAGGGCTAATGGCAGTTATTAGAGTGTTTGTGTTATGTCACCTCCCTAATTCCCTCTCCCTGATTGAGCTACTCGGGCGTCCCATATCGCTAACCACTGCGCACCACCTCATGCCATGGCTTACTCAGCTCCGAATCAATGTACTTCCCTGGAAGTTCTCGCTCTCTCTCCAGTTACGTCACACGTAAGACAAAGAACAGCAACTGCTCCACATGGAGAATGTACAGCAATCTTTGTCGACAAAGTACAGCTGCCTATTTCTCCATGATTACATAACTTTGTCATAGACATAGAATGATAGATCATTCGAGGTTGCTATACTTTGGTACTTTATCTATTGTGTGTGACGTCAGATATTGCTGTCAGTATCAATGAGAAAGTTGAAGGGAGCAGATGTTAGGGCATTTGACCGTTATGAGATTGCTGTGCTTTCTCCATGTCGACATTCGACATTGCTGCACTTTGTCTACGAAATTTCAGATTTCTGTACTTTGTCTATAGGTTAGTTACATTGCTGTACTTTGTCTATTGTGTGTGTGTGTGTGTGTGTGTGTGTGTGTGTGTGTGTGTGTGTGTATGACGTCAGATAATGTTGTACTTTGTCTACTCTGGGACGTCACTGGAGGAAGAGCAAGAACGAACTTCTGGGGGAAGTACATTGATTCGGAGCTCCATAAGCCATGGGATGAGATGGTGCACAGTGCTTAGCGCTGGGACGGCGGCGTGACATCACAAAGGTGACTGCTCGAGATCAGGAGTTCAGAGTCCTCCACTATCAGCTACTACTCTCTACCTCTCAAATAGATTTCATATAGGCAATATCGGGTGTAACGAAGTCATTGGGAATTACACAGCACAAAAAAAACAGAATAACGGCTGATGGCAACACTGTTGTGTCCAGTATGGTGTGATGGCAACACTGTTGTGTCCAGTACAGTGTGAAGGCAACACTGTTGTGTCCAGTATGGTGGGATGGCAACACTGTTGTGTCCAGTATGGTGTGACCAGTTGTGATTGCTCTAACACAGAAACGATTGTAGCTAAAGACTCGAAATTTGACATGAAGAAGTCACAAATGCCAACTTAGATTTGGCCCGATTTCTGACGAAAATTGAGAAAACTTTACTCGATGACCTAAGTATATTTTACTAGATATTTATGACTTAAGTAAAACACTTTTTCAAGTTAAAATTGTAGAAAAAAATGAAAGACGCATTTTATATGAAACACGATTTTTCCTAGTGCGCCTGATTTGCGAGATATATGCCAAAAACCGTCCTGAATTGTTGTTTTGAAACACATTTTTCTGAACGTTTCCTTCATTTATCAAAAAACGATGTCGTCCAAAAATAGAATGTTTTCTCAGATTTGAGGTAGGACCAATGTTAAGTCCCCCAGAGACGATCAATTGAAATTGACAATTATCACATCAATTCTAGTTTCTGTGTTCACCTTCAATTGTTCTGTTTTGACGTAGTGTTCTCGCTGATATTTTAATTTGTTGATTATTAAAATTACATTTTTTTTTTTATTTTAAAATGGTCTCGTACACAGACATGGGATTTCTTTCATTAAATCTAGCCCTCTGCACTCGGAAGAAAGAAAAGAGAAAAAAGACGTTGGTCCAAAGAATGGTATAAACTGAGAAGCCGTTTTACCCACGAAAATTTATAACGTATCCTTCGAGATACTGAACCCGAGGATTACAGAAACTTTCTCAGATATTAACAGCAAAACAAAATCTCTTTCCTCGAACGAAATCACCTCATCAGAAACGACACTCATCTTTGCTCTCTGGCGAACAACTGACGGAACGATTGTCAATTTGCTAGTTACACTATCAATCGCTGCCATCAATTGCTCTTATCAATGACCTTTAATCAAAATTTCTATTAATCGCCGTCATTTAATTGACAAACGCGTCAATTGCCTCCTAGGCGATCAATTAGTCCCATCGACGATATCATTGACAATTGCAATTGTCAATTTTATTGATCGTCTCGGGGGCACTTTAGAATTTCTTTTTTGAATATTGGTTTTTTTATTTTAAAAAAAAATAATAAAAATGTAAGTGATATGGTTACCGCAACCACACATTTACAGGCCACTCACTTTCCCTTACCCTCTATCAAATTTTCTTATGAAACTGGTGGGTACTTTCATATACCCACCAGTGATTTGTAAAAGAGTAGTTGGTAAAAGAAAATCCTACGATGACCATATCACTTTTTTTTTTATTATTTGCTTTGAAGTTTAGTAAAACGTTCTCTAATTAACTGATAATTACAGTAACCTGACGAGGTTAGTTTGGCTCTACTGATAAGTTGTGCATGCGCCCTTGCTTGCTATTGATTGGTTATGATCTGTTAGCCTGCAGGTAATTACTTGGAACGTGAACCGTAAGCAGGCCCCCCAAAAAGAAATATTGAAGCGTCTGGTGGACTTCACAAAGGATCCGGATATGATCGTGATCGGTCTTCAGGAAGTAGCGGTCAGTGACAGGCCTCGCATTCACCACAGTTGGAGACGATCTCTTATTAACGTTATTGTACGTCGTGGCTATGTCTTGGTAAGCAAAATGAGGCTAGAAATGAATAAAGTTAGCAATATTTATATACTTTAAAAAATGTCGTCGGTGAATCACCAGCTACGTATTTCCCTAGTTGGAATTCAATGGTCCATTCTGCCCCTTCGGCTATCCTCAGATATATTCGGTTGGATGTTTCCCGAAACACCTACCACCCACGTCATTACTTCATTTGAGTTTCATCTCATTTAATTGTTCTCTTCCTCAATTTTCTGACTTTGCTAGGGAGATCCAAAGATTTTATTGTGTAACCTTCTGACTGGTTATCCATAGTTACTATTTAAAATTTTCATAAATGATCTGGTAAAACATATAAACTTTAGTAAAACACTGTTTGCAGATGATGTTAAGTTGTTCAAGGGTATTCGCTCAGTTTTCGATTGTTCGCATCTTCGTTCAAAATTGTCAATCATATTTTTATGTTTCAAGGTCATGACAGAATTTTTCACAATTTTTTGGAAAGAAGTATGTCTGTGGTCAATTTTTCCTCTACGATTTCTCGCGGATGAAAATGATATCGACTCGCTTTGATGCCAATCTAAGAGTATCAACTAGGGTTGCCACCCGTACTTTATTATAAAGTATTGTACGTTATTTCGGGTAATTGTACTCTATACTTTATGAGAACAATAAAGTACGCGACAATACTTTATTTCGCATGATTTGATTTCTCTGGGATTCATTTTACATATAACATACAAAAAAAGGTTGGTCGTAAGAATTTTTGCGTAAAACAGAACAACAGATTTACTGGGGTCGATGACGTTATCGATTGATGCCGAATAGGATCGATAGTTGACGAATATACTCTGTGGCGGTCGCCACAAAAACGTTCGTTTTTGAACGCATCCTAACCTCAAATTTCAACATTGTCAATGTTACTGTCAAAACTTCGTTTAAACTTAATATAAATATGGATGATCTTTATGGAGAAATGTCTTTATTAAACAAATTATATAATCAAATATATAGCTCTGAAGGTTTTGCGGAATTGTCTACTGCACAAAAATGGCAGCAAATATTTAATAAGACTGATGATAGTTTTTCAAATTTGTTAAAATTAATTTCATTTTTACTATCGGTTCCCGCCACGTCAGCATTCAGAGAGAGTTTTTTCTGTGATAAATTGCAAATGGCGAGACGAAAGAAACAAACCGTCTCTGAATCTGATAAAAAATTAATTACTTATTTACTTTAACTTAAATAAAGACTGTAAAGACGCTGTGAAGCTGTTTAGCAGTGAGAATTATTTGTTAAAAGTTGCTAAAAGTAATGAAAAATATGTTTTTAAGCAAAATAATAAAGTAAAATAAATCGAACTTTATTTGGACACAATGTATTTTTTTTTTTTCTACCTTTAATAACCAATGTACTTTATTTGCACAAAAAAAAGGTGGCAACCCTGATATCAACGTGAGATCTGAAAGAATTTTTTTCAAATTAGGACCACCCGTTTTTTCTTTGAACAAAAAGACTGCTAAAAAATTGGATTTTAGGAATTTTTGAAAAAGATTTATCTAATCTAATTTGTTCTGGTGGCAATGTAGCATCCCTTAGGGTGGGATATGAGAGAAAAATTGTTCTAGCTCATTAACGGATGGTCGGATTTGTCATGAAATTTCACATGTAGTATTCTTAAGAGCTAATTTGAGATATAGACTATCTGGCGTCACGAAATTCTTAAAGGGAAGGGGGTTTGTAGGGGGTTAAGCATAAAAATAGATCTGGCTCATCAACGGATGATCGGATTTTAATGAAATTTAATATGTAGTATTCTTGAAAGCCAAAATGAAAAAAAGGGTGTGTGACCTCTGAAAAACTTATTAGTAGGTAGGCAAAATTTAGGACTCCCACAGTAGAGTCGGGCTCATGTCCACCAGTGTGATGAAAGAGCACTCTGGTAGTAGGCGATATGACCTCGTAGTTAAAACCCGGGCATGAGTCATAAAACCTAACCTAACCTTTAGATACATTTATTTTATTTTACTTTCCTAGGGCTTACTGATATATTATTTTATTGTTTCCTCCCTGTTTGGCATTTTATTTATTCATTATATCCATTCATTCATACAGTAATCATGGGCGGATCGGACTGAGGTGCTGGGGCTTAACAAGAAGAAACTTATAGCGGTTTATTTAAATTTTTTTCTATTGATTTTCTGCTAAATTGATCGAAGGGAAGAGGGGAAATACTCTAATAACTGCCATTTTTATTAATATATCGACACAAAATTTAGTATGAGAATTCAAGAAGCCCCTCGTTAGGTTAACTATTGACGCGTCTAGACAGCTTTGTTTTTGGAGAGAGAGCGAAAATGCAATTGATTAATTCATGATGGGGAATTACCTTACATTTTTATTTGTGTATGAGATTTTTACCTATAATGTTTTAAGTTTTTTTTTTTTTTTTTTGTTCACTTAAAATAAAATTTCTTGAAGGTTGTCTACTGAAATCGGGGCCAACCTGAATTTTTTTCTTTTTTTTTATTAAACGTTCTATAATTAGAATAGAATTTGATCATGAAATTAAGAAGTAAAGATACTTTAAATTAAATTAAAATGGTTCGTCACATGTTCCAGCATTTGCGTCAGCAATTTAATACAAATGATCGCTCAAAAGAAACGGTTTAACACTGCCCTATCTATTGAGAGAATTGGAAACTATTCAAGTACAAGCCCTCGCTCAATAGAGTTCGTTAGTGAATAAAGTTTTAAATTGTATTCATATTCCTAAGATTTGTGTAGGAATATTCTCAAAAGAAAAATGTACTTCCCCAGCACGATATAATCAATTATGTATTTGCTCTCCCAAAAAACCTATCGATCGTTTGGGCTAAAAATATGTAGACGACTTACTTATAGGTTTATGAATCATACTAAAATTGTACTTATAAAGTTTTGAATTCAAAATTAAAATTATATGTCGATACATTTGTTACATCGGCAGTTATTGGGGTTCTTGTTATTTATTTTTTATTTTTTTATTTAGACAATATTTCAAAAAATGTTTCATTTATTTAATTTTTTTGATGTTTTATTTATTTAATTTTTTTTTTTTTTATTTAGACAATATTTTAAAAAATGTTTTATTTATTTAATTTTTTTGATGTTTTATTTATTTAATTTTTTTTTTTATTTAGACAATATTTCAAAAAATGTTTCATTTATTTAATTTTTTTGATGTTTTATTTATTTAATTTTTTTTTTTTATTTAGACAATATTTCAAAAAATGTTTCATTTATTTAATTTTTTTGATGTTTTATTTATTTAATTTTTTTTTTTTATTTAGACAATATTTCAAAAAATGTTTCATTTATTTAATTTTTTTGATGTTTTATTTATTTAATTTTTTTTTTTTTATTTAGACAATATTTTAAAAAATGTTTTATTTATTTAATTTTTTTGATGTTTTATTTATTTAATTTTTTTTTTTTATTTAGACAATATTTCAAAAAATGTTTCATTTATTTAATTTTTTTGATGTTTTATTTATTTAATTTTTTTTTTTTATTTAGACAATATTTTAAAAAATGTTTTATTTATTTAATTTTTTTGATGTTTTATTTATTTAATTTTTTTTTTTTATTTAGACAATATTTCAAAAAATGTTTCATTTATTTAATTTTTTTGATGTTTTATTTATTTAATTTTTTTTTTTAAGTTTTATTTATTTAATTTTTTTTTTTTAAGTTTTATTTATTTAATTTTTTATTTTTATTTAGACAATATTTTAAAAAATGTTTTATTTATTTATTACGTTTTTATCTACAACAGGCCCCTCCCTTCAGACTAACACAGTAAATGCTTTATTCTCTTCTGCACAGACATTCAAACTTACCCTTAACACAAAAGCCTAACTGCTACACGTTTCTACTGAAGCCACTCTGGATGTACGTCTCACAAATCTACGGTTCGGCTAAAATATCTAACCTGAAACGTATCCAGGTTTTCCAGTCAAAGACACTCAGACTCATTACACAATGCCCACCATACGTAAGTAACAGAACACTTCACAATGACCTCATGATAAACACAGTACACGACACAATTCGGGACCTTTACAGACGTTTCCACAACAAATTGCATTCACACCCAAATCCATACATCCACTCACTTTCTTCACCACACTTGCCACACAATCCTCCCAGGAGATTGAAGAGGAGGTGTCACCGTGACTTAATATAATCCCAAATTAAAACCCCCCCACTTCTTGAAACAAAATCATAAAATCCCCATTCATTGTTAATAACCATAATATTCATTGTTTTAAATTTCGCCCTGAGGAGCTACCGCTGGGTGGCCTTCCTCTCTCACGCCAATCAAGTCATCCACATTCAATGAAGTCCTCTTGGTAGCTGGTTGTTGCGTCATGGTAACAGTTGCGACCAACATTATAAAGACAAAAAAAAAAAAATTATTTATTACAAGTGTGTGAAGAGAGATTCGCTGAAACTAATTTTTTATTTTTGTTTAGATGAGTGTATATATGTGTTTTAAAAAATGCACAAGTGATTTCAAAAATTAGGTATAAGAGAGGGAGGGTTTAAAAGAAGATTGGAAACTTAATTGGAGTTGAGGACGTACCGGAGATTCACTCTATTTTATTTTATACTTTACTTACTTACTTTCCCTGGCGCTACGGTCCTTGTAGAACCTGGGCCTCCGCAACAATCTTCCGCCATTCTACTCCACCTCGGCCTCCCGTCTCCATCTTCTCACACCCATCGTTCTGAGGTCGTCCTCCACGTCCTCCAGTCAACGTAGGCGGGGTCTACCCCTTCTTCTTCGTCCTCCCGGGTGTCCTTCCAGTATCTTCCTCGGCAATCTGTCTGGCTCCATCCTCTGTAAATGTCCCAGCCATGGCAGCCGTCCCTGCTTCACTATGGCCACCAGGTCCGGGCTCTTGTACACGTCCCTCAGCTCCCCATTGGTCCGTATCCTCCATCTATCCCCCTCTGGAGTAGGGCCGTATATCTTTCTCAATACCTTCCTCTCCCACGTATTGAGTAAAACTTCGTCCCTCCTAGTCAGGACCCAGGTTTCACTCGCATATGTGACGACCGGTCTCAGGACTGTTTTATAGATTGTTATTTTGGCGTCTCGGGACAAAGTCCTCGATCCGAGCACCTTCTGCAGTGACCGGTAGCATCTATTCCCGGCCGTTATCCTCGCTTTGATGTCTTCTTTAACGTCGTTCCTTTCCGTGATAACGGCCCCCAGGTACTTGAAGCTATCCACCCGGTCAAACCTGCAGCCTCCAGGTACGAGTTCCTTCTCTTTTACTTCTTTCCTCGTAGTTCTCATGTACTTGGTTTTGCTCTCGTTGACAAGAAGACCAAGCTTCCTGGACTCCTCGTCACATTCCTGGAACGCCCCCGCCAATGCAGCTTTCGTTCGTCCGGTTATGACCACGTCGTCCGCATATGCGAGATGCTGACTGAGCCTGTTATATATAGTGCCATCTGTATTCGTACGGATGCCCCTAATAGCTTTCTCCAGTGTTATATTGAAGAGTAAGGGGGATAATGGGTCGCCCTGTCTCAGACCCTGCCTGACCCCAAAGCTTTCAGAGATCGCGTTCTGGACCTTGACCTTTCTACAAGTATGCGTCAACGTCATCCTTGCCAGCCTTATCAGTTTTGGGGGGAAGCCAAACCCATACATATTTTGTAGGAGTTGTTCTCTATCTACACTGTCGTAGGCTTGCTTGTAGTCGATGAAGAGGTGGTGCAGGTCGACGTCGTTTTCGTAGCATTTTATTTTATATACCTTGAAAAATGTTCATTTTAATAATTGATACAGTTTTATTATTCTGTTGATACAGGTCAAAAGAACCACCATGGTTACAGTTATGAATATGGTTTACGTAAAAGCGATATATAAGGAACTGGTCAGTTCAGATCGACAGCAGAGAGTCCCCACAGGGAAATTGAAACTTGGCAACAAGGGCGGAGTATCCATCAGGGTTCATCTGGGAGGGATTAGTTTCTCATTCCTGTCTGCACATCTACCACCACATGATGGGAAGGAGAAGAAGCGAGAGGAAGCCGTCAGCAAGATTTACGAGGAAATCAACAGAACTGTATATCCAGTTCGGTACAAATTCTTACTTGGGGATCTTAACTTCCGACTGACGAATGTGGAAATAGAGAATGTCCGAGAAGAATTGAATAACTCCAACTATGAAGCGTTGTTACAATATGATGAGTTTTTAAGAAGTGATGAGGATGTAAGATTTTTCGTTTTTACTTTTTCATAGAATAGTTACAAGGAAGTATTGGAATCGTGTGAAAACCCGGGATAGGATTTTCAACGAATTTACACGTCTATCTGTGTGTGCATGTGATTGGACAGTTGTGAGCTCTCAACCGCAAAGATTATGGTAGCTATGAACTTGAAATTTGGAACGAAGGGGTCACTTTTGCTAACTTAGATCTAATTAGTAATTAGATTTTGGCAGAAATCGCACGAAAATTTAGATGACATTACTCCAAGGCCTAAGTGCATTTTACAAAATACTACTTGTATTTATGATTTTTTTTTTTTTTAGTAGGTTTTAAAGGAGGGTGCGCCTTGCATTGTAGCAATATCACCCAGTCAACGTGAGAAGAGCTCGGGGATCAAGGGGTTACTGAGGGACTGGGATTCGCTATCGGCGGAACAATTGCGCCCAGCCCATCTTACAATGCCTGCTTCTGCTCCCGCTAAGAGCCGACAAATCGGCAGAACATCGGGTAGTCTGTTTCTGTCACCAAATGCCGTAGATCCAGTCCCAAATACGATCTTGTCCCATGAATCAACTCCACCCTAGCTTGGTCCTTCAGCGGACATTCGAGGACCACGTGTTCTCCAGTCTCGATATTACCGCAAGAACAGTTTGGGGTGTTCTTCCTGTGATAGAAGAACAGCTTGGAGTTAAAATCACCTTGACCTTATAATATTTGGGATGTCCAGTGATTAGGCTGTACCCATGTTGAGTCAAGGCGTAACCGGACGTCCGGGAAGTATGCGTACGTCGTTCGGCCATCCGAGCATCTTGACCAACATTGTTGCCATTTTTCCACAATCCAATTCTGGAAGATGTCCTTGCAGCGCACTGGTCTGGACTGTCCGCGCATCTCTTCCTCCAGGGCTATTATATTTATGACCTAATCAACAATCTTTCCAAGTAAAAGTTGAAGAGAGAACTGAAATGCATATTTTATATGATGTACGGATGGAGCCCATGTACTCTTGTAGATGTTTTTTTCCCCTTATTTTGGGTCTCCGCTGTCACACAAAATTCGCTGTTCCGCCCTCGCTGATGTCTCTCCTACAGAAGGAACATCCCAAAGATTTTAGCCTACTTATGGTGGCAATCATGCTCCCCGACGTAGTCTTCCCTGAACAGTACAAAAAAGAACACTATACAGTACATGGTTTAAACCAGAGCTGTTCCAAATACAATTAAGAGTATTTAAATACTAAATAAATGTATTTACATAAGATAAATACTTGTATTTAAGTTGGAGTATTTATTAGTTGGTGTTTTTCCAAATACAAATACTTGTAATTATATTTGTATTTGTAATTATTAAATAAATAAATACATTACCATAAGTAAAGTCAAAAATGAACTGGACGAGATTGTGCTACTTACGTTCAAGGAAGAAGAAACTAAAAAATGAAAAAAAAAAATGTTTTTAAAAAGTAAAATTCAACCTTCTTTCTTCTTCAATGCGACTACTTGGAAAATACTGCTTAACAGAGTCAACATTATTTATAACCATCCTAGAACTTTTTGTAAACTTGCTCTTAAAATAAACTAATAAATAATAAACGTCTGTTACCACAGTAAAAAAACTTACATTTCTGAAATTCAAAAACTAGTTCCATACTACATCACTACACTTTAAATTAGTAAAAATTTGTTATTACATACCTGTTTTCAATTGAATTAGAAAAAAAAATGGGATGTAGACTGGGTACGTGTCTGTATTTTGTAGAAGTTGAATGAAATAAAATACATAATTAAGTAATAATATTAAATAAATAAATTTTATTTTAAGAAGTGATCTGGTAGAGGTAGATAATTTTGTACTCTTGGGCTCTTCACCACTCAATAGATAAACATAGAATGCAAACATAATCTTGTTCTAAATGCAATCAGTATAAACATAACTACTTTGATATTTGTTTACAATTAATGCAGCCTTTGATATAAAGCACAACAAAGAATAAGGGAAAGTTACATTTCAAAACAACAACTTAATGTTATTTGAACCTAAATTGTTTGGTCCTAGTAGTTTTCTTCTAAATACAAGTACTTGTTAAATACTAAATACAAAATAAAATTATAAGTATTTAAATACTCTTAATTAAATAAATGTATTTAAGAAGTTAGGTGTTTAAATACATGTATTTAATTATAAGTATTTAAATACTCTTAATTAAATAAATGTATTTAAGAAGTTAAGTGTTTAAATACATGTATTTAATTATAAGTATTTAAATACTCTTAATTAAATAAATGTATTTAAGAAGTTAAGTGTTTAAATACATGTATTTAATTATAAGTATTTATTTAAACCCTTAAATAAATACTTTATATAAATAAATTCCCAGTTCTGATTGAAACATACCAACCACAGAAGGATAGTTAGTTTTATTTTAATATACTATTTATAGCCGTATACAGAAGCAACGAAACTTATTCTGCATACTGCTATAAATAAATACTTCAACACGGAAAATACAGTATTTGTAATTTATATGGGAAAACAAATTTCTAATAGATAAATCCAATTTTTCAATCGGCGAGGCTTGGAGAATTTGGGTTTCAGGCCCCTTTGTTGACTATTTGAAAAGTCGTCGGTAATTCCCTACCAACTAACTTCCCCAGAACGATATAATCAATTAATTATTCACTCCAAAATCAGTCCACCGTTTGCTATAATATTGAACAGTTGCTTAACATAGGAGCTTCTAAATCATCATACTAAATTTTGTGACTATAAATTCATTACGTCGGCAGTTATTAGGGTTTTTTAATAAAACCCCCTCCCATGAATCCGCCCTTTCCTTCATTCGATATCGCTGAAATTTGACAGGTTATGTCCTCACTCGGTCAAAACCCAGATTATTAAGTTTTTTGAGTTGAGGCCCCTTCGATCCCCCCCTCCCTTCTGCCGATTTCTCTGAAAATTAATGTGTCGTCCTTATGTGATTTTGAATTTATATATAAAATTTTATACATTCATTCTATCGGCAGTTATTTGAATTTTTAAGTTAAGCTTCAGCCATCCCCTCTTCCCTTTCATAAATTCACGCTGAAAAAAAAATAGGTGTCGTCCGTTAGAGGGTTCTGAATGCACATTTAAATTTCTTGACGATACAGTACTATCAGGAGTTATCGTGTTCTCAGACAGACAGTTTTTTTATTTTATTTTTGAACAGCATATTTTGAATCTAGAGGTTGAAAAACATGATATTCCGTTTAAACACTGCAACGAATTTTCGGCCGATTACATAACTACCCCTATACGTATAACTTGGGAAGAAAAACTCCTAGACCAGTGGTCCCCAACCCGTAGCTCGCAGGGAAATTTTTGGTAGCTCGCGGGGAAATTTCAGATGCAGCGCTTGGGTTGGCTAATCTGCACTACTCACCTTTCATTAAAATCACTCACCTCAAGCAATGAAAATATTTGGCCTTTTGTTCCTAAGCAAAAATGAGTGAAGGCAATGTTCACCTCAACATATCTGTGTGAGATTTCATTTTCCAGTATGAAATTCGTTAAAAACAAGTATAGGAACCGGTTGACTGATGAACATTTGGACAACTGCATTCGAATGGCTGCTACAACATATGAGCCTAACATTAAAAAAATTGTTGGTGACAAAAAAAAAAAAAAAGTGCCACCCCTCACATTGAACTACGTTTTTCTAATGCAAATATTTAACCGACGACATCATATGCCGATGGATCGAGAACATGCTGAAAGGCAGAATTATAAACACAACTTTGGGACTGAGCAGGTTAAGGGCAGTGCCGGCAGCCGGGTGTCCGCAGGGAGGGGTACTATCACCTCCATTGTGGTGCTTGGTTGTCGACGAGCTCTTGCTGGAACTCAGCAACAATGGATTTTATACACAAGGCTATGCTGATGACCTTGTGATCTTCATCAGTGGCAGGTTCCCAAATACCGTTGTTGAAATTATGAACACGGCATTGGAGCATGTCAGTAGATGGTGCACCAGGGAGAACCTTAAAATAAATGCACAAAAGGTAACCTGTGCATACTTCACCCAAAAGAGGAACATAAGGGACATCAGAAGTCCCTTCCTCCAAGGGCATGGTATACCTCTATCGAGGGAGGCCAAATACTTGGGAACTGTACTAGATACCAAGTTGACCTGGACTCCACACGTAGAGAAAATAACAAAGAAAGCAACCAGGGCTCTATGGGCCTGCAGGCGCTCCTTTGGCAAAACATGGGGCCTGAATCCCAAGATGGTACACTGGATGTACACAACGGTAGTGAGACGCATAATAACGTACAACTCCTTAGTCTGGTGGCAGAAAGCCGATACGGGACAAAGGAGGAAACAACTGGAAAAAGTCCGACTTGCCTGCTTGGGAATCACTGGGGCCATGAGCACCACCCCAACACACCAGGGTAGGGACCAACACACACAGGGCACACAATAGGCCTACTCTGGCCGCGGTGACACAAATCAGCCCTCGGAAGAAAAAAAAAATGCAAATATTTTGTTATATAAATTCTTATGCTATTAATTGCAATGTTAGAAATAATAAACAACTGTGTGATTTAAACAAAAACATGGATTATTCCCCCCCCCCCCCCCCCCTCCCCACCCTACTTTGTTGGGTAGCTCACAATAAAGTTTATGAACTGTAAGGTAGCTCAGTCGCTTAAAAGTTTGGCGACTACTGTCCTAGACGATCAGTGGGGCCTTTGTTGGATATCTCTGAGTTTTTATTTTACGTCTAATCTGTTTGTATGTTTTTGGCAGATGCTGAAAGATATGAAAGAACAGAAGATCGAATTCCGTCCCACATACAAGTTCAATGAAGATGGAGTCTCTTACAACGATAAACGTCGTCCTGCCTGGACAGACAGAGTGCTGTATAAAGAGACTTTCGGAGACAGTATCTCGCCAACGACAGCAACACGCCAAGACAGCATTATACCAGTCTCGTATGAGAGCCTAGAAGAATTCAAAATGAGTGACCACAAGCCGGTGAGGGCCTGCTTCGAGCTCAACATAAAACCAGACACAAGTTCCCATTCTCACGAAGAAATAAGTAAATAATACATTTATCTTCAATTTCGTATCATATATACGATTGTTTGAGACCTATTAAGTTTTTATTTTTATGTAGGTATTTCAATAATTACCATCTTATAGCCCTTTTTTTGGTCTCATTTATTCTTTTTCTTTATTTTTTCTTCATTTCCATACAACAAAAACAATATTTCGTCCTACCAGGACATTTTCAAGAACATCACTGAAAAAATATTACATCCACAATCACTTTCACAATCTAACAAGTTAGCCATATCATAAAATTCTTTGTATCTTTTACTTACATTTTTATTTTTTCATTACATATATTATAAAACTCCTTTTTTTTCCTTATAATATATTCTAATATATCGTGTCATTTTTTTAAATATTGTGCATCTGGAAAAAGCAATTCTTAATTAATCTCACTATATTTTTTCTTTTTTTAAAAATCTTTTAATTCTATGAAGTTAATTTAATTATATGTATAACATACCTATTTTTATCTACACATTGGTGGTAATTTGTAGTATTGTTTTATTTTTGATAACCTTAGAGGTTATTGTTTATCGATTCCTTTCATTACATTTTTCTAACTATTTCGATTTAAATTTTAAAGATTTTTTGTCCCCCCCCCCCCCCCCTCCACACTTTTTATATATTTTTTATTAAGTTTAGTTTGCTTTTTCCAGATGCACAATATTTAAAAAAATGACACGATATATTAGAATATATTAATAAGGGGAAAAAAAGGAGTTTTAACATATATGTAATGAAAAAATAAAAATGTAAGTAAAAGATACAAAGAATTTTATGATATGGCTAACTTGTTTAGATTGTGAAAGTGATTGTGGATGTAATATTTTTTCAGTGATGTACTTGAAAATGTCCTGGTAGGACGACATTTTGTTTTTGTTGTATGGAAATGAAGAAAAAATAAAGAAAAAGAATAAATGAGACCAAAAAAGGGCTATAAGATGGTAATTATTGAAATACCTACATAAAAATAAATAATACATTTTATTTGATATGTTTTACTTGTATTGGAATTAAATAAAAATGAAAAAGTCGTCGGTGAATCACTTCTTCCCTTGGGCCGATATGGCTGAAATTTGACTTGAAAACCCTTTATATGTCTATACTATAGTTTTATTAGAGTTTTTGACTTGAAAACCCTTTATATGTCTATACTATAGTTATTAGAGTTTTTGACTTGAAACCCCTATATATGTCTATACTATAGTTATTAGAGTTTTTGACTTGAAAACCCTTTATATGTCTATACTATAGTTTTATTAGAGTTTTTGACTTGAAAACCCTATATATGTCTATACTATAGTTATTAGAGTTTTTGACTTGAAAACCCTATATATACTATAGTTATTAGAGTTTTTGACTTGAAAACCCTATATATGTCTATACTATAGTTATTAGAGTTTTTGACTTGACACCCATCTGATCCCCCTTCCATGAAAGTTAATTTCCATTCCGCTGAAAATTAATGTCGTCCTTATGGAGTTTTGAATTCACATATAAAATTTTGTGTCGAAACATTTATTACAACGGCAATTATTATAGTTTTCGAGTTAAGACTCTCCTCTAATCCCCCACCCCTTGGGCCGACTTTATTGAAAACTAGCAGTAATACCCGGCGTTGCCCGGGGAACTTTGAATTTTCTCTCAATATCTCTTATAAGTCTATTCAATCCTTCGACACCACATTCATGATGTTATAATTTTCGATTATTCATACGGAATAAGGCTTATAGTCCTTCAACTGTAATAACGCTAGTAAGTTTTTAAGACCCCTGGGCACCACAGCTAGTATGCGCCTTTCAACGGCGGAAACCCCAGCTAGTGAATACTTGGCATCGCTGGGCACCACAGCTAGTAAGAAGTTTGGAACGCTGGGCATTACAGCTAGTATGTGCCTTGCGACGGCGGACCCCACAACTAGTACGTAGTTAGGAACGCTGGGCACCACAGCTAGTATGTGCCTTGCGACGGAGGACCCCACATTTGGTACGTAGTTAGGAACGCTGGGCACCACGGCTAGTATGTTCCTTGCGACGGCGGACCCTACAGCAATTACGTATTTAGGAACGCTGGGCACCACAGCTTTTACTTACATTTTTATTTTTTCATTACATATATTATAAAACTCCTTTTTTTTCCTTATAATATATTCTAATATATCGTGTCATTTTTTTAAATATTGTGCATCTGGAAAAAGCAATTCTTAATTAATCTCACTATATTTTTTCTTTTTTTAAAAATCTTTTAATTCTATGAAGTTAATTTAATTATATGTATAACATACCTATTTTTATCTACACATTGGTGGTAATTTGTTGTATTGTTTTATTTTTGATAACCTTAGAGGTTATTGTTTATCGATTCCTTTCATTACATTTTTCTAACTATTTCGATTTAAATTTTAAAGATTTTTTGGCCCCCCCCCCTCTCCACACTTTTTATATATTTTTTATTAAGTTTAGTTTGCTTTTTCCAGATGCACAATATTTAAAAAAATGACACGATATATTAGAATATATTATAAGGGGAAAAAAAGGAGTTTTAACATATATGTAATGAAAAAATAAAAATGTAAGTAAAAGATACAAAGAATTTTATGATATGGCTAACTTGTTTAGATTGTGAAAGTGATTGTGGATGTAATATTTTTTCAGTGATGTACTTGAAAATGTCCTGGTAGGACGAAATTTTGTTTTTGTTGTATGGAAATGAAGAAAAAATAAAGAAAAAGAATAAATGAGACCAAAAAAGGGCTATAAGATGGTAATTATTGAAATACCTACATAAAAATAAATAATACATTTTATTTGATATGTTTTACTTGTATTGGAATTAAATAAAAATGAAAAAGTCGTCGGTGAATCACTTCTTCCCTTGGGCCGATATGGCTGAAATTTGACTTGAAAACCCTTTATATGTCTATACTATAGTTATTAGAGTTTTTGACTTGAAACCCCTATATATGTCTATACTATAGTTATTAGAGTTTTTGACTTGAAAACCCTTTATATGTCTATACTATAGTTTTATTAGAGTTTTTGATTTGAAAACCCTATATATGTCTATACTATAGTTATTAGAGTTTTTGACTTGAAAACCCTATATATACTATAGTTATTAGAGTTTTTGACTTGAAAACCCTATATATGTCTATACTATAGTTATTAGAGTTTTTGACTTGAAAACCCTATATATACTATAGTTATTAGAGTTTTTGACTTGAAAACCCTATATATACTATAGTTATTAGAGTTTTTGACTTGAAACCCCTATATATGTCTATACTATAGTTATTAGAGTTTTTGACTTGAAAACCCTTTATATGTCTATACTATAGTTTTATTAGAGTTTTTGACTTGAAAACCCTATATATGTCTATACTATAGTTATTAGAGTTTTTGACTTGAAAACCCTATATATACTATAGTTATTAGAGTTTTTGACTTGAAAACCCTATATATGTCTATACTATAGTTATTAGAGTTTTTGACTTGAAAACCCTATATATGTCTATACTATAGTTATTAGAGTTTTTGACTTGAAAACCCTATATATACTATAGTTATTAGAGTTTTTGACTTGAAACCCCTATATATGTCTATACTATAGTTATTAGAGTTTTTGACTTGAAAACCCTTTATATGTCTATACTATAGTTTTATTAGAGTTTTTGACTTGAAAACCCTATATATGTCTATACTATAGTTATTAGAGTTTTTGACTTGAAAACCCTATATATACTATAGTTATTAGAGTTTTTGACTTGAAAACCCTATATATGTCTATACTATAGTTATTAGAGTTTTTGACTTGACACCCATCTGATCCCCCTTCCATGAAAGTTAATTTCCATTCCGCTGAAAATTAATGTCGTCCTTATGGAGTTTTGAATTCACATATAAAATTTTGTGTCGAAACATTTATTACAACGGCAATTATTATAGTTTTCGAGTTAAGACTCTCCTCTAATCCCCCACCCCTTGGGCCGACTTTATTGAAAACTAGCAGTAATACCCGGCGCTGCCCGGGGAACTTTGAATTTTCTCTCAATATCTCTTATAAGTCTATTCAATCCTTCGACACCACATTCATGATGTTATAATTTTCGATTATTCATACGGAATAAGGCTTATAGTCCTTCAACTGTAGTAACGCTAGTAAGTTTTTAAGACCCCTGGGCACCACAGCTAGTATGCGCCTTTCAACGGCGGAAACCCCAGCTAGTGAATACTTGGCATCGCTGGGCACCACAGCTAGTAAGAAGTTTGGAACGCTGGGCATTACAGCTAGTATGTGCCTTGCGACGGCGGACCCCACAACTAGTACGTAGTTAGGAACGCTGGGCACCACAGCTAGTATGTGCCTTGCGACGGAGGACCCCACATTTGGTACGTAGTTAGGAACGCTGGGCACCACGGCTAGTATGTTCCTTGCGACGGCGGACCCTACAGCAATTACGTATTTAGGAACGCTGGGCACCACAGCTAGTAAGTGTCTTGTAACGGCGGACCCCACAGCTAGTGTTAGGAACGCTGGGCATCTCAGTTAGTATGTGCCTTGCGACGGCGGACCCCACAGCTAGTACGATATTAGGAACGCTGGGCACCACAGCTAGTAAATGCCTTGCAACAGCGAACCCCACAGCGAATACATAGTTACTACTACATGTGAAATTCATGACAATCCGATTACCCTTTAATCAGTCAGCATTTTTTTATGCTTTGCCCCCCCCCCCCCCCCGGTTAAATTTTTGAAGATGTCACATAGTGTATTTTTCTATTTGGCCATCAAGAATACTACATAAGAAATTCCATGACAATCCGATCATCCGTAAATGATCTATCACTATCTTCAAATTTACGCCTACCCCACAACCCCCCTCCCGTTCAAAACTTTGGGACGCCACACACCTTTTTTCCTTTTTGGCTTTTAAAAATACTACATGTGAAATTTCATGACAATTCGACCATTAGTTAATGAATTAGCACTATTTATATACTTAGGCCCCCCTTACAACCCCCCCTCCCGATCAAAATTTTGGGACGCGACATAGCCTATTATTCAATCGGGCTCAAAAGATTGCTGCATGTGAAGTTTCATAAAAATCCGTCCAGCCGTATGGGCGTGATGCTGGAACAAACATACAATCACACAAACCCACAAACCCCGTTTCAGCTTTATTAATATAGACTTGAACGTTCTGCTCAACATAGGGTACGTGACATCACCCAACACTCCTGCCAACTTCCTACTACCATCTCCAAAGCCCACTCTTATATTCCACATTTCTTCCTTGATAATTTTAGTTGGAACCAAACGGTAACTTATTTTATCTTACATATGGAGTCTATCGAGCTCAGGATCGCCACTTAGAAATCTAGCCAAGGCACTTAGGTCATATGTTTTATTTGGGAAGATAAAAATAAATTTGAGCACGTCGTCCTTCGGATTAGACTTTAGGCTATGATCGAGGGCCTTTTTGTATGTCAGGTACTCGATAATGAGTCCTATGTTATGTAACTAAACCTAGGTAGCTAAAATTTCACTTAGGTGCAAAAAACCTTGAGCACGTCGTCCTTCGGATAGGACTTTCCCGATATATCTAAATCTGTCTATCAGTTTTAACAAATATTAAATCTATAAACCGTTAAAAAGCAGGAAGTTTGAAGAATGGTATTTAGCCCGACTTTTTTCGAAAAACATTTTTATTTCAATTTTTGTGTAGGATTCAGATATCCCGGTTGTTCATCAGTTTTAACAAATATTAAATCTAAAAACCGTTTAAAAGCGAAAAATTTGAAGAATGGAGTTTACCGAGCTCAGGATCGCCATTTCGAAATCTAGCCAAGTCAATTAGGTCAGATGTTTTAATCGGGAAGATAAAAATAACTTGAGCACGTCGTCCTTCGGATTGGACTTCAAGCTATGATCGAGGGCCTTTTTGTATGTCAGGTACTGGATAATGAGTCGTATGTTATGTATCTAAACCTGGGTAGCTGAAATTTCACTTAGGTTAAAAATAAATTTGAGCACATCGTCCTTCGGATGGGACTTCCCCGATATATCTGAATCTGTATATCAGTTTTAAAAAATATTAAATCTATAAACCGTTAAAAAGCAGGAAATTTGAAGAATGGTATTTAGCCCGACTTTTTTCGAAAAACATTTGTATTTCAATTTTTGTCTAGGATTCAGATATCCCGGTTGTTCATCAGTTTTAACAAATATTAAATCTAAAAATCGTTTAAAAGCGAGAAATTTGAAGAATGGAGTTTACCAAGCTCAGGATCGCCATTTCGAAATCTAGCCAAGTCAATTAGGTCAGATGTTTTAATCGGGAAGATAAAAATAAATTTGAGCACGTCGTCCTTCGGTTTGGACTCCAAGCTATGATCGAGGGCTTTTTCGTATGTCAGGTACTCGATAATGAGTCGTATGTTACGTATCTAAACCTGGGTAGCTAAAATTTCACTTAGGTTAAAAATAAATTTGAGCACGTCGTCCTTCGGATGGGACTTCCCCGATATATCTGAATCTGTCTATCAGTTTTAACAAATATTAAATCTAAAATCCGTTTAAAAGCGAGAAATTTGAAGAATGGAGTTTACCGAGCTCAGGATCGCCATTTAGAAATCTAGCCAAGTCACTTAGCTCAGATGTTTTAATCGGGAAGATAAAAATAACTTTGAGCACGTCGTCCTTCGGATGGGACTTTTCCGATACATCTGAATCTTTCTTTGGTTGACCATCCTCGTTTCTGGATGCTGCCTATCTACCAACATAGCTGTATTAATTTGTTTTTCAGAAAATATGTCAAAACGGTACCTCAAAGCCCACTTATATTCCACACTAACAGTAATACCCGGCGTTGCCCGGGGAACTTTGAATTTTCTCTCAATATCTCCTATAAGTCTATTCAATCCTTCGACACCACATTCATGATGTTATAATTTAGATTATTCATACGGAATAAGGCTTATAGTCCTTCAACTATAGTTCTGCTAGTAAGTTTTTAAGACCCCTGGGAACCACAGCTAGTAAGAAGTTAGGAACGCTGGGCATTACAGCTAGTATGTGCCTTGCGACGGCGGACCCCACAACTAGTACGTAGTTAGGAACGCTGGGCACCACAGCTAGTATGTTCCTTGCGACGGCGGAACCCACATTTAGTACGTAGTTAGGAACGCTAGGCACCACGGCTAGTATGTTCCTTGCGACGGCGGAACCCACATTTAATACGTAGTTAGGAACGCTAGGCACCACGGCTAGTATGTTCCTTGCGACGGCGGAACCCACATTTAGTACGTAGTTAGGAACGCTAGGCACCACGGCTAGTATGTTCCTTGCGACGGCGGAACCCACATTTAGTACGTAGTTAGGAACGCTAGGCACCACGGCTAGTATGTGCCTTGCGACGGCGGAACCCACATTTAGTACGTAGTTAGGAACGCTAGGCACCACGGCTAGTATGTTCCTTGCGACGGCGGAACCCACATTTAGTACGTAGTTAGGAACGCTAGGCACCACGGCTAGTATGTTCCTTGCGACGGCGGAACCCACATTTAGTACGTAGTTAGGAACGCTAGGCACCACGGCTAGTATGTTCCTTGCGACGGCGGAACCCACATTTAGTACGTAGTTAGGAACGCTAGGCACCACGGCTAGTATGTGCCTTGCGACGGCGGAACCCACATTTAGTACGTAGTTAGGAACGCTAGGCACCACGGCTAGTATGTTCCTTGCGACGGCGGACCCTACAGCTATTACGTAGTTAGGAACGCTGGACACCACAGCTAGTAAGTGTCTTGTAACGGCGGACCCCACAGCTAGTGTTAGGATCGCTGGGCATCTCAGTTAGTATGTGCCTTGCGACGGCGGACCCCACAGCTAGTACGATATTAGGAACGCTGGGCACCACAGCTAGTAAATGCCTTGCAACAGCGGACCCCACAGCGAATACATAGTTACTACTACATGTGAAATTCATGACAATCCGATTACCCTTTAATCAGTCAGCTTTTTTTTATGCTTTGCCCCCCCCCCCCCCCCCCCCCCCCGTTAAATTTTTGAAGATGTCACATAGTGTATTTTTCTATTTGGCCATCAAGAATACTACATAAGAAATTCCATGACAATCCGATCATCCGTAAATGATCTATCACTATCTTCAAATTTACGCCTACCCCACAACCCCCCTCCCGTTCAAAACTTTGGGACGCCACACACCTTTTTTCCTTTTTGGCTTTTAAAAATACTACATGTGAAATTTCATGACAATTCGACCATTAATTAATGAGTTAGCACTATTTATATACTTAGGCCGAGGGCGCCGGTAGCTCAGTGGTATGCGTGCTTGACTTCTGAGCTCAAGAACGTGGGTTCGTAACCCGACCGAGGCCCTTAGTTTATTTTATCTGGGAGGTAAAATAAACTTAAGCACGCCGTCCTTCGGATGGGACGTTAAGCGATGGACCCGAGCCTGTACGATGTCAGGTACTCGTTAAAGACCCCTACCCTAGGTGAATAAAAATTTAGGATAGGCAAAATTTAGGACTCCCACAGTAGAGTCGGGCTCATGTCCACCAGAGTGACGAAAGAGCGCTCTGGTAGTAGGCGATATGACCTCGTAGTTAAAGCCCGGGCATGAGTCATAAAACCTAACCTAACCTAACCTATACTTAGGCCCCCCTTACAACCCCCCCTCCCGATTAAAATTTTGGGACGCGACATAGCCTATTATTCAATCGGGCTCAAAAGAATGCTACATGTGAAGTTTCATAAAAATCCGTCCAGCCGTATGGGCGTGATGCTGGAACAAACATACAAACACACAAACCCCGTTTCAGCTTTATTAATATAGATTGACAGTTGTTGTCCTTCTGTGGTTTTGGGCACACATATAAAATTTCGTATCGATGCATTCTTTCTATCTGCAGTTATTAGAGTTTTTGTGTTAAGTCTACCCCTCTAATCCCCGCTTTCCTTTAGTCGATTTGGCTCAAAATCAATAGGTGTAGTCGTTTGGGGGTTCTGAATTCACATAAAAAATTTCATGACGATACACTCTTTCTATCGAGAGTTATCATGTTCATTGACACACAGAGACACAGACATTTTTTTTTTTTCATATTTGCAATCTGGATTTTCGAAAGCATGAAATTCCGTTGTAAAATCAACTTCGAATTTCTGACCTATTGCATAATTTCCCCTATACTTCATATAACTGGGGAAATTGAAAAATAAAACAAAATATATGTGATGTCATTACAGGACTTTCTTTATTGTGCGCAATGTCATTGATGTTACTTCAAAACTGAAGTTATTGCAGTATAAATGACGTGATTTCTAAACCGCTTGAGTTGGCCAAATAAATATTTACAATGCAGTGTTGCAATTTAAACAAATTCGTATTGGTTCTTTCTCAAATCAATTTCTTAGTTGGGAATTTTATAAAGAATATTTTGGTACGAATCAATTTTTCGATTAGACTAACCCTTTTCGCGAAAATCGAGCAAAAGTCTACAAAAATGAATATCAAAACGTCATTTCAGAATGGTTTTTGGCATGCATCTCACAAACCCGGCGAACTAACAAAAATGGTATCGTATGTAAAATGTGCCTTTGAGTTTTCTCTAAACCTTTTATTTGCTGAGATTCCTCTAGTAATTTTCATCCGTTTTATGGCAAAATCTAATCAGATCTAAGTTAACCCATGCGACATCTTCAATTCACATTTCAAGGTCATAGTGTGAGTTAGAACGCTCACAAAGTTCCGAACACAAAGACGGACGTCATCGTGTTCGGCTACCTTGAAACCTGAAAAACCATTGAAAAGTAAATCAGGAAAGCAACTTTGATTTCGGTTCTGAAAAGTCCCAAGTCCCTTCTGGACTTTATTCAAAAGGGAAGACATTAAGGAAAGGGTGTGATAAAGTCTGGCAAGTTCCCTGAGATGAGGCAGATGTTGAAGGACACAATAGGGCCGATGATGGATACGAAGGGCTGCTTTCTGAATAGACCGCACTAGGGAGCCACTGATTTGATACGCCTCTGGATGGGGGGAGGGGGGACTGTTTTAAAGTCTAGATCTAAAGTCAGCTATGAAGACATGCTAAGAGCACTCCCCAACGTCCTTGCTAATGTTCTATATGATATACTGCTCAAAAACTACATGATCTTACACTTTAGACCAGTTGGAATGCGTCTGTCTGGGATATTGTGCACTTGGTTGCATTAGGGGGCATGTGTAACAGAAGAACCATTCTCTGTCATAAAGAATGAATGCATTTCTTTTTTAAAATAATAGTTGACTCACATAGCGACTTCTGAATGCTCATACTAAATATTGTGTCGATACATTCATTGCATTGACAGTTGAGCACTCCTCTGATCTCTTCATGGAAGCGTCATTTTCACGTTCTTACGTCCTTTCTCAGGTCAGAATGTGCGAAATATAGAAAAGAGAAAGAAAACAAAATTGGATGAAAAGTTTCGTGAGGGCGCCGGTAGCTCAATGGTATGCCTTCTGATGCCGTTACTCGTTAAAGATGCTGCCCTAAGTGAGTAAAAATTTAGAGTAGGCAAAATTTAGGACTCCCACAGTAGAGTCGGGCTCATGTCCACCAGAGTGACGAATGAGCGCTCTGGTAGTAGGCGATATGACCTCGTAGTTAAAGCCCGGGCATGAGTGATAATAACTAACTATAAAGTTTCGTTTCAATACAATAATTCTGTCGGGAGTTATCGTGTTCACAGACACTCAAACACATAGTTCGACACCTATGTAATAGGAATGGGTATCGATTAACCGATTAATCGAAATAATCTGTTATTTTTTAATCGATGCAATTAGGGTTTGATTAATCGGATAATCGATGATTATTTAACGATTATTAAATTTTTAATTAAAATAAACTCATTCGAAAAACAGAAGAAAAAAAAGAAAAATGAATTAATTATAATTCATCCGAAGTGCAACTCGCCTAAAAAGTGGGAGGAGACTATCGTATTGACTATCGATACAACACAGTGCCTCTGTGGTGAACTGGTGATAAGTAAAAAGTAACCTTCTAATAGTTCTACTTCTAATTCTAATTTCTAATAATTTGTGAGTTGTGATTGACTGATTGTATTAACTTTTGTTTGTGCGTTCGCCTTGTGCCACTCGGTGTTCTTTTTTTTTTATTAGTTAACTTTATTAGTTAAAAGAAGATGCCTCCCAAAAGTGTGGTTTGGCAGCATTTTGAGAAGGAGAATAACCATGCTCAGTGTCGGCATTGTGGAGTTAAAATAAAAACATGTGGGAAATTATCTGCCACTGTCAGTTAATCGATTAGTCGATACCCATCCCTACTATCAGCATCCGATGCTCAAAAAAACTGAAGTTTCGAACCCGCGATTTTGAACATAGTAGGCCAGCACGCTACCTCTGAGTTACCGGCGCTCTAAATATAAAGGTACGTTCATAGTTCACCGCTTCCCGCTTCCCGCTTTATCGCGGCAGGCGAGCTGGGGGAAAACAAGTAGTGACAACTTATTGGGGCGGTCATAGTGCACCTGCCTAGCTGCTTTAACCGGCTCAAACTGCTTCTACCCGCTTTAACTGGAATGAATTATTGTTTCTTTTACCCGCTTACCGCTTAGCACGCCCGGTCAATTAGCTGTTATCTTCCGACGTTGTTCTTACTCTTTTTTTTATAAAATGGGAGCGGATAAAGACAATCTAATCTCCAAAGTGTTTATGAAAAGTGCCAAATGTCTGTTTATCCATTCGGAAATATTCGTAAAATTTCTCGGGTTGAGCTTTGAGTTGAGGTAATAAAGCATGGTATTCACCTTCTTCAAGGCGAGTCCTATTCATTTCTTTGACGTTCGTAATTCTTTCTTGTTTAATTTTATGATAAATATTATCTGTTGTCAACAAAATACACAATCGATCCTCACGTGATAGCTCTATTATGCCAACTGACGTACGCTCCAGCGAGCGGTGTTCTATAACCACCACCAGCTAGAATCGCGCGGGTTCACCTCGCTGTTTGCAACTGCCGCGGTTTAAGATGTGGTGCGCTATAGACGTACCTTTAGGCTTTGGTCCACGCCACCTCATTTCAATATCCCACTTTTGTGTTTTTCTCATCCATGTATGCTCCAACTCCGAATCCTATACAAACTCCCCGAGGCATGGTTCGGCTTCTCTCTTATGCAGTCGATGGATGCCTAATTAGGTGTTTTTGCAGATGGCCTCTTCCAAGCGTGAAGCCCTTCTTCACTTCTGAAAAAACACAGCTGGAAAAACATGAAATCCGATATTTTAACTAGATGAATTCTTATCTCTCACGATAGGTTTGTTTAAAAAAAAAAAAAAAAAAAAAAATATATATATATATATATTTTACCCCAAACGGTTGATTGGTTTTGGAGCGAGAGCGAAAACTTAAATGATTAATTCGTGCTGAGGAAGTACATTGCTAGTGATACGTCGATATATATATATATATTATTAAATATTGACTTATCAAATTAAATCAACTTGTAGCAAGTTGCTAAAAATATGGTTCTGAAAAAAAAGTTCAATGTCCCTATTAGCCGATTTATTTCCTTGAAGGATGCCTATACATAAGGGTTTTAGAGCACTAGGTAGGCGTCATATGATTTATTTTACGCATTTGTACCATCTTTATCATTTCCATTTTAATGAATTTATGTGAAGCTTAATTCAACATTTAAAAAAAAATGATTTTATTAAGCATGCAAAATTCAAGTTTTTGATTATGTTACTTAAGAATAAATTAATATATATATATCGACGTATCACTAGCAATGTACTTCCTCAGCACGAATTAATCATTTAAGTTTTCGCTCTCGCTCCAAAACCAATCAACCGTTTGGGGTAAAAAGTATCTCTTTTTTTTTCATTTTCATTTTTCCGCCAGAGTCCAACCCTTTATATTTAACCTTCGGGCGTTCGCATGTAGTGACATTACACCAGCGCTCGCGTGGCGGCCTTTTACCGCCCTTCATGAATCAATGGTATTTCGATGGAAAACCACACGTACACAAATTTCAACTAAACACGTTAAAAACCTTTATTAAGGCATTGAATATCCGTTTATTCCAAGCATGAGATCATTTATCTTAGTCATTAAAACGTGGGAAACACATCAAATAAATCATTCAACTTTAACATCAAATTTTATTTATCAAAATACAAATAGAAATTTCTAATAAGCATAAGTCCTCTTCATCAGCACTTTCCATTCCCTCTTCTGATTCACTTTCATGATCATCTTTTTCAATTACTTCTGGCTTGAAATCAATATCGTCCGGATCGTCCTCAAAATCACTGGGATCCTCCTTTTCCAATTCGTCAAGAATTCGCCTGATAATCTTCTGGTCTGTTGTACCGTTCCATAAAACACAAATATAAAAGAAATGATAGCGGGTAAGTCTGTGGCTGGGTCGGCATAGCAGACAGGTTTGAAAAAATATAGTTGAAAGTAAACAGCAAAAAAATAAAAATAAAACATATAATAATCATACAAACAATGAATAAATGAAAAGAAAGTGTTCAGTAAAAACTATAGAAAGTACATAGGAGAAAAATATACTTAAATTTTTTTCACAATGGCGACAAGACTAATCGCAAGGCAGCACTTGCATCATCGTGATCAACGTAGACGGAGATGGTACTTTGCAATAGACCAGTACAGCTAGAAAAAACAGAACCAGCGCTATCTGCTGTGTTAATAGTTTACTAGAGAAAACCTAACGGTCCCATTCTAACCAAGCGCATTGGGATTTTCTGATAAGGCGGTGTAAATGCGAGCGCCCGAAGGTTAATAAAGTCCAGGATGTTGTTGGAGGTTCCCTCCATAGCCTGCCTCTGTCCTGGCCGACCCGAACCAGTAAAACCTCTTGCTTGCCAGAGTTTTACACTGGCTTATAATATGAACCGGTATCATTTTCCTCATCACATTCTAGTAAGCCCAAATTGTGCAGGTGTTTGTTCATAATAAGAGCTGTCCTGTGTTCAGCCCTGACATAGCTCTTAGGTTCATATTGCATGTAGGTAATGTGAAAGCCCGGGCATGAGCCACAATAACAAATTAAACAATAATAAAAATATTTCAAAATATTTCGCTATGCATTGCAATTTAAACATTGATTCAAAATATTTTTTTAAAGGAAGTTTATTTTATATTTTTGGGGCATCTTAAGAGTCTTATTGGTCCTATCTTAATCTGGGGGCACATTAGCCATTGGAAATGTAATAAGAAAATTTTTTGGTGGGGAACAAATATTGGATAGGGCTAACAGTTTTCGCGAAAACCGAACAAACATTTAAAGAAATGGGTTTCAAAACGACATTTTAAAACGGTTTAAGATCTCTTAATATTCTTTACAACTTTATTTTTATACTCATATATTTTAAAGTATTTATTTATTAATTTCATTTTATTTATTTAATAATATTGTTATTATTAATATCTGTTTATGTATCTAATTAATATGCTATCTCAATGTATATATTTTTATGTTAATTAGTGGGCGCCGGTAGCTTTTATCTGGATGATATAAACTTAAGCATGTGCCGTTTTTCGAATGGGACGTTAAGCAATGGTCCCGAGCCGGTACGATATCAGGTTAAAGACCCCTAACCTTGGTGAATAAAAATTTAGGATAGGCCAAATTTAGGACTCCCATAGTAGAGCCGAACTCATATACACCAGAGGGACGAAAGAGCGCTATGGTAGTAGGCGATATGACCTTGTAGTTAAAGTCCTAACTAACGGAAGAAGACTTTCAAAAAACTGAACATTGCTCTTCTCTTTTTGAGAAAAGTATAACTCAT
Source organism: Aradus depressus (assembly GCA_963662175.1). NCBI lineage: Eukaryota > Metazoa > Arthropoda > Insecta > Hemiptera > Aradidae > Aradus > Aradus depressus. Next base: position 35,425,523 of record OY759220.1, read on the forward strand.
AAAGGAATTAATTGTTTTAATGCCCTTCCCCACTTCTTGAAGTCAATAGAAACAATAAAAAAATTTTAATTTCAACTAAAAATGTTCATGTTAGAGGAAACCCCATACACGGAAACGGTATTTTATTCTCACTGTTCAAAAATAATAAAATAATCACAATAAAGAATCGTGTTTCATGTCCAAAAACATTATTTGATACAAAGCTTTCATTTTTATTTTTTAGGCAGAGTTCCTCCACACCTTAAAGGTCAGTCCAATGTAAGTTATTGTTTTATTTATTCATTTTTATTTATTTAGACTTTTTATACATTAATTTATAATTGATTAATCTATATATATATATATTTTTTTTTCATATATTGTTATAGTTACATTGTTTTCTTTCTTTTCTATATCTCGCACATTCGGACCTGATGAACGTCCCGAAACATCGTTGGGATAAAAACACATCCAAAGAATTTTTTTTGAAAAATAGTTATCTTAATTTTTATTAAATTGAAAAAATGTGTCTACTTATCATAAACGTATCTTGTATTAATTTTGTTTATGTACTCATATATTTTCAAGTATTTATTTGTACAGTTTTTATTAATTTCATTTTACTTTTTTTAATAGTTTTGTTATTACTACTAATCATAGATGTGTTAGACTCAAGTAGTTATAAATCTAATTTATAAGCTATCTTAATGTATAAATTCTTTTGACGTATCCTATTACCATGTTTTGGTTTAACGGAAATAAATGTATTATTATTATTAACTATATTTTTATGACGTATCCTATTATCATGTGTTTGTTGAACGGAAATAAATATTATTATTATTATAGTGTAGGAAATGAAAATCGGCTGCGTATTAAAAGATCTATCGATGAAGATTCTATTGAACTAGAACGAACAGCAGACTTGCCATTGTAACAAATTCCCCTCCATTGCAGCAACTGAAAAAACAGCAGATGTAAACCTCATTTTTGAAAATAGAATTGTAAAAATCTGATATGGGTGTGTGTGATAAGGGCTAGTTAGAGGGAAACAAGCTCGGCTATGTTCGTGTGAGGTCGCCACTACTCGAGACCACTGTCAGATCTCTCAGTTTGTTGTTAGCTTGTGTTGAGGGTGTATCGCTCTGTGAACGGTGCCTAGTCGCGTGTTTTATACTCCGGTCTTGTGTTCTTACTATCTGTGATATTTTTTCAAGGATTTATTTCATAAATTGTAAGTTAAATGAAAATGTTTAGTATCATCATTTGACATATATTTGTTTATATAAATTATTTATTATTTCATTTTTTTATCTATAAAAATTATATATGGGTAATTCTTCGTGAAACCTGCCAAAAGGGTAGCAGCTGTCTTAAGGGGTCTTCTTGGTCTCAAATGAACGCTTGAAAAACCTCTACTTTTTATTGTCATATGCCTCCATAGCGATTTTCTCATCATCCGCTGAGCTATACACCTCCGAAGCTGACAACAGCACCTTGTAAAATCACAAAATCGTCATTTTAAGTGATATAATCATCATTTTCAATTCTTTCCAGGATGGAATCACATTTTTAGCGAAAAAATACACACATTTGGTTGCAAATTTGAGTTTTAGCCCAAACAGTCGATTGCCTTTGAAGGGAGAGCGAAAACTTAATTGATTAATTCTTTAATTATTTTATTATTATTTATAGTTTATTTATTATTTTAATAATTAACTTTTGAAATAGTCAAACATTCCAATTTCATAATCGCATGTAAATTAAACATAAATTGGAAATCATTTCTCAATTCATGTAATTTAATATTTATTTATATTGTATATAATATATTTTTTCACAGTTCTATAATTCTTCCATTTATATTTCGGTCTTTATAACAAAGCAATTTTAGACGTTTTGTGAATAACTCTCATCAGTATCCATAATTTATTTATTATTTTTGACTAAAAGTTTCATCACAGAGGTCCATATGTTCTGCAAAAATAATGTATATACTTAATATAATGGAAATAATATAAAATACAGGATCTAATACTTACACAACCCAAAAGTTAAACTTAATATCAGTACTCTTATATAATGTTCTTTTTAGAGCCCGGGCATGAGTCCAGGGGCGTAGCTAGGATTTTTTGCAGGGGGGGGGAGGGGATAGACTCCCTGTGACACAGCCCGCAGTTTCCGTGGTTAGCGCTGTAGACTTTTTGTTATTAATTTGGGAGGCTCGGACCTCTAGAAGCTCCCCCTGAGGTAACCACTGACTGTAATGCTTAAGCTGACTTTACATCAGCAGCAAAAATGCAAAGGCAGCAGCAGCAAATCCACGCTATGGTTTTGGCATGTAAAATCAGCTCCAAGAGAATAAATTATAACATAAATTGAGATTTTGAGCGAGAAAATGAAATGATCGAATCCATGTACAGTAGAACCTCTATAAGTCGAACATCAAGGGAGACGCCAAAAAATTCGAGTTATAGAATTTTCGACTTATAGAGGATTTCGACAGGCGGATTTTGATTCGACTTGTAGAGGTTAAGATTCATTCTAACTAATTTTGAGTTAGAGAGGTGACATAAATAAAAATTCAAGTTACAGAGGTAACAAACATATTTATATTTATTATAAATCAACATTATTTCAAAACATCCTTAAAATAAAAAATACGTAGTACATGTAGGTAATAAAAAAAGTCAGTAATTTTTTTTTGCTTAAGATAATTGGCAATCCTATTTATTGTATACTCCTAAATTGTTTTCTAAGAAACAATGGTGTACATTGTCGGCGAATTCTTAAAGTCGGTAACTTATTTTCCTTTGAGCTATAGAGGGAATAAGTTTCAAATAATCGAGTTGTCAAGGTTGTAAAATAAAACATTGCTATGTTCTAGATACAGAGGTCCAATTTATTTTTTCGAGTTATAGAGGGAAAATATGTACCAAAATGGCTTGTAGGGACTCACTGATTATTTCGACTAATAGAGGGTTGATATTTCACTGATTATTTCGACTAATAGAGGGTTGATATTTCGAGTAATGGAGGTTTTGGGGCTTGAAGGGAAAGAAACAAAACTTTTTTTTCGAGTTTTGGAGGTTTTCTACTGTATATTTAAAAATTCTGGCGCCTGCCCCACACTTGCAACAGCTGATTGCTGATTTAGGAATCCAGACGCACGGGAGATTTGAAGATCCTATTGGTAACTTGCAAGCAAGGGGCACGTGCGCCCCCCCCCCCCCCCCCCCCTGGCTATGCCCTGTCAATTGCCTTGTCAAAATGGATTGTACGATATATTATCTATCACCTTATTAACTTAGTTTAAAGTTTCATCACTATAGATTCAGTAGTTAACAAGATGTACACCATAAGTAGAGAGAGTACAAATATATGAAAAAAGATTATATGACGTAAGTTTGTTCCCTATACTTGAAGCTATACTGATGAAACTTTAAACTAATTGTAAGTTAATAAGGAGATATATAATATATCGTACAATCCATTTCGACAAAACAATATCTCGTTTGCCGGATTTTGTCAAAATTAAGATTTTTGTTTATGATACTCATGCCCGGGCTCTAACGAGACTCATGCCCGGGCTCTAACAACAACATTATTAACAACTTCTAAGTTGAGAAACGCGGACATATTGTGGAAACTTGTAATAAATAGATAAAACAAACTTATTTTTGAAATATTGTCTATTCCACTAAAGATATATATACATATATAACTACCGGTTTCGGCTTTATACCATCGTCAGGTCTAGTTATGAACTAAGTCAGTTTGCAGAGAGCGACCCTTCAAATACATCTCAGGTCAAAGGCTATTAAAACTTGGGAGTCCCCCGGCTGTACCGTTAGCTAACTCATGAAATATTTCTTAACAAAACCTAGTTCTAAATTTACATAAAACAATGTCACTAGACTAATCGTGGAAAAATAACAAATAAATAAGTACAAATACAAGTAAATAATAAAAATAGAAATAAAATTAATAATAATGTTAAGATTTAGATAACTTGAAACATATATGTGGAACCAAATATTAATATTAAATTACCGTGTCTGTTGTAGTCGGTTTTCTGGTAATACACCCATCTTCTAACTGTCCTTCCAGTTACAAATACGCGGCCTTTTATTCCATGTTCCACAGAGCCTACTCCATTCCAATGACCCAACAATCAAAAGATAAAGAACTTAAGATTATTAAGGAAATAGCCAAAAACAATAGCTACCCACAAAAAACAATAAATAAAATTGAAAAGAAGGTCAAAAATCATAATTTTAGGAACAAACTGACCAAATTAGAAACACAAAATAAAGTTTATAATAAATGGGTCAGCTTAACTTACCACGGAAAAATTTCAGAAAAAATAGGTAAAGAGTTGAAAAAAGAAGGTTTCAATATCGGGTTTAAAACTATCAATCCCATAAGCCAGTGCCTAGAGAGAGGTAGGGACAAAACAGATATTGAAAATAAAAGCGGTGTTTATAGTCTAGAGTGTGCGACGTGCAGTCAATTATACATTGGACAGACAGGACGTCGTTTTAGGGAAAGAATTAAAGAACACACGGCCGAAATAAAGAACCGAGGAAACCGTTCTACATTCGCGACCCATATAATTGACAATAGCCACACTTTCGACCCATCTACAGGCATCAAATATCTCCATTATTGCCCAAAAAGCAGGCTACTTAATAGCTTAGAGCAATTAGAAATAAATAAAGCTAACAAAAGGAACATTTGTATGAATGACCAAATTTATTTCAACTATTCCCCTTTGTTAACAGCCTAAACCAGTTCTGTTTCCACATATATGTTTGTATTATCTGTTATTAATATTTGGTTCCACATATATGTTTCAAGTTATCTAAATCTTAACATTATTATTAATTTTATTTCTATTTTTATTATTTACTTGTATTTGTACTTATTTATTTGTTATTTTTCCACGATTAGTCTAGTGACATTGTTTTATGTAAATTTAGAACTAGGTTTTGTTAAGAAATATTTCATGAGTTAGCTAACGGTACAGCCGGGGGACTCCCAAGTTTTAATAGCCTTTGACCTGAGATGTATTTGAAGGGTCGCTCTCTGCAAACTGACTTAGTTCATAACTAGACCTGACGATGGTATAAAGCCGAAACCGGTAGTTATATATGTATATATATCTTTAGTGGAATAGACAATATTTCAAAAATAAGTTTGTTTTATCTATTTAACAACATTATTATAAGAGTAGCGTTACCAAAAATTTACATTTATTAGGATTCAATCGTTTTTACTCTCTCTCTACACACAATTAGTAGGTGTCTTATTCAAGGAGATCTCAATTCTTTTATATAATTCCGTCTTGATATATTCATTACATCGGCAGTTATTACAGTTTTTATCCCCGCCCCGTTCTGGATACACACATTTATGTCCGCCTATACACTAATTGATATGAAATTTTGTTTTTTTCATATTTGGATTTCAAAACATGTAACATCGAATTTCTGACCGATTACATATTTTCGTATTGCTGGCGAAGTCAAAGAGAAATGTTAATCTACGTTTTTCTTGCTGACAATTGTCTTGATTTTGAGGGTATTTCCATATGGCTCACTACATCTCTGTTGTATCGTGGACATCTCCAGGATCTTCCTAGGAATCCTGCCTAGGTCACAATTACCACTACTACTAGAACATAGTGGGGCTTTAATTACGATATCGCCTACTACCAGAGCGCTCTTTCTTCATTCTGATAGACATAAGATTGACTCTATCGTACTCTTAATATAGAGAATAGAGAAATTGCAGAGTAGAATAATTAGGAGAAAGCTGGATTTTTGCATGAACCTTCCTTTCGTCGTTCTAAACAATATACCAAAAGTCCCCACCGATACATGTGCCGCTAAAAATGTTACGCGGGGTCAAAGGTCACAAAAACTGTTTTTCGCGAAAATCTAGTTAACGGTGACTTTTATCGAAAAAATAGTAGTTATCAAATTTGTAGCTTAAAAACTTACCTACAAAAAATATAGTATTACATTTTTTCGTAAGACTAACGGTTTTCGAGAAAATTCTATTTAAAAAGTTGTAATATTTATGTTTATGATACGTGCACTCCTTTCCACCACCTTTGAGATAGAGTACAAGATGCGTTTTTTTTTAAAGTGGTGTCCCCAATAGGCATAATCCACGTCTAATTGTGATTGAAAAATGTTAGCATATTAAAGAAAATCAATAAATTATCAATTTTTTTTTATTTGTAAAATTAATATTTATAAAAAAATTATAAAAACAATTATGAAATAATAGAAACCTGGGAGTACTACATTTAGTCTATCCATGTTTAGTTACTTTGGGAAAAGGTCTTTAACGAGATCTGTTATCGTACAGGCTTGGAACATTCGCATTACGTCCCATCCGCAGGACGGCGTGCTTAAGTTTTTCTTCATTTCCCATATAAAAAAGTCGTCGGTGTACCACCGGTAATGTACTTCCCCACAATAAATTAATTAATTAACTTTTTGCTCTATCTCCAAAACAAATTGACCGTTTGCGCTAATATTCCACAGTTGACTTCATAGGTTTCGATGAATCCCATCCCCTATCCCTTCCCTTCAGCCGATATTGATGAAATTCGACATTGTTCTCATTAGATTTTGACCTTAAGTATGAAATTTCATCTCGATACATTCATTACATCGGCAGTTACTGGAGTTTTTGAGGGCCTCGGTCAGGTTTCGAACCAGTGATCTTGCATGCTACTTCTGAGCTACCGGCTCCTTGTTGATTCCCTTGTAAAACGGTTCCTCGATGGAGTCTGTTGGTGATAGCGGAACGTGGATAAATAACGATTGGAAAGAGACAATGGAGCACGGATGAACATTTCCTGTGCAAGCCAACACCGCCAGAATATGAAATGTCTACAGAGAAACTTGTAAAAAAAAAAACATCCCATAATGATTCATACAGCTGCCATTTGCATGACACGGAACATCCTATTATTTCGTATAATAACCTCGCCCGTTGTTGGATCCTTCATTCTTTGTACAACAGATCCTGCCTACTGTGTTGTCTGTCAGTTGCAACTTTGCAGATCTAACTCTTTGTTGACTGTCAACATTTGGAATAAAATCAATAGTTTATTGTCGTTATAAATATAAAGAAAGTCGTCGGTGAATCACCGCCAATGTACTTCCCCAGTATGAATTAATCTATTATCTTTTCGCTTCCCCTCCAAAACTAGTCGACCATTTGTGCTAATATTCAATATTTGACTTACATAGTGGCTCCTGAATCTTCATACCAAACGTTATAGTGATAAACTCATTACATCGGCAGTTATTAGGATTTTTGAATTGAGCCCCTTCCCTTCGGCCGATATCGCTGAAATTTGACAGCTTATGTCCTCATGGATTTTTGACTTCAAATATGAAATTTTATGTAGCTACATTCATTATATTGGCAGTTATAGTTTTTGAGTTGCGCCTCATCTGATCTCCCTTAATCAATATGTGTCGCCCATATGTTCTGCGTAATTCCCAAGTCATTTTTATTAATCCACTTTCAAAATTATATATTCTTGACAATTGTTTCACTGTAATCTTTAGTTAAAGTTGTAATTTTCTGCTTACAGATGGAGCTGGTCTAAATAAAATGTTACCAATTCAATTCCTTACATTGTTATTTCTACCATCACTAATAAAAGGTGAGATTATTTCTGATATTTTATTTATATTTATATTAAAAATATTTATAATTTATATATTATCGGTTAAGATATTGAACATTTAAATGAATTTAAAAGATATGTTTACGTCTCATTTTCCATGCCGTTTTTTAAAAACTTGTTGATTTTTGCTTATCTGTTATGGTTATTTAAGATATAAATGAAGTTAATTAAGTAAGTTATTTTTAATTTGTCTAGAATATTTTTGGATCCAGTTGTCTATGCGAAAACGTATTGAGTAATATATTGATTTACTGAATAAAATGAGTGATTTTTTTTTTTTTTTAATTGACCTACATACAACAAACAGGATATTCACAAAAAATGTTTTGTTCCCGACACCATTTTAGCAGGGTATTTATAATAATAATAAATATTATTTATAATTGAGCTAATTTGTATTTTTAAAAAAAAGAAAGTTAATTTGCACTTCTCATAAAAAAATTATAAATTAGTGGACAAATAACTGTTATTAATCTGATTTATGAACTTAATTACAATAATTGTCCTAAAAAAAAAAAAATTAATTATGCACTGCCCGGGAATCGAACCCGGGTCGCAAGAATGGGAATCTTGCATGATACCACTACACCAGCAGTGCCAGTTGGTACTCTGGGTTTCAAATGTAGCTCATAACTCACGTTGTAGCTCATTTGTACACTTTCCTTAATTATTGTGATATTTTCTTTACTCAAACTTATTTATAAACATATTTCCATTGCAAAGATATATTTCAACTATAGTGAGCTATATATAATTGTTATCTTATTTTATTGAAGAATTTTATAAACTTTTTACTTTCTGAGCGAAGCTTTCAGATCAAATCTCTATACAATTAATTTTTTTTTTTCGAATTTCAACCATTGGTAGTGATTACTTTAATTCTTAAGCGATCCAACCGCTACAGTTTTGCCTACTTTGATAAACGTTAATTGATAAATAAATTCTGTCAATAAATTGTCTATTAAAGTCGGTAGTCATTTATCTTTAGTTCTAGATGTATGTTCGCTTAGAGAATATTAACACTGTCAGCTGTAACGGATTTTAATATTTATATTTCAAACAAGGCGTAAGTACAGTATAATTTCTAGATTTTTAGCGGATTTTTTAAAGTTTTTTTATTATTGAGAGCTATGGTCAGTTAAGCCCTATGGTAGAGAGCCACCCCCCTTGCTAGGTGAAGGTTGGGAGTTCAAATCCAATCCTACCATCTTTTCATATTTTCATTTTTACTTCTCCAACTCTACGAAGTATGTAATCGCTCATAATTGAATTTTCACTGGAACATCATGTTTTCTAACCCCCTGATTCCAAAAATGAAAAAAAAAAAAAAAAAAAAAAACATTAAGGCGTAGTCAAGGTTTACGCCGTAGATTTTCCGTGAAAACGTCGGGATAAAATAATTTTTCATTTTCTTTTCGATGCTGCCCTAGCTCTTGCATTTGCTCGGCACTAGACTTTTTAGGTTTTTAAATTCCTTTTGATGCAAGCTTTCCTCTGATTTGCGTTTTCTATAATTCCGCGTATATTTACGATTCATATGAGACGACATCTTTAATTTTTTTGCAATTTTCAATTTAATACCGATTTTTACATATATTTCGGCTAATATTTTTATTGTTTCACTTTGAGTCCTAGTAGTGCTCTTCAAGCTCTTTACAATGACACCCGAATCAACTTCCTATCTAAACGCGTTATCATGGTACACTAATTTCTAATTTCACACAACGCTAATTCGCAACAATCATCCGCCGGCGCCCACACTAGCCCGATAACGTCACAGGCAAAACAAACACTGCACAACAAACACGTACAGACATGCTCTATCCATTGTGACCTCAACCGTTGTTATCGCATTATTAGTCTCGTAGTTATTATCGATTGAAATCTGACGGTATTTTGTAACACAAGAAAGTTTGACCGGCTATCACTGTGCTTAACAAACGAATGGACGTTTTCACGTCAAAAAAACAAAAAAAAAAAATTGTGGATCAGTGGATGTTTTGATTGAAAATAATTTTTGGCTGAAAATAATTTTAAATTGAAATTATCAAATTATATAATTGTCCATGTAAATTTATTTGGGAAAAGTAATCGAATTGACGAATGCAAGGTCTTAAGGTGCATTATGTTGAAAGTGGTCCATCTTAGGAGAGTATTCAGTCCTCTCTTCCAAAATTACAATCGAAATCTCCAGCCAAAATCCAAGGCCATATTCAATGATTGAGGGGTCATATTTATCGATACAAAGCCCGCCAAGATTCATTTATTCCCGCCTGAGGGGCCGTCCCCCCTCCCAAACCTTACTTCCTAATGCCGGTCGGCGGAGTCGGGGAGGGAAGTGTGAAACTTTCGTTGCCATTTCCGTTTTGTAACGCTTTTACCAACTCACTGCCAGAGAGACGAACGGCTCGTGAGCTCCTTACGTGTGTATCCAGGGAATGTAGTATAGTAGATCTCAGTAGAAGGGCTCAAATTTGTGTTGCGCCCCCCCCCCCCCCCTCATATACCCCCTACTTTGGCGGATTCTACTGAAAATCAATAGAATCTCCACCTACTCTTCATGGACACAAACCAGTGACTTTAGACTTATTGCGTACAGTGTATGGACTGTTTGCATACTGTGTACCAACTTGGTACGTAGTTGTGTGCTGTGAGAGCTATATGTAAAACTGGAGTTAGTCTCTGTTGAACTGTAGTTAGGATAGCTGGAGGACTTGAACTGAACTTGATCTTGTGGTTGGCTAACTTGACAAGTTGGCTTGGAGATGAGGGGACTTTGGACAACTTAACGTCTCTTGACTTTGTCTCATCCCCTCGTCCATAATCACTTTACTCTTTGTCGGAACCATGCTAATACGAGGGACATTCGGTGGGGCGGGGCCCCCCGAGATAAAATGAATGTATCGATATATGTCCGTCCACCACCCCATAAGGACGACACCTAATAATTTCATCCAAATCTGTCAAAGAGAAGGGGTTTTCGTTATCATGTCTGTCTACGTGTGAGTTATGTAATTGCAACTACATACAATTTTTATTTACCAGATCAACATGAATTTGTTTTGCATGGTAAAATTACATTATGGAAATCTATGCGTTAATAAGCGATATCGGCTGAAGTATGAGGATTAAGAAGCCCCTATGTAAGTCAACTGTTGAATATTAGCGCAAACGGTCGACTGGTTTTGGAAGTTGAGCGAAAAGTTAATTGACTAATGCGTTGTGGGGAAGTTGTTTGCCGGTGATGCACCGACGAAGGACCACTTGCAGATTCCTGCAGGATGTTCACATACAAGACTCCAGATGAGCAGCTGTCTATTGTACGTCGGTTTCGCTCTTCAGTTCACGCCCTCATTGTCTCACATTGAAGAGCAGGTATGCTCCTCCGACCCGCACGCGTTCCTTCTCTCTCCCTTTCATATGCAAATTAGCTTCCCACTGGAGAATTAGGGTTATTGGTTGTAGCGCTCCAATGGAGACGTTACCTTTGGTACAAAATAGACACGTCATTGAAGGATACAAATTTACGAGTGAAGGTTTTACAATCTCGGCCATGTTTGTTGCCTGACTACATCCTACGCCATATTTTCCTTGGAGTTTTATTGTATGGATGCTTCGTTTAGCATTAAAGCATCTAACTATTGTGCTTATAAACGTATCAACGCTTTTAGACGAACACACGCTTGCTACTGCTGGGTCCAAATGGTTCACCGCTAACACAGTTTGCCTGCGATATACCTCAAACGTTCGATTCATCGATTTTATTTCTGTAAAATGAAATGTATGTGGTTTGATGTTAATTCTTTATGTGGTGTGGTTATGAAAATTATGTAAAAAATATAAGTAAAATTAATAATAATTAAATAAACAATAAATTACCACATTTCCTGTAGACATTTTATAACTGGTCTTCTATTTAATTTTGATTTCTATAGTAATTTCCGAAAAAGCCCTAAATAAATATCAATAGTTCAAGACGTGCAATTTTGAAGAAAGTGCACTTAATTTTTTTAAAAAATTTCAATTAACAAACTTTTCATTTTGATTTCTAAAAAGATGCCACCTTGTTTTCTAAATTTTGCAAAAATATAAATCTAATCCAAAGGTTTTCAAATTACCTTACTGGGCCAACAAGGGAAATGAATAGAATATAATTTACGAGAACAAATAGTTTGGGTTTATTTTTTTAAATCATCTATATTACAAAATAAAAAAAAATAAACTAAACATTGAAACAAACAAAAATCAAAAGAAAAATCTTAAAAACAAATTCTTAAAAACTATTTCAATCTTTTTTTCTCTTTTATATTTTTGGTCATTCTTTAAATTTATGTTATATATTTCTGGGCATATATCCTGTTCATATAAACAAACAACATTAATTACCATCTTTGCGGATCAATTTCATCGTCAATACACTCCTATTTAGTTCATTACACTTTAAGCCTTAACACCACTCTCCATGTTTCACTCAGACCGTCTCCATTCAACCCAGGCCTCGACTCTACTCTCCACACACTAAAAAAACAGCTGATGGCCGTGTTTTGTTTTTCCACTCATTTGTTTTAAAAGAAATATGCTATTGATATGTGTCATGCCGATAAGATTTTGAATTTACATATATAATTTCGTGTCGATACATCCATTACTTTGACAATTATTCGGGTTTTTGTGTCGGCTGAAAATCAATTGGTCAGTATCTCTATATTATAATTAATTTTTTTATATTAATAATTTAATCATTTTAATGTGTGTATTATTTTTTTTCTTTCACAGTGGTTAGGTTTCAAAAAATCGTAGAGAAAAAATATAAATATAAAAACACATTTTGTAGATACCTTAGTCCTGAAGAGAATAACATTTTGTACGTTTATGTATGTTCAATAGGATCGTCGGCATCTTCTGCAGAAAATTGAACGTGTGTATTATTTTTATACATTACACGACATGAAAAGTATGGATGGCACCTATTAATTTTCCACAAAATCTAGCGTATCGACACAATGATTTCATGCTCGGGAAGTACCTACATAACCAATATGAAGATGGATCATGTAGTGAGAAGTGATTATTTCACAGGATGTCAAATATAACATAGTCTGACCTCACAGATTTTTATTGGTAATAATAGCTAGCCGGCTTTCGAGGTTTCCCTCATCATCAGGCAGTCTACAAAAGAACCTTAGAACTTTATATTATGGATGGTTCTTTTGTAGACTGCCCGATGATGAGGGAAACCTCGAAAGCCGGCTAGCTATTATTACCAATAAAAATCTGTGAGAGGTCAGACTATCTTATATTTGACATCCTGTGATACATAACCAATGATTCGCCAATGTTTTTTTTTTAATATTTGGGATTAGGGTGTTAAACATGAAATTCGGAAATTAAATAACTTACCCTGTACTGTGCATAGCTGGGGGCGTGATATTATTGTTATGACAACAGAAACACGCCCCCCGTGAGTATCAGTCTCAAGCTGTGACACCATTATTGAAGAATGCGGAGGTACCTTGCCAACCAGTTCCAAATCCAAAAAGGTGAAAACCAGTTCTTAAAATGCAAATATTTAAATACAACCAAGGTCAAATGGTTTTTTTGTTGCTATATGTTCATAACAACATTTTGATTTGTGTTGCTATACAAATTGTTATAGCATTATGTTGAACCTGCTCCGCCAAAGTGAACTTCTGATTATTTGCAGGGGTGGGCTTTGTACCCATGCGTCCCTATAACAGCTCCTCGCTTGTATTTAACTATCTATTCTCCTACTTTTTTTACTATCTTATCCTATAGTGTCTGGAAGAATTGTAATCGTGCGAAAATCCGAATTCGAAGTTTCAAAAGATTTTGACGTTTCAAGGTCCCTTGAATAATCGTAATCAATGATTACATGATTACAGAGAAAATAAAACTTAATCATCATTGCTATTTTATACTTGATACTATCGCACTGTGAATCTAGCTAAAATGAAACATGATTACATGATTATAATCGTAATCAGAAATCGTGATTACGATTGCAATCATGTAATCATACAATCATAATCAAGTAATCATGTAATCACAAATACTGTAATCGGGGGATTTCGTGGGTATCAAATTTAAAAAAAATGTTAATAGCACTTTGGTTACGTAATAAACTTAAAAAAAATTACTTATTAGTGTAAAAAATAAAACAATTTAAGATGAAAGGAAATCGAAAGCGATGGTTTGCGCTGTGTAATCATGTGTACATTGTGATTATGATTTCATGATTATGATTACGATTACATGATTACTCAATTACAATCATAATCATGCCCGTGATTACTATTACAATCGTGTAATCAAGTAATCACCCAATTTTTTAAATTATAATTGTAATCTTAATCATTGATTATGATTATGCCCATCTCTGCTTGAATACATTTTGAACATTTTCTCGATGAGGTATGTCTGTGCGTGTGTATGTCTGTGTGTGTGACTATCTGTGATTGGAAAAATCCCGCGAATACGATTGTTGCTATGAACTTAAACAATTTGGAAAGAAAACTTTACATGGGCTTAGATCTGATTAGATTTTGACCGAAATTGAACGAAAATTTCGACCACTTTACTCTATTCGATAATATCGATAGTTTAAGGACTTTGTATTTCTGGGATACACTGAATCGAAGGAAGGATACATTTACTGTCCTTGTAGAGTGTTTCGTTGCTATGAACTGAAAATTTACTATTCTTGTAGCGTGCTTTGTTGTTTTGAACTGAAAAATGAGTCGTAAACGGAAGTCCCGACGTGTGTAGTTACTTCGATAAGGATGTGGGTCCAAAAAAAACTGGCTAAATGTCGTTTGTGCAGTGCCGAATACAGAACTCCCGGGAATACTTGCAATTTGAAAGATCACTTGTTGAGAAAACATCACAGCCATTACAACGGGAACATCTTGTGCACACCACATACAAAAGAGAATAGAGGTAGTGGAAGTGGAATTCATTTTTACTTGAGCTCAACAAAAACATACGAAAGAAACTCCGAGAGGTACAGGATTCTCTTAAATCGCATTGTTCAGAAATAGCCATTGATTTGCAACCATTCAGTGTAGTCGAATTCGTAAAAGAAATATAGGTACTTACATTGTACGACATCTTGTTTATTTGTCTTCCTTAAATTACTTACATGGTACATGTCATGTGTTTATATACATGAGCATAGAGTGATTTGATGTCACTTCTGCTTAAAAAAATATTTCGATAGTACTATCGATAGTTTTACACCCCTACTGGTTACAATAAAGACACTCTCAGATGTGATGTAAGATTTTTATTGTAATTTGATTTTTTTAAATTTCATATTGATATTTTGATTCTATTCTGTTAACCCAGTAAGATAATTTATACCTTTAGGTTACATTGAACATTTAGGAAAACAATATGGCATTTTTATTAATTTGTTAATTGAAATTTTTTTTAAAACGTGCACTTTCTTCAAAATTGCACGTCTTTTCGTAAATTACTGTAGAAATCGAAATTAAGTATAAGACCAGCTATAATTTCTACAGGAAATGTGGTAATTTTATCATTTGTTTATTTATTATTAATTTTATTAATTAAATTATTATTTGAACATAATTAACATCAATTTATTAATTATCACAGAGAATTACGCTGTACAATAAAACATAATACTGCTGACACCAACACATTACTTTCTTATACCCAGTAATACTAGTATGAAATGAATTTGGAGGAGGGAGGGGGAGTGTCTTTCTTATACCAACCACTTTTATACAAAGTGGTATATATTTTATATTTATATTCATATATATATATATATATATATATCATTATATTCTTTTTGGAGAAACATATATTACGAGTCGATTTCGGTGTGTTGAACCCTTGTCTTATGTAGTAGGATCAGGCAGTTAATACCAGGCTATATGTGAGGTATATCATTTTCTCTCGATTTCAATTTTTTATGAGATTGTTAGAAAAAGTTTTCTGTTATGTTTAAAAAAAAAAAAAAAAAGTTAAACGGAAAATATAAAATTGATAATTCTATCGATTTGTTAATTAAAAAAAGTTCTGGTCTGATGTAAGCTCCAAGACATGTTGAAACTTTTTAGAATCCACTCAATAAGTGAAACTCAAATTTGTAGTAGACAAGAGTTTTCTTTGGTATCATACGTGAATAGGCCTCATGTAGTAAGAATTTTAGCCTGTCAAAGTATAGGGGAAGTTATATAATCAGTCAAAATGTTTATACTTAGTGTTCACTTGAATTTCACGTTTCCAGACCCCAATATCGAAAAAAAGTGTCGTCGGTGAAATGTTGGTTGGTTTATTTGGGGCGAACAACTACTTAGGTTATTATCGCCCTGCCACATTATATTTCTTGTCCTTACAGAGTCAGGGCTCTCTTTATACAAAATACGGAAACAAGGACCATGGGACCTAACCCATTGGTGGCCAGGGGGACCGGGGAAGGGCAAAGCACGGGACCCAGGGCACCCGACGAACAGGCAGACCAGGAGGCAAGCAACAGCACCCCGGCAATGTACTTCCCCACCTCGAATTAATCAATTAATTTTTCGCTCTCATTTCAAAACCAATCGACTAAATTACTAAAAATTAATAGTTGACTTATACAGGGTGATACCCTCGTAACTTAAAAACGGATGAAACTAGACCGAAAATGGAGTAGAATGCCGCCAACCGCACCTTTCTATCTCAATCCGTTGCCGAGATATGATTTTTTAAAGGTTTTTTCGAGAAAACCATCAAGTCCCACATTTCTCCCCTTTAAATCATATTGATTATGATTTTTCCTGTTAATTGTGCAGCAAGCGCATTTCCATTACAAAAACCATACAAAAAGTGAATGTCAGCGTACTCACGGTTCGTGAACGGTGCCATCTCCAAGCAGCTGTATCGAGAAACTAAATTACAATCCCGTCCCCAACCTTGAAATTAACAGGAAAAATCATAACGAAAATGCGAGAATGTTCAAACAAGATACACTAAGTGTCTGCCGAAAGGTCAAAGTCTACTCTTGTTATTGTGAGACCTGAACTGGTCACACTTATGATCTCTAGATTTAAAAAAAAAAAAAAAAAATTGCATTTGTGATTTTCTTAGATTCGATTTACATCCCGTTTTTTTCGCATTCAACCTTAAATTTCTCCATGAAATCGATACGGAGCTGATTAAATTTGCAAGTTTTCTAGCCCCCTGGGCGGTTGAAGTTCTCGAACCGTGAGTACGCTGACATTCACTTTTTGTATGGTTTTTGTAATGGAAATGCGCTTGCTGCACAATTAACAGGAAAAATCATAATCAATATGATTTAAATGGGAGAAATGTGGGACTTGATGGCAAAAAACGTGGTTTTCTCGAAAAACCTTTAAAAAATCATATCTCGGCAACGGATTGATAAAGAAAGGTGCGGTTGGCGGCATTCTACTCCATTTTCGGTCTAGTTTCATCCAAATTTTTTTTTTAAAGTTACGAGTGAATCACCCAGTATAAGAGCTGTAATGACATGCTGCTAATGCAGACTGTGTTCAGAGCGAGAGGGGAGAGGGGGTGAAGGCACGGTCCACTTCCTGGGGGTCTGTCCTGTCCTGGCAGAGTGGAGGCTGAGGTACCTGGCCAGAGCCAGCTTCTCTCTGGGGGAGACCATCCAGATACTCAATGGCAAGGATTGCCACTCACTCTGTCTTCATTCATACCGTATGCTACCCAATACAGGAAACTTCTTGTTGAACAATTTAATTATTAAATAATATATTTAAAAAACCCTTTACAGTTACATCCATATTGTTCTTTGTCTTCTTATTACAGTTCCTATAGGTTATTGTTCCATTTTATTACAATTGTTATTGCTATTTCTATTTTCTGCCTATTTTCTCTTAATATTATTATTTTTCTTTTTACTTTCTTTATTTTATTTTTCTTTAATTTATTTTTATATGTTTTATTGGTACAATTGTACAGGAATTTTCTTTATTTAGTATGAACTTTCATTATTTATTTTTGGTTTTTATGATCCTCTTTCCTGACAGACGGCCATTGTCAGTATTGTATACTCGATATTAGAATGTTTTGTAAGTGCATGTGTAAATAAAATATATATTCATTCATTTATTCATAGAAGGGCTGCTGAATCCTCAGAATAAATTTTGAGTCCATACATACATTAAATCAGTCAAATAGGTATCATGTTCACAGATAAACAGACGGGAAATTTTTTTAAAATTTTTGAAATCAGAAAACATGATACTACGATGAAAACTTGACCTTTTACATAACTTCCCCTATACATCCTAAATACGAAGTAAAAAAAAGTTCATATCTACTGTATTTTGTCAGCTGACCAGAATTAGTGACCCGGATTGCCTGGATCCTGGTTGTGTGTGTGTGTGACTTATTGACTTGAAAGATTGGTCCACACGTGTGGGAACACTTAGGTGTGTGACAAATGTGTTGGGGTGTGTGGGGGGGGGGGGGGGGGGGGGGGGCGAGCTCTGGTAGGAGAGAGACAAAAAACATCTAAACCGGACGGCATGTGTTGTCCAGCCTCACTAATGGATCCGTCAGGGATTTTTGGGAAGACAGAGAGGGAGGGAAGAAAAAATGATGAGGCAACCTGCTGTGTGTCGGGAGATATAGGAGAGATAGAGATAAAGGCTGGGCGACCGCGGTAGATCAACTATTGAATGGAAATATGGATCGACCCAACTTCTATTGATTTCATACAAATCGGAATAACTGCAATATTAATATGAAGATGACTGATGTAGTGAGTGAGAAGTGATTATTTCACAGGTTATAAAATAATATATAGTCTGACCTCTCACATATTTTACTAATATTTGCTAGCCGGCTTTCGAGGTTGCCCTCATCATCAGGCAGTCTGATAAAATAATTTTGAAAATAACATAATTTAAATGGATAAAAAATTAAATATAAGTATATAAAAACTATCTAAAAAACTAACAACATTAACAATTTAAAATTTCATGGATGGGGACAGATATCTTATTCCTTTCCAGATATCTGTCCCATAAAATTTTAAATAGTTAAAGTTGTTAGTTTTTTAGATAGTTTTATGTATGTTTATTTAAATTTTTTAAATTTTATTTATTAAAACATTTTAATTATGTTATTTTCAAAATTGTTTTATCAGACTGCTTGATGATGAGTGCAATCTCGAAAGCCAGCTAGCAAATATTAATACAATCTGTGAATATACTGACGCGAAATTTCACATGTACATAGTAAAAGCCCTATACGGACAACACCTATTAATTTTAATCGGAATCAGCATATGGGGAGGGTTGATCAGAGGAGTGAACACAATAATCCCAATAACCTTCCGATGTAATGAATGGACATAAAATTTTATAGGTATTTAATTTCAAAATCCTAAAAGTATGGCACCTATCAATTTTTCGCGAAATCGACCTCAATGTAATGAATGTATCGATACAAAATTGTTTTAGCTCAAACGGTCGATTGACTTTAGAGGGAGAGCGAAAACGTAATTGATTACCTCATTTTGGGGAAGTACATAATATCGGTTCTATTCAGTTTCACCCCTTTCTGGCAGCCATAACAGTTTTACAAGATGAGAAATATGAAGGCGAAACTACATCAATTATACAGATCTCTGTTCAGTTTTCCCCCTTTCTTGAACAAAAAGGAATTACAAGTTTTCTTCAACTTGTCTTTATAATAAAATCTTTAATTCCCTTAGAAAGAGGGAAAAGATGATCAAAAGAAAACTGATAAATACAAAACAGAAGATGGGATTAGGATAAGAAAAGTGTTTTTTGTTGGTTCTATTGGGATTGGGATTACAGAAAGGATCTGAAACACGGTTTGTGTTCCCATTCAATACAAATCCCTTTGGTAGTTGGACCCTTTCATTGAACTAATTGAAAGGAATAGACAGTTAATTAGAGAACAATGCCGACCCATCCTCGAAAAGATCTACCTTACCACTCCTATTGCCTACTAATTAAACAAAGGCGGCTTAACTTCCCATAGTAGACCTGAACTTGATTTCCCGCAGTAGACCTGGGACTTAATTTTCCACAGTAGACCTAGGACTTAATTCCCGCAGTAGACCTAGGACATAACTTCCCGCAGTAGAACTAGGACTTAACTTCCCGCCGTAGACCTAGGACAACTTCCGGCAGTAGACCTGGGACTTAACTTCCCATAGTAGACCTGGGCTTGACTTCCCGCAGTGGAC
This sequence comes from Aradus depressus, assembly GCA_963662175.1. Taxonomy (NCBI): domain Eukaryota; kingdom Metazoa; phylum Arthropoda; class Insecta; order Hemiptera; family Aradidae; genus Aradus; species Aradus depressus. The sequence continues at coordinate 35,445,460 of OY759220.1, forward strand.
CTAGGACATAACTTCCCGCAGTAGACCTAGGACTTAACTTCCCACAATATACCTAGGACAACTTCCCGCAGTAGACCTAGGACATAACTTCCCGCAGTAGACCTAGGACTTAACTTCCCGCCGTAGACCTAGGACTACTTCCGGGAGTAGACCTGGGACTTAACTTCCCATAGTAGACCTGGGCTTGACTTCCCGCAGTAGACCTAGGACTTAATTCCCGTTTAGACCTGGGACTTAACTTCCCGCAGTAGACCTAGGACAACTTCACGCAGTGAACCTAGGACAACTTCCCAAAAACGACCTAGGACAACTTCCCGCAGTGGACCTAGGACTTAACTTCCCAGATAGACCTAGGACTTAACTTCCCGAATAGACCTAGGACTTAACTTCCCGAGTAGACCTAGGACTTAATTCCCCCAGTAGACCTGGGATTTAACTTCCCACAATAGACGTAGGACAACTTCCCGCAGTGGACCTAAGGACAACTTCCCACAATAGACCTAGGACAACTTCCCACAATAGACCTAGGACAAGTTCCCGCAGTAGACCTAGGACTTCACAGGTTGTGTGTTATGTACTTGTCTTACTTAGGTCAAGATCGAGACCGAGACCAATCTAAAATCTTCAGATAAAAATATATGAAAAATACGACTTTTCGCTGGTCGCCTTTGCGAGATAACTGCCTAAAACCGTCCGAAAATGTCGTTTTGAAACTTATCAACCTAAATATTGGTTCTTCCAAAAATATTCCTTTTTTTTTTTTATTCCCAATCTTTAATGTATCCTCTGATTTGAGATCAGACCAATGTGAACAAAGTTGTAGCGCCCAAAAAAATGTAAAATTAATTTGCATAGGGAATATTTCAATTGTAGCGCCTTCAGGGTAGCGCCGGTAGCTAAGAGGTACCATGCTAGCCTACTAAGCTGAAGAAACCCCTGCCGTGGCCCTTAAGGTTTTTTTTTATCTGGGAGGTGAAAAACCCTTGAGTGGGACGCTAAGCGATGGTCCCGAGTCAGGTACTCCTTACAGACTCCCTCAGTAGGCAAAATTTAGGATTCCCACAGTAGAGTCGGGCTCATGTCCACCAGAGCGACGAAAGAGCACTCTGGTAGTAGTCGATATGAGTCACAATAACTAACTGAAATGTGTAAGATTCTGTCAATGTCGAGAGGATCTTGTAAGCTCTTTCTAATCCTTTACGAACTCTTTACAATGCACATAAGCATTTTTTTGTATGAAGACTTACTGTAGGCTGATGTATGTACATATTCATATTTTGGGGGTTATGTAATCTGTGTGTGTGAACACGATAACTCCCGATAGAATCGATATATCAATACAAAATTGTATATGTGCATCCAGAAGCTCGAGAATGCATCAATATACCGAATTTACTACGATGATCAGAAGTCCCTCAGTAAGACACCTGTTGATTCTCAACCAATCGGTAAATCAGTTTCGCAGGGAAAGCGAAAACGTAGTTGATTAATTCGCGTTGGGAAGTACGTAGTCCGTGATTCACCGACGTTTTTTTTTTTTTTTTTTTTTTTTTTTTTTTTTTTTTTTTTTTTTGTATGATGTTTTGTTAGATCATTGATGTTGAATCTGACAAACTGAATATAAACATTCTCATTTACAGTTTTGCATTATTGTCTTTACCACCGACGTAGCGATTTGAATCTAGCCTATAGAATTATTGACTGGCTGGTGATCGTAATTCTTAATTCTACCCTTCGTGCTAGTCTGTTGTGAGGATGGGACAAAATCAATGACGTTGTAAGTTAGTTGTAAGCCCTCCAATCTCGGAATCTTTGTAAATCGTAAATTTGAGTACGTTTGAAATCGCAGAAACTTTCAAAACTCTTGCTGTTTTAAGTGTGAAGAAGAATCCAGGACTGAGAAGAATGTATTAATGAATAAAAACCTCACTCTTACTGGAATCTTTTTCCCTTCACGTATTCTTCTCTTCATGTGAGATGGAAAGTATGTTCTCGCTAATCTTCATCGGTTAATTAGAGCACGATAATATCCCGTTTATGTTGCAACACGGTTGATCTGCCCCCGGAAAATCGAGAGTAGAATGTTCTCTATGAATGGCTGAAGTGTTGTTGGCTCCATGCGAGAGACGGACTGACGGTTTGTGGGAGGCGATAGTCGATAGTTGGCCACTATCGATAGTGTGCTAATATATGTGGGAAACTATCGATATTATCGATAATTCAGCAATTGCCGCTTTTCATGCAAAATACCTTCCAATTCCAATATTATAATATAATTATTCTATTTTTTCTTGTACATCTATCTAATTTAAATTATTCTATGGATGAAAGGGGAATACAAATATCAATCGAATAAGTAATTGTTCTTTCAAATCGAACTTTTATTTTATGGAAATAACATTTTCTGTCCAAAATAATCGCATAACACTCAAGTAGGTATAATGGCATTAGATTCAACAATTTTTATTTCAATCAACAACTTTTACAAAACATTATCAAAAAGTTAATTACCAACCAATTGACGAAAAATAATTTTGTAAAACTTTATGGAAAGTAGGCACCATTATCATTTGGTAACCCTAAAGACTGGTAAAACTAAAAAAATTTGGCAACTTAAACATTTAATTCACTTCCTTTTTTTTTCGTCCTTCAACCACAAATGCTGCTCCAACGCGTAGGCACGTCTTGTATTAAACTAAGAACGTTTTTTTTTTTGTTTTTTTTTTTCGTCTCCCGAAATTTCCGCAACGTTACTTGTCTTAAATAATTTGACAATAGCCTTAGCAATCTGTTTCCGATTAAAGTTGATTAACATGCGTTGAAAAGTTACGCAACTTGATGAAAAATATATATGATAATTTCGATAAACTACTTTTTTTTTTATAAATAAAATTTAAAGTAAAAGTTTTAAAATAACTTTCTTTAATACTTATCGATAATATAGATAATATACATCGATACTACTGTCGATTATCGCCCATTCCTAGTTGCGGGTCCCGTCTAAGGGGCTACTTGTGTCTTGTTGTCTGTATCTGCTACAGGATAGGCTTAATGGCCGTGGTAATCGATACACAACAGTCCAATTAGGTAGCCTTCGGATCAGTTAGTGCTCTTGTTTGCGTCGCTCCAGGCTCTCACAGGCCACCTCCTGTCAGTCATTGTTTCTCTTCCTACCACCCTGACAGATGGACTGGTATATTAGGAGATGGCTTGCGCCAAAGGAATGAGCACCTCAATGGCGAGGATTTCATTTCCTTTATTCCTACATAATCTCCTGGTTTCCTTCACAAATCTAGGATTCCTGCAATCCAGGCTTCTTCTATGATTATATGTTATCCTACGGAGTGAGCCTCCGTCTCATTGTCCCCTTCTTTGCGTCTATTGTAACCAGGTCCATGATCCTCACTATGTCCTGTATGCTGATCCTCATTCAGGAGTTCGTTGACTGTCTAAATGTAGTTCTGATCTCCTTCCTTGTCTGAGTACGGCACAGAGGGGCTTCCTTTTGATATAGTTAATAATGTATACTGGGTGGGACGATGCGTATAGCTAGGGACCTAAGAATCCGATATTCTTTTACCTTGGAAGCGGTGGGCTTCCTCCTTCTATCTTCTCTGGCTCTGAAGATATCAAGTCCTTCTTGAAGGACCTAGTCTCCCAGTATCCTTAGCCTGAGAGTACTCCCATAGTTTAGTCTTCCTCTAAGATCATATCTCTACCGAAAATGTAGAATCTTATCTGAGGATATCATGAAGGACCTAGTCTCCCAGTTATTAGCGAATCTGAGAGTACTCCCATGGTCTAGACTTCCTCTGTCGTCTATGATCATATCTCTACCGAAACTGTGGAATCTTGTCTGAGGATATCATGAAGGACCTAGTCTCCCAGTATCCTTAGCCTGAGAGTACTCCCATGGTCTAGTCTTCCTCTATGATCATATCTCTACCGAAACTGTGGAATCTTGTCTGAGGATATCATGAAGGACCTAGTCTCCCAGTATCCTTAGCCTGAGAGTACTCCCATGGTCTAGTCTTCATCTATGATCACATCTCTACCGAAAATGTAGAATCTTGTCTGAGGATGTCCAGTCTTCTTCATCTATCACGGAAGGGACTGTCCTTGACTTATATAATATGTAGATGTCTGTTGCTGACGCTCACTCTTTTTGTGGTTCAGGATTCCATCCCGTTGACTTAGTGTTGTGCATGAGGAAGAAGGGTCTCCAGGAGCCAGGATAAAAAAAACTTTCGGTTTGTCCGTTCTTGAGGGTTCACGAAGACGAACTCTTTCAGTATGTGCCCATTTTTATGTCTCTTACTATGGTAACTAAAGGAACGGATTATTAGAGTTTTAAGGATTTTCAAAAAAAAAAAAAAAAAGGGGAAAGTTGTTCCCACAATGTGTTTTTAAAAGAACTTTCAAAAATGCCGCAGCGTAAAATTAGAGTAGTACTAATATTAGTCAAAAGGACGAAGACATTTATGGTCGGAAGGGGGAAAAGGGGGGGCTTCCTTTGACTTGTCGTCCCAAAGATATAAATTACATGGAGGGGGGTCCAAAAAAAAAGAGAACCCCGGCTCCCCTTACCAATGGGGCCTATTCATCCCAAGACCAGGCTATGTTTTGTATGGGCAGAAGGTACTGGAAGCGCTGGACAGTGTCCATATTTCACACCTTGTGCCCAACCACCGTGAAATGGTCCAGTCAAGATCCCTCCCTAACCTCATCAGTTTCTACTTGCCAATACCCCAATCCTAGCACCTGCGTTCACTTCATATTGAAACCATATGTTTCTTGACAGAACCCATTCTTTAGTACATTTTATTTTTATTTTTTCGATTTTCTGGTAGGGATTTCATTAATTTCATTTTACTGTTAGGGTGGACCTTACCTACTGATAAATCAGGGAGAGTTGGGGATATAGTTCTCTACCCTGGTTACTGCATTGCCCACTTTATCTGCAGCCAGTCCTGAGTACTGACTTTACCAGGATAGCCCTATTCCCCGCCCCAGGGCGCTGGAAGCTCAGTGTTATGCGTGCTTGTCTTCTGAGCTCAAGATCGTGGGTTCGAAACCCGAACGAGGCCCTTTAGTTTATTTTATCTGGGAGGTAAAATAAACTTAAGCACGCCGTCCTTCGGATGGGACATTAAGCGATGGTCCCGAGTCATATGAGCTTACTTAAATTTGGTTACATTTTGGCCGAAATTTGAGACGACTTTACTTGGTGCCCTAAGTACATTTTACAAGATACCCCTTATGTTTATGACCCAATCAAATATTTTTCAAGTAATAGTTGTAGAGAGAAAAAAAATACATCATATATATAAAGCTGGGAATGTCTGTGCGTTGTACCGCTTTAACTCACGAACGGCTTGATGGATTTGATTAATTTTTTTTAAAATTTGTTCGTCATCGTCTGTGGAAGGTTATAGGCGTATTAGTACCTCAATATCTGGTCCATCCCAGCATCCACCCACGCAATCTTTGTAACTCAAAAACCACTGCAATGATTAATGAGGAATCTTTTTGAATAGATAAGTTTTATCTACCGGAAGGTTAAGGTATATTTTTTAATCAACCCCTGGTCCATCCCAGCATCCACTCACGCAATCTTTGTAACTCGAAAACCATTGCAACAATTAATGAGAAATCTTTTTGAATAAATTAGTTTTAGCTCCAAAGCTAGCGTTACTACAGTTGAAGGACTATAAGCCTTATTCCGTATGAATAATTGAAAAGTATAACATCATGAATGTACTGTCGAGGAACTGAATAGCCTTATAGGAGATATTGGGAGAAAAATCAAAGTTCCCCGGGCAACGCCGGGTATTACTGCTAGTATTTTATAAGAAATACGATTTTTTTGGAGGTCGTCCGGTTTTCAATATACATGCCGAAAACCGTACTGAAATGTAGTTTCGAAACATTTTTAGACGATCCTTGATTTGGTTTATTAAATTTCCAATCGCTATTGAGTCCTCAGATTTAAGTTAGCGTTACTACGATCAAAGTTATAGCGCCTCAAAGAATGAAAAATAATAACCCGGGCTTTAACTACGAGGTCATATCGCCTACTACCAGAGCGCTCTTTCGTCACTCTTGTGGACATGAGCCCGACTCTACAGTGGGAGTCCTAAATTTTGCCAACTCTAAATTTTTTATTCAACTAGGGCAGGGGTCTTTAACGAGTACTTGACATTGTACAGGCTCGATACCATTGCTTAACGTCCCAACCGAAGGTCGGCATGCTTAAGTTTATTTTACCTCTCAGGTAAAATAAATTAAGGGCCTCGGCCGGGTTTCGAACCCACAACCTAAAGCGAGGAATCTTTTTGAATAGATAAGTTTTATCTACCGGAAGGTTAAGGTATATTTTTTAATCAACCCCTGGTCCATCCCAGCATCCACTCACGCAATCTTTGTAACTCGAAAACCATTGCAACAATTAATGAGAAATCTTTTTGAATAAATTAGTTTTAGCTCCAAAGCTAGCGTTACTACAGTTGAAGGACTATAAGCCTTATTCCGTATGAATAATTGAAAAGTATAACATCATGAATGTACTGTCGAGGAACTGAATAGCCTTATAGGAGATATTGGGAGAAAAATCAAAGTTCCCCGGGCAACGCCGGGTATTACTGCTAGTATTTTATAAGAAATACGATTTTTTTGGAGGTCGTCCGGTTTTCAATATACATGCCGAAAACCGTACTGAAATGTAGTTTCGAAACATTTTTAGACGATCCTTGATTTGGTTTATTAAATTTCCAATCGCTATTGAGTCCTCAGATTTAAGTTAGCGTTACTACGATCAAAGTTATAGCGCCTCAAAGAATGAAAAATAATAACCCGGGCTTTAACTACGAGGTCATATCGCCTACTACCAGAGCGCTCTTTCGTCACTCTTGTGGACATGAGCCCGACTCTACAGTGGGAGTCCTAAATTTTGCCAACTCTAAATTTTTTATTCAACTAGGGCAGGGGTCTTTAACGAGTACTTGACATTGTACAGGCTCGATACCATTGCTTAACGTCCCAACCGAAGGTCGGCATGCTTAAGTTTATTTTACCTCTCAGGTAAAATAAATTAAGGGCCTCGGCCGGGTTTCGAACCCACAACCTAAAGCTCAGAAGGCAAGCATGCTACCGGCGCCCCCGGAAGATATTTCAAAATAATGTTTACATAGACGGTGACTTACCGACAATTTTTTTTTTTTTTTTATTCCGGGAAAACATGAAATTTAAGTGAAAATTTTGAAGGATGACACAACGCCCCCCATGTACACTTGGAGAAGTAACATTTAGGATTAGATGAAAAGCGAGAGATATATTTTCAATTTTCAGCTGGACCATACTCCACTGTTCCATATTTGATCAAAGCCGAACAGACCCCGGTTATTCAAACAATGGTCCATACATTATTCTGTCTAACTGTAGGCGAGGGGATGTTCCTATATGACACTGAACCTCTAAAGCTTTCAACATACACAACAATTCTCTACTAAAATGAAAACTTTGTTCGTCCGCATGTTAGGTAAAATGCACAAATATATATGATGCTATCACTCAGGTGAGCCATGCAGAAATCCCCGGCCGTAGATAGTGTAGGAGAAGTTAACTAATTGATCTGAAATTTCAATGTTAAATTTCACCGGAATTTTCTGAACCCCTGATTTCAAAATTAAAATAACAAGCAGATTTCTCGGATGTGTGTGTTTCGCCTCTCTTCACCCTAAATCAGAGGAAATTACTGGGCCGTGCATTATGACTACAAAGGTAGCATTTGTAACTAAGTGCGGCCCACATAAGATCCACACGACAAACTTTCCAGTATGATATGAATATCAATAATAATAATAACACAAAAAAGTAGGCATTTTATTCAACACAGAATTATTTATTAATTTAATTTAATCTATACATAGATTTTTAATTGATATGCGAATTCACATGCGAATGGGGGAATCAGTGGAGGGGCGCAACTCAAAAACCCTTCTTACTGTTGATCTACTAAATGTATCGACACGGAATTTAGTCTGAGGATTGAGAAGTCCCTGATTAAGATACCTATGCAACAAATCATGACTATTCTTGCACTATATTGCAAGCAGTCTCTCCTATTGTATATCTATGGTCACAGAGAATAAATTGTTAAGTCGTAAAATGGACAAAATGAGTTAAGTGTACTGTGATGATCTCCTGTGAAGAAGTTGGGAGCTCACAACTCTAATACTTTCGGAATTATAAAGATGTGGGTTTCTTGGTATCTCGTAAAATATCTATCTTTTTGAGGAATCATTCACGAGATAACTGCATTTAAGCATTTATAACCACTACGGCAAGTGAAGAAGGCGTTTTCGGTTAAATCAACTTTAGAGAGGCATCATTCACGAGTATTTAAAAACGTATGGTTAATAATTAGATAAGTGTGTATAAAAATTAGATAAGTGTGGTCAATAATTAGGTAAGTGATGGGGAATGATTAGGTAACTAAGGAAAAATCCTAGAAAGGATTAACAATATTAATTTTCATTCACTCCTATAGATTTTGAAGGTATATGATTAATAATGCATACATAATTTATTTATTCAAAAAAACTGGATTTACACGATTAATGCAAAAGTAAAAAAGTGCTGCCCTGAAAAGTTACGAATTTAGACTTACAAATTTATTCCCTGTGACCACAGATATATTGTACGGATTGTAGATCAGTAACTAATAATAAAGAGGTATAATGAATAAATAAACTACTAAAAAATAAACGATTTATAATAATAAACATGGGTGGAACTACGCACCCGTCGTACATTGTGATTCATCTTTAAAGGATGCAACAGACGCCCAGGGAACTGTAACTTTATATAGTTTCATTTTTTGAGCATACAAAAAGTATAAACTAGAGATTTTCGTATTAATGTAACTGAATTAATATCTACAGCCAAAAGGAGAGGGCTGGAGGGGGGGGGGGGGGGGGGGGGGTTAGTGTTGAAGGAAGTGGAATGTTATTTTGTTGCAAAGTTTCTGTAGCCGAATCGATGTTCATCAGGCGAAACCAGAGCACGTAGCTTGCCTTCTACAAGAGGTCTCCCCGGAGAGTCGACGCTAACGAACCTACACAGAGAGATGTTAGAAGGGAATTCGAAACAGGACTTGAAGGAGGCTCCCACAGATCTATCTCTACATTAGGGTCGAACCGAGGTCCACCGCTCCAACGGATGTAAGTGGGACCTCGACAGCTTGGTAAACTGTGTATACAAATGATCCTCCATAAGTAGGTACTTCCCCATCTCAACGAAAAAGTATAAGGGAAGTGTTGCTAATCATTTAGAAATTCGATGTTAATTTTTCAACGGAAATTCATGTTTTCCAACCCTATAATTCCAAAAATGAAAAAAAATATATATATGCGATGTGGCCATTATGGAACTTCTTATACCAACCACGCTTACAGATCACTCTCCCCCTCCTCAAAATCATTTCATACTGGTATTACTGGGTATAAAAAAGTCTCAAAATTACGCTGTACATTTTTTTGTTGTTTTTTATTGAAATATTTTATTATACATATTTACAACTAGCAGTAATACCCGGCGTTGCCCGGGGAACTTTGACTTTTCTCCCAATATCTCCTATAAGGCTATTCAGTTTCTCGACAGTACATTCATGATGTTATAATTTTCAATTATTCATACGGAAAGAGGCTTATAGTCCTTCAACTGTAGTAACGCTAGCTTTGGAGCTAAAACTAATTTATTCAAAAAGATTTCTCATTAATCGTTGCAATGGTTTTCGAGTTACAAAGATTGCGTGAGTGGATGCTGGGATGGACCAGGGGTTGGTTAAAAAATAGACCTTAACCTTCCGGTAGATAAAACTTATCTATTCAAAAAGATTCCTCATTAATCATTGCAGTGGTTTTTGAGTTACAAAGATTGCGTGGGTGGATGCTGGGATGGACCAGATATTGAGGTACTAATACGCCTATAACCTTCCACAGACGATGACGAACAAATTAAAAAAAAAATTAATCAAATCCAATAAGCCGTTCGTGAGTTATAGCGGTACAACGCACAGACATTTTCAGCTTTGTATATATGATGTAAAAATTTATGTACAATGATAACTAAATCCAAAAGAGAAAAAAATAAAATAAAAATAATAAATGATGTTATTAATGAAATACACTGTAAAAATAAAGAAAACGTATGTTTTTTAATAAAATATTGTCTATTTCACAAATAATATATAATATGGGAGTACTTTCGGTATTCAGCCACGACTTGACAAATACCAGTCGTGGCTGAAGATGGTAGCAATACCGAAAATACTCCCATATTATATATTACAGTGGAATCCGCTTATTAGCAATTCGCTTAATAGGAATATCCGCACATTAGCATCAAAACACGCTGGAACGGACCGGATCGGCAAAATACAGTGAGTTTTGTCCGCTTATTAGCAATGAATGTCCGGTTTAAGGGTTCAATTATGAACGCAGAATGAGGTTTCGAGATAGGAAAATAGGATGTTTCTTGGAAGGTCGGTATTCAGGGAAAAATAACACTTGCGTAAACAGTTTTAGTTTCTGACTATTCTCTGAAAAACGGAAAGAGTAAAGCCATAATTACATAATTCTCAGAAGACTTTGATTTTTGAACCGAACCCCCGCGAGTTTTAATCAGTAAGCTATTCAGTTGTACTCGGGTCATTGTGGAGTGCTTGTTGTTTGTTAAAAACATTATGGTCAGACCTTTGCCGATCATTATAGATACGAGGGGTACATTCGAAACATGCTTTCGAACGATCTAAGACAAAGTAAAATTGACAAATATTTTTCAAAACCTTAGCTTTTTACTGTAAATATGTATATAATACATATTATGTTTCTATATTGACGATTTTTTGACCTACTTTGTTCGTATTATGTACCTCGATTTGTTAAATACATTTCATGGGAAAATTTTCATGCCTACCTAATTTTTATATTTTTCTTTCTCTCTCCCCCCCCAATCCGTTTATTAGAATCGTCCGTTTATTAGGTTCAAAGTACGGTGGTCCCGATGTGATTCTAATAAGCGGATTCCACTGTATTTGTGAAATAGACAATATTTTTTTTTAAAACATACGTTTTCTTTATTTTTATCAAGTCTTTCACAATATCTCTGTAAAAATGTTAAGTATCAGAAATACACTATGATTCACATACAAGATCATATCGCCTACTACCAGAAAACACTTTAAACCCCTAAATTTTGCCTACGAGTACCTATCGAGTATCGCACAGGCTCGGGATTATTGCTTAAGGTTTTTTCACCTCGACCAATGATGCAATACAAAAATATATTTTCTAAAAAAGTAGATCACTTTTATTTCTATCAATTTAACCCCAAAGTGATCTACTTTACTATATAAGATTGAAGTGCAAAAATATACCTTGAGCCAGGTTTGATAAACTGATCAATCCAACTTTCTTCTTTCTAAAGCCTTATTATCTCATAATCCTCTGAGTTCTAAAAGAGAAAAAAGGGCACGTGGTTCATTTCTCCCGCCAATTAGATCCCGCGCAACATTACCACAGCCTCTTTGATCTGTCCTCTCATCTCCCGCCCTCGCCTTTTCCAAATTATCGAATATAAATAACCGGAGGGCTTTAACATTTATTTTCTCTTTCTCTTTCAGTCTTGGCTTTTCCCTTCTTTTCTCTCCTCATCAAAAGATTTTACAAAATGAATAATCATCAAACGAATTTTAAATATAAATTTTTTTTTGAGAATACAATTTTCTTCATTGAATTATGTTTAGTAGATAGATAGATAGATAAAAGTGATTTATTACTTTACTTTACATGCTACAATGTATAATCACTGACAATATACTTCCTCACAACGAATTAATATATTAAATTTTTACTCTCTCTCCAAAACCAGTCGACCGTTTGTGCTAATATTCAACAGTTGACTTAGGGCGCCAGTAGCTCAGTGGTACGCGTGCTTGTCTTCTGAGCTTAAGATCGTGGGTTCAAAACCTGACCGAGGCCCTTTGTTTATTTTAACTGGGAGGTTAAATAAACTTAAACAAGCCGTCCTTCGGATGGGACGTTAAGCGATGGTCCCGAGTCTTTACCCTGTCAGATACTCGTTAAATGACCCCTGCCCTAGGTGAATAAAAATTTAGGGGTACAGTCGGGCTCGTGTCCACCAGAGTGATGAAAGAGCGCTCTGGTAGTAGGCGATATGAACTCGTAGTTAAAGACCGGGCTTGAGTCATCATTATGTATATAAAGCTGAAAATGTCTGTGCGTTGTACCGCTATAACTCACGAACGGCTTGATGGATTTGATTATTATTTTTTTTAATTTGTTCGTCATCGTCTGTGGAAGGTTATAGGCGTATTAGTACCTCAATATCTGGTCCATCCCAGCATCCACCCACGCAATCTTTGTAACTCAAAAACCACTGCAATGATTAATGAGGAATCTTTTTGAATAGATAAGTTTTATCTACCGGAAGGTTAAGGTCTATTTTCTAATCAATCCCTGGTCCATCCCAGCATCCACTCACGCAATCTTTGTAACTCGAAAACCATTGCAACGATTAATGAGAAATCTTTTTGAATAAATTAGTTTTAGCTCCAGGATGGTTGAAGTCTATGTTTTAATCAACCTGGTGGTCACAAGCGTTCTCAAGTACGCACTGGCTAGGACGTCCACTGATGCTAAGTATTCACTAGCTGTGGTTTCCGCCGTTGAATGGCGCGTACTAGCCATGGTGCCCAGGGGTCCTAAAAACTTACTAGCTGGGATGTCTGCCGTTGAAGGACTATAAGCGTTATTCCGTATGAATAATTGAAAATTGAAGAATTGAAATGGATTCGAACGAGAGATATTAGGAGAAAAGTTCCCCGGGCAACGCCGGGTATTACTGCTAGTAATAATTAACAGTTGACTTACAATATGTAGGGCTCCTAAATCCTCATACTAAATTTTGTAACGATTCGTTATAACGGCAGTTATTAGGGTTTTTTGAATTGAGCCCTTCCCCTGAACCCCCCCCCCCCCCCTCCCCCCTTTCCTTTGCCGATATTGCTGAAAATAGATGTGTCGCCCTTGTAGGGTTTTGACTTACACAGTGGTTTCTGAATACTCATATGAAATTTTGGCACGATATATTCATTACATCGGCAGTTATTGAGATTTTAAAGTAGAAACCCCTCTAATTCCCACTCCCCTTCCGCTGAAAATTAATAGGTGTGAAATTTCATGTCAATATATTCATTACAACAGTTATTAAATGTGTTGTCTTGAGCCTCTCCCATCCCTTTTTCCCTTTGCCTGATTTGACTGAAAATCAATATGTGTTGTCCTTAAAGGGTTCTGAATATGCATATAAAATTTCGTTTCGATACATTAATTTCATCGGGTGTTTTTGGAATTGGGAGTTCGAAAAATATGAAATTTGTTTAAAAACTTTGCATCGAATTTCTGTCCGATTACATAACTTTGCTAGTACTTCATATAACGTGGAAGCAGGGGCTTATCTACCGCTGTAGCAGCTGCATCAATGATACAGGGCCCCCGAGGTAGAGGGGCTCCAACATGTGTAAGCAAAACATCGTAAAATGTTATCCAAAGTCATATTGATAAAAGCCAAGCCTAAATTTCTATATTAAAACTTATTAAAAATTATCTTAGAACTTCTATGAGACAAGAATGGCTATCAATATCAATACTGTCCATAGAAAAAGTAGAACTTGAGAAACTAAACACTTCTTCAGCTATGGATGATATAATAAATACGTTCACCGAAAAAAATGCAAGAAAAGTACCTATTTAACCACTAGAATATTTTTTTTAGAGTCAAGTTTTTTAATATCTATTGTTGTTTTTGTTTTCAAATATATTTTGTTCATGCGAGTTTTTTTCTTTATTTTCCGAAAAAGAGCCCACCAAGAAATTGTAGAAATTTAGCCCACTCAGGGCTAGCTATGCCACTGTCCTTAGGTCAAAATATATTTTTAAAAACAAGGTAACTTCTCATTCAGAATATATTTTGACTGCTTCCTTGAGCTAAATATGTATTGTTGTTTTTGTTATTTTCAAATATATTTTGTTTATGCGAATGTTCTTGTTTATTGTCCAAAAAAGGGCCCCCAAAGAAATTTTGATGTAGGGCCCACTCAGGGGTAGTTACGCCACTGTGTGGAAGTATTAAGGGCTTGTGTGTTATACTATGATATTAGAAGGTCAGTATTGTTTTGTGAACCATACAAAGGACCTACATACATTAATACCCGAGAGACCGTTAATATAAACGGTTGTGCAGACTCAGCTAAGGTCGCCTGGTAAATGTTCTAATATGCTAATTCAGGTTTGCCAACCTCAGACAACATATTTCATGTCTTTTTGTGTCCCTATTCTAGTCTAGGCATTTTTCGCACGTAAACTACAGTTTTGCAGAAGATTGATTGGAGATGTCGCGAAATGAAAGCCTCGGTAGCTCTGAGGTAACCTACCTGCCGAATGAGTTCAAGATTTCTGGTTCGCAATCCGGCCGAGGCCCTTAGGTTTTTTTTCTGGGAGGTGAGCTCACCATTCTTCGTATGGTACGTTAAGCGATGGTCCCGAACCTGTACGAAGTCAGGTACTCGTTAAAGACTGCTACCCTAGGTGAATAAACCTGAGTAGGCAAAATTTAGGACTCCCATAGTAGAGTCGGCTAATGTCCCACAGAGTGACAAAATAATGTTCTGGTAGTGCCCGCTGTTGAACTGCACATACTTGCGTAGAGGTCTGATGTTGCCCGGTACTCACTTGCTGGAGCACCTTATGTTGCTACCTGGGGTCGCCCTCTGTTGCCCCTACACATACAAGTTGGAGGTCCTACTGTTGCTCGGAATATATTTGCTGTTGCTCTGCACTAGATGAAGCTCCTCTGTTCCTCAGCAATTTCTAGCTGGTGTGCCCGCTACAAAAGACATAGTTTAGAGTTCAGAGGTAGAGCGAAAAGTTACCTAATTGATTAATTTGTGTCCCTATGGAGTGTGTTGCTATGCCCAAGGACTTGTTAGTGATATTTTTGCAATTTCACCCCCCTCCCCCCTACCCCACCCCCCAAGGCTCAGCCCCATTGGGTGGTCACCGCCTGTGTGGCCCCATACCAAGGTGGCACACCCTGCCAAGATGGTCCACACAGACACACACTACTCAAACAACATTCGTTTCATTTTTTGCTTCCTTTCCCATATTAGCTCTTTTCACCACTTCAGCTGGTTCTCATTTGTAAAATTAATATGTCTTATAGCGCATAGTTCATGCTACAAATAGCCAATTAAATCGGTGTAATTTTGCAGAACAACCAGTTATAATTTTACTATTCAATGAATATATAATAATAATAGCGTAAAACGAAACTGTGCTATTTTCTGATCAACATCATGTCCTACTGGCATCAGCTGTAAACTAGCGAATGATGAATTATTTTGATGAATTATAATTCTTTCTTACATAATGCCAGGTTAAACTTAAGATTTCACTCTCTCTCTCTATGTTAGAATCTGACTTCTAGTTTACGTCTATGATTGAAGAGATTTCAGTAAAAGAGAAATATGGAAAGTTTTATATATTTTATATACTACAGTTGTCACAATAATATACTGTAGTTAAACATAAATATATATAAATATAGTATGAATATTTACTCACATGATATGGAAGGTCTCTACCATCTACATTTGCTAGTTTAACACGCTATAAAATTCAATTTTAAATAGTTCAGCAATGACTTGCTTATTAACTACTACGACTAACATAAATCTATTTGCAACGGGATGTCAACTCTTGAATATGAAAACAAATGAATGACAAAATTCATTGTTGCCAACTGTTGTTATCTTTATCCCAGACTTAAAAATTTCAGTTAAATTAGAAAAATATTCTGGTATAAATAAAAAACTGTGCCTGATAGCGAATTTCTGATTTCAGATTTGAATTTTCCAGATTAAAGTCCTTCAGAAAAACGTATTTTCATATAAGAAAATTTACCCTTGTCGAACAGTGTTATTAGACAACCTTACTCCGGGGCCTACATTTTACAAAATACCACTTATGTTTATGACCTAATCGAAACTCTTTCCAAGTAAAAGTTATAAAGATCAAAATGTATGCTTTATATGAAATACGATTTTTCAAAGATCGTACTGTTTTTGAGTTACATCCCGAAAACCGTCCGGAAATGTCGTTTTGAAATACATATTTTTAGACGTTTCCTAAATTTACCCGAAAACAGTTAGTCCTATCGAAAACTTTATTCTTAAGGAAAATGTTCCTTATTAAATTTCCAATCGCCAATAGCTTCTTAGATTTTGTCTCTCTGAGAGTAGACATTCTTATACCCAGTATGAAATAATTTTGAGAAGGGGGAAAAACAGTGATCTGTAAGCTGTAACCTGCTCAACACAAATGAAAGTCTCCTGGGAGTGTGGCGAAGAAAATTAATATACGTACGGGTTCGTATGTGAGTGCAATTTGCTATGAAAACTGTAAAGATCCTGAATTGTATCGTGTATTGTGTTTATGGTGAGGTCGTTCTGTTGCTTACGTATGGTGGGCATTGTGTGATGAGTCTGAGTGTCTTTGACTGGAAAACCTGATTACCAGTCCTGGTACACAAAGTAGAGAGTAATTATATATCAAAAAGTCTGTCACTCTCCGTCGCAAATATACCTGCCCTTCCGTATACCTTAACAATATTGCTATTTCCTTTTTTTTTTATTGTTATCCGTTCATTTCTTGTGTTTTCAGTCGATTGTGAGGATTCCAAGTTAGTCGTTTGTCGAGTATGATGCCTTGACATCCACTTTTAAAAAACGATCTAGGCCTCATTCTCGACAAAAGACGGAATCCTCACACTCGACAGAAAATACAAGAAATAATCAGAAGTTACAAACAGTTATTAAGACTACTTGACAAAAGATAAATTAACTCTGAACAAAACGACTTACGTACAACGCAGTACTTAAATATATGTGGACTTACTTACGGACTTGGACTCTGGGGTTCTGCCAAGGCTTCCAATCTTCAGCACATTCTCTCCCCTCATTCCAAAATCTTTCGTGTAATAGCCAGTGCTCCTTATTACGTCTGCAACAAAACTTTTCACACTAACCTACCTTTGTCACTGAAATTACTAAATCCAAGTATAAAGAAAAGTCATCGGGGACTTCCCCTGAATCAATTAACTTTTCGCTCCCTCTCCAAAACCACTCGACCGTTTGCGAGTTGAAAGGTTTTTGAATTCACGTATAAAATTTCGTGTCGATACATTCATTCTATCGGGAGTTATCGTGTTCACTGACACACAGACAGACAGACTTTTTTTTTTATATATATCTGGAACCTAGAGGTCGGAAAATATGAAATTCTGTTGAAAACCCCGCATCGAATTTTTGATTTTGCTGAAGTGAAAATTTGTGAGACTTTATCCAGGACAAAACTAGTACCGTAAAATGTACAAAAGTATATATAAAACTGATAGAGAATGACAGGATTATCTGAATCCTACTGTATTCTTGTAAAACTTGTGAAGAACGAAATATGGTATGCAATTCAGAACTCGAATAAAAAATGTTTTTGTTTTTTTTGTATGCGGAATTCCCTAATTCCATCGTTGGTCAATCATCCCTTTTTCATTCTATTTGACTAATATTTATTTAACTAACTTTTTTTTACAAAATATAATATTGAAATGTGAAGTTTATACTAGCTTTATATAATTCTACTGTAATGAATTTTAAAGCTTCCCTCAATCAGATATGCTAATTTATTAATGACGTGAATTAATTATGTTAATTTGTTTATATATGTTTATACAACACAAATATCTCCCGAAACTTTATTACAGAGATATAATTCGTTCACAGTTCCTAACGAATTTCGCTCAATGCTAATAATGCGTTCAATTTTGATGAGACATTTTGTTTTAAATTACAACGAGAAGCACGTTTTCTGAACCGCTAATATAACTAATGTGTTGATGGCTGATGTAGTGAGAAGTGATTTTTTCACAGGTTGCTAAATAAAACAGTAGGGTGACCTCTGAAAGATTTCATTATTTAATGTTAGCTAGCTTTCGAGGCTGCTCTCATCATCAGGCAGTCTGGAAAAACAATTTAAAAAGTAAAGGTAGGTAAAAAAAACGTAAGGTAAAAAAACTTAAACACGCCGTCCTTCGGATAGGACGCTAAGCGATGGTCCCGAGCGTGTACATTGTCAGGTATTCGTTACAGATCCCTGCCCTAGGTGAATAAAAATTTAGGACTCCTACAGTAGAGTCGGGCTCATTGTCACCAGAGTGACGAGAAAGAGCGCTCTGGTAGTAGGCGATATGACCTCGTAGTTAAAGCACATCCCCGGTGATTCACCAACGATTTTTTTAGTTAGATTCTGACTGGGGTCACTCAGTATACAATATGCATGCTCGAGCGGTCGTCAATTGGTGACTCACTACTTGTAGACTACTAGAGTCGAGTGTGACCAGGTGTGGAGAATCGATCTGGTAACTCTAGTCATTACAGGCAATACTTGTTAATCTAACATTCGATAACCGGTTTTAAGTTTTAATCACATGAATTGGTTGCTATCATCTTAATTAATGAATAACTAGGGTTGTATTGAGACAAAAATAGAGCGCACCTTATAAATTAAATAATCATTTATATAAATAATGTAAAAATGAGGTACTTTTCAAGAAAACAAGTAATCGAAAGTTCACCGGCAATGTACTTCCCCACTACAATTCTGATGCGGAGTTTTCAACGGAATTTATGTTCTCCGAACTCCTAAATCCAAAAATGAAAAAAAATTCTGGGGACACGATAACTCCCGATAAAATGAATGTATCGATACAAAATTTTATATGTGTATCCTCAGCCCTCTCTAAGGATGACACCTATTGATTCTCAGCCAAATCGACCAAAGGAAATAGGGGGGGGATTAGGAGGGAGTCTTTACACGAAAACTCTAAAAATTGCCGTTCTAATTTAGTTTCTATTAACAAGACATTTAATATGTAGGTTAGGTTAGGTTTTATGACTCATGCCCGGGCTTTAACTACGAGGTCATATCGCCTACTACCAGAGCGCTCTTTCTCGTCACTCTGGTGGACATGAGCCCGACTCTAGTGTAGGAGTCCTAATTTTTGCCTACCCTAAATTTTTAATCACCTAGGGCAGGGGTCTTTAACGAGTACCTGACATCGTACAGGCTCGGGACCATCGCTCAACGTCTTATCCCAAGGACGGCGTGCTTAAGTTTATTTTACCTCCCTGATAAAATAAACTAAGTGCCTCGTTCGGGTTACGAACCCACGATCTTGAGCTCAGAAGGCAAGCACGCATACCACTGAGCTACCGGCGCCCTCATATTTCATATGTATATTCAGATTTTTATGGAAATTCAACGTCCTCTATGAATGTCACCTATTGATTCACAGCCAAATCGACTAAAGAAAATACGGGGGGGGGGGGGGGGGGGATTAGGGGGAGGCCTAACACAAAAACTCTAATAACTGCTCTTGTATTGGCACGAAATTTCCTTTTTTAAATTCCAATTAAGGACTACAGTTATTTATTTTCAGTCAAATCGTCCAGAGCGTAGGGGATGGCTTAACACAAAAACTCCAATAACTGCTGTTGTAATGAATGTATCGACACAAAATTTAGTATATTGACTTTGGAAGGAGCATATGTGCTGAGGAAGCACATTGCCGGTGAATCATGGACGAATTTATTCAAATTTAAATTGTCTAAGGGTGAACATCTTTCTTGTAAAATAAGACTTGGATAATTGGGATCTTGACATCACCTAAGTAACCTAACCTCCTTGGTGGTTACCTTAGGTAACGTACAGCCACTTCTCGCAGCACCTAATTACTTCACCAGTCTACAGATGGGGTTACCTCCTGCGTTACAAGCTTCGCTCCGGCCTCCTAAAACCAAATTACCGCCTCCTCATCCTGGCCCTTCATCCCTCGAATATAGAAGTACTAACTGACTTAACCTTCTCCCTTTTTCAATCAGAGCTCTAGATCAAATCAAGACAACCGCCCCTCTGTCCCACGGCTCTTTGGCATACTTTGTAATATCCCATCTCATACAGCCACGAAACTAAAATAAAAGTCATCGGTGAATTATATATGTACTTCCCCACCACGAATTAATTCATTATGTTTTCGCTCTCCCTCTAAGGCCGATTGTACCTTCGAGCTAAAACTCAATATTTGACTATAGTGGCTTCTGAATTCTCATACCAAATTTTTTGTTGATGAATGTTGCCTCTCTCTGATCCCTCTGATTTTTGTTAAGTATTCCTCCTAATCCTACCGATTTAATTAAAAATATGTAGTTTAGTTATTGTGACTCATGCCCGGGCTTTAACTACCACTATATCGCCTACTACCAGAGCGCTCTTTCGTCACTTTGGTGGAGATGAGGCCGACTCTACTGTGGGAGTCCTAAATTTTGCCTACCCGAAATTTTTATTATCCTAGATGAGGGTCTGAAACGCTTACGTCCCATCCGAAGGAAGTCGTGCTTAAGTTTATTTTACCTCCCTGATAAAATAAACTAAGGGCCTCGGCTGGGTTTTGATACCGCGATCTTGAGCTCAGTAAGCAAGCACGCAAACCACTTTTCGGGGACCGGCAAATATAGCCGGAAATACGAATAATCGGGATACGAAATATCGGGATTCCACTGTAACTGCCGATGTAATGAATTTATGGAAAATTTCATATTTGAAGTCAAAACCTCTTGGGAATAATACTTGTTAATTATCAGTGAAATCGACTGAAGGGTGTGGAGTTTCAGGGGAGGGGGCTGAACGCATAAACCAAATAACTGCCGATGTAATGAATATATCAACACTAATTTTAGTATGAGTTAGAAGCCCATGTGTAAGTCAACTATTTCATTATTAGCCCATATGGTCGACTGGTTTTTGGAGGGGGAGCGAAAAATTAATTGATTAATTCGTTGTGGGGAAGTACTGTTGTATTGCTGTAAAGCTGACTTAGAGATGAGCCTCGGACATTGACAAAGCTGCCCTCTGATTGGAGTTCTGGTCACTTTCAGGTGCCCTCTTCACATTTCATCTCCCCCCTCAATCTCCGGGCTACGCTACCCACTCTCCCTGATACCTACCAATCTCATCCCCTATCTCGTTGGCTGAAGCCATTTTCATCTTCCATCTTCTATACACCACACACAAAGGACTGCTCTTTACGACAGATTTATTTCCAACACACAAAATCTTTTATCTGATCGAAAACCATTCCAATACATGTTTTTTTTAGGAAGAAACTTTTTTTTTGTTGTATGAGAGGGTGGTTGTTTACTTACGTTTTTTAGAGAAAAATATTGTAGAAAATTGTTGAGTACGCCTCACAGTATAATATGCCTGCATATTTGAAATTACATTAAATGCCTCGTGTTTTTTGAGTACAAATAAAAGAAGAAAATATTTGAAATAGGAACATTATATATTTTTTAATTTAATAGTTAGTTAATATGACTCATGCCCGGGCTTTAACTACGTGGTCATATCGTCTACTACCAGAACGCTCTTTCGTCTGGTGGACATGAGCCCGACTTTACTATGGGAATCCTAAATTTTGCCTACACTAAATTTTTATTCACCTAGTGCAGGAGTCTTTAACGAGTACCTGACATGCACAGGACCATCGCTCAACGTCCCATCCAAAAGACGAGCCGGACGTAAATATGTCATTTCATGAAAAGCCTAGGCATTTAATGTAATTTCACAGTATGCCTTGTTTTTTCATGAAATGACTGATGTCACTAAGATGATCTTCTCGTACTCTTCCCTGTTAGCTCTACTCTGGGAGTCCTGAGGGGTGGTCTTTAACGAATACCTGACATTGCACAGGCTCAGGACCAACTCTTGATGTCCCATCCGAAGAAAGGCGTTTTTACCTTCTAGATTATAACCTAAGGGTCTGGCCGGGTTTCGAACCCACATTGAGCTCAGAAGGCTAGCATGTTCCTCTGCGCTACCAGCCCCCTCAGGGAGCAGAAAACGATGAAATTCCAGTGAAAACATGACATCGAATTATTATTATTATTCCGACAACTGAGGAAGCCAATGATCGATGTTACTCTCATTGCAGACTTTTTCCCTTCCTAGTACGATAAGCGACCTTCCTAATGTGTTAAAAAAGCTTCATTCATGTCCCTTGAGCCCCACAGACTTTCATCCCTCTCTGTAGTGAATATCAGCGATTGACAACATTTTTTTTGCTGTCCGCTAAACCTTTCTGGTACATCCATTGTCAGATAAGATTGAATGGAAGGTCTGAAACCACTACCTGAACCTTTGCAGCCGGAACTCGTTATCTGTCTGAGGTTATCTCTTCTCTTTGGTGAAGAATCAATTTTGTGAGAATCGAGCCCCTCACTCGGTGGAAGATACTGTTGAAGAAGATCCGAAGGAGGGGTCAAGGGTTCTCAGATAAACCCAAGTGAATCTGGTTCGATAAGAAGACCACCAGGCTAGACTTATATGAACAAACACCTCTGTTATTAGTTCCTCAGAGTGTACCGGACAAAAATTATATATTAAGTTTTCGGCAAATATAAATGTACAAAAAGTCATCATTTAGTGAACTAAGTTTTTTCTCTCTCTCTCTGTACCCAATATACCGACTTCTGGAGTCATTGTACCAAATTTCGTGTGGATACCTTATTGCATCGAGAGTTACCAGAGTTTTCGTGTTAGATAACGTGGTCTATTCCTCAAATTTCCTTTGACCAATTTTGCTGAACCGTGGTTATATACGTGTATAATCCTTACAGATTTTCGAATTCACGTATACAATTGAGGGGGTTTGAAGCAAAGGGATGTAATTGACAAAAATGTCATTTCGAGATAATTACCTTCAAAGGTATAGTAACATCGTTAATTCAGGTATTACCCAGGTATTTTCCACTAGATAGCATTACTGGTACTAACAATCGTTCTGATCATTAGCCAGTAGTCAGGGTAGGTGTCAAGGAAGATTTTAACACACATATCTCAATTTCAGCCGATTTGTCACTTACATCCCTTTGCTTCTAACCCCCTCAATTGTGTATTGATATATTCATTACTTCGGAAGTTATTAAGGTATTTGTGTTCGAGATGTGTAATTGATATATATACAGTACTTCAGATTCGGTCGTTTTTTTAGCTACTCAGATCAAACTGGAGTTACCCGATGATGCCTCCTTACAAGCTGATTTATAAGGGGGCCCCATATTGTGTCGTCTTTGAATGCCTCTATGAATAATGTTGAAACTAAACAAGTCTGAAACTCATTTCGGATGAAGGAGGAGGCGGCGGTGCCATGTTCCTATTAGACAGGATGAGAGGTGAAGTAGAGTGGGAGCTGTTGAAAGCTAAGCAATGCCAATGAAAAGAGGAGCTCATAAAGAAGTCTGATCTAGATGAGCTAGTCGAGTGGAGGGCAAACAGGGAAGGGTCTCATTACAGGAGAGTTCCCAGGCCTGCCGCATGATGGGCGCCTGGTCTTGCGATGGGCGCCTCATCTGTGTCAGTGGGCGGCACGTGTGGAGGGGGCCTACAATAGGCTAAGGTCATCCCCGTCCCTCTCTTAATATATAGCCGCAGACAAGATTTACGGCATCTAGTGACATTTTAATACATATTATGTATTGCTAATTCTAATAAAATTCCGAATACATTTCTGCGATCTGTGTCGGAAAGCTAATAAAATAAATATAAAAAATAACTTTAACTTTTATATCGTCTAATACATTAGCAGAATACATTAGCAGAATACATTGTATACTTAATAAATAAGTGCTTAGATTGTGACAGGGTGCCACAGTCTTAGGTGATATCAAGTAACCTGAGCATTGTATAAATATGACAAACTAGCTTAAATGACACTATTGAACATTGTGCTTTTGATGAGGTAAGCCGAAACCGAATCCGACTTTATGCATATTTTTTTTTGTGGAATTGTCAACATAAATGTTAAATAAATTATTTGTTGTCTTTATTTAATTAGAATAAAACAATGACAAATTAATGAAAAGAAACATTTCTAGAAAGAAAACTTAGGTAGATAAGTTTTTAGTTGAGCTATATAGCTTATATTTATGATCTAATCAAAAACCTTTTCAAGTAATAGTTGTAGAGAATATCAAAATAATAATTTGTATGAAATAACATTTTTCACAGGTCGTCCGGTTTTTGAGATACATGCCGAAAACCATCTTGAAATGTAGTTTTGAAACACATATTTTTTGACGTTTCCTTGATTTACCCGAAAACAGTTAGTCCTATCGAAAAAATTGATTCTTAATAGAAATATTCCTTATAAAATTTCCAATCGCTAATAAGTCCTCAAATTTGAGATAGGACCAATATGACAAAAGTTATAGACCCCCCGAAAACTGTAATCCAAATAAAGAATATATGGTAAGTGAGGGCGCCGGTAGCTCAGTAGTATGCGTGCTTGCCTTCTGAGCTCATGATCGTGGGTTCGAAACCCGACCGAAGCACTTAGTTTATTTTATTTGGGAGGTAAAATAGAATTTAAGCATGCCGTCTTTCGGATGGGACGTTAAGCGATGGTCCCGAGTCTGTACAATGTCAGGTACACGTTAAAGACCCCTATCCTAGGTGAATAAAAATTTATGGTAGGCAAAATTTAGGACTCTTACAGTGAGTCGGGCTCATGTCCACCAGAGTGACGAAAGAGCGCTCTGGTAGTAGGCGATATGATCTCGTAGTTAAAGTCCGGGCATGTCATAAAACCTACCCTAAACCTATATGGTAAGTAACTTTTCAATCGTAACTTATAGCAACAAACATTAAAATATGGTTTATGTATTTGTACTTTTCTTTGAAAAATTATAAAAATTAAGAAAAATATATGCGATGTGGCCATTACAGAACTTTCTTGTACCAACGCTTACAGGGGGAGACAGAGTGATCTGTAAGCGTTGTTGCTATAAGAAAATCCTGTAATGGCCTCATCACTTATTTCTTTCCTTATTTTTGGATTCTGGAGTTGGAAAACATGACATTCCAACGAAAACCCAACTGTCCTTGACCGATTACATAACTTCTTCTATACCTCGTACAGCTTGATAAGTAAAAAAGTGATGGATAAATTCTGTAAAAGTATACGATCCTCCATACACTCATATTCACCCTGCCGTGTTTATTGTTCCAGTTGCCCATTGTACATAAACAGATGTTGCAAATCAATATTCTTTTTATGCCCAAAACATAAAAACAAAACAATATTGCCTGTTTATATTTTCACCTGATCAACCTGACTCATAATTTTATAGGCAATAAAATATAACAATTGTAATTTTATAGGCCACTTTACAGGCAACCCATTTCACCTTCCTCTCCACTTGGCTAATCTTCCTTGGATATAAACATTTTAACGACGTCTTCAATGGTACATTTAGGTCCTTATGAGTGGTTTATGACCTTCTTATTGTTTCTAAAAAATACTTATATGCACAGTATATTTTATTTCCATTTATTAAATACACATTTGGCCATGACTGCCAGTCTTGTTTTTTACTCATTTTATTTTATTTTGCAATATATTTTGTTGAGTATAAAAAACTTTCATGTCTCACATTGACTACTTTTTCTTGATAAACAAAAAAAAAAAATTATGTGGCTATTACTGCACTTTCTTATACCAACCACGCGTACAGACCACATTCCTACTCTTCTAAAATCATTCCATACTGGTATTACTTTCTATGCAAGTATTGAGTTGGCGTCAACGCTATTTTTTTTGTTTCATTCCCCAGCGAAATTCTGAAAGGGACTTTCTTATACCCAGTAATGCCAGTTTGAAATGATCTTGAGAAGGGGGAGGGGGTCTGCTAGCGTGCTTGGAATAAGAAAGTCCTGTAACGGCCACATCACATATATTATATTTTTCTTTGTTGCGCGATACAATTTAAACCATATTTCGTTATATTATGTATTTAACATTTTTTGGGACACTGTAACTTTCATCGTTTTGGTTCCACCTTAAATTTGAGGAAATTTAATGAGAAACGATTTCAAACAAAATCTAATCAATCTAAGTTTGCACATGTGACTTCTCTGTTCTTAATTTGAAGTTCATTGTTTGAAACGACGCCCACAACTTTCCAATCCCGCACACAGACAGACATCATTACGAAAATGGGCAAAACGTATTCGAACGAAATGTAAAATTCCCGTGAAAACGTTTTCGGATTTTCGCACGATTACGATGTGCTCGAAAAAACTGTTTCGAACCTGTGTTCTTGAGCTCAGTAGGAAAGTATGCTACCATTGAGCTACCGGCAACTTTAACATTTTTCTTCTTTCTTATTTTTAGCTCTTCTTGTATACTTTTCTGTCATTCCTACGTTTAGGTATTTTGTATATATGTTTTCTTTTTGTATTAATGTTTTTTTTCTGTTTCAGGTAAATTTTCTTCGTGATTGATCTTGAATAAGTAAGTTATTCTTAGTATATTTTAATATGTTGTTTATCTATAACACCATTTGTTCCTGAAGATAGCACACATCTTGAGGTGGAATGTGATATGTTGAATATAGTTGTTATTATGACTCATGCCCGGGCTTTAACTAAGAGGTCATATCGCCTACTACCAGAGCGCCCTTCGTCGCTCTGTTGGACATCGACTCTACTGTAGGAGTCCTAAATTTGGTCTACCCTAAACTTTTATTCACCTTGGGTAGGGGTCTTTAACGAGTATCTTACATCGTACAGGCTCGGGACCATCGCTTAACGACCCATTCGAAGGACGGCGTGCTTAAGTTAATTTTACCTCCCAGATAAAAAAACCTAACGAACCCGCGATCTGAACTACCCTATATTGATTATAAATTCTGTTTTAGGACGAGAACGATCAGTCTTGTAGTCGATAAACTCGAAGGAATTTTATAAAATTTTCAGAAGAAGCCATACTCATTTTTTAATTTGTTTTATCGACCACAAGTCTGATTTCTCCCATCCTATTTCATCGTTGGTCAACCATGATATATATAAACCATGTATAATATATACATATATAATAATAATAAAAAACAATACAATTTGAAAGATATAGGTAAATGAGATATTGTAGTGGGCATAAGAAACAAATAAATCAAATCGAATAAGATAAAATTATATTATTAAAAACATACTGAAAACAATAATAAGCCTTATAGAATAAACATACAATTTATTTTTACTAAGGATATAAAACTACTGGAGACTATTCGTATTTCGACAATATTTCAGTATTTTAAAACACTTTTTGCAAGTCGCTGAGATCGAAATGTTTTTAGTGTAATAAATCCACACTTTCGCCGTAGGACGCGGCATTATAATATCTAATTGACAAAATGGAATGTCTAATCATGTTCACGGTTCTTTTCAAAATTAAACAAACGTATACCTTAATAAACGATAAACCATTTAATGTAAATAAGGTAAGAAATAAGGACGCATCAAACATACTGCGTGATCACATCACACATGAGGTGATATCATATCACCATCGATATATGTCATTTGTCCGTGGACCGGAATTTGAGTTCAGTATTTTACTGCAACAACAAATAAAAGAAAATTGTGAACGATTTTGACGAATTGAAAAATTTATATAATTTTTTTTAATTGTTGAAATTTGAAACGAGTACTTTGAATCGATACAAGTAATATCTATTCGATACCTACTTGGTATCGAATGAAAGTATCGATCGTTACTTGTATTTACTTGTATCGATAGATCCCTAGCAATGGTACCTGAGTCCTCTCTAGATGCAGGCCAGACTGCACCAGACCCCCCGGAGATGATGAAACCTCCCTTCTTGAATATTTTACATGGAATATTCCACCCTCTCTTGTATTTTCATTTTTTTCGGAGACTGCCTCTCTGAAAGCCTGGGGTGTAACAATACACTCCAGGGTAGAATACTCAGAAGACAACCCAACCCTTCTGTCTGGGGAACAGGAGCTAGCTGCCTTCTTCAGGTTATAGTGACGAGAAGAAGGTGGAAGTGATTCACCGGCAATGTACTTCCCCAGAACGAATTAATCAATTAATTTTTCGCTTCCTCTCCAAAACCAGTCGACCTTGCTAATATTCAATAGTTGACTTATACAGGGGCTCCTAAATCCTCATACTAAATTTTGTGCCGATAAATTCTTTATATCGGCAGTTATTAGGGTTTTTATGTTAAACCTTCCCCCTAATTCCACCCTCCTCTTCGGTTGATTTGGCTGAAAAAGAGTAGGTATCGTCGATAGAAAGTTCTGAACTCACATTCAAAATTTCGGGTTGATAAATTCATTCTATCGGGAGTTCATCACAGACACACAGACAGATTTTTTTTTTTTAATATTTGGAATCTAGAGGTCGGAAAGCATGAAATTTCGTTGAAAACTCCGCATCGAATTCATGGCTGAATACATAACTTCCTCTATACTTCTGTACTCTGAAAAAATTGTCGGAAATAATCAACATTTGAAATGTTATCAAAATCGATTCAATAGTTTCTGCGCCAATTCTCATTGAGGGTTATCTGTTATAGATAGGTATATATAATATCCATACATAATTTGGCGCAGATAAATAGTTTTAAATATCACTAGGTGTGCAATGCATTCTGCTGTTTGCAAAAACTGAGCTGTCAGGCATATCTGTATAAAAAACTCGATACCTAATGGGGATTTCCACCATTTTACCATCGTGGCAAATTTCAATGTTATCGTTAAAGGGGCTTAGGAGGAGTACGAGTACAACGATATACATGAGTCGCCTAAGAAAGAGCTTCGTAAACTCAGCTCAATAAACAAGAGTAACTTAAAATAACATCCCATTGGCGCAATTCCATTTCTTCTAAACTGTTTACTTATTCAAAACTTTCTATGAAAATATTTGTTAGTTGTATGCTAATCTGTTCTTTGTATCCGTTATTTTATATTTGGATATACCTTATTCCCTGGTAACAGGAACCTCTAAACATGCTGGTCACATCTCAAGCTAAATGGTGAAGCAATCTGTCAGAGTCACAGCCAGTCTGACTTATAACTGCTATTGTTAATTCTGTCATATTAAATATTTGATTATACCGACAGGAAAATATTCACATTCATCCCGTGGCTATACACTTGTATAAATAAAACATTTAATTTATCAATCATCCCATTGTTAATTCTCACTTGGTTCAATGATATCACTGTTTTATTAATGGGCCATCTGTGGATCCGCCTACGTTCGTTTCCTTGTCAACGGGCGGTCGTAAATACTGAAAAAATCATGGTTGAATCATCGAATATATACTTCACCAGCTTGAATTATTTGTAATCAACTGTTATTGCTCTCTCTATAAACCTTTTTGTCTTCTCTTCAAATAAAATGGTGGTATTCTGAACCTCAAAAGGTGCGAGTTTCCGTAACTGTGATATAGGAGTTTAGGACATTCTTCCTGAGACATGCTCGGACGAGATTCCACATGTTCCACATCAGATGATCATAGAGAAAGATTAGAACCCCTGGAGTATTCTTAAATTTGCTAAGGAAACTAGGAGACTAGAACTATCTTCAGATCCAGGTAAGACTTCCAGGGTATGGATAAGTGCATTAGATGCTTAGGTCCCTAGGTGCTCGAAATGGGCCACCCATGGCCGATTTAGCTGAAAATTATTAGTTTTCGTTCTGTATAAAATTTCTTGTAGATACACAGACATGAACTTTGGGATTTAGGGAATTCCGATTTGACCGATTACATAATTTTCTCTATATTTCGTATAATTGTGAATTAATTCTTTAATTTTTCGCTCTTCATCGAATACCATTTAGCCTAAAAATCAATATTTGCCATGAATGGGACTTGTGAAACCTGGGTCTTGACTAGGAGGGACGAAGTCTTACTCAATACGTGGGAGAGGAAGGTATTGAGGAAGATATACGGCCCTACTCCAGAGGTGAATAGTTGGAGGATAGGGAGCTGAGGGACCTGGTGGCCTTTGTGAAGCAGATTGCCGAGGAGGATACTGGAGGAACACGCGGGAGAACAAAGAAGAAGAGGTAGACCCCGCTCACGTTGGCTGGAGGACGACCTCAGAACGATGGGTGTGAGAAGATGGAGACGGGAGGCCGAGGATAGAGAAGAATGGCGGATACATGTAAAATTTCATGTCGATACATTCATTATATCGGGAGTTATCGTGTTCACAGACACACGCAACATCGAATTTCTGGCCGATTACATACCTTCCCCTATACTTCGTAGAGCTAAGGAATTATAATTTATTTCTTAAAAAACGAAAGTCGAAAAAAATTCTTCTTAGTTGTGTGAGTTTGAGGTTTATTATTCTGTCAGTATGGTTCATACCAAGATCCAAAATGACTACTAATGAATTTTTGATTGATTAAATGTTCTCATGTTGGGGTGCAAGTATCATTTCATATTTCACAATTAGGGGTTGTTGGAAGGGATATGTGGGCGTCTTGTTAATGGTAATATGGTGTATAAATCATACGTACAACAGGGATGCCAACACAGTACGCTTCTGTACATGATCTATGTACACTGAGTATAGGAGGGTACGCTATTTCAATCTCCCCCATCGTTAGTGGCATAGTATAGCGTCTTCCTGTGCCAGTTCAACCGGAAGAAAGGGTCACGTGACCTCCTCCGTGATTCATCTCCTTCTTCAAAAAAGTGGTGATGGATAATTTAATTTTTTTTTTTCTATTGCTTTGCTTTCTCCATGACTACATTCACCCCTAACTATGCACGCTCCCCCTCTTCGTCTGTCTCCCAGTGATAAGGTTCATCTAATTGAAAAGATTCTTCCCCCTCTCATTGAAATCTTATCAGAGCCTCAATGGACCATTCACTTTGACTATAGAAACCTCATCATCCTCATTATTGTCAACTTTGGATTCAATTTGGTACGAGATAAAAAAAAATAAAAATAATGTAAAAAAGTTACAAAACTTTGTTGTACAAAAACTGACGACAGAGAAAAGAGCAAAACGGGGGAAAAAATAACCTCCCCTTTACTGGTCCTATTTACATACTGAATTTCATCAAAATCAATCCTGAAGATACAAAAAAAAAAAAAAAAAAACTGGTCAGTGGACACCAGCAATGTTTTTTACAGCACGAATTATTCATTAACCAACTTAGTTTTGCGTTTTGACTGGAAAAGAAAATATATATTGTAATAATCATATATATAAAGCTGAAAATGTCTGTGCGTTGTACCGCTATAACTCACGAACGGCTTGATGGATTTGATTAATTTTTTTTTTAATTGTTCGTCATCGTCTGTGGAAGGTTATAGGCGTATTAGTACCTCAATATCTGGTCCATCCCAGCATCCACCCACGCAATCTTTGTAACTCAAAAACCACTGCAATGATTAATGAGGAATCTTTTTGGATAGATAAGTTTTATCTACCGGAAGGTTAAGGTCTATTTTTTAATCAACCCCTGGTCCATCCCAGCATACACTCACGCAATCTTTGTAACTCGAAAACCATTGCAACGATTAATGAGAAATCTTTTTGAATAAATTAGTTTTAGCTCCAAAGCTAGCGTCACTACAGTTGAAGGACTATATGCCTTATTCCGTATGAATAATTGAAAATTATAACATCATGAATGTACTGTCGAGGAACTGAATAGTCTTATAGGAGATATTGGGAGAAAAGTCAAAGTTCCCCGGGCAACGCCGGGTATTACTGCTAGTCCCTTTTATAGGGAAATTTATTTCTACAATTTTAAGAAAGCAGCCCCACGTCGGGCGCCATTTGTAATGTGTATAAATACGAGGAACTGAATAGTAATGTAATCGTTTCTTTGATAGGGGAAATTCAAACTCAAACCTCCATGTTGCAGCCGCTGACCAGATTTATTATTAGATTTAGGTTTTATGACTCATGTCCGGGCTTTAACTACGAGGTCATATCGCCTACTACCAGAGCGCTCTTTCTTCACTCTGTGTAATGAATATATCGACACAAAAGTTTATATGTAAAGTATCGATTTAAAGTTCAGTATGTAAATGCAATACCCCATAAGGACGTATTAATATTCAGCGAAATCCACCGAGGAGGTAGTTTCAAGTAAAAAACCTTAATCTTTGTCGATGTAATGAAAGTATATATGACATTTAATATGCGTTTTATAGAGGGAGAGGAAACTCTTAATTTGTGGGGGGAAGTACATTGCCGGTGATTCACCGACAAAGTTTTCAGTCATATAACGCACTTAACCGACTGGAAAATATTTTTAATACAAATTATATTTATATTGTTATTTTTTTCCAGTTGTTAGTCAGCAAGTATGTGATATGGGAGAAGGTTTTTCCATGCTGGCTTAGACCCTTCCATTTTTCCAGACCATATTCCCTGAGAATTATGTCACATTTTTGGTGAGGAGGGTTGTGTTATGTTTTGGGGGGATGGTTTTAAGGGGAGCAAACATGAAAGCTAGAAAAACACATAAACCCGGAGGCCATATCCAGAGCACAAATGACCAGAGATGACGTAGGTACATTAATATGGTTGTCAATAACGAGACTGGTGTCCATTAGAGCGGTTTTGGCACTTAGAGCAGCCCTTGCTCTCTCCATACCACACTGAGCACTCCCTCACAGTACATTAGCTTCGTTTAGACCATTCTCTCGCCAGCTACCAGCT
Source organism: Aradus depressus (assembly GCA_963662175.1). Lineage (NCBI taxonomy): Eukaryota > Metazoa > Arthropoda > Insecta > Hemiptera > Aradidae > Aradus > Aradus depressus. The sequence continues at coordinate 35,478,217 of OY759220.1, forward strand.
GCGCCATTTCAACCACTTTACTTTTCTTCTGTCATTTAGCTCTCTCTCTCTTCCTTCCCCTGTTATGATTTATGATAGAAGTAATGGTAACTTTGTATTTTATTGGTGTCTAACTGGATGATAGGGTCGGAAAATAGACATACGACTCTTCAGAAGGAAGAAAAAAATATCGATAAGAGATTTTGGGTAAGGTCAGCTTCATCATGATAGCTTGACAACAGAAACTCATTAATCATATGTCTTATAGATATGGTTTTTGAAGACCATGTCTATATCTATAAGAATTTGAAGATAATTTTTTTACTTCCTCAGCTTTACGAAGTATAGGAGCAGTTATGTAATCAGTCTTTGTATAATTTGCATATCAAATTCCATGTCAATACATTCATTACTCTTCCTCTTCCGGTCACGAGTCCAGAAAGAAGGAACATGTAAGTGTCCCGAAATATTGTCAGAAAAAAGAAGACACCTCTGGAAGAAATGTCGAAAAAAACCAACAATTCAACATCTCAGAGAAGTTTAAGAAACAAATCAACAATACTAGTCATAATAACTAAACAGTGCTCTTCTCTTTTTGAAAAAAGTATACCTCATGAAAGAATTAATTTTTTCAATGCCCTTCCCCACTTCTTGAAGTCAATAGATACAATAACTAAAAATGTTTATGTTAGAGGAAACCCTTTAGACGGAAACGGAATTTTATTCTCAATGTTCAAAAATAATAATATCATCACAATAAAGAATCGTGTTTCATAACCAAAAACATTATTTGATACAAAGCTTTCATTTTTATATTTTGGGCAGAGTTCCTCCACACCTTGAAGGTCAGTCCAATGTACCTTATTGTTTTATTTATTCATTTATAATTTTCTATTTATATATTTTTTATTTATTTATACTTTTTTATTTATTCATTTATAAATGATTAATATATTTATATACCTTTATATTTTATATATTGTTATAATTACATTTTCTTCTTTTTTTTCTATATCTCGCACGTTGGGACCTGATGATGGGACGTAAGAACGTCCCGAAACTCCGTTGGGATAAAGACACTTCCGAAGAGTTTTTTGAAAGATAGTTATCTTAATTTTTATTAAATTGAAAAGTGTGTCTACTTATTATAAATGTATCTACTTATGTATTTTTTTTTTTTTATATAATTTTAGGTATTTATTTGTTCAGTTGTTGTTAATTTCATTTTACTTTTTTAATAATTTGTTATTACTAATCATACGTGTGTTAGACTCTAGTAGTTATAAATCTAATTTGTAAGCCATGTATTGGTTTAACGAAAATAAATTTATTATTATTATTAGAGTTATTGAGTTAAGCCTCCCACTAATCCTTCTTTTCCTTTGGCCGATTTGGCTGAAAATTTGTGTCCTTAGAGCGATCTGGACACATATAAAATTTCGTGTCTGGAGTTACAGTATTCACAGACACACAGACATATTTGGAATCTACTAAACTGAGAAATCATGAAATTCCGCTTAAAACCCCTCATCGAATTTTTTGGCCGGATACATAACTCCTTTTGTCCCCCAGAGATTCTACGACCAAAATATTCTATATTCCTCTTTGCATCCTATTGTAATCCTTCCTTTATACCATACAATTCCTGAACTACCTGTCTACCGTTTTCAGAAATAGCGTTATTTTTTCTGTTTTATAAGAAATAATAGTGAAAACTTGATTTTTCCATCAATTGAAACTAAAAAAAAAAAAAAAAAATATTGAACTAGTTCAACTTAATATATTTCCTAATTGAGGTTATGTTCTCATTTAATCCTCCTTTTTTTTGATGGATTTGACTGAAAATCGATATGGGTTGTCGTTAGAGAGTTCTGGATTCACTTTTAAAATTTCGTGTTGATAAATTCATTATTTTGAGAGTTATTGTGTTCAAAGACAGACAGACAGACATTATTTTTTCCAGAGGTCGGAAAACATGAAATTCCACTGAAATATTTTCATCGAATTTTTTGGCCGATTACATAACTGCTTCTATACTTCGTATGGCTGGGGAAGTAACATTTTACTCACGTATATTTCAGAGCATATTTTGTATATGAAGAAACAAAACTGGGCATCATAAATTTGTTTCTCCCCTGAAAACATTGAGTGTGCCGAGTCCTCGACACATATTTCCAGCCTGTTCCTTGTCCCTGTTTACCCCCTTCTTGACTTGTATTTCACTCCCCATTTCCACTTCTAACAGAACAACCCTCTCCTTCTGACACCCTTATCCGCACCATTAGCAAAATTAGTTTCTTAGTCCAACTCGGTGAAATTTCTTGTTGGCAACCCTATCGTCCGGTTTGCTTCTTCCTCTATGACTTAACTTTAATTGGTATTTACCATTGCCATTAGGAGATACTTGCAAAGTCCCGTTAGACTATTCAAAGTTGTCCTCGGTTTTCGTCCTATTGTGCAGTTCCTAAGGACCCCCAACTTCTCGCCAGAGTTTGGTCATATAAGCCATCTGACATCAAGCGTCCTAAGAACAATTGTCGATGCACCCTTCCATGTGTCCAACCTTACCCTCCATAATGACTTGGAAATTCCTGTTGTTGTTGACCTCATCAAGTCCCGCTTCTCCAAATTCCACTCTAACCTTTCTTCCCATGTCAATCCAATTGCTCGACTCTTGTCATCCCATTCCCATCCAGATAATCCCCCCAGAAGACTGAAGCGGCCTTGGCTAAGAGACTTGCTAATATAATTTCACAAAAATATTTATTGCTTCACCCCTCATGAACTCCTCTCAACTGCAGCCCTCCTTTCCTTCTCTTCTTAGGTTAGGTTTTATGACTCATGCCCGGTCTTTAACTACGAGGTCATATCGCCTTCTACCAGAGCATTCTTTTGTCACTCTGGTGGACATGAGCCCGACTCTACTGTGGGAGTCCTAAATTTTTATTCACCTAGGGATGGGGTCTTTAACGAGTACCTGACATTGTACAGGCTCGGGATCATCGCTTAACGTCCCATCCGAAGGACGGCGTACTTAAGTTTATTTTACCTCCCAGATAAAATAAACTAAGGGCCTCGGTCGGGTTTCGAACCCACGTTCTTGAGCTCAGAAGGCAAGCACGCATACCACTGAGCTACCGGCGCCCTTCTTTTCTTATATATTTTTATTATTTTAATGTATTTAGTTTTTTTTTTTATTCGTATATCTCTTTTGCTTTATGCTTTCTGTTTATTCATCTACGATTGATTTAGTATATATTTTATCTATTTATTTTCGTATATGTTTGCTATTATTTTGTATTATTAATTTCTTTTTTTATTATTATTATATTTTAAATATTTTGTATTACTTATTATTTTATCACTTCTTCTTATTGTTATTGGACAGAGTGCAGAATAAATAAAAACGAAAAAAAAAAAAAAAAAATTCGAATCCAAATCAAAAATTTAGTACAAGTCTGACCTCTGTTTCATTCCTCTAGCTAAAGATGTATAGGGGACATTTTGTAATCGGTCAGAATTTCTATGTTGTTTTCACCGGAATTCCATGTTTCGAACCCCTGATTCTAAATATGGAAAAAAAAATACTTTATGAATCTGAGCGTGTGTGTCTGTGAACACGATAACTCCTGACGAATGAATATATCGACACAAAATTGTTTATGTGTATCCAGAACCCCAAAAGGAAGACACCTATTGATTTTCGACAATTTTGGGTTCTACTCAAAAAACCATAATAAATGACGACGCAAAATTTAGTATGAGGATTCATGGTTTTTAGCGCAAATAGTCATATAGTTTACGACGGAGAGGGAAAACGTAATTGATTAATTCATACTGGAGAAGTACAATTCCAGGTTTATTGTAACGATTTCAAAGGACCAGGCGGCGCCAGGAGAAGAAGACCTAGACTCCGTTGGCTGGACGACGTCGAGGCGGATCTCCGAGTGTTGGGCATCAGAGGATGGAGGGAGAAGGTTTTAGATAGAGACGAATGGAGAAGGATTGTGACGGACCTTAGCGCCGCAGGAAGAAGAAGAAGAAGAGTTTTCAAAACATCGAATACTTTTCCGATGAAATAATTTCAAACGAAATATTCTTATTAAAATGAATTCGAAAGGAAACAATTCTATACCTCTCTTTAGAACTGGAAACAGAAAAAAATTGAAAAAAAAGACAACTTGGAAATGGGGTTTTAGAAGAAGGAGGGTAAAAATTCGTAATTTCCTTTTAGCAGTGAGATGGAGCGGGAAATGAGAGAGAAGAGGAAGGACTGGGGGGATAGCGACGTTTTTAGGGAGGACCCCGACCTTAATGGGGGGATAACTCTCCTTTATCCGGCGGGGTTGCCATGGGAACTGGCGGAAGGATGACCCTGGATGTGGTGGAATTGTTGGGGAACGAAACGTTCAACGGAGAGCTATGTGGGGCAGTGAGGCCACTGAAGCTACCCATGTGTAGTAGCAACTCTTCCGTCTTCCGATGTACTCTTTAAAGACCCCTACCCTAGGTGAATAAAAATGTAGGACTTTCATAGTATAGTCGGGCTCATGTCCACCAGAGTGACGAAGGAGCGCTCTGGTAGTAGGCGATATGACCTTGTAGTTAAAGTCCGGGCATGAGTCATAATAACTAACCATTTATATTTATAAAAATAAATAAAAGTTGTAGGGATTGTTCAAAGGCGAGATACATGCCCGAAACAGACACAAATTGTTGTCTCGAATACAATTTTTTTAAACATTTGCTTGATTTACGCAAAAACGGTTAGCCCTATCAAAAAAATAGTTCTTTCCAAAAATGTTCCTTATTAAATTGTCATGACATTCGCTTGTGTCAATATTGATTTTGTTCCTTGAGCATTGACTTGTGCTCTTCGTTAAACTGTTCTTGAAAGGCTCTTCTTAAACTTGTTCAGGAAATTAAACTAAACTTCTAGTGTCAGATGCATCGAAATTTAAGTGCTCCCCAGAAGTTGGTACTAAGGACCATGGAAGGGCTTAAGCAACTTATGACTGTTGCATGGCTATCGAAGTTTCCCATCTTTCTGTTTAGCCCAGGAAAGGTACTGGATCTTTTTCTAATATTTATTACACCCTTAGACTGTACTTATTCACTCATAACTTCTCTTTGATAAAATCTGCATATTGATTAGATATAAGTTCATGGTAAGAACCCATAACACGTTCCGTCCTTTGTCCTACCTACCAAATCCCTCGGCCTGGCACAGATTGCTTTAGTTTCCAGTTCCAGTTCATACCACACTAGGTGGATATTGCAGACCCAGTTCATAGTACACTAGATACCGGGTGGATATTGCGTTAGCTTCCAGTCCCAGTTCATAGTACACTAGGTCCCGGGTGAATATTGAGCTAGACGATAAGCCCCTACACCCCTGTGGTTTGCCCCTAAGCTAATAGTTTTTTTTTTTTTTCTCTACCCCAAGGTTGGTTGGGTTACCTTGACGACACAACCCCTCCAGAACCTCCTGAGGGTTGGTCACACCCTCTTCTTCTTCCCCCTTGACTTCGTCCGATCTTCTAAGGTGGGAATCTTTTCTAAGACGACGTAGAAGGAATATTCTCGCAACCACATATCAAGTGGTTATTGGTTAGTAAGATCCACGTAAAAATCCAATTGAGTTAATGCCTTTTAAGTAATGATCATCAATTCCATTCGAGCATTCATCTACGAAATCGCCGATAAGACTATAAAAAAAATTCGAAGGAATAATTTTGAGATCCAAGTGTCTGAAATGACCTTTTGATTTTTTAAATAATGTGCAAAATCTAGGTTAAAAAAAAAAAAGGAAATGGCTAGAATAATTTTGCGTTCATTTTACAGATTGCCCCAAACGTCGAATAGTAATTGGTAGAAAATTAAATAGATTAAAAACTTTCTGTTTTAATTAATAATCGGTGGACTGGAGAATTCGAATCTCGAATTCTTTGGTCGACAGGGGGAGCGGTTCGCTTTATTTCGGCATGGGAGAGGAGACGTTCGCAAGATTTCTGCATGCATAGTGGGGATGTTCGCTGGATTTTTGCATGGACGAGGGGAGGTTCCCAGAATATATGCATGAGGGGGGAATATCTTCCTTTGCGTATGGTCTACTCGACAGTAGATCTCTCTGCCCAATCGACCTCCTTCAATTTTCTATCCAAGCTAAAATGATTCTTGTTATTAAGAACGGTACCTCTGTTTCTCGTTCTAATAAATACAAATGAGTTTCAACTCCGAGCTATAAATTTCGTTCCCTCACCTAAAGGCTTCTATTACAGATCGAAGGAAGTTTTATCCGGAGTTGAGTGTAAAGTTCTGAACGCCTCGGGGCTCAAACTCAAAACAACTTTCTTTTATTTTCTGTTTATTGATCTGGATACAGTCAATTAGCAAGTTCAATTGGCAACAGACGTTAGGATCTGAACCATTAAAAAGAAATATTATATTTTCTCCAAGCCGTAACTTCTTTTGGAATCCATATCTGTTAGCAGATGTTGTGGGACGTTGTCTTCCCACTGTTTTATTTTTGACATGAACCATTCATCATCAGTGGTACATTCCACCCACACAGCTTAGCGGTTAAAGGAGAACTGGCACTGGTCTCTTGGAATCGTTTATTTTTTAGTTTCTTATACCTTTAGTAAAAGGAAGTATTGTAATCAGGCAAAAATCTGAGAATAAGTTTTTAGCGGAATTTCACGTTTCAAGATCCCCTGGATACGTTTTCACCATTTTTTCGATGATGCCTGTCTGTGTGTATGATTTTTCGTAGAATGCCCGATTTGCGATATATATGCCGAAAACTCTTCTGAAATGTCGTTTTGAAATATTTCATTGATGTCAGCACATTACTTTCTTATACCTAGTACTGCCAGTATGAAATGAATTTAAGGGGGAGGGGGATGGAGAGTGATCTACACAAAACCGTTGGTATAAGAAAGTCTAGTTATAGCAATACCTTTTTAAAAAAATTTCGCGATATTATCATTTATGTATCACTTTTTTAAGTCCATCTCCGCATTAGAGAATATGGCGTCAAGCGTAGGCAAATTGGCAGTCTTTGGGGCAGCTGCTTGTATGATTTTGGGAAAGCGATGTAGGAGACCTAAACGAGAATGCTGGGTACGAGCAACATTGCAAGCATGAGAAGAACATAGTACTGCTCCTTAAAGGTAATGGTATCAACATTTGCACGAGGTTTCAACAAAGTAATCTTGGCGAGTGTTGAGAAATTACGGTATTGGCTTCTTGGGTCGAATCTGACAGTGATCCATTGATGGCAGGGGCTTGATGTGATGGCAGTTTCAAACAGGCACTGATTTTGAAATCTTATCTACATCATCAGTCATAAGATAAGAAGAAAGGATCATTTCAGGATGCCGCAACCCATAGCACTGAGGTAGTGAACTTGCCTACTGTTCGCTTAAGTTCGCGGTTTAAACCCCTATCTGCGAGGTAATAAAATCTTGAGCACACCGTCCTTTTGAGGGGATATTAAATCGCGATCCCGAGCCTGTGCGATGTAAAGTCCCTCTTACTCTAAATTACCTCCCCTCTGGAGCCCAATTTGTCCGAAAATTACCAAAACAAACTTTACTTAATGAGAAAAGACAACGTTATTTTATTTCCACTTCTGTACGAAGTATACTCAGAAATTCGAAGTTCAGTTTTCACAGGAATTTCATTTTTTCCGCTCTCTTAATTCCAAAAAAAAAAAAAAAATCTGTTTGTCTGTGTACACGATAACTCCTGATAAAATGAACCTAATGAGAAAATATATGTATCCAGAACCATGAGGACGACACCTATTGAATTTCCACCAAATCGGCCAAAGGGAAGCTGGGGATTAGGGGGAGGCCGTAGTAATGAGATCGACACCTATTAATTTTCCGCAGAATTGACCGGTGGAAAGGGGGCTCAACTCAAAAACCCCAATAACTACCGATATAATGAATATATATTAGTTTTAGAGGGAGCGCAAGAACGTAATTAATTAATTCGTTCTGGGGAAGTACATTGCAGGTGATTCACATACGAATTTTTATAAATTTACATATCACATTATTTATTCACATTAGGGAACCAGATAAATTTCCCGGCCCTGGGAAAATTCCCGGTAATAAAAGAAAAGTGGACCTCGATGCCCGGGCATCCAGAATCCTTAGTACTAAGGTTGTTGGAAATAATGTGAAACGATGCCCGGGCATCCAGAATCCTTAGTACTTAGGTTGTTGGAAATAATGTGAAACATGAACCTCTTCAGGGTACATCTGTATAGATAGGAAGCCTACAAAAGAGAGGCCTGGCTTTAGAAAATTGATGTTGAATGCACTCCATAGGGTTTCATGTCTTCTGGAAAAAGAAGTTTTATGGTTGCCTTTCCGTCCTGTGCGCATCTTTGATCATAACTATAGTCGCTCTATAGTTCAGCCAAATACTCCGTCGTTGCTGAAAGAGGCTCCTTTTAACCACAGGGCGCTATTGAACATAATAAGTCGTTGCCACCCGTGAAGAATATCTCGCTGGCCGCCGACCAGTGACACTCCCCGTGGAAAGTTACCATTGGGACAACTACATATGCCTCTGCCACTCCGAATAGAATAAATGTATCGACACGAAATTTTATATGTGAATCCAGAACCTTCCAACGACCTATTGATTTTCAGCCAAATCGACCAGGGGGATTAAGGGAGAGGCTTAACTCATAAACTCTTATAACTGCCGATAGAATAAATGTATCGACACGAATTTTTATATGGAAATTCAAAACCCCATAAGGACGACATACAATAATTTTCAGCGGAATCGGACGAGGGAAGGGGAAGATAAAAAGGTGCTCAACTCAAAAACCCCAATAACTGCTGATGTAATGAATGTATCAACATGAAATTTATTATTTGAAGTCAAAACCCAATGAGGACATAACCTGTAAAATGTCAGCTCTATCAGCCGAAGGGGGGTTTAGATGGGGCTCAATTCAAAAACTCTAGTAACTGCCAGTTTAATGAATTTATCGACACAAAACTTAGTATGAAGATTTAGGAGCCCCTATGTAAGTCAAGTTAAGTTTTGGAAAAGTTGCGAAAAATTAGTTGATTAATTCGTTCTGGGGAAGTATATTGCCGGTGGTTTACCGACGACTTTTTTTTATTTTTTTATTTATGTTAAAACCATAATATAGTGATAACAGGTATATTTTAAATTGGAATTCTTTGGATTTGATAAGGTGTTACATAAAATTCCATTAGGTCGTGGGATCAATATAATGGATTAGTTTTGATATAAAAAGAATATAAATGGGATCATCCATCAAAAGTTAGTTAACATTCTGAAGTATATCCTGAATAGATTTATCTTCGGATCGATAATAAGTTTTACATTCAGAAGCTAGCTTACGTTATCATCATTCACTTTATAGACGATTTCCAGACCAATGGAGGAAGTATTGTAATCGTGCAAAAATCCGAGATCGAGTTTTCAACTGAATTGTACATTTCGACCATTCTCTAGACTCTAGAATCTAGAGTTTGGTCGATATTAGATGAAAATTACTTTACTTCGGGGCATAAGTACTTGTTACAAGATACTGCTTATATTTATGACTTAATCAAAAATATTTTCGAATATAAGTTATAGAGAATACTATGAGGCACATTTTATATACAATTCGTTTTTTCAAAAATCGACCGGTTACATGCCGAAACCCCTACTAAAATGATTAAAAAAATTTTTTTTTAGGTTTTTGCTTATTTTACGCAAAAACGGTTAGTCCTATCGATAAATAGGTTCTCATCAAAAATGTTCCTTATTAAATTTCCAATCGATAATGTGAGAAAGATATGGGATAGGACTAATTCGACTAAAGTTATAGCTCCCCAAAGAAAGTAAAATTCAAATTAACTTAAATATTTATAAATGTTATGAAGGCAGGAGTCCAACCCCCCATGAACTTTCCTAGGAGAAGTGTGTCCTTAGGTAATCAGAAGTAGATAGGAATTGCAGGTTCTGGTCCAGGAAGTTTCTGCTCTCCCTCTGGGGTCATTAAGTCAACATATCTATCACCACCACCACTTCCCCTTACTCCATGAGGCGTCGTCCTCGCAGTTCTGAATCACTCATACATCCCGATCTCAACCCTATGACATCATTTCTAGATTTTTCATATCAATTATTGCCCCTTGAATCACCTACAATGTACTTCCCCAGAGTAAGTTACAGCTCTCTCTCTGGGGTTCACAATTTTAACCCCCTCGCCTATGCCCGTATTTTTTTTTTACATTTTCTACTTAGCCCACTAGCGCTCCCAATTATATTAAGTAACTAGATGCGACTTCTTAAGAAAAAAAATAACTTGCCCTGACGAGCCAGAGAGGATTGTACAAATATGACGACAACCTAGCATACTTACAGTTCTCTTCTAGTTTCACTGTTGAACCTTGTGCTGATGGCGTAATTCGGCCGAGGCCCTTAGTTTATTTTATCTGGGAGGTAAAATAAACTTAAGCACGCCATCCTTCGGATGGGACGTTATGCGATGGTCCCGAGCCTGTACGATGTCAGATACTCGTTAAAGACCACTGCCCTAGGTGAATAAAAAATTTAGGGTTGGCAAAATTTAGGACTCCCACAGTAGAGTCGGATTCATGTACACCAGAGTGACGAAAGAGCGCTCTGGTAGTAGGCGATATGACCTCGTAGTTAAAGCCCGGGCATGAGTCATAATAACTAACTATATTTTTGTGGAATTATACAATATAAAAGTTAAACAATTTTTTTTAATTTACTTCCAAGTGTGTTTTGAAATTACCCAAACTTTTATTTTTTTCTCACTTTTCTGATGTGACAAAGACAGTAGATATTATCCTCCTTGCTATACGTTTGTCCTGAACAAAGGACTCAGTTGTCTAATTTCATTCACATTAGCTCCGAATCTCTCTCAGTCCTCCTTTAGTCTCCCCTTTATGGTTTTCCTCTCCTTCATTTTCCTTGCTTTGTTCTGTTTCTTGTGTTGTCCGACTACACCCAGGCCGGTGAATCTTGTACCTTGGACCGTTCAAAAGTGGAATGGGGGTGATCTGCTCCCGCCTGACCACCTATTCTTCTTTCTATTTCCCACAGATGTTACGACTAAAATATTCTATGTCTCTTTTAGAATCATATTGTCCTCCTTCCTTTATACCATACAATCCTCCTTCCTTTTAAAGGATTTGACTGAAAATCGATAGGTGTTGTCGTTAGAGGATTCTCGATTCACATATAAAATTTCGTGTTGATAAATTCATTCTTTTGAGAGTTATTGTGTTCAAAGACAGACAGAAATTATTTTTTCCAAAGGTCGGAAATTTAAATTTTCCTTGTACTTCATAAAGATATATGAAATTTAACTGAAAACAGAAAAAAATAATAGTGTAGGAATCTTTGCGTATAAAAAATAATAGCTAATAGGATCATATAAATGAAAGAAATAATATAATAAAAACATTTTCTGGTAAGATGTGTGTTTTACGAATAAGTTTTTGTTGGTTCCAATTTGTCAACAAGGTAAATAACGGCAGAAGAGACAGGATAAGTCATTAAATATTATCGAAAAAAAGTGAACTCTTTCGTCAAAAAGTGAGTGAAGGTGAGTGAAGGTGAGTGAAGGTGAGTGAAGGTGAGTGAAGGTGAGTGAAGGTGAGTGAAGATGAGTGAAGGTGAGTGTTCTATGCTTAGTATATTATATCATTCAACTCGATATTTTCCCAGCTCTGTACTCTGTATGGGTTGCTTTCCTTCCCTCAATTCACTGCAACGGATGTTTTATGCACTATTTTTTTTTTTTTTTTTCCTCCTATTTTTCCATAACAAATTTAAAGAAGACCTATGTTTGCTGAGAAGAACAGTACTTCGTTTATGAGAACAAAAGTAACTTAGATATTTGCAGAAACCGACGTTTTGTTTTTATGTATCCAGGACCAACTGCTTATTGTTAGCAAATAGACCCCGGACATTTCCCCCATACTAAAGATATTTGTGCTAGAACAACGCAACTAATCTGCTGTTTTAGTTCCCTTGGCGGCAACTAGGTGCAGCCTGTTGAATAAGCTAAATTAATATAAATCCTTAAAAAAAAAAAAAAAAAAAAACATCAAAACCAAGATAGTTCTCCGGAGTCGGAAAACATGATATTCCATTGAAAACTCCGAATTGAATTTTTGACCGATTACATAACTGCCCCTATACTTCGAATAGTTGGGGAAGTAAAAAGGTGAAACGACAGCAATTATGAGAATGAGGAGTGCAATGCTACTACAGATCGGGAAGTGTGGCAACGTTGGACTTTTGTCAAGGCAACATGGCTCCCCTAGCGGTCTGTCATTTTCCTTCTACTTCCATGCGACCTAGGCCCGAGAGACATGATTTACCGACCTCACTATAGTTAATGTTATTTACCATCGTTTCTTGTTTGGCCAGAAAATTAGCATTCCAAGCTTCGAATCAAGTTGATTGGCTCCCAAAGTCACTCCACTTTCTCAATCTGTAGCTTTTGCTTTTAGCTGATTGGAATTGAATTTCTCTTTTGTGTTCCATAAGGAAATCTATTTATCTACTTGATACAAGTGGCGAAGCGTCGTGGCAAACAGAGCAAGCAGCGTAAGCTTTTATATAAAAGAAGGCGGTTCTGCGAAATCGGTTGAAGGGAAGAACCAGAGAAGGAGACTCGACTAAAAAACCCCAATAACTGCCCGTGTTATGAATTTATCTACATGAAATTTTATATATCAATTGAAAAACCCATAAGGACGCCACCTATTAATTGTCCGCGAAATTGAATGAAGGGAAAGGGTACGCGCTCGATTCAAAACCTCTTATAACTGCCGATGTAATGAGTGTTCCGACGCAAAATTTAGTAGTAGGATTCAGAAATCGCAGTAAGTATACTATTGTTTCTAAGCACAAACAATCTACTGGTTTTGGATTACGAAAACTTCATTGATTAATTCGTGATTCACCGACGACTGTTTTTTAATATATATTTTTTTTACGCATCGGCTGCTATGGCCATTAGCGTTTTTTAATGTAGTTTTTATGTTACTTGTAGACCAGAAATTCTGTCATTCCACCTGCTGAGGTGTAGGCACATTGACATATTGACACGTTCTCTCAGAGGACACACATAAACACATTGAGACATTCTTTCAGAGGGACACATTGACACATTCTTTCAGTGAAGCACATTAAACTAGCACTTTTTTATTTATTTTCGGAAGATAATTGCGGTGAATTTATTTAGCTAAAAAATAATAATTTTAAGAGTGTATATTAACCCTTTGAAGGAAAAAAATGTTCCTTATCTTCAAAAATTAATTAACAATATTATGTTCTTCATACTCAAAATTAAAAAAAATAACATAATATTGCAATATAATGTGTAGATGGCAAAAATTGGACGAAACATGTTTCTTTTAATGTAATTTGTCAACCATTATTCGAAAAATTCAACTTTTTAAATTTTTTTTGAAAGTTACCTTTATATCAACGTTTAGACCACGAAAAATTGACCTACTTACAAATAGTGCTCGAATTAATAATAATCATTACAATAATTAATATGAACATGGCTAATGTAGTGGAAGTGATTATTTCACAGGTTGTCAAATAACATGTAGTCTGACTTCTCACAAATTTTTTATTTGTATTAGCTAGCCGGCTTTCGAGGTTGACCTCATCATCAGGCAGTCTGATAAATAAAAATTTTTGAAATGAACCTAATTAAAATATTTTGGTAAATAAAATTAAAAATGTTCATAATAAAATTAAACTATAAATACATATAAGTTATTCCTGTCCCCCATCTGAATCACAACTGCTGCTAAATCCGGCTAGCTAATAGAAAAAAAAATCAGACTACATCTTATTTGACAACCTGTGAAATATATATATATATTTTTTTTTTAAATTGACAAAGGTGGTAGGTACATTAAGATATTATGAAATATACATACACCCAGCACATACACACATTGACGCATTCTTTCAGAGGTACACACACATATACATGTGTGCACTCACCCGCACTCTCATTGCGCATCAGAGATTTTATGTTCTCCTTCCTTTTTTTCTCTATACCTCTGGGAGATCCCTTTATTGTGAGTGTTCTGCTAGGAACTGGGATCGTAAACCCAGTTACAGCTCTCCCACCTCGTGTATCATACAATATACATATAATACCACTCATGTGTGGGGCAGAATGATAACATAAAGAGTAAATAATAAAATAAGACTGGGATAAAATTCAATTTTGAAAGTTGGATTAGTATCAGTGGAAAAAATATAACTTGTGTATTCTATGCACGTCACGTCTTCCTCCGAGGGTCTCCGGGAGGGGATTTATACGTCAAGCCTAGACATGGAGTCGTCAAATTTAGGGGCTTCGCGGTAGATGAGTGGTTAGCGTGACTGTTTGTGTATTGAATAGTGCCAACAATCTGTTTTGGCTTATATAATAAACACTGGGAAGACTACCCCTTGTTTCATCTCATATTTTGCAACCCGAGTCTGAATTTGGACTTTGTGCAAATAAAACTGCGAAATGTGTAAAAGAAGATGCAAATACATTTAAATGATGATCTGAGGATATTTAAAGACCATTTATATATTTAGAGTCACAGGCTTAAGTTTTTTAAATTACCAAAAGACAGTTAAGCACTTTAAGACATTCCACCTTATAGTCATCTGGTTATTAAGAATGGTTATTAAAGACATTTAAAGGTCCTTCAAGACACAATAGGTCCTGTAAGTCACTTAAGCCATTTAAGACATATAAGCCGCTTTAAGTCAACTGGTTATTAAGAATAGGTTAGAATAGGATTTATGACTCATGCCCGGGCGTTAACTACGAGGTCATATCGCCTACTACCAGAACGCTCTTTCGTCACTCTGGTGGACATGAGCCCGACTCTACTATAAGAGTCCTAAATTTTGCCTACCTTAAATTTTTATTCAGCTGGGGTAGGGGTCTTTAACGAGTACCTGACATCGTACAGGCTCGGGACCATCTCTTAACGTCCCATCCGAAGGACGGCATGCTTAAGTTCATTTTACCTCCCAGATAAAATAAACTAAGGGCCTCGGTCGGAGTTCGAACCCACGATCTTCAGCTCAGAAGACAAGCACGCATACCACTGAGCTACCGGCGCCCTCGTTATTAAGAATATTTAAATATTTTTTAAGGCACTTAAATCATAGAGGACATTAAAGACATTTATAGTTTGCTATTATGAACATCGAAGACAATGATTATTGAAGACATCTATGAGATTTTTTATGGAAGTTTCAATATTAGCGTAGATTTAATTTCATTTTGGATAGAAATTTATTTTCAAAAGTTTTTTCGTTTCTCTTATTTTTATTTTGTATATTTTCTTCTTTGCCTGAAGAGAAGAAGCTAAGGAAAATTACGGATTTCCCCTCCTTGAATATTACAAGAAGAAATTTAAAAATGTTAAGATAAATTGTGTTAATTATGCCTCTGCCTGTTTTACATATAAATTGTCTTTTAAATTGAACAAGGAACCTGTAACTTATGTAGCTTAGTAGATTGTAACAGGTTGGCTGTTCTGGTTTTAAGGCTGGAAAACCTTCGCTCGGTAATTTGCTAGGCGGCATAATTCTAGTTCCTTCCTCAATTTCTAAGAAACTATAGTTCCATAATCGTATTAATTCGGCCGTCTTCGTAAAATGTCTAATACGTGTTCAGCTTAATTAATGTCTATTGAATATAGTCCAATTCGGCTCGGTGTTTGTAGAATAAAACCCAGTAAATTTTTCCTCCACTGAATAGGTAGGTATAACCAAAGTTGAGATAGTTTTTGGACCTTTAGCTGTCTTCCGATTTATTACGTACACAAAGTATAGGGGAAGTTATGTAATCGTTCAGAAATTCGATGCTGAGTTTTCAACGAAATTTCATCTCCAGAATCCAAAAATATGAGAAAAGAAAATCTGTCAATGTGTCTGTGAACACATGTGGCTTAGCACAAAAACTCTAATAACTACCATAGTAATGCATATATTGACACGAAATTTCATATGTAAATTCAAAGCATTATAAGAACGAAACCTATCAATTGAGTGGTTGACGCGAAAAAGGTTCTAAACGCCCCTTCCTCTGCCATGTTGAGAACTACTGGTGGCTGTTAGAACCTTCTTCCATGAGGCTCAACGCTGACGTGGGCTCAATATTACCAACTGCTGCTGTAACGGCAAAAAAAAAAAATTCCCTACACAGTCCCTAGAGGCCTATAGAACCTGATTCCACAGAAATCTCATTTTCGACTAAAGTGGCGCTTAGAACCTTTTTTTCGCGTCAACCACTCAATTTTCAGCGGAATCAGCCGAAGAGGAGGAAAGATCTGAGGGGGATCATCTCAAAATTCCCAATAATTGCCGATGTAATGAATTTATTGACTAAAACCCGTAAGGATAGCATCTATTAATTTTTTGCGAAATCGGTGGAAGAGGTGAACTGTGGACTCACCCAAATATTTAAGTACGAGGATTCAGAAGCCATTATGTAAGTAAATATTCATTTTTAGAGGGGGCTTTGGAATGAAAGGGACATAACCGGTGATTTACCGACCATGGTTTTTTTTTGTTTTTTTCGTAATCTGAGGATAAAAAAAAATGAAATTTCGGTGAAAAGTCAACATCGAATATGTATCGCACGTTATAAATTGCACCCATAAACTTTGCCAAGAAAAAAATAACAAGACAAGCAAAAAAAAAGTTGGGGACTTCGGTAAATTTCGTAGGTATACTTAATACTTATATTTTGAGGAAAAGATTTCTGCTAAACTTTTTAGATGACGCTGTTAAAAAGTTCAGTTCCCGGCTCCATCATAAAATTCCTGAATAAAGAAAATACTCTATATTCGTTTGGTGGGACCACAGTCTTGAAGGGGCTAATTAGTGTCACTAAAAACACTGGAAAGTGAGTTTTCGAAACCATCCGTTGATCTTATGAACTTATAAATATGGAATCCTAGGGCAGTATTTTTAATACGTTAGCTTATAATCAGCAGAAAGGAACGATCTATATGAAATTTAGTATGGTTATTCAGAAGTCCCTGAGTGAGACACCTTTTATGGGGAAGTATATTGCCGGTGATCCACCGAAATTTTTTTTTTCAACTTTTACTCAAAAAAAGTGAACGGGAGCCTCATTTATCCGGACATATAATGAAAAATGTTGACTTTGGACATTTCGGAAAAGGTGGGGACTCACAAGAGGCTGAACATGAAAACATCTTTACATCATCGGACATGAAATATGAGCTTGAACAGAGTCTAAAGACCGTTTTCATTGATAAACAGATTAGCTACGTTGAGGAGTTGTATTGAGGCCAATGTTGGAGGATTTGATGAATGGCCTCTGAGGGTACAGTCAGTGGACTCCCACCAAAAGGGACCTATTATGAATGAAAGTGAGTTGAGGTGTGAGCGTGAAGAGGTATGTATTTTGAAGGTGAGTGTACCCTATACTACGGTGAAGGAAGGTGTGATACCATAGCAACCCCCTCCCTGCCCATCCTCGCCCTAGAAGTGCTCTTGTTCCTGTCCACCACACACACACACACACACACACCCTACTCATCACATTTGCTCTACATGTTACGTACAATATCAAAACAGTCGTCAAAGAATCTCCAGAAATGTACTTCCTCATAACGAATTAATCAATTAATTTTCCGCTCCCCTCCCCCAAAACCAGTCAACCAGTCCTCCTGCTAAAATTGACAGGTTATGTCCTCAATGAGTTTTGACTTCATATATTTTCAATTCATGTCGATACATTCATTACATCGCCAGTTGTTGGAGTTTTTGCGTTAGCCTCCCTCTAATCCCCCTTCAATTGACCAACTTGGCTTAAAATCGATAGGTGTCGTCGTCAGAGTGTTCTGGATTCACACATAAAATTGTGTATTGATACATTAATTCTATTGGGAGATATCGTATTCACAGACACACAGAGAGACAGACTTAATAACAGATTTAATTAAGTGGTACTCGTCTTTCAGACTATTTAATTAGGTGGTACGCCAAATAAAAAGTTCCACAGCTATTCTTTAATACGTAGGTTTTTTAACCTCATAAATGAAGTACTTATCTTTCAAACTATTTAATTATGTGGTACTTGTCTTTCAGACTATTTAATTGTGAATTACTTGTCTATCAAACTATTTAATTACGTGGTACTTGTCTTCCAGACTATTTAATTAGGTGGCACTGGTCTTTCAGACCATTTGATTAGTTGGGACATGTCTTTCAGACTAACTAACTGAAGTACTTGTCTTTCGAACTACTCAATTATGCAGTACATGTCTTTCAGACTATTTAATTAAGTGGTACGCCAAATAAAAAGTATAGCCGCTTCCACAGCTATTTTTAATACGTAGGTTTTTCTCGTATCTAATAAAAATAGCATATTCTTGTGATTTATTATACTCAAACAATTTCATTTAAACAAAATTGGTTGAGAAAAAAAGAAAGTAACAAAAAATAGAGATTTGCATTTTGTTACAAAGAAGGAGGGAAAAAAATGCTGTCGTAAACCCGGGGGGGGGGGGGGGGGGGGATGAAATTACATCGTCTCCCTCGAGTTACTTTTATTTACCGACTAAATTAAGGAATATAAGGTTGAACAAAAAATGCATTATGAGAACGAAAAAAAAGAAGGTGATTTAGGTGCTAAGTAGGTGTTTTGTATTTAAATTGCGCAGAAAGAGAGAAAAAATATTTTCTCTTTACTTTAATAAGTAGGTTAGGTGCTGGACATTAAAATAAATAAGAAGAAGTCGTCGGTGAATCATCGACTATGTACTTCTCCACCACGAATTAATCAATTACCCAAAGCTAATCATCAGCATATGACTTACGTAGTGTCTTCTGAATCCTTATACTAAATTTTTTTTAAATTTTATTAAGAGTTATTGTGTCACAAACTCATCACACAGACAATGTATTTTCTCATTTTATTATCCGCGAATTTATCAACAAAATGTTTGCTCTCTTTGAAACAAATTTGGTTAGTTGGATGTATTCATTCTACCGTTCATTCCGAATTCAACATCGAATTTCTGACTTATAGGTTGATCTGGGCAAGTAAAAATATAATAAAACGAGTTACATGTTCTGGTATTAGAAATAAACAAAAAAAAAAATGTAAATTTTGTTTTTTTAAATCTCTCACTCCCTCTCTTTCTCTGCCTCTCTCACGTCGTTCCTTGTTCTGACGATGAGATGAGTGTGGAGAGAGACTATAGATCTGATGAACTGAATATACAGTTGATGGACTGACAGCTGGGTAGGCTCATCGTTCTCGATAAACCCCGGCTTGAGGCCTATTAATTAACATATATGTTGTCTGTAGGTTAACAAGGCTATTAAAGCAGGTCAGATCAGTTTTCCAAGGATTTATTAACTTTAGAGATCATAATCCTTTCTTAAATCAACGTGTTACTTTGGAGATAAAAGTGGAAGGAAGGACTCCCATATTATGGGCTTCTACTGGCAGCAGAATAGGATATTTGGGCTTCTACAGGCCGCAAGATAGGATATTTGGGCTTCTACAGACCGCAAGATAGGATGTTTGGGCTTCTGCTGGCAGCAGGATAGGATATTTGGGCTTCTACTGGCAGCAGGATAGGATATTTGGGCTTCTACTGACAGTAGGATAGGATATTTGTCCTTCTGCTGGCAGCAAGATAGGATATTTGGGCTTCAACTGGCAGGAGGATAGGAATATGCATACCTTCAATTCTTAATTCGGATCTACAGCAACATCGTTTGTTTATCATAAAACTGTTGAGTTTTTCCATGATGTCTATTGAGTTAGAGAAGGTTGTGTGTTAGGAGTGATGAGTATAGAGTCCGGAACCTGTGACAGTATGAAAGGTCATCAACCCATCACAAAAACAGACCACTCCCTGTCAACTTCCGACCGGAAACTCACTTGTCATCTCATCAGATCACCGTACTGACACCGGCACCACGGCCAGTCCTGCTTCACCCCGGTCGATATCTAGCCTCAGATTGTTCTTTCATAAACAGCCTACTGTCACTTACTCCATTCCTCTTCACAAAGCAGCTCAACTTTTTGTTGATGAGCTTATAATTAGAAATACTTAAGCGAAGGATGGAGGAAATTCTCACTTATCTGAATATAGAAAGGGAAACAGTGTTGACCAGTGGACATTTCGGGGGTGGATATATGGGCTTCTCCTTAGGGATGGACGGTAGTCGATAGTGCCATCGATAATCCAAGTAACTATTGACGTAAATTAAATCCTTGATTATATGGGATACATTTTGAAGAAAGTTATTTTAAAACGTTTACTTCAAATTTTATTTATAAAAAAAAATATATATATAAAAAAAATAAGAAGTTTATTGAAATTTTCATATATTTTTTTTAAAAAGTTGCGTAAGTTTTCAACCCATGTTAATCAACTTTGATCGGAAACAGATTGTTTTCCTAGAAATATTTGAATATTTTGAATGAAAGCTTGCCACTTGTGAACACAAAACCAATCCAATTCCTAGTACAGAGGGCAAAGCAGAAATTCTGATTCTATTACTTCTACCAAGAAACTCCTTCCCTTTATTATTTTTCGTCTTTCCAGTTTCCTTTCTATTTAACTCTATTTCTCAGTTTGAGTTAGTGTGTTGGACTTAGAAATGTGAAGCGTAAAAATAAAAAATAAAATAATCATATTATAATATAATATTGGGAATTGAAAAGTATTTTGCATGAAAAGCGGCAGCTTATTGAATTATCGATACTTTCGAATGTTTTCCACCGATACTATCAACTATAGTCCATCCCTTCTTCTCCTGTTCGGATGATAGGATACAAGGCCATCTAGGATATATAGGCATCTACTGCAGAATATATGGGCATCTACTGATCGCAAGATAGGATACTTGGACATCTACTGACCGCAACATAGGATACTTGGTCATCTACTGACCGCAAGATATGATACAAGGCCATCTAGGATATATAGGCATCTACTGCAGAATATATGGGCATCTACTGACCGCAAGATAGGATACAAGGGCATCTAGGATATATGGCATCTACTGACCGCAACATAGAATACTTGGGCAGCTACTGACCGCAAGATTCTACTGACGCCAACGTTACTAAACCTGTCTTCACATTATAATAAAAACAAAGTTATTAGGGTTTCTGAATTGAGCCCTGAACTCCTCTTTCCATTAGCCGATATCGCTCAAATTGATAGGTTATGTCCTCATTGGATTTGACTTCAAATATGAAATTTTATGTCCATGTATTCGTTACATCGCAGTTATTGAAGTTTTTGAGTTAAGCCTCTCTAATCCCCCCTTTTATTTGTCCGATTTGGCGGAAAATTGATAGGTGTGTCCTTTTGAGGTTCAGGTCATACTTGTAAAATTTCTTGTCGATACATTCATTCTATCGGGAGTCTGAAGACTCCAGACACCAGTTGTCCATCACCTTCACTTGAGGTGTAGTATCCACACATTCTTTTCCGGATTGCCATTAATCATTTAAATTGCAATTTATAGTACAACACTAAATTGGGATGTGATTGTCCTGTAATTCTTCTATTCCTGTTTTATATCTTAACCAAGATTTACGATGACTGATATTTATTGTACAGGAAGCTCCATGCCACCTAAATATCTCCAGACGTATTCTGCAGAGCTGCCCACCAATATCTGTCAATATGTTCCCTGTCGGATTAACCCATAACTAACACTGGTCATTTTCTCCCGCTTCGCTAGGCTGCAACCTTTCACGTCAAATTCTCTATGGAAGCTACTGTGAAAAAATATTTTTTACTTCCCTACCAGAGTATAGGGGAAGTTATGTAATATCTAAAAAATGTTTTCAGCGACATTTTATGTTTTCCGTGTTCTAGATTGTAAATATGTTTTTTTGTGAATCAGAAACCTTAAAAAGACGAGACAATTTTGAACCGAATCGTTCCTTAAACACCCATCGGGAATTTGGTTTCAGTGGTAGAGCAAAAACTTATTTGAATAATAACTGCGTAGGAAGTACATTGAAATTCGTTAACTTTTTAGACATTTTAGTTAAATAGCTTTTCTTATAAGAATTCGCTATATGGTCTACAAAAAACAAATTTCATTAAAAAATGTCCCGATATGTACATTTTGTCGTGACTTGAGTAGTTTTTCTTTTGTTGGATTTTATATATATTTTTTTTTTGCAATTGTTCTTTAGTTAGTTAAGACTCATGCCCGGGCTTTAACTACGAGGTCATATCGCCTACTACCAGAGCTCTCTTTCGTCACTCTGGTGGACATGAGCCCGACTCTACTGTGGGAGTCCTAAATTTTGCTTACTCTAAATTTTTATACACCTAGGGTATGGGACATTAACGAGTACCTGACATCGTACAGGCTCGGGACCATCGCTGCCGATGTAATGAATATATGGAGCGCGGTCGATTAGTTTTGGAGTCAGAGCGATAATATAGTTGATTATTTTGGGCTGGTGAAGTACATGGAAGGTGATTCACCAACTTCTTTTTCTGAGAATTCGATTCTATAAAATTGCAATAACATCTTAAGAAGATAATAATAAAAAGAGAGCAGTCTTAAGATTAAGGTTTAATGGAAAGTCTTAAAAGGACCATCAAAGGCTATAAACTTATGAAAATTTACAGTGTTTTGCATCAAATGACACTTCGGATTTTTATAGGACAAAAGGGTTTTTATGGAGTTTTGACAAGAAGTTATTGTTTTACTTCCCTTCCCATCTATACGAAGTTTAAAGGAAGTTATGACAGAAATTCGATCTTGACTTTTCACTGAAATTTTATGTTTTATGACCCCCAAATTGCAATCATTAAACTAGGTACCTCCCCACCGGGATCTGTCGTGCGCCACCGGTCCCCAGTGGTGACCTTGAGATCGGTGCGCGCACGACAGATCGCGATGGAGGTTGGTTTGGGCTGCTAAATTGGGTCCCCGTTTTAAAGGGCGTGACGTGGAACATTATGTGGTGATCTGGGGGCGGTGGCGCACGTCAGATCGCGGTTGAGGTTGGTTTGGGCGGCTAAATTGGGTCTCCGTTTTAGGGGGCGTGACGTGGAACACTTTGTGGTGACCTGGGGGCCGGTGGCGCACGACAGATCGTGATGGAGGTTGGTTTGGGCGGCTAAATTGGGTCTCCGTTTTAGGGGGCGTGACGTGAAACATTATGTGGTGACCTGGCTGGGGGCCGGTGGCGCACGACAGATCGCGGTGGAGGTTGGTTTGGGCGGCTAAATTGGGTCTCCGTTTTAAAGGGCGTGACGTGGAACATTATGTGGTGATCTGGGGGCGGTGGCGCACGTCAGATCGCGGTTGAGGTTGGTTTGGGCGGCTAAATTGGGTCTCCGTTTTAGGGGGCGTGACGTGGAACACTTTGTGGTGACCTGGGGGCCGGTGGCGCACGACAGATCGTGATGGAGGTTGGTTTGGGCGGCTAAATTGGGTCTCCGTTTTAGGGGGCGTGACGTGAAACATTATGTGGTGACCTGGCTGGGGGCCGGTGGCGCACGACAGATCGCGGTGGAGGTTGGTTTGGGCGGCTAAATTGGGTCTCCGTTTTTGTCGATATCCGTCTCTGTCTATTCACATAAATTATTAATACACATGTTTGATATGTTTATCGAAAATGCAATTCATCAGGGATATGTGCATTTGCAGTCCTGCTATACATGTGATAATGCACAACAGGATTCAATCACTCCTATTCCTATTGTGACGGATCAAAGGGATTCGACTCGCCCCCACACAGCTCCGGCCCTCATAGGGATCACTGTCCATTGATTTGGGATAGGGCCAAGTCTGCAGTTGACACCCCCTCTTATCCGGATCTAATTTAATATATGAAGGAGACATATACAGTAAAAAAAAAAAAAAAAAGATGTGAGATACGGGGGGGCCGAATGGGGGGGGGGGGGGGGGGGGGGGGACTTGAATACGTCATGTCACTTTGGGATTTTTCACGCTCTCTGATTTCTTTCATTCCTTTGTCAAAGCTGATCTGATAAACTTTGTCAGCTCTTTCCCAATCTAACAACATCTAGACACACCATGACATGAGCCTTTCATTTTTGTCTAATTTATTAAACAATACCATTGTTTAATAATAATATTTATTATCCGTTAAACCATAAGATGATATTGGACACCACCTGCGAAAATAATGTTTCTTATTTTCTATTTTCGGTGTTCTTTAATTGAGTGGTTGACGCGGAAAAGGTTCTAAGCGCCACTTTGGTCGAAAATGAGATTTCTGTGGAATAAGGTTCTATAGGTCTCTAGGGACTGTGTAGGGAAGTTTTTTTTTGCCGTTATAGCAGCAGTTGGTAGTATTGAGCCCACGTCAGCGTTGAGCCTCATGGAGAAGGTTCTAACAGCCACCAGTAGTTCTCAACATGGCAGCGGAAGGAAGTGTCATTTTGGCGTTTAGAACCTTTTTCGCGTCAACCACTCAATTGTATATTTTGGCAAACTTGTGTAACTTTCTTCTACCTATAATATAAGAAAGTATTCGTGCGATAATCCGTGATCGAGTTTCGAAGTATTCTGAATACGTTTTGATCATTTTCGCGTTGATCTTGTGCATGTGTATGTGATGGAACGTTGTGAAGGCTCTAACGCAAAAACTATTGTAGATATGAATTTGCATATGCGGTGCTATAACTTAGATCTAATTAGATTTTGGACCAAAATCGGACGAGAATTGAGACTACTTTACTTCAGGACTTAAGTGCGTATCCATGTTTCATCCACAGTTATGTATCGACGCAAAAACTCATCCGGATTGCGACGAAAAAGCGCCAAAATAGCTAGCCTGAGAGACAACCACACGATGGCGTTTATTCTCCTCTGTGAGCAAACGCGGCACCCATATTACCGAAACTTTTTTCACACCCAATTTTTCGTGTAAATTTGAAAACACTGCACCTTGTGATGTTCCTGTGATTTCCACTATCTCGCGATCGCTTAACACCATATCGTTGATTTTATCGATCATTTCGGGTGTAGTCACTTCTACTGGACGTCTCAAACGATTTTCATCTTTTGTTGTTGTACGGCAACTCATTTACCCAATCAAAATCAGTGGCAAACGCAGGGGCACATGTGTCATGAACTTTACCCAGCTCGGCTTTGATCTCTTTCGGTGTTAAGCCTTTTAAATATAAATGTTTTATCACCTCTCGAAACTCACTTTTTTCCATTTTTTTTTAAATAAACAAAAGTTCTCTGCTTCAATCGACGATAAAAATAAAACCACAAGATCGATATTGCTCAAAATTTAACAGCTATCCACTGAATAATGATGCTTCCGAAAAACAAACGATTTTCAGTGACGCGCGTGCCATTCTCTTGGATTTTCTAAGGAGTTATTGAACGACCCTCGTACTTTTTACAAGATACAACTTAGATTTATGATCTCATCAAAAATATCTTCAAATAAAAGTCGCAGAGACAACTTAACTGCATGTTTTATTTACAATAGGAATTGTATTAAGTCAACTGGTTTGCGAGATACATGCCGAAAACCGACTTAAAATGTTGTTTTGAAACCAATTTTTCTATACGTTTGCTCAATTTACTCAAAAAATGGTAGTCCTATTGTAAAATTGGTTCTCACCAAAAATATTCCTTATAAAATTTTCAATCTCTTAAGTACCCTCAAATTTGAAAAATTACCAATACGAACAAAGTTTCAGTCTTCTATTAAAAGCGATCGTCAGATTTGACAGGATATCAATAAGCTGACTTTGGCTTTGATAGAATAAAGAAGGCAGGAGAAGTCGATGCGCAGGACGTCTAGGAAGAAGACATACAACGTTGTGAAATGGAATTTAATTTTAAGAAATTTTAAGAGTAAAAGAGGTCCTGCAGGTGATGAGTGATTTTTGTCTTCTGTTCACCTAATGACAAATGACACGAAATTGCCAATTTGTAGTGATTAGCTCCGTAACGCCCCCCCCCCCCCCCCCCCCAAATGACTCGAGCATTTTGCTAGTAAATGATTGCCGACTGCTTGATTAGTCTATTCCTGCTTGGGGAAGCAGGGTGTGCTTTGCTCACAGACATCAGTCACTTGGAGGGCTGTGCACGGAGAGTGATCACCCAGAACAACTCTGTCTATTCGTTTCTATTAACACAAAGTGAACTTGATAAAATATGGAGTCTCAGAGAACGAAGCCTGGACCTGTTTCATTATTTATCTTAATGATTAGTTCAGGAGCGGTAGTGAGTTGTGTGAATTAGGTCCTTAGTGCTCGGAGAAGAAATATACTGAGCGACATGGGATAACCACAATATTGTAAACTGGGCGTAAAGCGTAAAACTCTAATAACTATCCATGTAATAAATGATTCGAGATAGTATTTAGTATGATAATTCAATAGTCCCAGTGTAAGTCAACTATCGATTTTTAGCCGAACTTTGTTGACTAATTCGTGATGTGAAAGTAAATCGACGATTTTTTTTTCTTGTTTTGCCCTTTGTACATGCATATTAATTGAGCTGAGTTTACGAAGCTCTTTCTTAGGCGACTCATGTATTTCGTTGTACTCATACTCCTCCTAAACCCCTTTACCGATCACATTGAAATTTGCCAAGATGGTAGTGGACACGTTGACGATGGTTTACTACTAAAAAAATCTGAAATAGAACATACGATGGAGGAATAATCAC
This sequence comes from Aradus depressus, assembly GCA_963662175.1. NCBI lineage: Eukaryota > Metazoa > Arthropoda > Insecta > Hemiptera > Aradidae > Aradus > Aradus depressus. The sequence goes on from OY759220.1 coordinate 35,504,959, forward strand.
CGAAAAACGAAATCCCCATTGAAATCAATTGAGAGACAAAATTCTTGCACAAAATAGAATTTTTCTATTTCAAATGTAAAAATCCGGGCGAAGCCCTTTTCGGTTTACCATCGGACACCACTTTTTTTGAGCCGTTTTTTTCAGTGTCGATAAAAATATTCTTCAACATACAAATAACAAATAGTAAAGCGAATTTTGTGCAAAAACAGATGTTGTTGTCTACAAAATGGCTAGAAAAATCTATTGAATTCAATTGAAATCTATTTAAAGTATTAATATATTTATAAAGAACATACAAGGTGAGAAGTTACTGATCATTATTAAAACATTAACTGAGTTTTTTATACAGATATGCTTGACTCAGCTCAGTTTTTGCAAACAGCAGAATGTATTGCGCACAGTATTGTAAACTGGGCGTAAAGCGTAAAACTCTAATAACTATCGATGTAATGAATGTATCGAGGTAGAATTTAGTATGAGAATTCAGTAGTCCCGATGTAAGTCAACTATCGATTTTAGTAAATCGACTTTTTTTTATTGTCTTGCCCTTTGTACATGTATATTAATTATTTATACAGGCTTCACCGGAGGGAAAATTGAAAAGACTACTAACGAAAGAGTGTAGAAGAAGAAAGAGGTGGAGGGTTGTGTTGGGAAGTAGAGAAACAATACGACAGAGAGGCCCTCCAGAGTACGGGGGGCTAATGAAAGTGTAAAGGAAGGTTGTCGAGAGGTGGCAATTAGAACAGAGGGCTGGTAATGAGGCAAATCCGGGATAGGGGCTTGCTTCTGGGACCGTAGGCACCCTGGGGCAGATCTGGGATTAGGGGTAGCCTCTGGACTCACAGACACCCAGAAGCAAATCTGGGATTAGGGGTAGCCTCTGGACTCATGGGCATCCAGGGACAGATACGGGATAAGGGGTAGCCTCTGGACTCATAGAAGATCTGGGATTAGGGATAGCCTTGCAGAATATTGAAACCCAAGGGCAAATGGCAGAATAGAGGCTTGCCTCTGACCCCAAGCTCATTGTTTGTACACTCTTCGAGGATGGCTTATTAATGAATATTTCAGTTCATCATTGAGTTCTCAAGCTGTTTCAGTTATTTAAGAAAAAAAAATTGAATTATTTTTACGTCCATAGCAATACTAAGTTTAGGGGAAGTGAACTGATCTGTCAAAAATTTGATGTTTTCAGTGAATCTTATGTTATCCGACCTCCTGATTCCAAAAATGATACACAAATTCTGTGTGTTTGAACTCTTAGAGTACATTTATAGCCCTTCAAAGGTCGACACCAATTGATTATTGATTGAGTTGTAATGGCCTTTGTAATGAATGTATTGACACGAAATTTCACATGTAAATGCAAATCCCTATAAGGGCAACATCTACTAATTTTAAGCGAAATCAGCCGGATGGGAGAAGGGAAGGAGAGTCTCAACTCAAAAATCCCGATAATTGCCGATGTAATTTGTGTATCAATATTTTATATGTATTCATAGGTGTACGACTGATGATAAAAAAATTAAACCGGTTCTGATCGGAAATAAAACAGTGGAAATCTCGTTTCACACATGAAATAATCTGTCTTTCTATAGTTGCTAGTGGGGGCGCCAGTAGCTCTGAGGTAGCATGCTTGCTCACTGAGCTGAACTATCTGGAAGGTGAAAAAACGTTGAGCACGCCGTCCTTCGGATGGGACGTTAATGAATGGTCTCCTGTACGATGTCAGGAACTCGATATAGAACCCTACCGTAGGTGAATAAATATTTAGGGTAGGCAAAATTTAGGACTCCCACAGTGAGACTCATGTCCGCCGGAGCAACGAAAGAGCGCTCTTTCATCGCCCTGGTAGTAGTAGTGGGTAGTAGTTAAAGCCCGGGCCTGAGTTGTTGGTTATCGGGCAAGAGGGAGGATAAACTGTGTTTCCCAGCAAAACCTGATTCAAAATCTCATAGAAGTAAATAGAAAACCGTATCAGTTTGTTTATGCTGGAGCAGAGTCGAGAGAATCTTTTAAAAATACCTACTCACTACGAGGGAGTGAAATTGGTCGGGGCCCTAAGATGGTGTCCGAAATTGGTCGGGCCCCTAAGATGGTGTCCGAAATTGGTCCTCCGGGCCGGATACATTGCCCATGGAGTGGTGGGGGCAAACCTGGCTAGATTGGGTCACCTTCCCTTATCTTTCCCACCCCACTCCTGGAATAAACATAAATTTTCAGGGTTTTACCACACAGTTTCCTTTTTTCCTTCTCTTTCCACTTTCAGCTCGTATTTCATTGAGGATCAACTCCCAGTGCGCCAACCCTTCCGCCTCTCCTTGAATATATATTCTGAAAAGCCTACTATGAATAAACTCTATTGTGAATTTCTTATGTGTCGGTAAAATTCTACGTATAAATGTTTGACAAATTTAACAAGTAGTTAAATTGTACAAGTAATTTCCATTGTTTATTTTTCAAACCAGAACCGGTTTTTGTGCACTCAATGTCATCCTCAGTGGCTTATCAACATGTTTTATTTATATGTAAAGAAATGTAATTATAAGTAGGTTAGGTTAGGTTTTATGACTCATGCCCGGGCTTTAACTACGAGGTCATATCGCCTACTACCAGAGCGCTCTTTCGTCATTCTGGTGGACATGAGCCCGACTCTACTGTGGGAGTCCTAAATTTTGCCTACCCTAAATTATTATTCACCTAGGGTAGGGGTCTTTAACGATTACCTGACATCGTACAGGCTCGGGACCATCGCTTAACGTCCCATCCGAAGGACGGCGTGCTTAAGTTTATTTTACCTCTCAAATAAAATAAACTAAAAGGCCTCGGTCGGGTTTCGAACCCACGATCTTGAGCTCAGAAGGCAAGCACGCATACCACTGAGCTACCGGCGCCCTCTCTAATTATAAGTAAAGAGTATTCCAATAATATTATTTTATTTTTAAAATTTATTTATTTTATTTATTTATTACTACATTGAAGCCTATTAATGCTTATTGTAGAGAGTTGGGGTACAATTTGAATATACCTCCGATATAATATTAAAGTAAGCATATTACAGCTTAAGAAATTTCTAAATATCTAAATATTATGATAAATGCGCACATTTACTTGTATACATACAGCCAAGAGAAATGCAAAACAGAAAGAATATATACTTTGTATACATACACATATACATAATATTATAATGACTTTAAATAAAATCAAAGTAATAAAGATTAAGTCAAACCACTTTGTACTTAACTGTAAATAACAAGTATTTAACAAAACTTAATATGAAAATCTCAACTTTAATTCATTTTTCATTATCTTTATTCTTTGTCCTCTATTCTTATTTTTAATTTCATTTTTTTTTTTTTTTTTTTAATTTTTATTGTGTTAGATTTTTCAATGTAAATCAAAGTTTTAAATATATTTAGATATTATTTTTGAAATGTCAAAGTAAAGATTATTTTGATATATTATGCTACTTAAATATTTTGTTTATATATAGATCATATAATATAAATTATAACATTGAAACTTCCCCCGATGGTATGTACCAGGGCTAATGTCAGTCTTAATGTTATTTATTATTCTGTATTGTATTTTTATTTAAAGAAATAAAGTCAGTTTCTTTATTATTAGTAAGATGTGATGGGATGAGAATCCTCATAGAAACAAAAGTTCTTCCCACTATTTTATTTTTGACCAGAACCGGTTTTTAACGCAACAGCGTCATCATCAGTGGTACATCTATGATAGAATAAATATAATATACAAATAATGAAAGATATAAATCATGAAGCATCAGAGTATAGAGTAACAAAATATTTTTTTTATTTATTTATTAAGCGTATTTACAATACGTTGAAATGAAGTAACTTTTATGAAAATGATGGAAAATAAAATAATAAATGGCAGTATGTACAGGGGAAAGAAATATAAGAAAAAAACAAAAAAAAAACATTATTAATAAACAAATATAAAATAAAAATGAATCTACAACATAGGTAATAAATATAATATAAACAATATGGTCATAACACAAAGAAAAGTACAAAATAATAAATAATATAATGTAGTAATGTAGAAGTAATGTAATAACGAACTTGTATATGTGTTTCCAGAACCCCATAAGGACGACACCTATTAATTTTCAGTCAAATCGACCAACATGAACGTGTATCGACCTGAAATTTCATATTTAAATTCAAAACCTCAAAAGAACGACACATTATAATGTATAAGTGAAATTAGCTGCCTGTGTATTACGTCAGAGGATTCAGAAGTTTCTGTGTAAGTCAACTATTGATATTTAATCCAGTCGAGGGCGCCGATAGCTCAGTGGTATGTGTGCTTGCCTTCTGAGCTCAAGTTCGTTGGTTCGAAACCCGACCGAGGGCCTTAGTTTATTTTATATGGAAGGTAAAATAAACTTAAGCACGCCGTCCTTCGGATGGGACGTTAAGCGATGGTCCCGAGCCTGTACGATGTCAGGTACTATTTAAAGACCCCTTCCCTAGGTAAATAAAAATTTAGGGTAGGCAAAATTTAGGACTCCCATTGTAGAGTCGGGCTCATGTCCATCAGAGTGACGAAAGAGCGCTCTGGTAGTCGGCGATATGACCTCGTAGTTAAAGCCATGGCGTGAGTCATAAAACCTAACCTAACCTAACCTTTAATCCAGTCAATTGGTTTTGGAGGGAGAGCATAAACTTAGTTGACTAATCCGTGCAGGGGACTTAGATGTGATGCACCGACAACTTATTTTTATTTTCTCCATGCCCGTATTTTGAGTTTCCAGAACTCTTGCTTCCAGGTGGGATCCCATTTGTCCTGTGTCTCCTCCAGTGCTGAGACAGAATTATCTTTGTAATCCCCTCCCACGTAATGTCTCCTGGGGTAGATCTCTATCTACCCTTCATATGTGACCAACCCTGCTTTGAAAAGCTTCTTCTCAATCGAACCCTGCAAGCTGCTCGTTAAATATTTCGACATTTTCACTGTTACGTATCCTGATATTTAAGGGCAAAGCAATTTTCCTTTTCCAAAAATCATCAAAAAATATGTGACGCGGCCATATTTCAGGACTCTTTTTTTACCAACCAATTTTGTACAGATCACTCCTCCCTCCACCTTCCCCATCTCAAGTTCATTTCATGCTGGAATTACTGGGTACATGATAGTAATGTGTTGGTGTCAGCGGTTTTATTATTATTATTCATTTCACATAATTTGGAGAGCTATAATTTTGCTCGTATTGATTCTATCTCAAATCTGAGGACACTTAGTGATTGGAAATTTAATAAGGAACAATTTTTGTAAGAAACATTTTTTCGATATCACTAACCCTTCCCTAAATCTAGTGTGAAGAAATAAATTTTGTATAAGATAGATGGGGGGAGCCTCGGAGAGTATTGAAACCCAAGGGCAAAAGGCGGAATAGAGGCTTGCCTTTGACCCCAAGCTCATTGTTTGTACTCGCTTCGAGGATGACTTATCAATGAATATTTCAGTTCATCATTCAGTCCTCAAGCTGTTTCAGTTATTTAAGAAAAAAAAAATTAAATTATTATTACGTCCACAGCAATACTAAGTTTAGGGGAAGTCAAAAATGTGATGTTTTCAGAGAATCCGCCTATCCGACCTCCTGATCCCAAAAATTTTACAAAAATTCTGTGTGGTTGAACTCTTTGGGTAAATTTAAAGCCCTTTAAAGGACGACACCAATTGATTATCAGCCAGAGTTGTAATGGCCGTTGTAATGAATGTATTGACACGAAATTTCACAAGTAAATGCAAATCCCTATAAGGACAACACCTACTAATTTTAAGCGAAATCAGCCGAATCGGGAGAAGAGAAGGAGAGTCTCAACTCAAAAATCCCTATAACTGCTTATGAAGAAAGTGAATTTGTAGGATAGTAGTAGGATGTAGCTCTTACTTGAGATCTTTGGTGCTTCACACACCAACAGGGATCTTTACATGTTACTTATTTTGATTGGCTAATTGCGAGAGGTGCTATTACTTAGGCTAGCAAGGGAGACTTCAATAATAATACAAAGAGACTGGTAATAAAACTACTTTTGAATTTATTAAAATCAGAACGCAATGATAACAGCTAGAATGACAAAAAAAGTTAACACATGGAAACAGGAACTAGATGAATTCAACTTCCAGCTATGAAGGATCCCAGAGCGCACCTGCATCCTTTGCATCGATATTATCCGCTTCTTTCCATGTTTTCCGGAAGTGTTGATTCATGTTCAATGTCAATATCCTGTTGTTGGTTAGCAGGTCAACAATCTCGATGACAAAACTGCAGTCTGGGCCGAGCAATCTTTGTGAATAATGTTGGGCAAAGGTTTGTTGTCCTTTAATCTTTTTTGATGTTATTTCCAAGATCGATGTATAATGTTCGTCGCCTTTTCACACTAGTAAACGGCTAAAATTTAAGATGGTTTTTGGCAAGTACCTTGCAAACCGGGCCATCTTATTTCATATAAAATATGTTATTTAGATTTCTCTACTTTTATTTGAAATGATTCCGGATTAGGTCATAAATATAATAGGTATCTTGTAAAATATTTTTTTTATTTACTTTTTTATTTAATGCCTTCAGATAATTACAAAATAAAAGATAAACATTACAAGATAAATAGGCTACCTCCTCCCAGAAGACGGAGTCTGAGTGTGGGAGGGGAGTAGTCAGCTAGGACTGTACAAACACTGTTAAAAATTATTTAACATAGTATAGAGAGAAGAAATACAAAAAAAAAAAAAATTAGAAAAATAAATAAATAAATAAAAAATAGTATCTTTAGTAAAAAATAAAAAAATACAATAACAATAATTTAAAAAAAAAAAAATAATAAAAATAAAAGAATGAGAAAAAGAAAAAGTGACTAAAATAAGAAATATTCTCGTAATATAGAAGAAAAGTAAAATAAAAATTGATGAATAATAAAGTGCTGATGGAATGAACCTGACAACCCGGAGACCTGGCATTGAATTTTAATCGAGTGAGAGACCAGACAAGTGGAGATGACGTTGGCAGAGTACAACAGCATACATGGGAAGAGATCAGAACAGAGCGTCGTGCTAGTCAGAGTAGAGAGAACTTAACAAGGAAATATACTTATGTTCCGAAATAAAGTGGTCTCAATTTTCGTCCGATTTGGGACAAATTGTAATTAAATCAAAGTAAGTACATTTGGCGTCTTAATTTCATATTTAATATTCATAGCTACGAGTACAATCGTTTTTCAGTTAACGCCCTCACAACGGTTCAATAACATGCACATATCATCGCCAAAATGGTGAAAACGATCAGCTAGAGACTTGGAGTTTGAGCTCAAATGTTTACAACGACAAGCTCCCCCCCCCCAAAAAAAAAAAAAAAAAAATCCCTCCCCACCAAGGTTTCAGTAAAAAAAATCAATGAACAAAAAAAATGTAAATTGACTTTTTTTTTTATTATTCAAATAAATAAAATCAGGATTTTTGGGGAACCAGGGGATGTGTCGTCGTCGTCCCGCCCCCAAAATTTTATTGTGTCGGGGGTTTTTAAAACTTTTAATTACTAAAAAGTTAATTTTGAGAGGGGTAGGGAGAGTTATCTGTAAATCTAAGAAAGTATTGTTATGACCACATCTCATATTTTTTTTCCTAATTGTCTGTGTCTCTTTTTTTCTACCCTTGTGAAATATTTTGCCTCTTCTCAGAATTCTTCAAAACGCTCGGATGGGACGTTAAGCGATGGTCTCGAGCCTGTACGATGTCAGGTACTCGTTAAAGACTCCTACCCTACCCTAGGTATAGAAAAATTTAGGGTGGACAAAATTTAGGACTCCCCACCAGAGTGAGGAAAGAGCGCTCTGGTAGTAGGCGATATGACATTGTTATTAAATGGGCATGAGTCATAATAACTAACTTCAAAAATAATCTCTCCTAAAATAAATTCCTTTTCAAATCTGGCTTTAATAATGCCGGTAAATCTTTCATAAGCTTTGTATCTTTGATGGAATTACTCAAGATAATACCATTGTTCTACCGTTATTATGGATTCTAAGGCTTCATCATTGTTTTATACAATCAATTATTTAATGGAGTATATATTTTCCTCTTGTTCAATTGTTTATATCATTTGGAACGTTTCATCATCGTTCGAAATGTTTGATCTTTGTTGAAGAAACAATTTGACTTCAACATTCTGTAAGCTGCTGTTTCTTCATGAATGACGATCAATCGTTGACTTGAACTCCAAGAAGCTGAGAACCAAGTATATGCTGATTCCTTCCTATCTGCAAGAAGCTGAGAACCAGGTATATGCTGATTCCTTCCTATCTGCAAGAAGGAATTACAGTTTTCTTTAGGATAAAACTGATGATTTGGATTTATTTGAATTCATCTTTCGACTAATGATGTGGTAGATTATCTATAATTCTCGCAAATTTGATAAATAATAATAATATCTACTCAAAGGATATTTGAATGGGTGTCTGGAAAAATAGCCTATGTCATGATTTTTTGAAAAACCGTTTTTTCATGGAAGAAGGACCTATGTGATGGGGAGTAAGCACCTGCATAGTTTTAAGTTCAATACTCTGCCACTAGATGCCATGAACCTGGATTAATGAAGGCGCGAACGGAGAAGGTCACGTGGAAGAAGGGCCTATGTTATTTTTAGTAGTGTGATGAAGACATTTTTTAAAAATAATAATTAAATAAATACATTTATATACGTCGTTACCTTCACAGTAGTCACTTACTACTTTTGCAGTATTTTATATTAATCAATAATTTTTTTTATGTTCCGACCTTATTTTGGAATAAACAAACAGTAAAAAAAGTCTTTCTGTTTTCAATTTCCAATGGAAAAAGGGCCTATGTCATTTTCAGCTGGTTTTTATTATATTGCAATTGTTTCAGTTCAAAATTGCGCTCCTGTAAAATTTGAAAAACCTGACATGTCTTCCAGACACCCATTCATTTAGTAATCAAGGTTGTCCATTTGGTGGTTCCTTCTTCTCCGCAGATCCTTGGTCAACTAATAGTAGCTTATGGTTGTGCCTTTGCTGATTCTTGTTTCTCCATGAGATTCTCTGGCAGACTAATGGTTTGGACCTAAATCATGACAATCTCCGACCTTCGGAGGTGTGAGACCTCAAATGACTCGGCGGTTGTTCATCAACTCGTTCTTTTTCTTCATCCCACCTTCCGATAGAGTCTTAATGAACCCCCAAAAAGGTAATTAATCAAATAGCCTCCATTAATTATCGAGTAGGTTCGAGCTCCTACATTGTCTTCTTGGGTTCGATGTCCTCCTACTGCCACCGCCATCCTTCTGGTTTTTTCTTCATAAACAATTTGAAAAGCTTTGAAATATTATAAAGATTTACGAACTAGGTTAAGTTTTTCTCCGCTATCCTTTCTAGAGGTGTCTTCAGCTTGTTTGACAATAATTCGGGACAATCCCACGTCCCTCCTTTACATTGTTGGGAGGTCCTTCAGAGCTGTGGAGGAGACGTTCCTAGCGCTCGATGAAGCAGCAAAACGAATGGGACTATCGGTGAATTCTTCGAAAACAAAGTATGTATATGGTCCACTGATCAAGAGGTATTGAAGAAGTTCATATTGGCCCATACTTCTTCGGAAAAGTGAATGAGTGTAGTATAATGAGTACCTAGGATGTCAGGTTAATGTGGGTAATAACCTCTCAAATGAAATAAGAAGCAGGATCACCAAGTCCAACCGCTGTTTCTTTGGACTCCGGCGTCACCTCAGAAGTAACTTGCTTTCTAGGGCAACAAAGCTGCAACTCTACAAAACCTTGATTCGTCCAATGGTAGCTTGCGGTTCTGAAACATGGACAATAACAAAGACTGAAGAACAAGCACTCCTGATTCACAAAAGGAATATCCTACGTTGCATCTATAGAGGTGTCTACGAGGGGCAGGACTGGAGAAGAAGAACGAATCAGGAGCTATAAGCTTTGTCGCAAGAACCGAACATAGTAAGACTTGGCAGAGTAGATGGGCAGGACACTTGGCAAGGATGGGAGACCAAAGATTTGTTGACCATTATTAGAGAAAATCCGCGGGATCAGACGTTTTGGGAAGAAGCTACAGGACCGAGACGACTGGCGAAGGCTGATCCAGGAGGCCTTGACTCAGAGATGAGTTGTTGCGCCGATGATGATGACATAACTTCTCCTATACTTCATATAGCTGTAAGTAAAAGAAAGGCAGTTTATCTTGGAATGTTGTGTCATCTAAAGCCGACATTTTTCAGTTGATTACGTTTATTGTTACAAGATTCATAACACTATGAGATCCGTCTCAGTACCCGGTTCCTATTGATCCTAATTGACTTTTACTTGGTATGGTTCATCTTCATTGAGTACGTCCGGACCAAGCAGACAGACCTGTCGCCCCAGACGCCTAGGACAATAGCCAAGCACATGTCGCCCAGACACTCACCCTTCCACTCTTGAATTATTCAATAAAGCCTGCCTATTATTATTCAAAAGGGATATCTTTATCTTTTCCCTTTATCCTGACCAATGAGTACCGCCTTTCTCTCTGATGACCACACGCAGTTCTGAACTTTGTCTTCTTTTTATGTTTAAAAAACAATTTAAACATAACTTTGAACAATTTACTACATAAAGTTATTGTATATTCTTTGGAGCGCTATGACTTTGTTCATATGGGACTTAACTCAAATCTGAGGACACATAGGACTTAACTCAAATCTGAGGACACATAGGTCAGACCGTTTTCGTTTAATTGAAGCAGGCCCTCCACATTATTCCCTGGGCCCCGTTGCTAAAAGTCATGATGGGCCCCCCTCTTACTACCAAAAAAAGAAATTTTGTCCTTTTTTTACAATATAAATTTTTTAACCTTTATTACAATTATTTTTCATCAAACACATTTTAACTAGTTTTAAGAGTTTAGACAGTGTTTAGATTGTCATCGTAAATTGTCATCGTAGCAACGGTAGCACCGGGCATGTGGGGGCCCTGAATTGAAGCAAACGAGTAAAAAAGTGGATTTCAAAACGACATTTGGGACAAGGGTAATCGACGTTTGGGATAAAACTCAATATTTGGTTTACTAGCTTTTGAAACCTCATACTAAATGATCCATCGATAAGTTCATTACATCGGCAGTTATTGGGATTTTTTAAGTTGAACCCCCTCCTCCTGATCCCCACCTCCCCTTTGGTCGATTTGGCTGAAAATCACTGGGTGTCGTTGTATAAATTTGATGTAGATTCATTTATTCTATGAGGAGTTATCGTTCACAGACAGATAGACCTTTTTTTTTTCATATTTGGAATCATTTCGTCGGAAAACATGAAATTCCGTTAAAAACTCCACATCAAATTTTTAACCGATTGCATAACAGTATAACAGGACTTTCTTATACCAACCACTTTTTACATATCACGCACCCTCTCCTTCTCAAATTCATTTCACACTGGCATAACTGTATATAAGAAAGTCTTATGACGTATCCTATGACCATGTTATGATTTAACAGAAATAAATATTATTATTATTATTATTATTATTATTATTATTAATGCACGTTTACTAGTCAACTAATAACGGTCGATTAGTTTTGAAGGGATAGCGAAAACTCAATTTATTAGTTCGTGCTGTTGAAATACGATGATTCACCGACATTTTTAGCCAAAAATAGTTAACATAAAAAACAGAGGATATAACTTGTTATTCAAATCTTTACAGATATTTTTTTTTTTTCTTTTATCCCTTACCAAACTTTTCTCTTATCTGGGAAACAAGAAATGGAAATCGGAGGTAGAAATAAGAAAATCCCTATCTTAAAAGTTGGATTTCAATATGTGTTTTCCTTGTACTTCCAATCGGATTTTTTCTTTCTTTCTTGTGTTCGAATTGATTTCGGATGACTATCGGTTAACCTATAAAAGGTTTGGGGACAAATCGGGTAAAATAGCGTTCTTCTGGGAAATCCTTTCTTTCACGGATCATAAAGTTTCCATCAGGGATTCTCTTTGTCAAACTTCGCCTCGATATGTCTCATGTCTTAAAAGTCTGATCGGATTTTAGGTTGATTGTGTTGACAGATTGAGTAAACTGGATTTATAAGTTATATTTTTAGGGCTCTGTAGGTTGAAGGTTATATAGGAAAACCCTTACAACGAGTTGTTATATCTCAAAATGGTTCAAAGCAATGTTTAAATTGTAGCTCATGGCAATGAATATTTTTATTATTTATAGTGTTTCCTTTAAGAGGACAAAAATAAGGAAAAAAAAATCGTTGGTAAATCACCGGCAATGTACTTCCCCAGAACGAAATAATCAATTAACTTTTTTCCTCAAAACTCGTTTGAACGTTTGCACATGGTAATAGAATACGTCACAAAAATGTTTACATTAAAATAGCTTATAATTTAGTTACTTAAACAGGTATTAACTATTAGAGTCTGACAGACATGGTTTAGAATTAACAATACTACTAACAAGTAATGAATAAATAAATATTAGAAAATATGAGTACGAAAGTAATCATTTTATACAGTAGGTTAAGTTAGGTTTTATGACTCATGCAAGGGCTTTAACTCTGAGGTAATATCGCCTACTACCAGAGCACTCACTTGTCACTATGGTGGACATGAGCCCGACTCTACTGTGGGAGTCCTAAATTTTGCCTACCCTAAATTTTTATTCGCCTCGGGTCTTTAACATCGTCAGGCTCGGAGCCATCGCTTAACGTCCCATCCGAAGGACGGCGTGCTTAAGTTTATTTTACCTCCCACATAAAATAAACTAAGGGCCTCGGTCGGGTTTCGAACCCACGATCTTGAGCTCAGAAGACAAGCACGCATACCACTAAGCTTTCGGCGCTCTCTTTTATACAATAGATAAAGTATACAATAAATACAGTAGATAGTTATTAAATTTAATTAAAATTATGATAATATGTTTGGGTAACTTTTCTGGAAGTGTCTTTTCCACGACGACATTTCGGAACTTTCTCGCGTTCCATCCTCAGATCACAATGTGCGAAATATATATAAAAAAAAAAGAAAACAAAATAATAATAAGAATTATAAAATACAAATATAATACATAAATGAAATAAATAAATGAAATGCTAATGAAAATCCATAAAAGATAAAAACAAGAAAAATAAATTAGTATATAAATAAAAAAAAATAATTATTAAAATGTAGATTCGACAGACGTTAAGGAGGATATCTATGGAGGGACTCTGCCAAAAAATAAAAGCTATGGTTAGGTTAGGTTTTATGACTCATGCCCGGGCTTTAACTACGAGGTCATATCGCCTACTACCAGAGCGCTCATTTGTCACTCTGGTGGACATGAGCCCGACTCTACTGTGGGAGCCCTAAATTTTGCCTACCCTAAATTTTTATTATATAGGGGTCTTTAACGAGTACCTGACTTCGTACAGGCTCGGGACCATCGCGTAACGTCCCATCCGAAGGACGGCGTGCTTAAGTTTTTTTTTACCTCCCAGAAAGCTATGTATCAAATAATGTTTTTAAATTTAAAACACGATTTTTTAATTTATACTTTTTATTATATCTGCAGCTTCTCGTTCATTTGTCAGAGCGTCTCATTCTTTTGCCACACTATCAAAGTAAATCCGCAGAATTGCCATCGTGAGCTCAGGATGTAAGCACGCTACCCAGCTACTGGCGTCTCTCATGAATTCGGGACTAGACCCACATTCGGGACAAGAGATGGTTGCTTACCGAGTGATGTCTTGATAGATACCCGATCACTTTTTTCAATGTCCACCGGCGCTGTCCAGAAGCGTTTTTCGTTATTTATTCTCAATTCAATTCCTTTGACTGTCGCCAACCCGGTCGTTCGCTACAAATTGACTTACCCACTTACCCAAGGATACAACAAGCACAATATAAATTATAAAACTCTTCATGAAAAAACTCTTGTTGTTTTTGTAGAAACGAGTGTTTTTTTTTTTTCCTTCTCTTTTAATGATATATTGCTTTATGAATAAATGGCAATATTAATCAGAAAGGCTGATGGTCTATTATTGATTTCATATTAGTTTCATATGATCCCATTCAACAGACAACATGGAGCTCGTCTGGGTTGAATTATGCAGAAAGGACATTGGAACAGCCCTATTCTTTATTTAGATTATCCCTTCCAGCCAATTACGTAGAAAGGCAGATTTATTATACATCAATTCGAAAATATTATCACCAAGAGGACTATTGACTACGAAAGTAGAAGAAGAACCGATACCCGGTTCCGGGTCTGGAACCGTGGACTCGAGTGCCGATAGCTACCATAAATGAAGATAAAATACATATTCTGGTTGGTCTCAACGAAGATAGCCGAAGGAGAAGTATAGAATATAGGTCGTCGTTGTGGCACCGATTCTTTATATTTTATGAAAAACGCGTTAATATAGCAATATCTGTATAGAGACTATAAACTATAGTCTGACCTTTCACAGATTTTATTAATTCTTGCTAGCCGGCTTTCGAGGTTGCCCTCATCATCAGGCCAGTCTACAAATAAACGAGTAAGTTTGTCCAGTCTCACGTACTCCGTTCTCCCAGTTGTATTGTGGTGTATACTTTTTGGGCATATATATTTTCTACATATAAATAAATAACAGTTCCTTCTTTGTGCATCAATTTCACTGTTAATTTACACCTAGTTAGTTCATATGTGATAGTAAGATGTTGTGGGACGAGATTTCTAATAGAAATAAAATACGTTGTCTTCCCATTGTTTTATTTTACACCAGAACCGGTTTTCGACGCAACAGCGTCATCATCAGTGGTTCATCTATCATAGAATAACAAAAAATATACAAATAATAAAAAGTATAAGTAATTCCTAAAGCATCAGAGTACAGAGTAAGAAAGTAAAATTATAAAATTAACTTACCCCACCCACACAGCACAGCGGTTGGAAGATAACTGGCATAGCTCTAAGGGGTGGGGATAGCCAGGTTCACTCACTCTCTCAACATACAAAAACCATTTATTCTATTATCTACCATTTCATCACATCTTAAGCCTAAAAACTCCACTCAAACCGTCTCACCATTGACTCAGACCTCGACTAAATACAAAACAGCTGATGGCCGTGTTTTGTTTTCTACTCATTTGTTTTAGAAGGAAATGCATTCATATTATTTATTTACTCAGTTGCTTCTTGGATTTTATAAAAAAATAAATATAATTAATTTTTTTCTATTAATAATTTAAATGTGTGAATTTTTTATACATCACAATATAGTAATCCAAATCGGTCCAAAATGGCGTAAGCGAGCAAGATTTGTCGTACAATGATTCTCTTCTGTCTCTGCAAAATGTGCCTGAACAGTCAGTCAACAACAGCCTTATGAAATCCGATGCTTAATGACTTTTTTTCTGTCTACTAATAAATATTTTTATTTTCTAACTGAGGTTTAGGGAAGGCTGTTGTGATTTACAAACAGTAGTTTGGTTATAACTCCAAGAATATAATATATTAGACTATTAGACATATTAAGTCTTGTATTGCCACCCCAGACAATGCGGTGTCTAAGGCTCCACTCCGTATGATGCACTCCCATCTCCCCCTACTGTTTATCTACAGAATCATATTTCTCTCCTCTCCTCCCAGTAGGGAGAATGTAAAGTGATATGGTGTAAGTTTTGAGCCAAGACAAACCAAAATTCCCCACACACTCTGCTCAGAAAGAGGGTTCACATTACACACAAATAAAAACAGTCTTCTTCAATCATCCTGACCAAGGTTGGCCGTTTGAGGCTCACTCATGGCCTTCTCCTGGTTGAAGAACAATGTGACGCTCTGAAAAATCAAGGTAAAGCTGCAGATTTCAAGAAAACTCGCGACAGCTTAGACATCGTCCATTATTCTAGAGAGAATGAATGAAATGAATGAAAATGAAATTAATGAAAAGGAATTTTTTTATTTTGGGACCGAGGAAGAATAAATACATCCAGAGTAAAGAACAGGAAACAATGAAATATAGTATCAGAACAAAGAAATAAAAAGATAGGAACAGGAAAAAACATAAAATTAACAACTTCATTATCATTTTTAAAAAAATAAATAAAAGTATCTATATAAATGAAAGAGAATATGAAAAAAAGAAATCTATATAACTAAGAAAAAAAATAAAATTGATATGAGAGACGCAAATATGTGGGGAAAAAACCAATGTATGTGTAACGCGATACGCGAGAATTGATGTGTAAACAACTGCTTTAATTTCAAAATTTTGCTGTCGTGTACAGGGCCGGCTCTACTTTAGGGCGAACGGAGCGGCCACTCCAGGCACCAAGTCCCAGGGGGCGCCTCAGTGGTGAAGAAAAATAAAGGAAAAAATTTTTTTTTTCGCTTTTCGATATTTTGATTGCGAGTGTGTGGCTCTAGTATGGTATAGGAATGAGTGAGTGGCACCAACCCGCCTCGGTTGCATCGCCAGTGTTGCAGCCGCCATTTCAGTTTGCGAATCGACTTCGAAATGTTTTTTTTTTTTTTTCCATTTGCTTCTAATTATGGTCTAATTTATATTTAAGGTGGGGGAGGAGCGCCCATTCAGATCTCGCTCTACCCTGAAAATATACTCGAGCCGCCACTGGTCGTGTTCTGATTTTGATTTAAATTGTTTTTGTATAATGTAGGTATACAATAAGAAAATTAGTATGAGGAATTATAAACTTTCAAATTTATTGTTCTTCAATTTCTTTTATACATGAAATTATAGGTTTGTGATAGCTAAAATAAGATACTATATACAACTGTGATTGTAGTGTCTGTAAATGCCGCGAGAATACCGCGTCGATGGTAGTTTTCTAATTTGTTGTTGAAATGCTTCGATTCATATTCATTTGCAGATTAAGTTTGTCATTTAAAAATGAAATAAGCTGTTCGGTATCTCCTGAAATGGGTAAAAACATTATATTATTTTTTGTGACAATATAACAACAAATGTATTATATATTGATCTATATTTTCAGCTGTGATTATTATTATTATATATTAATAACAATATTAATCATATAAAATATCATATAATAATATATTGAAATATTATATATTATATTTTTTAGATTCACATTGCTGTATTATTTTCTTTTACCACAAATTTTATTTATTGTGACAAATTTAAGCTATCGAAGCATCTTAACCTAAAAGTTTCTCATCGAACGATCATTTTATAGTTGTAATATTGATATTTTAGTTAAACTCACTACAACGGTAAATAAGATCAATATTGTAAAAATACAAATACAAATCTGGGAGAATTTTGATAGTGGGAAATCTAAGAAAGAACAGTTTTCGCTTATATTAAGCAAACTTCCAAAAACAATTCAACAGGTCATTTCAAGACTATTTTTGGCAAGCATCTCATTAAGGGGGCGGCAGCCGAAAAAAAAAATATTTTGCCTAAAATCAAGTTCATTGCTAAAAATTGCCAGACATCAATTTCGAAAATGGTAAAAACGCCTTTTGAAACGTAACATTCAACCTTTTCGTCGTTTTTGTCCGAGTTGAGAGTACACAAGACAAAATAAACCAAAACAAAGAAACCATTCTGCAAAGAAGGAACTCTACTTCTTAGATGCATCCATTCTTAGAAAAAAAACTCAAAAGGACCATTGAAGGTGAAAAAAAAAGATGACCCAAGAAAACTTTGAATTAAATAAAAAAGTTTTTGTCTTGGGGTTATTGTTCTAAGTTTATTTTTCTTCTTCCAGAAGGAAACCAAGTGAAACAACTTCTTTTATGGTCAAAAGTTTTGTCTAAAGAGATTTCACTAAAAAAAAATTCACAACTTCAATATTGTACAAAACTAAACTTCATAACACAATAATATAATAAAATTTGTTGATATTTTCATATAGTATATATATATACAAAGTATAAGGGAAGTTATGTAATCGATGTAAAATTCGATGCCGAGATTTCAACGAAATTTCATGTTACCCAACCTCCTGATTCCGAAATAATTGTGCTTATGAACACGATAACTCCCGATAGAATGAATACGACCTATTCCACATGTCGACCACACGAAATTTTATATGTGTATCCAGAACCCTTTAAGGACAACATAATATGTTATATTGCCGAAATAGGTCAAAGGAACATGAAAACTTTAATAACTGCCGTTGTAACGAATTTATTGACACAAAATTGCATATATATGTTCAAAGCTTTATAAGGACGATACATATTAATTTTGAGCGGAATCACCCGAAGGGAAGGGAGGAATGATGGCATCTATTTTACCTTTTCGCGAAATCGGCGAAGGGATGGGGGGCAGAGAATAGAGGCTTTGAAGGGAGGGCGAAAATGTAGTTGATTAATTCGTGCTAGGGATGTCCATAGCACGTGATTCACCGAAGATTTTTTTTTTTTTTTTTTAATCAACCGGTACACTCGGTGTATATATTCTTGTGGAATAGTTTTTGAACAATGAGAAAAAATATCTGTGATAATGCGCAAGAAAAGGAATTTTGGTGGTAGGTATACCTAATAATTATTAAAGCGTAGAGTGAGGGGGAAACAAAAGGGGGGGTGGGGGGGGGGGGGGGGGGGGGAGGGAATAGCAGCATGTATACAAGCAAATACTGCACCAAATGAAATAACTGAAGGTTAACTTGAAGGAAACTTATGATATGTGGTTAGGGTGAAAGGGATGGAAAGGGAAGCGCCTGAGGGGAGGCTAGCCCTAGGAGCAAACATCTCCCCTCCATTCTCCTGATCCATCCCTTAGGATATTGGCAAGGAAGGGAGCAACCACGACCAGGGGGAGCAATTAGTCTGATTGAAACTAGGGGGAGGGGGGAGGTCTTCCCAGTGGGCGAGCCATGGAAGAAACATCCTGTAGGGGATAGCTCCGGATAATATCGGGGTTCAACGAAACTGCGTCATCATCAGTAGTACATGGACGAATATATTGTAACGAGCAGCAACTGCTTCATCATCAGTAGTACATCGACGATTATATTGTAACGAGCAAACCTACCTCTCCCCTCCCCTCATTTATCTCCGAAACCCTCGTTCAAAGCAACTGCTTCATCATCAGTAGTACGTTGATAAATATATTATAATGAGCAAACCAACCTCCCAAACCTGCTTTCAACACAACCGCGTCATCATCAGTGGCACATGAATATATTGTATTATCACTTTCTGGCAATTTTATTTATTAATACCAGTGAGAACGTCCCAAAATGTCGTCATGAAAAGCGCAAGTCTAGAAATGTTTTGAAACATTATCTTAATTTTAATTAAGTTTAAAATGTATCGACTGTATTTATTAATATTATTATTTTTGTAGTCATACTTTAAAGTGTTTATTTATTTATTTCACTTGATTTTTAGTAGTATTGCTAATTCTAATCCATGTGTGTCAGACTCTAAGGGTTAATATCTGTGTATGTATCTAATTTATAAGCTATCCTAATATATACAATTTTGTGACATATCCTATTACCATGTTTTGGTTTAACGGAAATAAATATCATTATTATTATCATCTATTGTGAAGGAGTCGGCCAAGTGCGGCATTGATAGACGGCTCTATCATATCCAACACCAATATATTTTTCCCCTCTAATGATTAGCTAAATCTTTTCAAATGCCCAAGTGTATCGAGATATCGCGCATCCCGAAAATGAAATTTATCTATGGACACTCCTCAGCATCATACTGCTGGAATCCACCTTTGTTGGTTCCTACTCCTATTAAATCTAAATTTCTGCAGGTTCCTTTTACAAGAATTTATAAAGTTATGACTGAAAACGTTCTTCTTTTCCCCTCTTCCAATTCGTTTTTAATCTTCTCACCTAAACGAGTCTCTAAGTCGTCTGAAAACAAGAACAAACCTCTTTATTGGCCACTAAACCCTTCTCAAACAGAATTGTGTCAACAGGATAAGACAACAGAGTTCCGCTCTTCGCCCCGATCTATTTTCCAACAGCAACACCTTGTCTTCTGTCTAATACACCCCCGGCTCTTCTAATACTTGTCTTTCACTTCCCCCCACTATAAGGGGAAGTTATTCGGTTAGAAATTCGATATTAGGTTTTCCCCAGAATTTAATGATTTTCTTCCCCCTGATTATAAAAATTGAAGCAACCTAATACCTACAAGTTTATATCGGCTACTACCAGAGCGCTCTTTCGTCACTCTGGTGGACATGAGCCTGACTCTACTATGAGAGTCCTAAATTTTGCCTACCATACATTTTTATTCACCTAGGGTAGGGGTCTTTAACGAGTACCTGACATCGTACCGGCTCGGGACCATCGCTTAACGATCCATCCGAAGGACGGCGTACTTAATTTCATTTTAACTCCCAGATAAAAAACAACTAAGGGCCTCGGCGAGGTTTCGAACTCGCAATCTTCTCCTCAGCAGACAAGCAAGCCAGCTCTAAGCTGTCGACGCCTTCGGAAATCATTATTTGTATATTCCTAACGCCTGGGTCCAAGGTTGGTCGTACGTTGGGGGCAATATAATAAAGAAGATTATAATTGAAATAAATAATAAGAAATAAGAAGCAATAAAGCAATGAACATGTACAAAATAATAATAAATGTATGCCAAAATAAATAAATAATGGGGCCATGGGTTTGGTCGCATGGTCACACCATGGTTGCGGGTTCGAATCCCATCTGGGAAAGTTATTTCATAGACGGGGTCATGGGAAGTAATTTAAAAAGTTGTCTCGGTGAATCTCCGGCAATGTACTTCCCCATAACGAATTAATCAATTAACTTTCTCGGTCGATTGGTCATGGAGGGGGAGTGAAAAGTCAATTGATTAATTCGTTCTGGGGAAGTACATTGCTGTGTGATTCACCAACGACTCTTTATTCATGTCCCTTGACCAATGAGGAATGTTAACATGAACTATACGAGTCGGGAATATTAAACAGACATTGTCAAGATTCATGTCCAGTGTCCAGTATAAAAAAATAGGCAGATCTGTGTGGTCTTCAGGTAGTAATGGTCAGATGACTTCCTCAGCTAAAACATGTCTGTATGTGCATACTCAGTAGCAGGGGGCGTAGCGTGCCCCCCCCCCCCCCCCCTGGCAGGAGCAAAAACCAAGATAAAAATTTAATAAACTAAAAAAATTGTTTTTATTAAAAATCCTAAATCAGCAATCAGCTGTTACTTAAATGTACTTGTACAAAACAAGTCATATCACATTTATTTAAATATATATAAATTCGATCATTTCATTTCCTCGCTCAAAATCGTCATTTGTGTTATACTTTATACTCTTAAAGCTGGTTTTATATGCGCAGTAAAAATGCAAAGCGCAGCAACAGCAAATACACGCTATTGGATATGAGTAATTTAATTCTAAAAGCACAGAAACCACAGCGCGCATTTGCTGCTGCTGCGCTTTGCCTTTTTGCTGCTCATGTAAAGTCAACTTAAGTATTACAGTCAGTGGTTACCTCAGGGGGAGCTTCTAGAGGTCCGAGTCTCCCAAATTAATAACAAAAAGTCTGCAACGCTAACCACGGAAACTGCGGGCTGTACCCACGGGAGTCCCCCTCCCACCCTCGTAGCCTAACTTTGCCCCCCCCCCCCCCCCCCCCCCCCCCGCTAAAAATCCTGACTACTCCCTTGCTCAGTAGTACTATGTATAGTCCGATTGCACTCTCGAACCAATGAGAGTCTTACGGAAGTGAGATGACAGTCGTGCGTTTTTTACAACAATGTTGTGCGTTCTAGACAGTAGCTCAGTCCAAGGCAAGAACCAATACCTCAGCCTAGAGCAGGCCTCCATCTCGAAAAGGTTTTGCTTTCTGTTTGGTGGGATATGGAAGGCATAATTCACTATGAATTTTTAAAAAAATAATGAAACAATCACCAAAGACTGTCAACAGCTTGACCGTTTAAATCAAGCTCTTTCAGAAAAACGTCCTTCTTTAGTAAGTAGACGTGGAGTTTTGTTACACCAGGACAACGCAAGGCCTTATTCGCCTGATTTAGCCCCCTCAGGTTACCATCTTTTCCGGAGTCTACAAAATTATTTGAAGAAAAACAATGAAGTCGTCAGAAGAAGTGAAAATGATTGTGAGTCTATTTTTTAATTCAAAAGAGAAAGATTTTTTAAAAAAAGGAATAGAAGACCTAAAAATTAGGTGGAAAAACGTTGTGCAAAAAGAGGAAAAATACATAATTGATTGATAATGTATTTGTTCTTCCTCCATACATGTCTGTACCTATACATGTGTATACTCAGTACTATGTATAACTGATTGCACTCTCGAACCAATGTAAGACTTACGGTGGATCACAGTCTATGTACTTCCCCAGCAAGGATTAATCAATTACGTTTTCATTCTTCCTCCAAAGCCAATCGATTGTTTGGACTAAAACTCTATTATTTTGGGTATTTAAGTTTGAGTCTCTCTTCTCTTGTCTTCCTCTTAAGCCGGGTCCACACCTACAAATATTTTCGCCGCAAATTTAAACTTAAATATTTATTCACGAAAATTTTTACGTCTCCCCGCTCAAGCCATACGTGAAAACAAGTGGAGGTTACATCACTGTTTCCCGAGTTGTTTATTTTTGTCGAGGTTTTTGTACTTTCCTGCTTAAAAATGTATTATTTATATTAAAAAATAATATAAACTATGGATATGGACAAGGAAGACATGATAAACAACACAAATGCAAAAAATAAACATCAAAATATAGCAAAGTTGGGGTGCAGGTTACTAAATGAATTTTGAAATGTTTGGGAAGCGTCCACATTAGAAACAGCATGCGGCGCAAATCTCTTTGATGTTCGTCAAAAAACCGACAAGCTACGGAATTTGACAAAAATACTTGCGTCCTTTCCGTGCGCCGCACACGTCCACACTACCTAGAATGCGCGAAATATTTATAGGTGTGGACCCGGCTTTACCTTCGGCCAATTTCGCATCCATTACAACGGTAGTTATTCTAGTTTTTATGTTAAGCCTCTTCCTTTGGTCGATTTGGCTGAAAATTAACAGTCTTTATATATTTCATGTCGATACACTCATACATTCATTTTACAGAATGATATCTGGTAAACAAAACGGGCACAGTTGAGATGTTGATTGTTCACTCTACAGCATCAGACAATGGGGGACGTCATGATACGGAAGCACTAACAGGATGATGAGGGCTATAGATTAAGATGAAATTGATCCTATAAAAGTAACCTTCTTTTGTTTCCACTGTTGACAACCTGTTGAAACCTTCAAAAGACTGTTCAACTTGGAGTAGGATTATGAAAGCAACCTGACAACGGAATTTGTACATGTGTAACTCTGGAACAAGAGGAGGAAGAAGACTGTCGAATTGCTTGGCTGAAAACAAGACGTCGAGCCGCTCTTCTCTGTCCTCTATTTGCTCTTCGACCGGATTTCGCGGAAAAATAATATGTTTTGAATTTAGATGAAGCTGTAAGCAGCTTCTAGTCTACACAAAGCCCTGAAGAAAGTACACTCAGTGCCGAAAGCTTGGCAGAAATTCCACAAGTTATTTTTATTCGACTACAAGCCTGATCCTATCATTTCAATTTATATCTTTATTGTTATTCATTTAGTCAATAGAGAATACTTCGAAAGAAATTTGTTTAATTTATTTGTTAATATTCACAAATTCGTGTCTCATTCTATTTAATTTATTTTTTCATCATTTAGAAATACAATATTTCATTCATCAGGACATTTTCAAGTAGAAACTGAAAAATATTACATAGATATGAACGTCTAAAAATTAACATGGTTAGTTTAATGTCAAATCTAAATCTTGTTTCTCTTACTTACATTATAACATCTTTATTTCTTGTTATGTTATGAAACATTATTTTTTATTACATAGCGTGTCCAAATCAAACATATATTTCCAACATCTTAATTATGCTTCTGTAAAAAAGTATTTCTAAAATATCTCACTATATATGTTTAATATTACTTATAATTATTGATTTTTAGACGTTCATATCTATGTAATATTTTACAGTTTCTACTTGAAAATGTCCTGATGGATGAAATATTGTATTTCTAAATGATGAAAAAATAAATTAAATAGAATGAGACCAGAACGGGCCAATATTTGGAATTATTAAAATAACTACATTAAATTTGTTAATATTGTTATTAGCACAATTGTAAATGTTATCAAATTAAATACAAGTAAAATAATTTTCTTTTCATTAATTCTAGAAAGAAATCAATTTCAGGGAACTGGAAAACCAACACCGGCTTCAGCAATGTTAGAACAAATACAAATGTTGGATCGATATAAATGTATGCCATATTTTTTTTTATACCTTATCTTATTCATACGAGTTGTTAAAATCATTTGATCTAAACTTGGGTATAGATTGGGGATAATTGTTCGAATATTTCAAGAAGGTTTCATTAAAGTAAAGTGACTCCATTTTTCCAGTTAGTAATAATTTTGAATTTATGCTAGCCTTACAATAATATTTTTTTTTACTAGCATAAATGTGGACTTGGGAGTGTATTGAAATTATGCTAATAAATTATTATTGATTATGATGAGGGCAATCTCGAAAGCCGGCGATTTCGGCCTCCTTCTTATTACATCGTTGATCAATCCTTCTCTAATTGATATCTCCAGCCTGGCACAGCTCCTAGTCTACACAAAGCCTTGAAGAAAATACACTCAGTGCCGAAAGCTTGGCAGAAATTCGACAAGCTGTTTTTATTCCACTATTAGCCTGATCTCTCCGCCATTCTTCAAATTAACGTTATTTAGGGCATATATATGTATAAATAAATAAAAGTACCTTCTTTGCGCATCGATTTCACTCCTATACCGTTCACCACACCTTAGCCTAAACACTTTTCTCACTCCTAGCCTGTCCACCTTCACATCTCATCTCAGACCTTCTCACCTCAACTCCACAACATAGACTGGTCCGACTCGTCTCTAATAAAAACAGCTGATGGTCATCTTTTGTTTTTTATTCATGGGTTGTTTTAAAACAAAATTCATTCATATATTTAGGTACTAATTTAGTTACTTCTTTGTTTTTTTATACAAATAAATATTATTAATTTTTATAATATTAATAATTTGAATGTGTGTAATTTTATACATCACAGTACCTTTATCACAAAAATGTAGGTATTGTATGCCTGTATTTATGTTTTCGTTGATGAGTTGTGCGAAAGTTGATATTACTGAGTTGTGTCAGTGTGTAACCCTATTTCTCACGTGGTTTTTTACCTTGTTTTTAAATAGTCCTTCAGTTTGACCCACATAAACTAAATTGCAAGAACTACATCCTAGCTGGTAAACTCCACTTTTTTCTTCTATTTTTTGTTTGGTCTTTAGTGTTGTTGAGATGTTTGTATATTGTTAAATACTTTTGTTAATGTTCGCTACCATTCTTAATCATCGCTGTTGTATATCTATGTACATTTGTCATGCGCTGAGTGTTTGGATACAGAATGCCGGCAGTTGAAGTGCCCAAACTTATTGGATCTCAAGTGTTCGTCTCCTTCTCGTGGGAACCTAAACAAACGTTATGATAACTTGTCCATAACTCCTTCATTATCCTACCCCATAGCCGTCATCCTATGAAATTACTGCACAAGTTAAAGCTAACATGCATTTGAAGCGAACTTTGGATTTATTTATGATTCATTAATTAATGAATAGTTAAGTATTTAAGTGAATATGATATGTATTGAGGTCCAGCGTTGGCGTATTTGTTTAAATAACGAGTTTAAGATTCATTTAATTTAATGAACTCTCTCTCAACTTTCTCTTGAATTATCTTTTTTTAAATAATGCAAATCCAATAATTGTTTCTGAGGTCCGCCTCGTTCGGTTATTAGAGACTATTAACTTATAACAAATGCTCTATTTATTTATGCATTCTGTTCTCTCAGCTATTATCAACTCTAAAGCCCCCACAGTCCTGTGCAATGATCGCCCCCTCAACACACATCTTGGACATTGCTAGGTCACTATTCGCTTACATGATAGTTTATTTATCTGATAAATGAGAAGCAGTGAGGGAAACTTGAGGTCTGATAACTCCCGATAGAAAGAATGTATCGACACGAAATTATAGATGTGGTCCTAGCACCATCTAAAGACGAGACCAATTGATTTTCAGCCAAATCTACCAAAGGGAAAAAGTGCTTAGTGGTGAGATTTAACATAAAAACTGTAATAACTGCCGATGTAATGAATGTATCGGGGGATTTAAATTTAATATGAGGGTTTAGGAACCTACAGTAAAATCCGGTTATAACGATATTCAAGGGACCAAGAAAAATGCATCGTTGTATCCGGAACCAAACTGTTAGACCTACATACAAATGTATGGGCTTGTTAGTGAAAAAAAAGATGTTTTACAATGTTCATAACGAGAAAGTTTACATATTTTTATTTACTTTTTAAAATTTACATAAAATTTACTTACATACATTTGTAACTGTATACATAAATTATGTATATACATGTGTACATATGTATTAATTTTCCACGAATAA
Organism: Aradus depressus; assembly: GCA_963662175.1. Classification (NCBI taxonomy): domain Eukaryota; kingdom Metazoa; phylum Arthropoda; class Insecta; order Hemiptera; family Aradidae; genus Aradus; species Aradus depressus. Next base: position 35,531,508 of record OY759220.1, read on the forward strand.
ATTAGTTAGTTTAGTTTGCTTGCTTTTTTTTAAGTATAAATTTTTGCATACATGGTTATGAAGTTGCCAAATCACGATCCCTACGGAAGCAAAGGAAAGACTAATCTGAAACTAGGAATATACGCACTAGAAGGGAAGAAGGGAGTTCGAAGAAAATTCGAGAAGAGGGGAATGGTATGTTTGGAAATGGAATGACTCATTGCGCTCGGAAAGAGTAAACAAGAACCCTGTTTAAAACCATTTTCTATAATGTTCGTATTTTTCATCCGTTCAAAACTCATACTGTTTTACCCAATTATGTATGTGCGTATGTACATACATATTACATCGTTATAATCGGAATTAAAAAACAACTTTTTCATATGTTTTAGATCGTTTCATACGGAATATCGTTATACCTAACATCGTTATATCCGGATTTATTTCTTCACTTTTAAATAGCAAACCAAACTAGATACGGGTTTTACATCGTTATATCCGGAAAATCGTTACATCAGGAATCGTTATAAAAGGATTTTACTGTACACTCAGAAATTCGATGTTCTGTTTTTACAGGAATTTCATGTTTTCCGCCCTCTTGATTCCAAAAATGAAAAAAAAATGTTTGTTTGTCTGTGAACACGATAATTCCTGATAAAATGAACGTAATGAGAAAATATATGTATCCAGAACCATGAAGACGACACATATTGAATTTCCGCAGAATTATATCTATATCAGTTATATCCGGAAAATCGTTTTATCAGAAATCGTTATAAAAGGATTTTACTATATTTTTATAAGTCAACTACTGAATATTAGCGCAAACGGCCGATTGGTTTTAAAGGGGGAGCGAAAAGTTAATTGATTAATTTGTTCTGGGGAAGTACATTGCTGGTGAATCACCGAAAACTTTTTATTTAATAATTGTATTCTCATATTTGAATTGAGATATTGTTATATGCAGAGCTTAGAGACTCAGGGGTTTATCTAACCCGACCCAGCAACGATAGCATATTAATTAGTCGGCCAGAAAATCTTTGTTTCACTTCCATATAAATGCTAATTTTTTGATATTGTTCTGCATTCTCTGTTCTTCCTCCCATCGTTATTCTAAACCAGCGGTACGTAGGACCTCCCATTATTCAGAATTTATAAATCATAATGATTGTGGTAATAGAAATTATTGTTAAATAAAAATGTTATGTAAAATTAAAATAAATAATAATAATAAAATTAATAATAATAAAATAAACAATAATTTCCTGTATAAATTTTATAACTGGTCTTCTATTTAAAATCGATTTCTACAGTAATTACAGTAAAGGCCCTAAAAATATCAAAAGTTCAAGACGTGCAATTTTCAAGAAAGTGCACGTATATTTAAAAAAAAAATCAATTAATCAACTTTTCATTTTGATTTCTAAAGAGGTGCCATATTGTTTTTCAATAATATTCAATCCAATCAAAAGGTTTTCAAATTTTCTTACTGGGCCAAAAGGGAAAATGAATAGAATAGAATTTACGAGAACAAATATTGGTTTTATTTTCTTACATCTACATTATAAAATTAAAAACTAAACATTGAAACCAAAAAATCAAAAGAAAAATTGTAAAAACTAAATTCTTAAAACTATTTCAATCTTTTTTTGTTTTATATTTTGGCCATTCTTCAAATTTGTTATATATTTTTGGGCGTATACATATATATTTACATATAAATAAATAACAGTACCTTCTTTGCGGATCAATTTTATTGTTAATTCTCACCAAAAATGACAATTAACTTTGGAGGGAGTGTCAGCGCTGGCTGGCTTCTCCCATCAAGTGACGTTATATGTTTCTTTTTGATTTGCTTATTATGTATATAGATTGCAATAAAAAAAAATATTATTATTATTATTTTGATTCTGTCTTCATGAGTTGATCTAGATTGGGCATGATGGCTATGTTATGTCCAGTTAATAGAAACAAAGGACCCGTCCTAAACTCTACTTCGCTAAGAAGGAAGTATTGGTTAGTCGCCTGCCGCCTCTGCCGCCCACTTAGTAGCTATACACCGCCTTGAAGTTCATAAGGTTCCATGACTAGAAGTAAAAGTGACATCTATCAGAGGTTTCAAAAAGTGTATATTGTGATAATTTAAAAAAAAAATATGTTTAATAAAATTTATGATTGTGCGGGGCCCCCCGATGTGTGGGGCCCCGGGCAGTTGCTGATCCAATTAGTGATTTTAGTAGCTCCCATGTGTGATAAGTGGCATCTATAAGTGACTATACCCAATTCAGTAACCTCCCTTTCTTGGACTGGTTTTGGGGAGTGGGAGGCAGCCTGCTTTGCCCCCAATCAGTCAACATCCAACTTGACCCTGAGTTGAGTCTATAACTTCATTAACCCCTTGTCCTGGATCAGCCACTGAACTGGCTCAGACCTAAGAGACTGGAGACCTCTCTTTGATACCTCTGTATTACCTATTTGTCTATAAAGGCTCCCATGGTCGACTCTAGTAGCACTGGTCTATGTCCTGGGTCAGTCACTAAACTGGCTCAGACCTAAGAGACTGGAGACCTCTCTTTGATACCTCTGTATTACCTATTTGATTATAAATGCGTCCGTGGTCGACTCTAGTAGCACTGGCCTATGTCCTGGGTCAGCCACTAAACTGGCTCAGAACTAAGAGACTGGAGACCTCTCTCTGATACCTCGGTATCACCTATTTGTCTATAAAGGCTTCCATGGTCGACTCTAGTAGCACTGGCCTATGTCCTGGGTCAGCCACTAAACTGGCTCAGACCTGAGACTGGAGACCTCTCTTTGATACCTCTGTATTACCTATTTGTCTATAAAGGCTCCCATGGTCGACTCTAGTAGCACTGGCCTATGTCCTGGGTCAGCCACTCTAGTAACACTGGCCTAAGTCCTGGGTCAGCCACTAAACTGGCTCAGACCTAAGAGACTGGAGACCTCTCTCTGATACCTCTGTATTACCTATTTGTCTATAAAGGCTCCCATGGTCGACTCAAGTAGAACTGGCCTATGTCCTGGGTCAGCCACTCTAGTAACACTGGCCTAAGTCCTGGGTCAGCCACTAAACTGGCTCAGACCTAAGAGACTGGAGACCTCTCTCTGATACCTCTGTATCACCTATTTGTCTATAAAGGCTCCCATGGTGGACTCTACTAACACTGGCCTATGTCCTGGGTCAGCCACTAAACTGGCTCAGACCTAAGAGACTGGAGACCTCTCTCTGATACCTCTGTATCACCTATTTGTCTATAAAGGCTCCCATGGTCGACTCTAGTAGCACTGGCCTATGTCCTGGGTCAGCCACTCTAGTAACACTGGCCTAAGTCCTGGGTCAGCCACTAAACTGGCTCAGACCTAAGAGACTGGAGACCTCTCTCTGATACCTCTGTATTACCTATTTGTCTATAAAGACTCCCATGGTCGACTCTAGTAGCACTGGCCTATGTCCTGGGTCAGCCACTCTAGTAACACTGGCCTAAGTCCTGGGTCAGCCACTAAACTGGCTCAGACCTAAGAGACTGGAGACCTCTCTCTGATACCTCTGTATTACCTATTTGTCTATAAAGTTTCCCATGGTCGACTCTAGTAGCACTGGCCTATGTTCTGGGTCAGCCACTCTAGTAGCACTGGCCTATGTCCTGGGTCAGTCACTAAACTGGCTCAGACCTAAGAGACTAGAGACTCCTATACACTCTTGATGTTCCATTCTATTCTTCCTGGCCCTATTTTCGGCCTCTCTGGGCCCCCATAAACAGGTTCTCACTATCCTAGCAGAGATAATTCTTGTTGTTAGTTATTTTGAGCTAGGTAGTTCTTCCTTACTTTATCCACTTGGTTTATTATTTTTAGAGTCGATGGGCAAACACACTCATCCCAGCTCGTGTGTACACAAAAAGCCAATTCTGTGTGTGGGTTTTTCTCCTTTTTTACAGGCTTCTGATGGTTCTTTTTCAGAGTGGAACGGTTTTATCTCCTCGTTTTTTTTTCTGTTTTTACTTCTTTCAGTTCTGGGAGTACTCCAATCCTTTTTTCTTTCTGTTTTTAGTGCTCAATACTTTTATTAGTTTTTTTTTTTTTTTTTTAATATATTTGGGTAATATCTGGTTATTACCTGCAAATATTTGTCTACAGAGAAGATTTTTTAAAACGTCCATTTCAAACCCCATAACATTATCTGAATGAGTTTTAGAAGATTAGAAGAACAAGTCAAGAAATAAGAGATTATATCAATTTTAATATTAAATTAGCAATATTATATAACATATAAACTCCAGAAAATGTGCAGACAATAAGACTCCTTATAGATTTTATATGGAATAAGAAATTATATAAATTCACATTTCATATATATTCAGATTATTCAAGAAGCTATTCCATTGATCCCCTTTCTCAATTATATTTTAGAAAAATCTCATTTTCTGTGGAATAATCCACTTTATTTCTTCAAAGCTTATAAAAATCTTATTGGTTTGAGTGGAATGAGAAGGGAAACCTGATGGAATCTCTGTGAATCATTTCTATATGCCGTCTTTTTCAAGTACTTGTGGAAAAAAAAAAAAATTATAGAAGATATTTATTGCCAAATATTGATTGCCAGATATTGAAATAAGAAATTATAAATTATTTAAAAAAATAAATTTACTTTCAAACTGTCATTACAACTGATTATAAGAAAGTCATATTCAAAATTACGCTGTAATATATGAAATACACTGAGATAAGGAAGAGAATCTTTGCGGCAAACAAGTGCTGCTTTGGTCTCAGCAAGCACTTCAGAAGCAACCACATATCCAGGCAGATTCGTTCTATATATGACCCTTATCCGCCCAGTTCTTCTGTATGACTCAGAAACCTGGACAACTTCGAAAATGAGCGAACAGAGCCTATCGGTGTTCGAAAGGAAGGTTCTGCGCAGAATATTTCGAGGATTGCAAGTAGGCCTTGCATGGCGTAGACGCAACAACCAGGAGCTCTACGAACTACCTAGAGAAAAAGATGTCCTGAAAGTCATGAAGATTGGGCGGTTAAGAGGGGCAGGACATGTCGCCAGGATGAAAGCTGAGGAAATGCCGAAGAAGCTGCTAATGGAGCCCATTCATGGAATAAGACGGCGAGGGAGACCTAAGCTGAGATGGGCAGATGGTGTGACAGAAGATGCCCGAAACATATTTATCAGGAACTGGATGGCAGCCGCACAGGATCGTGACAATTGGCGACTGTTGGTGGAGGAGGCCAGGACCCGTCACCGGGTTGTAGCGCCGTGATGATGAGGAAATACACATTCACGGTGAATATAATCATATTCATTTTTAATTCCAAGTTCATTATCATAAATCATAATAGTTTCTGGCAGTCATTATCGCGAAAAATGTCCAAACTTGTTCATGATACCTCATTCCGTAGAAAACTGGATCTCAAATATTCGGACAATTACAATACTCCTTATACTAATTGACCTATAACTTTAATCCTATTGCTCCTATTGCAAAACTAAGAAGACCTGATTGATGGGATGTTAATAAGGAACATTTTTAGTATGAACTAATTTTTCGATAGGACTAACAGTTTTCTCATAAATTAAACAAACGTTTAAAAAAATGGGTTTCAAAATAATTTAGGACGGTTTTCGGTTTTGAAAAATGAAAAGGAAAACAAAAGAAAACAGAAGTAATTCGAAAATAATTATGTAAAAAGTGCTTTTCTGTTTTCTTTACAACTTTTATTTCAAGATTTTTGATTATATAAAAATGGTTTCTTGTGCACAGGGCCCGAAGTTAATTAGTCTCATATGTGACATATTCTTCTCAAATTTCGAATTTCATCGCTAGAATCGTTTCTAGAGCCCTCAAAATGTTTTCTGTGGTCTTTATTTCTTTTTTAAAACTCGTTCTCGAATTTTCGCAGGATTTTACATTTTTTAGGTATAAAAATATTACTTTCCTGAGTTATAAAAAAAGCAAATAAGAGGCAGAAATTTATTAAAAAGTTAAAGCCTACCTTACCAGAAGTTTGAAGAAATGTGAGCTAAGAATTGGAGATAGAAAGAAAAAATTCCGCACATTGGGGCTCTGATGGAGAATAACATCTCCCGAGGCAGTATCATAAATTCCCTTTAGAATAGGGGTGAAATATGAGAGAACTTATTTTATATGTATGTAGGTAGAGTTTCTTGCCAGGCTGGGCAACTTTTTTAGCTGAGTGGAATCTATGCGCGTACTCAGTGACATCATCTGAAATATACGCGGCCTTGCGCGTGCATTTGAAAATCTATCTTGGGATTTGCTAAAATATAGTCTGTAGATAGAAATACTAAACTTCTGAATACATTGACAGTTATTCGTGTTTCTCTCCCTTTTCTTTAGCCAATACTGCTGAAAATTGATAGCTGTTGTTCTTATTGTCCTAAATCCTATAGAGTTCACCAGAATTCCGTGTTTTCCGCCTCTCAATATCGAATATCGGACCAATTACATGACGTCCCGCCTGTCTATACAATAAATATAATGTATCGACATGAAGTGTCCGAAATGGAAGGGGGGCTCAGCTCAATTGTCTCAATAACTGCAGATGTATCGACATAAAATTTAGTGCGAGAACTCAAAAGAGCCTATGTTGAACCTGGGAGTAGCTTAAATGTCTAGTCTCATAATTCAAAAATAATAAAAAAAGAAAAACAAATGAAATGGAAAATGATATATATATATTTGTATGTAAGAAACATAGAGGGCGCCGGTAGCTCAGTGGTATGCGTGCTTGACTTCTGAGCTCAAGGTTGTGGGTTCGTAGCCCGACCGAGGCCCTTAGTTTATTTTATCTGGGAGGTAAAATAAACTTAAGCACGCCGTCCTTCGGATGGGACGTTAAGCGATGGTCCCGAGCCTGTACGATGTCAGGTACTCGTTAAAGACCCCTACCCTAGATGAATAAAAATTTAGGGTAGGCAAAATTTAGGACTCCCACAGTAGAGTCGGGCTCATGTCCACCAGAGTGACGAAAGAGCGCTCTGGTAGTAGGCGATATGACCTCGTAGTTAAAGCCCGGGCATGAGTCATAAAACCTTACCTAACCTGTAAGAAACATAAAGAAAATAATATAAATAATCTTTGAATGTGCATGAAAAAAAATATATAAAATAAAAACCAGACTGCACAAGTGTACTAGCAATTATTGGCCAATAATAAACTAGAATAAATACCGATGGGGGCCCCCGTGAGCATACATTTCCGTCCATAATTCTCAGCAAATGTTCTTAGGGTCTTGATGTGGGGATAGGCCACAGTCGTGGTAGTGGCGGCGTGGAGGTGCATGGATCTTGCTGAATGAGAGGAGATGCAATACTCCTTGAAAATGACTGGACGAAATGAGTCGAAACGTCTAAGGATAATGAAATAAAGTATTATTGTAAAATAAATATACCTAATTGCCTAATTTTACCAAGTTGAAAAATTTAGTAATAGAATTTAGAAGTCACTACTATGTAAGTCAAATATATTGAGTTTTAGCCCTAACGGTCGATTGGTTTTGAATTGAAAGCGAAAACGTAATTGAGTAATGAGGGGAAGTACATGATTCAGTGGTAAATGGCTGAAATAAGAACACACTGCGGAAGGAAGAGATCTGAGGTGGATTGAAAGGAAGTTGGTTCCTTAACAACCTGTTATGTGATCTGATGGGAGGATAGCGTGTGGTTGGTTCATGAAGAGGGGCCCCGGTGGGTGAAGGATCCATACAGGGGAAATTTCTAGATCGAATTTTGTAGGGTCTTACCTGTACAATGACGTAGCCAATAAGTTGAAAGCGATGGTCCCGAGCCTGTACGATGTCAGGTACTCGTTAAAGACCCCTAACCTAGATGAATTAAAATTTAGGGTAGGCAAAATTTAGGACTCCCACCGTAGAGTCGGGCTCATGTCCACCAGAGTGACGAAAGAGCGCTCTGGTAGTATGCGATATGACCTCGTTGTTAAAGCCCGGGCATGAGTCATAAAATCTAACCTAACCTTATCAAATTGAGACAACCTTAACATATCCTCCCTCTCCATAGAGGTAGGCGTGGCATGTTTGTATAATTGTACCTACACTCATTTTTTTTTTCATTTAATTATGTACTGGTCAATGTAAGACCATTACAATATATTGTGTGAGGATTCAAAACTCCTTATGTAAGTATCAATTATAATTAGGCCAAACGGTGGTTTTAAAAGGAGAGAAAGAACTAATTTGATTAATTCGCACTGGGGAAGAACATTGCCTGTGATTCACAGCCTTTTTCTGACTTTTTCTACACAGGAAAACATAATTTACTCTTCATCTCAGAAAGTTTTTTAAATAAATGTTATCTTAGATGTTTTTTGCATAAACGTTACATTTTTTAAAAAATTAATTACAAACTCAAAGGAGTAATATTTTATTATTATTTTTTTTTTTTAGGAAAATTCTTTATAAAAATGGTTTGTATTTTTTACTAAAGAGGTAGAACTATGCGGAATAGGTCGTGGCCAAGATGTCTGGAACTCTGGTGATAAATGTGTTTCCTTGAGGTAAGTGTCGGTAGGCACGCTTGTCTGATAACAGTCATATAAGTCTGATACAGTGCGGACATCAAAGCAATCCTCTCTGCTTTAACTAGAATCTCTTTAACATAATGTTATCTTTTAGGTAACCTCTTTCAAAATTTTGTACATAAAAACTATATATTGGGGAGAAAATCAATAATATATACAGGGGCGCGTGCCTCCCCCCCTGGCCAAAGCAAAAAACCAAGATAAAAATTAAATAAACTAAAAAATAGTTTTTAATAAAAATGGATTGCTTGCAAGTTACCAACAAGTCATATTACACTGATTTAAATATATATGAATTCGGTCATTTCATTTCCTCGCTCAAAATCGTCATTCATGTTATACTTACTTTATACTCTTAACCCTTCAGTGTGCGCGTGTTTTCCCATAACAAGAGTGCGCGCGTGACTGTGTTAACAGCGCACATCGATTTTTCGACGTTTCATATTTTTTTTTTCTAATTTTAAACAATATTCTTACTAAATTAGATTATGAAGGTCAAAGGAAATACATTTCAATGTACTAGAAACTCTTTTTATTAGAAAAAAATACAAAAATGCTCTTTGGCACATAAGTAATGGAAAAAATAACTTATTTTTTTTCAACCAGTAAGTAAGACGTGAATATACATAAAAATTAGGTTAATATAATACGCTTAGGCATATAACTACTGATTTTCTCAGGGAAAAAAAGGACCAAAAGAAAAATTTTTAATCAAATATTTCACTAGAAAAATACCTTACAAAAGAAAAAAATGAGCTGCATTTCGGAACGTCTTCTATGAAACCATACATGTTTAACTTCCGTCAATTTTGATATGTACCTAAATCATGAAAAACTGGGAAACAAATCAAACTTTCAATAGGTAGATACATATAACACATTAGACACAGACACTGGAAGGAACATCATTTTTCAATCTTCGTCTTCAAAGTCTTGACGACATTCATCACCAATTGCTTCACGTTCGCTGTGATTTTTGCATACATTTCGTTGGCACGTATTGCAAGTAACCCCTGTCTTCGTATTCTTGTGTGTACCGCAAATGAAACATATTTTTTTCCCTTGGGAAGCATTTGATCTGATAACTTCTTTAGACATACATTTTTGCGCGTGGCGGTCCAAACACCGCTTGTTTGGGCGCGTGGCTGTCTTCACACCGCAAACAGTGGTCACTGACTTCACAGCTAGTTGACGACTGACTGGCAGGAGTGGGACGCCAAGAAGATGGCGGCATGTGCTCGATTCATGTCAGGGGGGGGATTACGTAGGCCTTTCAACAGCTAGAAACAGCCTCCGAGTCCTGCATACGAGCGAATGCAGCAAGTGCGGTCCAAACACAGCACACACGCGCACTGAAGGGTTAAAGCTGATTTTACATGCGCAGTAAAAATGCAAAGCGCAGCAGCAGCAAATACACGCTATTGGCTGTGAGTCATTTAATTCTAAAAGCACAGAAACCACAGCGTGCATTTGCTGCTGCTGCGCTTTGCATTTTTGCTGCTCATGTAAAGTCAACTTAAGTATTACAGTCAGTGGTTACCTCAGGGGGAGCTTCTAGGGGTCCGAGTCTCCCAAATTAATAACAAAAAGTCTGCAACGCTAACCACGGAAACTGCGGGCTGTGACCCCGGGAGTCTATACCCTCACCCCTGTAGCCTAACTTTGCCCTCCCCCCTGCTCAAAATCCTGGCTACGCCTCTGAATATATATAAAAAGGAAAAGTTCATAAATATCTTCGAATTTATCCTTAGAAAATCACTTTCCAAAAAAAGAAGGAGGGCTCAACACAAAAAAAAAACCAATAACTGCCCCCACGGAATACACCTATTAATTTTTCGCGACTTCAATTGAACGGTAGTGTGGAATCAGGGGAGGGAGGCTCAAAATTTAGCACGTGGATTCAGAAGCCACTGTAAGTCAAATATTGATTTTTAGCCCAAACGATTAAATTGTTTTAAAGGGAGAACGACAACTTGATTGATTAATTCGCTTTTGTGAAATTCATTGCCGGTTTTTCACCGACTACTTTTTTGTTGCCCAACCCATCTTGCTTGTTCTGTTCAGTAATTATCTGCCAACATGTCTGAACCTAAGAAAACCTCTAAACTAACTGACGGTGTTATAGAGTTAATAGATTTTTTTAAATATTACGTAAATTCAACTCCTTACAGTCTTCTATTTAATCACCTGACGACATGCACAACAAGCTGTATTTGGTTTTACAATTTGTTGGTGTGTTTGGATTAATGTGTATTGTGATAAGCCCCTTCAGATTATACTAAGCACATTATCCCAAGTCGTGTTTCCCGCCTCCTGCACGAGACGGATTTGCCCGGCAATAAATTTTTTATTAGCCTCTGCTATGTATTTGCCAGGATTATCTGATAAAATTAGACTAAAACCAGATTATAGCACCCAATTTTACAGATTTCTTTATTATTTCATTTTAGCTAAATTGTGACTCTTCTAGTGATAATTTCTTCTTTAAATAAGTAATAAAGAGGTCTTCAGTCCAACAATATACTTTATTTACACCACAACTAGTTTGAGAATACATAATACATAAAAATGATTAGATTTAAAAATATTATCTACACCAAAAATTACCTAAAGGTAGAGAAGATGTTAAAAAAATCATAGATTCATCTCGGGCTTAAGTTGGATGCTGATTGATTGGGGACAGTGGAAGGGTGCCTTCCACCCACTAATTCCAATAGAATGACAACATTGACACGAAATTTATATGTGTTTCCAGAAACCAACAAGTGATTTTCTCCAAAACAAAGTCTTAGAAGGGGAGGCGGGGATATCAAAACCCTATTGAAAGATAGGTCTCTTTTTGTTTTTATTTCGAGTTTATCAAACCCCCCCAACACAACATTTTTGTTGACTAGAAAATTGTGACCTGCAGCTATCAGATGGTCTTTAAATTGAGAAACTCTACTAGAGCTGGCTGGGCAAATGTTCCTCAATTCTAGTACCTTTCGTCCTGACTGGCCTATAAAGGTTGCTCCGCACTCACCTGTAATCAGGTGAGACCCTCCTAACTCGACTCTGTCTTGAGATGAGGGGACTCTATGAGGTGACCTTTCATAGCTCACAACACACTAAAATAGCAACCATTAAACCTCGCGACCCATGACATGAATGTAATTTTTTTTTTTTTTTTTTTTTTTTTTTTTTTGGGGGGGTAGGGAGTTAATAGTATATTTCTATGACTTTATTTGTTATAATAATGTCATCGGCTGCAAAGCAGGAGGTAAGGATTGATCCGCTGGCATTAAATTCGCTTGGAGGACCTCGAATGCAAAACTTAGAGGTGATTCTAGTTTAAAATATAATATTATAAAATGAAACCTTGACTGAAGATTATTAAAATAATACTTAAATAGGTCTAATTAAAAAATAAAGAGAGAAACAAAAGTGTCATCGCTCTATTTGATACAAACGTGGGTCGCGACCCAATCCAAATCAGTCCGCGACCCACAAGTGTCACGAATGTATGAAATGGAACAGAAGCCCTTCTGGTGTAATAAAATATATATTATAAAACTGAATACTTCCGTATTACTTTCCCAATGGGAAAGTTACATAAGTTGAAGAGATGACATTTTGCTCAGCTTTAGCACTCATTTTGACAAAACTTTTTTTAAATAAGATTTTTTGGCTAATTTGTGAATTTTTATGTTAACTATTAACGTTAATATGACCGCTATAAAATAGTTTATTATCGGCTATCTTATAAGCCAGTTCAATCTTAATTAAAGACTTTTGAATCCTCTTACTAAATTTTGTGTTCATACATACATTACATCGGGTTGTAGGGTTGAGCGTTGTTAAAACATTGCAGTAGAAGATCACTTGTGGGTTTCTGGACACATATATATATAAATTTCGTGTCAATTAATTCATTTTATTGGTATTAAGGGTTTTGGAAAACATAAAATTTTGGTGAAACTTAACTTCGAATTTCTGTTCATCGATTATAAACTTTCTCTATACTTCACATAGAGAAGAGATACTGAAATTTTATGAATTATAGAAGAAGTTTCCTTATCTATACAAAATTTAGCTAAAATCAACGATGCCCCTGCAGCATTTAGACAGTGGTGGTTCAGTGATTACACAGCAGATAACAGGAGATGAAATGTGAAGGACGGATTCGATGCAAGTTCTGGAGCCGAGATAAGGGAAACGATCCATCAAGGAGACACAAGTCGGCGGTGGGATCAGGACATGAGGATCAGACCCCAATCGACCACGACGAATGGACAATTAGAGGAGGTGGGGTCCGTGGAGACCCCAGGGGAAGATAACCCGTCCAACAACTGGGCTACAGAATGGTAATCCGTCGACTAATCCCCCAGACTGTACTGTGGGCTATGGAGGGGATCTCTGGACATTTAGCTACACAGACTTGTATGTTGTCAGGCCCTAGTCAATTTGAAAACTGCTGATATACTGAGATGTGATTATTTCATCTGTTAATCCACTGGCTATGTACTTCCCCAGCACGTATTAATCAATTAAGTTTTCGCTCTCCCTCCAAAACTAATTGACTGTCTCTGCTAAAAAATTAATAGTTGAATTATAAAGGATCATCTGAATGCTCGTACATAATTTCGTGTCGATACATTCATTGAATTCACATATGACATGGCGTGTCATATACATTCATTACTTCAGCAGTGATTGGAGTTTGTGGTCCAATTTGGTTGAAAATCAATAGGTTAGTTAGTTATGACTCATGCCCGGGCTTTAACTACAAGATCATATCGCCTACTAACAGAGCGCCTCTTGCGGTCTTGTGCACAGACTTTAATGACGTCATTCGTTTACAGACTCAGACTGTTACTGAACCATTTACTATTATAATAATATTTCTTGATTATTAATTCATGCACTTCGTCAAACCAGCCAAAATATTAGCTCCCTTGTCCTTCATCCTCCCAAATCTTGTGAATAGGGTATAACATCTAAATTCTGAACCAACAAAATTTTACCCCCCCCCCCCCCCCCCCCCCCCCCCCCCCCCCATTGCGTCACTCTGGTGGACATGAGCCTGACTGTACTATCGGAGTCCTAAAATTTGCCACTCTAAATTTTTATTCACCTAGGGTAAGGGGTCTTTAGGGGTGTTTCTTAAACTTCTCTGGGATGTTGATTTCTTCCAGAGGTGTCTTCTTTTTTCTTTTTTTACGACGTGTAAGTGTCCCGAAATATTGTCAGAAAAAAGAAGACACCTCTTGAAGAAATGCCGGAAAAAAACCAACTACCTGACATTGTACAAGCTCGGGACCATTGCTTAACGTCCCATCCGAAGGACGGTTAAGTTTAGTTGACGGTTAGTCAAAATAAATCCTCCCCTGAGATGAGGGGTGGAACTCTGGGTCGAAGGAAGCTTTGGTGTTCTTCTGACATGGCCTGGGATGTTGAGACTAGACAAGCAGAAAACAAGAGGACATAGCATTCTCCTCAAAATGATATAGAACTTACCGTGTTCTCTAAAGTATAAGGTACGTTTAGATCTCTCAGAGACCAATGAAGCAGCAAATTGGAGAACCAGTACCAATATCTATCTATTTTATTCTATTGATTTTCAGGAAGATACGACCGTTCTTGTAGTTAAACAGGAAGATTGGAAATGGGGGTTCCAGGAACTTGTACTTCTTTGGAGGCCGTTATTCTGCGAATTCAGAATGAGTTTAAGGTGAAATGGGACTTTGAGATGGCATCGCTTTCTCTTTTACTTCCCCAGCTGTACAAAGTATAGGCCAAGTTCTATAATCGGTTAAAAATTCGATGTTGAATTTTCAACGGAATTTATTATTTTCCGAACGCTGATTCCAAAAACGCGATAATTCTTGATAGAATGAATGTATCGACACAAAATGTAGCATGAGGATTCGAGGGACACCTCCATCCTCCAAATCCATGAAGATGTTGAGCTCCTACTGGACTACATAATAAAATTCAGTAAAAACCTTTTACTTATGACACAAATCAAAACGTTTTTTTTGTTAAAGAAAATAGGGAAAACTCAGGGATGGAAACACAACAATATCCGTTCACGATTTTAAATTATAACCACTGTTTTTGAATGTTTATTAATTTATTTTCTATTCATTTCAGTTACTTTGTATTTTTCTCTATTTTTTCTTTAAGAGTTTTTTAAAATGTACTCTTAAGCAGTAGCATTGTTTTTAATTTAACTGATTATTTTTGATTTGTATTTAGTGTATAAGGGTAATGGTTAAGAAACCTTATTGTGCCTTTGTAATTGTACCTTTGTAAATGAAACTGTTATAATAAACTCTTCTTCTATAGGGCTGGTGTGTACAACTAGGGACCTAAGCATCCAATACTCTTATCACTTCCCCGCTAGCTCTATTATATGGGACCTAAATGTTGCCTACCCAGTTTTAGTTATCAAAGGGGTCTTTAACACGTTAACATTTTCTGCACGAATATTGTGAAACTCTTAATAAAACTA
The DNA here is from genome assembly GCA_963662175.1 of Aradus depressus. Taxonomy (NCBI): domain Eukaryota; kingdom Metazoa; phylum Arthropoda; class Insecta; order Hemiptera; family Aradidae; genus Aradus; species Aradus depressus. The sequence continues at coordinate 35,546,571 of OY759220.1, forward strand.
AATAAAAACTTTTTATTTTATTTTTTAATATTGTCTATTTCACAAAATACAATATATATACATATTAAAAAATGAAATAAATGAAAAAAAAATGTATTTGTTAAGTCAGCTGAAGACGGTAGCAATGCCGAAATTTGTATTTATATTTTATATATTTTTTGGGAACATTGCTCAGAAGTCAAGCACGCATACCACTAAGCTACCGGCGCCCTCTCTATGGTTTTATATGTCCACTAAAAATCTCTCAGCCTTTTAAAAATGAGGCTGTTAGCAACTTCATCAGTTGAGAGGAAAGACGATCGCAGATGATACGTTGGAAACACGAACAACCCGAGTGGAATTTGCAGAGAGATGGCGCGGTCTATCTAAAGCCGGAACACATGTCGAAGAGATCCCATGGGGAGAGTTAGTATGGCCCTCGCTGCCCCAACTGAGATAACTGCTTCATTTAAATGATAATACTAACCCACCAGGCTAATGGGTCTCACTCAGATAGCAGTCAGGCGCATTAGACTCAACTTCGTTTCTCCAGTCTCTTGTTTTTGCAACCACACAAATCTCCTAATTCCTAACTCTTCATTTCGAAAATATAATTCATAATTATTATTAAAATATGAATTCGAGTTTTTGATGGAATTTCACGTTTAAAGCCAAGATCCCTCGGGCCATTTTTTTTTCACGATGGTTTAACATGTGTTGTTAATTTAGATCTGATGTAATTTTGGGCGAAATCAGAATCAAAATAAAATTCACTTTAGTTCGGAGCCTAAGAACATTTTTTGAAAAATATTGCTTACATTTATGATCAATCAAAATTATCTTCGAAACAATTCTCGAAACCCGAATTGATCCGAAAACAGTTCTATCGAAAAAGTCTTTAATGAGTATGCACAAGCTTTTGTTGGTCGATACCCAGGGATGGGTATCGACGAACAAAACATCGATTAATGACATATTATTATTTTTACTGATTAATCAATACACTTATTATTGTTGGTTATATAATCGATTAATCGATTCCCACTTGATTTTATTTTAACTCCACAATGCCGACACTTAGCATGGTTATTCTCCTTCTCAAAATGCTGCCAAACTACACTTTTGTGAGGCATCTACTTTTAACTAATAAAGTTAACTAATAAAAAAAAAGAACACCGAGTGGCACAAGGCGAACGCACAAACAAAAGTTAATACAATCAGTCAATTACAACTCACAAATAACAAAACACAAATGATTAGAAATTACAATTAGAAGTAGAACTATTAGAAGGTTACTTTTTACTTATCACCAGTTCACCACAGAGTCACTGTGTTGTATCGATAGTCGATACGAGAGTCTCCTCCCACTTTTTTAGGCGAGTTGCACTTTGGATGAATTATAATTAATTCATTTTTATTTTTTTTTTCTTCTGTTTTTCGGATGAGTTGTAATTTTAATTAAAAATTTAATAATCATTAAATAATCATCGATTATCCGACTAATCAAACCCAGATGACATCGATTAAAAATCCACTGATTATTTTACACAAACATTATTCCGATTATCGGTTAATCGATACCCATCCCTAGTAAGAACCTCGGCCGGGTTTCGAACCCGCGATCTTGAGCTCGACAAGCAAGCAAGCTTTCTCTGAGCTACCACCGCTTGAAATTTGAAATGAACATGTCACATGTAGGTAGTTCCTTAGATCTGATTAAGTTTTGGCCAAAATCAAATGAAAATTGAAAACACTTTGGGACCTAAGTACATTTTACCAGATACTGCTCACATGTATGATCTAATGGAAACTCTCTTCAGGTGTTCAGAGAAATCTGAAAGATACATTTTATATGCATAGATACATGCAGAAAACCGCCTTAAAATTACTTCTCGAAACCCCGAATTAACCCGAAAACAATTAGTTCTATTGAAAAAGTGGTTTTCACATTTTCCTTATTACTTACTTAGTTTATGTGACGAATGGAGCGAAAAATTAATTGATTATTCCGTTCTGGGGAAGTACATAATTACTCAAGACATTTATTTCTCTTTCATTCCCCGTTTAGTTATTCAACCTTTTGAATCAACGAACAAAGCTAATTATACATAAATAGACCCACATCCAATTTACCATTTTACCCTCCGGAGGAAAATCAGTTAAAATTCAGATAGTTTTAATATATATTTGTATTGTGTGAATGCACGTTTTGAAGTTGAAACTTAATAGAAACTGGGATTGGCTTAGCTCATGCATATAGAAACCCCAGTTAAAGCGGTCCCAAGAGGTTTCTAATTTATATGCAAGACGGTATCTTCCATGTGGCACTTATCTTAGGAAGTCACAAGAACCACAAACTAAACTCAAGTTGTTCTGACTAATCTTCAAGACAGATTAATTTAAACACAAATCAGCTCTTAACCATTATACAATACATTAATCGTATGGAAAGTTATATAAGCAACGCTATAAATTCGAAGCCGGTTTCTGAAGTTCTAGAACGATAGGTTCCACTTCTGGAAAATGCCAATCTTATATTTTTAGTATGAGATATTTTGTGAGTGCTCTAACTCTGAAACGATTGTGGCTATGAATTTGAAATTTGAGTTAAAGATGTCTCATTGTCTTAGAACTGATTAGATTTCAGCCAAGATCCGAAAAAAATACCATTTTACTTTGGGGCCTAAATTCAATTTATAAAATACCGCTTAAATTTTTGAACTTATCAAAAATATTTTCAAATAATGTTTTAGATAAAACTGAAAAGGGCACTATATTCAATACCTTATTTTCTGAAGGCCGCCCAATTTGTGAAATTTAATTGCATAATTTTCAAAACTAAATATTTGATGGATCTTCCTGTTCCACAGCACATTTCACATGCTACACAAATTTGTCCATTTATTGTACGTTCTTTGGAATGGACACATTAGTGATTGGAAATTTAATAGGGAACATTTTTGGTAATAACCAATTTTTCGATAAGACTAATCGTTTTTGCGTAAATCAAACAGAAGTCTAAAAAAATTGGGTTCAAGATGACATTTTAGGACGGTGTTTGGCATATATCTTAAACAGGGTGGCCGTCAAAAAAAGTATTAAACAGTGCCTTATATTCAATACTTTTTTTGAAGCCCGCCCAGTTTGCTAGATAAATGCCAAAATTCGTCCTATAATGATTTGAAACGCATTTTTTAGTCGTTTTTTTTGATTTACTATACGATTACTCATATTGAAAAATTGTTCCAAACAAAAATTTTCATTTTTTAATTTCCAGTCGCCTCAGATTAGAGATAGTACCAATACGACCAATGTTATATTACAAAAAACGTACAATAAATAGAATAATTTATATAGAATTGTTTTCTTGTGTAATGTGCATTGGAAATAGCTGAAACCCATTTGTTTCGTTTTCCAGCCCAAATTACTCGAAAAAGAACCGCAAATCCACCAATTTTTCCAGCTTTAAAAGTATCATTATTATTATTATTATTAATTTCGCCACTAGGGACATCTGAGGGTTATCACCTTCTTTTCCAAAGTTAGACTATATACTATTGTACCATCTTCGAGTCAGAAATGCTATTTTCTTGTCTTAGTTTCGCTTCCAATTATACACCCTTAAAATGACCCATTTTATTTTAAATAAATTATTCTCAAAAAAAAATGCTAAAAAACATTTCTGTAGAGTTTACAGTATACTTAATGACAGATTAGTCATTAATAATAAATACGTAGAGAGGCCAAATGTTAATATTTGAAGTGCAACATCAACAAAGTGCCATTAGACTCATTTAAGTTAATTAATAATGACCCTTTGAAAGAAAGTGGTCATTGAGACGTTTTGCTCACTTGATTACACATTTAAAGTGAGGTAATTAATTTTATTTCCCTCTTTAGCTTTTCTTTTATATTCTCAATTTGCTTTAATTCTTTTGAAGTGATATTTTCTTCTTTTTTTCCCCCTCTTTGAAAGGGAATTTCTCCTTTAGTTTTATCTCAACATTATTCTTTGTAGAGTATTTTAGATCTTTTAGGGCAGACACTAAATAATGAAATTATAAATTAAAATAATAAAATTTATTATAAAAGGGAAAAATTTGATGGTGAATCATCGGCAATGTGCTGTGTGCGAAATAATCAAGTAAGTTTCTGCTCTCCCCTTGAAACCAATGTACCCACAGGTACCTCTTGGGGTGGGGAGTTGCTGACGAAATATTAACATGTCCGCAACTTTTCGAGATATATTTTGTGAGAGAACACCCAAATTCCAGAACCTAATAGAATTTCTGAAAGAGATACATATATTCTTGCTTATTCCGATATGTGGGGACCTTCTCCTTCCCAAGAGTTAAGAACTTCAGGTAACTGGACTGGATGCTGGAGGAGGTGGACAGGAGACTTCTGCAGGCCCAAAGAGCGTATTTCTCTGTCATCAAGCTGCTACGGTCCAGAGCCTTGTCAAGGAACCTGAAGTATAGGATCTACAGCTCCATGGTAAAGCCCGTTCTGATCTATGGGTGTGCTGAGGAAAATAGCAGGTCCGGTCAAGGATAGAGAAACCCAAGAGTGGAGGATCAGAACCAACAGGGAGCTGAGGGACATCTTCTGGCAACACCCGACCGTAGTTGCAGATATGAAATCACGGCGCTTAAGATGGGCTGGACACGTGGTGAGAAGCGGACCGCAGACAGCCATAGGACGCATCATGGACGCTCAGGTCCAAGGAGCCAGATCACGAGGAAGACCATGGTTGAGGTGGACTGACCTGGTGAAGAAGGATGCTATTGAACACCACGTGGTGAACCGGCGACCGGTGGCGCACGACAGATCGCGGTGGTGAAGGCTAGTGTGGGCAGCTAAGGATCTTCAGGGTTCGTCGCCAACGGAGTAAGAGTAAGAGTAAGTTATTTCGATATGGAGAGTTAGAATACATTAGATGATGGTTTACTGAAGAACTGGCCGATGCGATGGGAAGCGCTCTGGAGGCTTGCTATCCGTTCTGAAAACACTCCCTCAACTTGGTGCTAGGCTGACTGGTTGTCCAACCTGCTAACTCTACGGTTGAGGGCGCCGGTAGCTCAGTGGTATGCGTGCTTGTCTTCTGAGCTCAAGATCGTGGGTTGGAAACCTGACCAAGGCCCTTAGTTTATTTTATCTGGGAGGTAAAATAAACTTAAGCACGCCGTCCTTCGGATGGGACGTTAAGCAATGGTCTCGAGCCTGTACGATGTCAGGTACTCGTTAAAGACCCCTCTCCCTAGGTTAATAAAAATTTACGGTAGGCAAAATTTAGGACTCTCACAGTAGAGTCGGGCTCATGTCCACCAGAGTGACGAAAGAGCGCTCTGGTAGAAGGCGATATGACCTCATAGTTAAAACCCGGGCATGAGTCATAAAGAAAAAAACTCTACGGTCTCCTGTCTACCACTCTTGGATCTCTTCTTACTAGACTGGACGCTTGCACTGAAGAGTGCCCGACACTTCCCGCCATACTTTTCTCGTCGCCACCACTAATCCTATATCGGAAACGCTAATGGCCACAGCATCGTACACGCCAAACAAAAAAATCGTCGGTGAACCACCGGCAATGTACTTCGCCAGAACGAATTAATTAACTTATCGCACCCCTTCCAAAACCAGTCTACCGTTCGCGCTAATATTCAATAGTTGTCTTCATAAATGGCTCCGAAATCCTCATACTAAAATTTTGTGTGGATAAATTCATTATATCGACAATTATTAGGGTTTTTGAATCGTGCCCCCTCCCCTAAACCCCGTCTTCCCTTCAGTCGATATCCAAAAAAATTTATAAGTGTCGTCCTTATGGAGTTTTGAATGTACATTTGAAATTTTGTGTCGATACTTTCATTACAACAGCAGATATAAGAGTTTTTATGCTGTCTCTCCCCTAATCCGCCTTCCCTTTGATTTGGCTGAAAATCGATAGTTGTTGTTCTTCTTCTCATCTAGTGCAGGTCACAAGAAATTTCATGTCGATACATGCATTCTATCTGGAGTTATCGTCTTCACAGACACACAATCAGTCAGCTTTTTTTTCATACTTTGAATCTGGAGTTCAGAAAACATGAAATTCCGTTGAAAACTCAACATCGCATTCCTGACCGATTACATAAAGGTTGAATAACTATTGATAATTTTGCTCCTTGGATCAGTAGCTAGTTATTATCGGGTAACAATAACAGTTCCCCCGTATCAGCTAAATGTCTGTTACTACCCCAGTAATTGTCTGTTAAAAGATACCACTTTGTCCCCTTCATGGTGTCCAGGATCAATAACAGGTCATGGGTCTGTTATTTGAGCCTCTTTGATCACTCCTTATTATACCCCACATACTAATATGTCTGTCGGCGTCAAATTGAGTAACTAGTCATTTCACGAAAAGCCTAGCCATTTCACGAAAAGCCTAGCCATTTCACGAAAAGCCTAGTCATTTCACGAAAAGTCTAGTCATTTCATTAGTATTACTGTGAATTTGAATTGACTGTCGATGGAACGCAGCAAATAATAGTTAACCTATAAATGAATTATTGTAAATAATTGTGTAATAACATAGTCTGTTGGACCGGTGTATATAATATGTACACCGATTCGATGATACCTGAGTGGAGGATTCCAAGCGATAATGGCCAATTTATATAAAAGTGTCGCCTCTTTGGTATCATAGGGTAACGATAGTGCCGGCGCAACCATAGAGGCAAACTAGGCGGCGATAAAATCTGAGGGCGGCACTGCGACTGACGACTTTACACGTTTTTGCATATGATAATTGAGTTAAACTAAATAACAAATACATGGAACCTCTCAGTTTTGAACCCGCGTTTATTGATCTCAGAAGACAAGCACGCTTCATCTGAGCTACCGGCGCCCTAGTCGGGCTTTTGTCCCTTCGTATGACGAAAAAGCGCTCTAGTTCTATGCGACATGATCTCGTAGTTAAAGCCCGGGGCATGAGTCAGAATAACGTAACTAATTGTACCGCGCATTTTTGTCAGTGAGCGCATGGGAACACAGCTGAACTGTCGATTACGTAACTTGCCGTATTCTACATTCGACTTAGAAATTAAAGTGTATGACTTTGAACTTGAATTGACTGCCGATGGAAGGATGGGCGGCATACTGGTCGTTCGCCTAGGACTTCATGTGTCCTTGCGCCTGCCCTGAGTGACTATCATTATTATTTTGAGCCGTGTTTTCTAGTTTGTGTCATTTGCTTTTTAGGTTAGTCATCACGTCTTTGGTCACGGCAAAATGCCGTAAATATTTTTTTTTTACATTTATTAAATTGGATTTTTTCTGTTCTTTCAAGATCTAATCGGTTTAATAATATTAATGAACATAATTGGGAGGGAAGGGGGGCTAGGAAAGAATTTTCTTTTTTCTTGAACAACATTTTTCCTATAAAAACCCCTACTTTTCTTAAAAAAAAAAAAAAAAAAAATGTCAACGGTGTACTTTTTGTACTCAGAGGATTGACTCTGACATTGGCAAAACATAATACTAACTTGATTTTTTTGAAAAGTGCTGAGTACGCAGTGACCGTCAAGTTCTTTAGTATTCGAAGTGCTGGGTACGCAAAGAGCGTCAAGCTGTTTAGTATTCCAAGTGGTGGGCACGCAAAGACCGTCAAGCTGTTTAGTATTCGAAGTGCTGGGTACGCAAAGACCGTCAAGCTGTTTAGTATTCGAAGTGCTGGGTACGCAAAGACCGTCAAGCTGTTTAGTATTCGAGGTGCTGGGTACGCAAAGACCGTCAAGCTGTTTAGTATTCGAAGTGCTGGGTACGCAAAGACCGTCAAGCTGTTTAGTATTCGAAGTGCTGGGTACGAAAAGACTGTCAAGCTGTTTAGTATTCGAAGTGCTGAGTACGCAAAGACCGTCAAGCTGTTTAGTATTCGAAGTGCTGGGTACGAAAAGACTGTCAAGCTGTTTAGTATTCGAAGTGCTGGGTACGCAAAGACCGTCAAGCTGTTTAGTATTCGAAGTGCTGGGTACGCAAAGACCGTCAATCTGTTTAGTATTCAATTTAATGTCTCTCAAAGAGCAACCTGTGAATGAACACATGCGTGTATGCACTTCATCTGTTTACAAACCATGTGTGCATTAATCATTGACAAATACATATCGTTCATTTTGTCAAACCAGAGCCTCCTTAGAGTGGCTTGACACTAATTGTAAATGGGAAGTCACAGTTCGAATTATCGTCGTTAGTTTTCAGCCTCATGGAATTTAGTGAAATCTCACAATCAACCGATTGCATAACCTTCCCTATACCTCATACAGGTAAAATAATTAAATAAATGGAATCGACTAATTGATTTGTTTCTACAATCTTTCCATTATTTATGTCAGTAGTACATACTAAAGATTTCCTCTTAAGTAGCTTCTCCCTGCATTGTACTTATCCCTATAATTTCTTAAGATTACTGAAGTTTCACATCTAACTATAATTATCTATATAGAAATTTCTATGAGAAATCTCGTCCCACAACATTTATTACAATTTATTACTACCACATATGTATAATTATATACTTTCTGTTTCAGGTAAATATTCCGTATTATCCATGCAAACTTATTCGCAGTGAGTATATATTATTTTTATTCTCATATTTTTTTAAAAATGTGTTAGTAACTTTTCATATTTTTAGCATTTTTTTTCAATAAAGAAAGAAAGTTGTAAAAATCGTATTAATATTTAGAAAACAGAACAGCGAAAATCAATGTTATAGATATGTAATGTTATAGAATCCTTTCCTAGAATATTAGTTAATATAATATACTAGCAGTAATACCCGGCGTTGCCCGGGGAACTTTGACTTTTCTTCCAACATCTCCTATAAAGCTATTCAGTTCCTCGACAGTACATTCGTGATGTTATAATTTTCAATTATTCATACGGAATAAGGCTTATAGTCCTTCAACTGTAGTAACGCTAGCTTTGGAGCTAAAACTAATTTATTCAAAAAGATTTCTCATTAATCGTTGCAATGGTTTTCGAGTTACAAAGATTGCGTGAGTGGATGCTGGGATGGACCAGGGGTTGATTAAAAAATATACCTTAACCTTCCGGTAGATAAAACTTATCTATTCAAAAAAATTCCTCATTAATCTTTGCAGTGGTTTTTGAGTTACAAAGATTGCGTGGGTGGATGCTGGGATGGACCAGATATTGAGGTACTAATACGCCTATAACCTTCCACAGACGATGACGAACAAATTTAAAAAAAAATTAATCAAATCCATCAAGCCGTTCGTGAGTTATAGCGGTACAACGCACAGACATTTTCAGCTTTGTATATATGATTTAAACATATATATATAGATTTTTTTGACCATATTAACCCGTGCCTATAAGGTGTTAAAGTTTAACATTGAATTTAAATGGGGATTTTAGAGCGTAATTTCTGATGCTCGAATGGATTGTTCAGAAATTTCTTATTCTTACGTTTTGGAAGTCGCTGAATTCAAATTTGAAGTAAAAAATCAAGTTTTGACAGTTACACTTGTCAAAAAACTGTCATTAATTTTAACTAATAAACAATTTTCTCAAAAAATCCATCCGTGATGTGATTTTATAGGTTTTAGAGGTTGCTGATTTCAAATTTGATGTCAAAAAACTGTCAATAATTCAAATTTATATATCAGTCAATAATTGTTATAACTGTCAATATGTATTATATTCAACAAAGTATGTATACCAACGGAATAGAGTGCGCCGGTTGCTAGAAGTAGCGTGCTTGTCTAATGAGCTCAAGATTGCGGGTTCGAAACCCGGCCGAGGCTATTAAATTTTTTTTTATCGAGGTGTAAATATCTTGAGCACGTCGTCCATTGGGAGGGACGTTAAGCGATGATCTCGAGCCTGTATGTTGTGATTTGGTGAATAAACCTGGATAGGTAGATTCGCGCTCCAACGATACGACCTCGTATTTATATTAAATAATGAACTAACAAAATACGTACTCTTTTTTAAAGATGGCCCCTAATTTAGCAACTCATTACAATTTTCAACATTTTTTGAGTCTCTAAAATTATGAAATTAGAATAATCAATAAAAATGAATATAAACTAAAATTATCTTAAATAAACAAATTAACTAAAAGGAAAATGGTGAATCACCGGCAATGTACTTCCCCAAATCGATTTCATCAATAACTATCGATATTAGGGATTTTAAATTGAGTACCCTCCCCCGAACTTCCCCATCCCATGGTCGATATCGCTGAAATTTCACAGGTTACGTTTGTGTTATGCCTCCCCCCGAATCCCCCCCCCCCCCCCCCCCCTTTTCATTTGCATAACATCAATAGGTGCAGTCGTTAGAGGGTTCTGGATTCACATATAAAATTTCGTGTCGATACATTCATCCAATCGGGAGTTAACACACACGATATATGTTTCCCTCTCCAATAAAGAAAAATAGTTGTAAAAATTGTAATAATATTTAGAAAATTTGAATAGAACAGTAAATAGTTCAAAATGCGGAAGCATAAATCAATTTTTAATAGTATGCTTTTCTTCACATCTTCATTCATTGTGAATTCTCTTCAGTTCCTAGCCAGGACTATGACAATCAAAGACAGACTATAAATCTAGGAATGTGTGATTCAATAGAACTAATTTAAGTTTATTCTCGTTCAAGTTAACACATTAAATATATCCTGGAACAATATCTAGTTTAGAAATGCGCGATGTATTAATAATATCGATATTGTTTAGAAAAATATCGAAGTTTTTGTATATTTTTTTATATTTAGTACTTCGATATTTTAGTGTTGAAGAACTTGTTCAACATTTATATTGTCTCTAATACAACAAAATTATATTAATATCAAAATAACCGGTTCTGGTATAAATAAAACAGTGGGAAGACAACGTCTTTTATTTCTATTAGAAATCTCGTCCCACAACATCTTACTATCACATATGAAAATTATATTCATATAGTAGCGGTTCACTAACTACATATATTTTTGTGGAATTAGAATATAATATAATATATGTATAAAAGTAAGGCGGGAAAACTACTTAAACACAGCTGCAGAGTAGGGCTGGAAGTTAATGTCGACAAGAGCGACTACTTTATAGTCAGTAAGAATATTCATCTGGAGCAGGAATTAAATGTGGGGACCTTCTCCTTCCCAAGAGTTGAGAACTTCAGGTATCTCGGGTCCACGGTAACTAGCATCAACTCGATGTTGGAGGAGGTGGACAGAAGACTTCTGCAGGCCCAAAGAGCGTATTTCTCTGTCATCAAGCTGCTACGGTCCAGAGCCTTGTCAAGGAACCTGAAGTATAGGATCTACAGCTCCATGGTAAAGCCCGTTCTGATCTATGGGTGTGAAACCTGGACCCTGACCTCACATCTGGAGAAACGTTTCCAGACGTTTGAAAATAAAGTGCTGAGGAAGATAGCAGGTCCGGTCAAGGATAGAGAAACCCAAGAGTGGAGGATCAGAACCAACAGGGAGCTGAGGGACATCTTCTGGCAACACCCGACCGTAGTTGCAGATATGAAATCACGGCGCTTAAGATGGGCTGGACACGTGGTGAGAAGCGGACAGCAGACAGCCATAGGACGCATCATGGACGCTCAGGTCCAAGGAGCCAGATCACGAGGAAGACCATGGCTGAGATGGGCTGACCTGGTGAAGAAGGATGCTGTGGAACACCACGTGGTGAACTGGCGACCGGTGGCGCACGACAGATCGCGGTGGAGAAGGCTAGTGTGGGCGGCTAAGGATCTTCAGGGTTCGTCGCCAACGGAGTAAGTAAGTAAGTATGTATAAAAGTTGAACAATTTCTTTGCTTTCATTTATTGTTATTAGTTTTATGACTATATCGTCACAGACGGCAAAAAGTATTGTAACATTTTTTTTTTTTTTGTTTTAAATATACATTTCCATACTTACAATCGGCTACAAATGTGATGTATATAATACAAAATAATAAATGGGGAGAACAAGATCAATACAAATATAAAAAAAATATGTATAAAATAATAAATATATACACACATAATAAAAACTTAAAGTACAACTAAATGAACATTGATAAAGTAAAATAAACTATTCGGACATTGTTGTTCTTAGTTTTTTTTTGTTACTGACGATCGTTTTTTATTTTGGAAATAAAAAACCTTGAGTACGCCATCCTTTGGATGGGGCGTTAAGCGATGTCAGATACTCGTTAAAGACCTCTACGCTTGGTAACAGAACCTGAGTAGGCTAAATTTAGTACTGCGACTGTAGAGTCGGGCTCCTGTCCACCAGAGGGACGAAAGAGCGCTCTTTCGTAGAAATAAAAGACATTGTCTTTCCACTGTTTGATTTTTTGATCAGAACCGGTTTTCAAATCTTAAAGCATCAGAATACAGAGGAACAAAATTTTAAAAAATAGAAAACTTGCTTACAACACCCGGTACAGCTTAAAGGCTCAAGGGGGTAGGGATAGTGAGGTTCACTGATTCTATACACAAAAAATATGCAATGGAATATACACAATAACTAAAAAATAAATGTTATCCTTATAGGTGAATAAAAATTTAGGGTAGACAAAATTTTGGACTCCCACAGTAGAGTCGGGCTCATGTCCACCAGAGCGACGAAAGTAGGCTTGCTAATGCCCGGGCTTGAGTCATAACTAACTTCTTCATGATTTATGGAAGTCTTTTTTATTTTGTAATTATTATCATTATTTTTCTTTATTTTTAATTATTGTTGTTCATATTGCCATTTACTATTTGAATTAATCGTATTATCCATAATTGTCCTCAAATTTACCTATGGTTTGTACTGATAGTAAATACAGTGAAACCTGGTTAAGTGGGCCCTGTATATGTGAGAAACCTCTGTTACTGATAATTACAATGAGGTCCCGACACTTTTGCATTGAAATACCTCTGTTACTGGGAATTTTCAAACCTTTTTAATTGAGATTTGATTTCTTATATTTTTTCGATGTTTACGATGTTTTGAGACTTTGTAGCTCAATAACCTGGATAAATAAAACACTTCATCAGGTTACGACACGTTTGTTTACAAGAAAAAACATTAGAAACCTTACATAAATATTTTGAGATGTCAAATATTGATAATCCTGGCATATTTGATCAAATTTATACTATCGAGAAACACCTTAAAGCTACTAGCACTCAAATACAAACCAATATATCAGATTTTTTTAAGTCATAAGTTTTGTAGTATTGTTTTGATAAATAAAAATTGGACATAATAACAACATAAAATATGCATTTTTCATTAACATTTTCACCTCTATAAATGAGAAACGATACATTTCGACCTCTCTTAGCGGGACCCTCTATAAATAAAACAACTGTCATTTCAAACCTGCCTATTTGGAAAACTGGGAAAATGAAAACCCTCTATAAGTGATAAAAAATCCTAGGTCCCTTGAGATCCCAGTTAAACAGGTTTCACTGTATGCCCAATTAAAAAAAAAAAAAAAAAAAATGCTCATATCAGTTTGTTAGTGGCGTGAAACTAATTTTTGTTATTATTCTCAGACTATATCTTTGTGTGCTCTCTACCTCTCTACAACCCTATGGATTATAATTCTATTATAATAATCCCCGTTGGAGGGGGGGGGGGGGGTCTCTACAATAGCGACTCCCTCGCAGCCATCCTCCATCTCCAGTATAATCTGCTTAGCCTGATGGGCTTTGAGCATCCCTCCCCCCTTCTAGCTCAAATTGGAAAAATTGAAAACTCCCCAAACGGAAAATTAAATAAAGGCTCGTGTTTGGGAACCCACCCCACTCCTGACACCCTCTTGAGGTTACTAATGGCCTTTATGGAGTAGGAACTAATGAATTCATCATTAGGATCATCATGAAAAACCATCATCCTCCCCCGGTCCTGTTCCTATCACATCATAGCACTTCCTTTAATTCGTTTCAATGTTTTTTACAATATTTTTTATCCACAATAGCAATAGCAAATTTTAGGATATTACTTGGAGGGTTTAGATATGAGTTTTGTCTTGAAAGTGTCTGCAGGCTCTGTACCTTAGACCAGTGGTCGCCAAATTTTTAAGCGACTGAGCTACCTTACAGCTCATAAACTTTACTGTGAGCTACCCAGTGAGTGGGGGGAGGTGGGGGGGGGGGGGGGGGGGGGATAATACATGTTTTTGTTTAAATCACACACAGTTGTTTGTTACCTATAAATATACATTTCTAGTTTATATTAAAAATCTAATTAAATGCAATTTCTAACATTGCAATTAATAGCATAAGACTATATATAACTAAATATTTGCTTTAGAAAAACATAGTTCATTGTGAGGGGTGGCACTCTAAAAAAGTAATCAGTTTCCTATTCAACATGAAAATGTTTTTTGTTTTTTTGCTAGAACTCGCCATTATTAGAATAGTAACCGCAGTCCGAAGTATGCATAAAACACAAGATAAATAAAACCACCTGCACTCACGATCACACACCAGACACTGACTGACAGACGCGCGGGACGCGTAGTGGGGATGAGGGGGATGAGTAGTGCAGATTAGCCAACCCAAGCGCTCCGTCTGAAATTTCCCCGCGAGCTACCAAACATTTCCCTGCGAGCTACGATTCGGCGACCTCTGCCTTAGACGAAAAGGACGATCTCGTACACTTTTTGTTCTTTTGTCCCTCTTTGTGTATCCCCAGGCAAAAACTTCTACACAAATATCTTACCAATAGACCAGAATTCTATTTAGAACCAATTGTACATTTTTTAAATAACATAGATGTTAGAAAAATTAACAATTAATTTTTATTTTTTACTGTAAGCTTTAAAATTAAGAATAATATAATTTAATTTATTGCTTGTAATATATATAAGTATTACACTTGGCAAGAATATTAACACATTAATTAAAGTTCAAAATATCTTATTGAAGATAATCAAAAATCAATCAGGTAGGTACAATGGCGTTAGATTCAACAATTTTTATTTCAATCAACAACTTTTATAAAACAATATAAAAAAATTAATTACCAATTGACGAAAAATACTTTTGTAAAACTTTATGGAACAGTAGGCGGTGACCCAGCTTCTGCAGTGGGTTGTTTGGTCTTGGATGCCGGTTTATAAGTTTCTTGGTGGTAGGATATCAGTTAGCGACACATATACGGAAATTTGGGTATCCTATCCTGGACTGCACCAAGAATTAAATTGAGAAATTATTTATAGTACATTTGCACGAAACAGGTCATCGGTATAATAAACTGCAATAATAAGACGAGACTATTATTATTCTTTATCGTTGTTAAAGATGGATTTAGTCACAAGAAACCTGACTATCAGGATATTGTCTCAATTTGTGATACATCAGTTGTGTTGTACGATCAATGTTTATGACTCTGATGTCTTCGTAACGACGTTGTCAAGTAAGTTAACGTACTCAACCATAAAATATAATTATGTAAAGGTTTATATCTATTTTATGGGTAGTATGTTGGAGCACTAATGTTCCTAGAAGCTCGTACAAATGAAGACGTTAAAGGAAGCCCTTGGAGGATGGGACGTTACGATAGTCACTTTATGAAGACAATTCCTCAGGTGTTTTGTACAATTGTATTGCAGTTAGTCTTTTACTTCTCCGGATATATGAAGTATACGGGAAGTTATGGAATTGATCAGAAAACTGAAATGAATCAAAGGGAAGAGGTACAACTCAAAAAGCCTAATAACTACCGATGTCTATCGCAATAATTTTTAGGCCGAACGATCGATGGTTTTTGAAAGGAGAGCAAAAACTTACTCAAAAACCGAAATTGGACAGAAATTGAGGCCACTTCGAAGCCTAAATAGATTTTATAAGATACCGCTTATATCTATGACCTAATCAAAACTTTTTCAAATAAAAATTGTAGAAAAGACTAAAAGACACATTTTATAAACAATACGTTTTTTCGTAGGTTGCTCGGTTTGCGAGATACATGCCGAAACCCGTTCTAAAATATCGTTTGGAAACCCGTGTTTTAAACGTTTGCTTGATTTACGCGAAAACTATTAGTCCTAATGAAAAATCGGTTCTCAGCAAAAGTATTCCTTATTAAATTTGAAATTTCCTATGTACCCTCAAATTTGAAATACGATAGATATACGTAGAAAAAATTTCAAAGTAATGATTAAATTGTAATGCATAGCAACAAACCTAAAAATATTTTTTTTATTAATAGAGCTAAAAAAGAACGTTCTTTTACCAACCACGTTTTTACAGATCACTCTTTGTGCCCCTCCCCCTCTCAGAATCATTTCATACTCATCGCTTAACGTCACATCCGAAGGAGGGAGTGCTCTAGGTATTTTATCTGAGAGGCTTAAAGAACCTTGAGCTGACATAAACACCCTAATATCTGCCGAAGTAACGAATGAATCAACACGAATTTTTCTTATATAAACCAGGACCCAATAAAAAATGTAAAAAGATGTTAGGTCACTAATATTTTGACTTTGAGATAAATTCTCTTTCCTACATAGAAAACGAGTACTAGAGTAACAGTAACAAACTTATTTACAAGTTCTAAGCTAGTTATTATGACTCATCGCAGGGCTTTAACTACAAGGTCATATCGCCTACTACCAAAGCGCTCTTTCCTACATAGAATATTAAATAAAAAATAAAAATAAAAAACCGACACAAAGAATAAATATATTTAAAAAAATTTAAAAAAGGGGGCTGAAGGACTTAGGGGGTGGGGCTTGGCCTTATAAACATTCGAGCTCAAACTCCGTTTCTACCTGTGATAGAGGCCGAGATCCCTATACAGTCTCTGATGAATCCTGAAGATCTTGGAAACGGCATACCCAATTTCCACCAAACATGGCTAAGGACCATCTCGCAAATACCAGCTTTTGAAAGAAAAATTTTATTACGGTTCAATTTTTAGTGTCTATTTTGTTCGAATGCATCCATCAATTTCATATTCCATCTTGCTTTGTGTGTGGAATAAAAGTAAAGCAAGAATGTGCTTGGGCCCAATCAGGTGCTTGCAAGAAGCTGTGGGATACGTGCCCCCTGAAATAGAGGGGTGCAAGCTTATCATTGTGCACCCTTGGTATCTGGTGGATACAGTTATGAATACGTAACGAGCACTCGTGTACTCCAGCAAAAGGGGCTTTCTACCGGATTTCAGAAATAGAATATTTTTAGGTTTTCGATATAAAAGTTGGGATGGCTTGCGCCCAGGGACCTGATGCATTGTGCCTTTATCATTTCCGTCTCGATTTTTTTTTTTTTTTCTATATTCATTTTGTTAGGAACAGAATAATTTATAAATGCTTGCTTACTTAGCTCAAGATTCCAGGATCGAAAATCGGCCGAGACACCTAGTTTTTTTTATCAAGTGAACCTGAAGCCTAAAAACCTTAAGCCTGCCGACCTTCGAATGGGACTTTAATCCGTGGTCCCGTGCCTGTGCGATCGATAGTAGAGTCGGGCTCATGTCCACCAGAGTGACGAAATAGCGTTCTGATAGTAGGTGATATGACCTCGTAGTTGAAGCCCGGCTCTGAGTCATAATTACTAACTAATTAACCTTTTTTTTTTTTTTTACTTTAATTTTGTATTTATAACTATATAATATATATATTTATTATGTATCACATTTGCTTATTATATATTGTATATATTATATACAATATATAATAAGCAAATGTGATACATAATAAATTAACGTCTTGGATGTTGAAAGAGAATCATTCAATAATGGCACTCCATTATCTTGTTTTTACGGATGAGAAAGAGAAATTAAAAATATGTATAAAAATATATGAAAAAGAAACATAAAACGTTTGTAGATGATTAGTCTTCAATCCACTAGTAGGTCTCGAGGCCACTCCCGCATCAGTCTCCGAACATGAACATTAGAAAGGGTTCTTGTGGCAAGTCTGCGGACTAAAGGATTAGGGTCAAAGGAAAGGGTAGAATAGAATTTTCTGTAGCGGGATTTAATTACATCCCTTACAAAGGGAATCTGCAGGTCATTGTGAAGGATAGCATTAGAGACGTAGAATGGAGCGTTTGTGATTTTACGAAGGATACGGGATTGTAAGGTTTGGATTCTATAAGAATTCAAAGGTTTAGTTGAGCCCCAGAGTTTAGCTCCATACGCCCATATTGGCTTCAGTAATTGATTGACTAATTAACTAAGAGTAATAAATTAAGAGAGAAAAAAAAGTCGTCGGTGAATCAGCGAAAATATACAACCCCTTACGAATTAATCAATCAAGTTTTCGCTCTCCCTCTAGTGAACAATGCACTCCCATTGTAGATTCAGACTCATGCTCACGGATAAACGCTATGGTAGTAGGCGATATGACCTCGTAGTTAAAGCCCGGGCATGAGACAATAATTTACTATAAAGACAGTTGAAGGTGTTCTCTTCACATTTTGAGCTTGTCGTTTGTTGCGTCTGTGTGACATTATTCCAGGAGATGATGTCATCAGGGGAGCGGTCACACCGGAACTCTGCACTTTCCGGTAGCTTGGTAACTTTGCACGGGCTGGCGTGCTTCTAATGAGAACGCTATTACTGTTCAGTGTTGCTCAGATAAGGTAAGCTCTTAGCATGAGCTGACGTGCTTCTAATGAGAACGCTATTACTGTTCAGTGTTGCTCAGATAAGGTAAGCTCTTAGCATGAGCTGACGTGCTTCTAATGAGAACGCTATTACTGTTCAGTGTTGCTCAGATAAGGTAAGCTCTTAGCATGAGCTGACGTGCTTCTAATGAGAACGCTATTACTGTTCAGTGTTGCTCAGATAAGGTAAGCTCTTAGCATGAGCTGACGTGCTTCTAATGAGAACGCTATTACTGTTCAGTGTTGCTCAGATAAGGTAAGCTCTTAGCATGAGCTGACGTGCTTCTAATGAGAACGCTATTACTGTTCAGTGTTGCTCAGATAAGGTAAGCTCTTAGCATGAGCTGACGTGCTTCTAATGAGAACGCTATTACTGTTCAGTGTTGCTCAGATAAGGTAAGCTCTTAGCATGAGCTGACGTGCTTCTAATGAGAACGCTATTACTGTTCAGTGTTGCTCAGATAAGGTAAGCTCTTAGCATGAGCTGACGTGCTTCTAATGAGAACGCTATTACTGTTCAGTGTTGCTCAGATAAGGTAAGCTCTTAGCATGAGCTGACGTGCTTCTAATGAGAACGCTATTACTGTTCAGTGTTGCTCAGATAAGGTAAGCTCTTAGCATGAGCTGACGTGCTTCTAATGAGAACGCTATTACTGTTCAGTGTTGCTCAGATAAGGTAAGCTCTTAGCATGAGCTGACGTGCTTCTAATGAGAACGCTATTACTGTTCAGTGTTGCTCAGATAAGGTAAGCTCTTAGCATGAGCTGACGTGCTTCTAATGAGAACGCTATTACTGTTCAGTGTTGCTCAGATAAGGTAAGCTCTTAGCATGAGCTGACGTGCTTCTAATGAGAACGCTATTACTGTTCAGTGTTGCTCAGATAAGGTAAGCTCTTAGCATGAGCTGACGTGCTTCTAATGAGAACGCTATTACTGTTCAGTGTTGCTCAGATAAGGTAAGCTCTTAGCATGAGCTGACGTGCTTCTAATGAGAACGCTATTACTGTTCAGTGTTGCTCAGATAAGGTAAGCTCTTAGCATGAGCTGACGTGCTTCTAATGAGAACGCTATTACTGTTCAGTGTTGCTCAGATAAGGTAAGCTCTTAGCATGAGCTGACGTGCTTCTAATGAGAACGCTATTACTGTTCAGTGTTGCTCAGATAAGGTAAGCTCTTAGCATGAGCTTTTTGAATATTTCAACAGGAAACTGCCACGGATCATTCACTTGGGGAACATTCTAGAGTAATTATTCCCCCCCCCCCCAAAAAAAAAAAAAATTGGATCAACCCAAAGATTAAGATTTTGCGATTAGAGATCATATGACAATTTTTTGATTCAACGTCAGATAAGTTTAAAGATTTGCTGCTATTATTAATTGCTTGTGTTTAAGTGTCATGAACCCACTTTCGTTTTCCAGGTAAAAATTACTGTTGAATGTAAATAAATAATTAACACGAAAATTAATTCAAATCTCTCCATTAAAGTAACATACTCGGGCGTAAAAGAAGAGAGAAAAAAAACGTCGGTGAATCATGAGCAATGTATGCGATATAATGAGCAACGTTTGCGCGGTGTTGATATATTCGTAACATCGACAATTATAAGCGAAGGGGAGGATTAGGGGGTGGATCAAATCAAAAAATCTCATAAAATTTTATATGTGAATTCTAAACCTCATAAGGACGACACTTATTAATTTTCAGCGGAATCGACAGAAGGGAAGGGGGGAGGGGGGGCAGAGGTGGGCTCGACTCAAAAACTCTAATAACTGCCGATGTAATGAATGTATCGACATGAAATTTCAGATTTATAGTCAAAACCCCATGAAGACATAACCTGTTAAATTTCAGCGATATCGGCTGAAGGGAAGGGAGGGTTCAGGGGAGGGGGCTCAATTTGATATATAACTACCGTTGTAATGAATACCACAACACAAAATTTATTATGAGGATTCAGGAGCCCCTATGTAAGTTAATCGTATAATATTAGCGCAAACGATAGACTGGTTTTGGAGGGGGGAAAAGTTCACATATGTAGGCTTCAATAGTCCGAGAGGTACGACTGTAGCGCTGTGAGCGGGAGAAAGAGAGAGCTTGACTGCATCACATATGGTGATTTAGGATAGGACAGATGTAGCCTGACAAAGGATGAAGCATGGTGAGGGGGGAACTCATGGTGTAAGCAGGTAGCCTTCATATTCATCCATCATATCTCAGCGAGGATATCGGAGCTGTTAAGGAACCCACTTCTTCAGCTTTACTGAAGAACTTGAATTAACTGAATCGCCGACAAGGAACGAAGTAATCAATAAATAGTAATTAGTATCCGATATTCGAAAACGCTCTGGATCATCGCTTAAAGTCCCATTCGAAGGACGACGTGCTCAAACATTTTTTTCACTTCCCAGTTAATACACTTAAGAGCTTCGGCTAGATTTCGAACTCGCAGTCTTGAGCTCTTTAGACACCACATGTTGGTGTCTAAAGAGCTCAGGCTCGGGGTTGGTTATCCTAAGTGAAAAATGGTTATTTTCAACCTAAGTGAAATTTCACCTACCCAGGTTTAGTTACATAACGTACGAGACGTATCGTATGAGACATTATCGAGTACCTGACATTCGAAAACGCTCTTGGCCATCGCTTAAAGTCCCATCCGAAGGACGACGTGCTCAAGGTTATTTTATCTTCCCGATTAAAACATCTGGCCTAAGTGTCTCGGCTAGATTTCCAAGTGGCGATCCTGAGCTCGATAGACTCCCTATGTCAGATAAAATAAGTTACCGTTGTTTGGTATGAAGGAAAAATTGTCAGGGCGCCGGTAGCTCAGTGGTATGCTTGCTTGACTTCTGTGCTCAAGGTCGTGGGTTCGTAGCCCGACCGAGGCCCTTAGTTTATTTTATCTGGGAGGTAAAATAAACAAGCACGCCGTCCTTCGGATGGGACGTTAAGCGATGGTCCCGAGCCTGTACGATGTCAGGTACTCGTTAAAGAGCCCTGCCCTAGGTGAATAAAAATTTAGGGTAGGCAAAATTTAGGACTCCCACAGTAGAGTCGGGCTCATGACCACCAGAGTGACGAAAGAGCGCTCTGGTAGTAGGCGATATGACCTCGCAGTTAAAGCCCGGGCATGAGTCATAAAACCTAACCTAACCTAATAGTAATTACTCGATCGTTTGCGCTTATATTCAATATTTTTATTTGACTTATAAAGGGGCTCCTAAATTCTCATACTAAATTTTGTTTCGACAAATTTATTACTCCCGTAAACCCCGTTCCTTTCGAGCCGATATCGCTGAAATTTGACAGGTTTTGTCCTCATTGTGTCGATACATTTATTATCAGGATTTTCGATTTGAACCCCCCTTCCCTTCTACCGATTCCACTGATCGACACTAAGTGACGACACAATAAGTGTCGTCCTCATTGGGTTTTGAATTCACATATGAAATATTGTGCCGATACAATCATTACATCGGCAGTTATTAGAGTCTTTGAGTTGAGCCACTTTTCTAATCGCCAGCTCTCTTTAGGCCGATATCGCTGAGATTCGATAGGTGTTCTTATGGCGTTTTGGTTACATATATCCAATTTTGTGACGATACGATACATTCATTCTATCGGCAATTATGTTACTTCCAAGCAACGCCGAGTAAACCAGCTAGTTATAAATAATGTGAGCTAGGCAAGTTTTGTGATTCACCGACGATTTTGGTAATGTTGAACTTTTCTTTTCATGTAAGACTCCGCAAGAAGACGTCCTCAAGGAGTTGGCACAGACTTCTCGTGTCAGCTTGTTTGGTCCTGAGTCTGAGACAAATGATGCCAAGTTTCTCCCCTCTCGCCACATTGACAACCCAGATCCTTAACTTGGGTGGATAGCCTTCTGTTGAACTTCCCCTCAATACATGAGGAACATTGACGAATGACCTAACAAGAGTCGAGTATTCCCTTTTAGTCTAATGAAATCTGTTGGTCACTTTCTCTGGTGGTCACTCCCAGATGCTCCAAAATATTTGTTGACAGTTTGAAGAACGGATGTCAGAAGATTTGGTAGAAATATTTTTAAACTTCCAAAAACCTGGTGGCCCCTTCAACTTTTCAGATATATTGGTCTTCCCAACATGGAAAACTGACAAATGTCCAACAGTAATGAAATGGCTTTCGACTTCCGCTTTTCCAGATCGTTGAAAGTATTTTTCGGACAGTCTGACGAGAAGAGGAAGGGAAGAAGGCAATATTTGAAAGTGGAGTCGGACCTGGGAAAGTTTGGCGACTAGGTTCCGTTTTTCCAGTATTTCTTCCAGAGATGTCTTCTACTTTCGTTGTGTCTCGAAGAAGAAACGTGGAAGCTTCCAAAATATTGTCAAAGACTATGGAAGAAATCATCAGGTTTCATTTAATTAGATAGATAGATGCTTTATTTTTTTGAACCAAAAGAGACTTATAAAAACAAAAATAATTTAAACGAAATCGGTCAATGAATGGAGCGTTTGTGCCAAAAATCAATATTTGACTTACATAGAAGCTTCTGAATCCTCATACTAAATGTTGTGTCGATACATTCATTATATCGACAATTATCGAGTTTTGGGTTGAGCGCCTCTTCTGAACCCCACCTTCTCTTCCATCGATTTCTTGGGACATTATTGGTTCCGCCCTTATGGGGTTTTGAACATAAAATTTCATGTCAATAAATTCATTACAACGACAGTTACTAATTTTTGTGTTAAGGCCCCCTTAAGCCCCCTTCTTCTTTTGGTCGATTTGGCTGAAAGTGAATAAGTTTCGTCCTTATGAGCTTCTGGATAAACATATAAAATTTCGTGTCAATACATTCATTCTATCGGGAATTATCGTGTTCACACAGACACAGAAAAACAATATTTCTGACCGATTACATAACTTTTCTTATACATCGTATATCTGGGGAAATAATACAGATAGTAAGTAGTCTTGGTTTACTAACTATCAGAGGGGTTGGCCTCAGCTGTTATTTTACATAACATGAGAAATAAAAATTGTAATAAGGGTTTCAATTTCTTTTCCCTATCTCCTGGTTACCTTGGGCAACCCTAAGATATCCTCATAGTACGAGCTTTTGAGTTCTACTGCTCGTGATCCTTACGTCTTGCCAAAGATGGGACCGACCCCATTCAGTTAATAGCAGTGTCGCCTTCTCGTTGTCTCATTCCTCACAGTACTGACCTAGGATTCCTGATTCTTCCATAGTCTTGCGCTGTGGACTTTGTATCAATTTACCACATACCTGTCGACAATTATTGTGTCAAGTTTGCACATCGGATGTCCAGTCATCCATGTGTCAGCTATCCTGCGATATAAACCCACCTCGTGCCATCGTTTACCCAACCCTGTCTTCCGTGGCCCCCGGTACCATTTGGAACGATTAATACCCACCTCCCCTTCGCTATTAATATACCCTAATTATACCCTTTTAGGGCTGGGTAGAGAAGGGTGAACAGCTGGCCGCCACCCTTACATGGAACTCTATTCCTCCCTCGACATCAGGGGTGGGGTCTTATATGTAATGCTCCTCTTTAGATACCAGACTTTAATATTTCAACTGCTCAATGGTTGTGTACTGATCAAAAGATTTTTACATCTCAATCATGAATAATCATTACAGGAAGGGTTATTACTTGCAAATTTAAAATGAGGGTTGACTAAGTAATTAAATGATATTTTTCAATAATGCGTATGCCTCTCTTTTGATGAGTGCCCAGGTCTCTGCACCTAATGTTAACAACAGGCATCTGTGTTTCTTCTTCAGCCCTTCCATTTTTAATTTGGTGTAATTTAAGTACGTAAAACTAAGCATGAACTTAAGATCATGAATTTTCATAACTATAAATATTTTCGCAAATTTTAGTTAGAGACAATAGGGAAAAAAAAATTGGAAATTACGTAAGATTCTTTAGTTACTGTGCTATTTATTGGATAATTTCAGTGTAAAAATTGAGACGTTTTCCTCTTCCTTTCTTCTACAAACGCCAAATTTACCTGAACTGTCTTACCTAGATCTCCCATTGAACGCTGTCTAATGACGGAACGAAGAGAGATAATGGTAACGCCGGAGATAGGCTCGTAGGTTGTCCTCCCTTGCTCATTCTGGTCTTCCTCAAACTCTGGCCTGGAATACTTCCTTCAAGAAGACGAAGTGGCCCAGACACCTCAAGCGATAATACCGACGTCAGGAGAGAGGAAATTCCTTCTTTCATCAGTCTTTTGAACGTTTCGTCAAAACTATTTTATATACAAATCTATAGGACGCTACTGGCTTTTCTAGAAATTAGCGAACACCATATATCTGCGCATCAGCTTGGCTTCAAGAAGTGGCACTCCAGAACGCATGAACACCAAAATAGCAGAGGACGTTATCAAGGGTTTTGGGTCAAAGCAATATGTGCAGTGTCCCTGCAGGTTGCAACTCCAGCGTGCGGAAACTCCCAGATAATCGCGTCTCATTATATCTCTCTTCTTAATTGATAAATCTTTCCAAGTTAAGATTTACTCTTACCTTAGCGATCGAAAGAACATCCCCCAAGACTCAATCCTCAGTTCCACCACATATCAAGCAATGAGATATCTTGGAGTTCTCCTAGACACCAAACTGACTTGGGGCACATTAACTCACAACATGCCTATAACCTCTGAATGTGCCACGCTACTGTGTGGAGTCGCCTCACCCATCACTTTTTTTAAATTTTTTTACTGCACAAAATCCGGCCTCTACTCATCACATACTACGTCTGTCCTGTTTGACTCGGCACAAGCCAGATCAACATTAAGAAACTGGTCAGGTTCGAAAACAAAGTTCTCCGCATTGCTGTAAACGCAGCTTGGATGGTAATGAATTTCGGGTTCTCGACATTATCTACATTTGGGGAACCTCTGCCCCACCATCTTTTAAAGTTAGCTTCTATCTTATTTATGAATAGCGCCTCTTGTGCTGAAACAAATAAGAATTAAATTGTTCGGAATATCCTTATGGGTTGATAAGGAAGTGATGAAGAGCTGATACAATCTTTAATAGACTAACGAGTGGGGCCGTCAGATGGGAGCTGATACGTCACTCCTCCAGTCTTCATACTAGGTACTACTTAACAGATAAATATTGATAATTATTCATTAGCTACTGTTTGAGAAGTAGCAGCTGGTTGAAAAGAGTTTTTATAATTAACGTAATTTGATTATCTAATAATTAATCTTTAATACATTTAGATTATTTTCATTAATTATGGATTTTTTACATTATCAGCTATACGAAGTATAGCGGAAGTTATGTAATCGGACAAAAATTCGATGCGGAATTTTCAACGGAATTTCATGTTTTCGGACCTTTAGCTAGATTTCAAATATGAAAAAAATGTTGTGTCTGAACACGATAACTCCCGATAGAATGAAAATTTTTTGAAATTTTATATGTGAATTCAGAACCCTCTAACGACGACACCTCTTGTTTTTCAGCCAAATCGACCAATGAAGAGGGAGATACGAGATTTAATATGTAAATTCAATGTCCTATAGGGACGTCACCTATCAATTTTCAGCGGAATCAGCTGATGAAAAGAGGTGTCAGAGGTGTCTCAACTCAAAAATCCCAATAACTTCCGATGTAATGAATGTATCAACATGAAATTTTATGTTTAAATTCAAAACTCCGTAAGGATGACCCCTATTAATTTTTTGATGTTATGAATGTATCGACACTAAATTTAGTAAGAGGATTCAGAAGATACTATAGTTTTAGCCCAAACGGTGAATTGGCTTTGGAGAGAGAGCGAAAACGTAATTGCTTAATTCGTGCTGGGGAAGTACGTTGACGGTGACTCACTGACGACTTTTTTTGGCTTCTCACTAGGTTAGGTAGTTATTATGACTCATGCCCGGGGCTTAACTACAAGGTAATATCGCCTACTACAACAGCGCTCTTTCGTCACTCTGGTGGACATTAGCCCGACACTACTATGGGCGTCCTAAATTTTGTGTACCCTAAATTATTATTCACCTACGGTAGGGGGTTTTTAACGTGTACCTGACATCGTACAGGCTCGAGGATAAAATAAACTAATGGTCTCGGCCGGGTTTCGAACTCGCGATCTTGAGTTCAGTAATCAACCGTGCATACCACTGAGCTACCGGCGCCCGGGCCAGTGTGAAATTTATGAGTTTTCATTTTCAAAATTCGAGCCCCCGCTCAATTTTTGATCAATTTGGATGAAACTAGGTGCAAAATATTTGTGAAAGCTGGCTTTTTATCAGGTAACTGCGGGTTTCACAATCAATGAATTCATTAATACAATCAAAAGTGGCAAAAATAGCCAATATATTGAATTTGGACCACTTTAGGCCAAAATGACAACATTAGGACCACTTTTGGCTAAAATAAATATTGAATTCGTAATCAGCGACCCAAAATTTAAGTTGTAAAAATCCGTTAACAAAAACTTAGACAAAAAAAATTAAAATTTTTTAAAATTTTCGCGGGGATTTGGCAGCTGTCAATTGGCATATAATACCTTGATTGTGAAACCCGCAGTTACCTGATAAAAAGCCAGCTTTCACAATATTTTGCTCCTAGTTCCATCCAAATTGATCAAAAATTGAGCGGGGGCTCGAATTTTGAAAATCAAAACTCATAAATTTCACACTCTACGCCCTCTCTTCTCACTAGGTACTATACTCGTATGTACAGAAAATCATAGAAATCCAAGAAGTCATAAGTTCCTCACTCACTCTATCTAAGGCAAATTTATGCCCATTTTACTTCAAAAAGTGAGTGGCCTCTGGTTTTTGTCATGCTATTGTAAATTTGCTTGGGGCTTGGAACCCTGGGATAAACGGATTATTGAACAGACCGCTAGAGCTCGGGGGAGTCGGCCCCTAGCCACCCCTGTAATTGCCTTCACTAAACTAAATATTTGCACCCAACTAAACCCCTTATGAATTGACCATCCCTCTTTCTCGCTCCCCCAAAGGTTCCCAAATGGGCTCCAACCCTCGTCTTTATTTGTGCCCCTCCCCATGTCTGTATTTATTTTTCGTTATACTGTAATGCTAATATTGGGCGAAACACTATGGGGGGAAAATCAAAAAGTGAAAAGAATTTTTTTTAAAATGAAGTTAGGGCGAGATGGATGTGCAAGGGTGTGAGACAAATTTATATTCATTTTACTTCAAAGAGTGGTCCTCTGGGTTTTTGCCATGCGATTGTAAATATGGCTTGGATCCTTGGGACAAACGGATTATTGAACAGACCGCTAGAGCTCAGGGAAATAGCCTCACGAACGATATAGCCAATATATAATATTCTTTTGGGGGCGCTCATACTTGCTTACAGAGCTCACGATCGCGGGTTCAAAACCCGGCAGAGGCCCTCAGTTTATTTTATCTGGGAGGTAAAATAAACTTAAGCACGCCGTCATTCGGATGTGACGTTAAGCAATGGATGTCAAGTACTCGTTAAAGACCCCTAGCCTAAGTGAATAAACCTAGATAGGCACAATGTATGAGTCGGGCTCATGTCCACCGGAGTGACGAAAGAGTGCTTTGGTAGTAGGCGATATGTCCCCAAACGGTCGACTAGTTTTGGAGGGAGAGCGAAAACTTAATTCATGCTGGGGAAGTACATTACTTTAACCGTTTTTTTTTCCGCATGAAAATTAGGGTAATTACTATTCGAACTTCTTTTTGTAATTTTTTCTAATATTTCAGATGGTTTTCATAGATTCTTCGTCTTTCAAGCTTTAATCCCGAAGGGATACTTGTACAAACCCTAAAGAACAGTAATATTTTCTTTTCCTTCCTCCATCCCTTAGCCCTTTGACTACTCAGTCGTAAAACCAATACTATCTAAAATTGTACTTCAAAGGGCAAGAAAGAGGAAGCACCGAAATTGGTTAGCCCTTTGTGCTTGGATCGCTTTCTGGCTTTGTCTTCTCTACAAAAAATATATATCTTACAGTGGTCATTAACTCCTTTATGCCCCAGGATATTAAATTTTAAGACATTTATTATACTTTCCTTCAATGGAACTCAAATCCTTCCAGAGGATTCTTGTTGGAATAAAACCATCCAGGACAGGAGTATTGGATAGATGCGGTCGTTGTCAATGAAGGGCGCTGAAGTGAAATAATCGATGTTTTCCATTGAATATAACATCGAAGCTCACCATCGATAGTCAAAAAAGGCAATGTACTTCCCAGCGAATTAATCAATTAAGTTTTCTCTCTCCCTCCACCACCAAATGACTATTTCAGTTGATTTACAAAAAAACTTCTGAATCTTCGGTTACCAGATCACATGGTGTTTATATTGATATAACATTTTTTTTTTGGGTATTGACTACTATTTAAAACGTTAATAGTTAAAAAAATTGTTTATTTACATTTGTTTATCATAAAAGTTTTGATAATGCCTTGTTAAAACCTTGATGGGCGAAACGTTAACGGAATAAAATAAATATATTTTGTGGAGACCTAAAGCCAACCGTTGTTTGTTTACAAACCATCATCATCAAAAGAACAATCATGGATATTTTTCAACTTCAAATATATATATGTTAGTTATTGTGACTCATGCCCGGGCTCTAACTACGAGGGCCTACTACCAGAGCGTTCTTTCGTCACTCTGGTGGACATGAGCCTGACTCTACTGTGGGTGTATTAAATTTTGCCTACCTAGGTTTATTCACTATCGGTAGGGGTCGCGCAGGCTCGGGACCATCATTCAACATCCCATTCAATTTGATGTTGCCATTCTTATACCAACCACTTTTGTACAGATCACTCTACTTCCCCCTCCCTTTTTAAAAATTATTTCGAACTGACATTGCTGGTTTACATTTTTTGGGGCGCTAGTTCATAGCTACAATCGTTTCTGAGTTAGAACACTCAACAGATCCTGAAGATGGTCAAGATTTAGAGCATGTATGGGCAACCTTTGACATGTTGCGGGCCAAACTTTAGTGTGCAAATGCGTTCGCGGGCCGCGTAGATGGTTCAAAATAAAATAAGGTCGGACTTTAAAGTAGTGTTCATAATTTTTAGCGATAGATATCAGACATGAAATAATAAGACAATGTTATTATAATACAATTTATTAAAATAATAAAATAAAATGAAAAAAATAGGTACAATATTATAATTCAATCGTGAAATTTGGAATTATTACAAACTATGAAAGTTAAGTAGCGACACCGAAATCAATGAGACACTTGAGCTTGAATTTGGGAAACAATCCATTGATGTTTGGATTAATTCCACTGATACAAAGACGTAAAGAATTTTCCAAATTATCTTCAGTGAGCCTTGTACGATGTTTTGTTTTATACACGCACATTAAAAACACAAAAAAAATACGCAAATTTATTGACCATAAACAAACACGCGATGACATGAATTTTTCCTCACTCGCCTTGCTCGCTCACTTGATTCCGCAGGAGCAAGCGACAAACCCCATCCTACTCGATCTTCCTAATTTGGAGTGAGTGTGAGTAAGTAGTATAATATATATATATTTTTTTAATTGGGTTTTTCAAAATGTCTTGCGGGCCGGATCCGGCCCGCGGGTCGGTTGTTGCCCACATATGATTTAGAGGATCTTGAGATGTGAAAATCCGTTGAAAACTCGATTTCGGATTTTCGTGCGATAACAATATTTCCGTATACAAAGATATAAGAAAGTAAACATATTCGATCAGATGATCGATAATTTTGGATACATTCCACCAATTATGAAATCTTTTCGCGTTCTGTAATCCTTAGACCACTGAATTGGGTTGTGCGTAATGAGGAGAGAAATATGATATATTCTATGAGTTGTGAGTTACCTCATTTTAGTACGTAATACATCCTGTTGAACTCATATATTAGAAAATATCTGAAAAGGATATTAGTGAAGCTGCTACATAGGAGTCACTGGAAGGTTTTCGGGCGTGAAAAGCGTCTTAAAAGCGTTCTTCAATTTAACTTTACTTGAAGTATGTCTGGATTTGCTACGGTCCTTGCAGAGCAGAATATTGCTCAACACTTTGACTGGTTAGTGGATGTCTGTAAACAACTTGATGCGTGTATTTGCATATGAGGAGAAAATGGGGCCGGTATGCTACAGCGACAGGTAGGCATGATCTAGATAACTGGCATTCAATGTCCTGAGAATCTCGTCCAACGTTTTTGTTGTACCCACTATTCTAGTTAGTTAGTTATTTATAACTCATGCCCGGGATTTAACTACGAGCTTTAACGGATTTAACTACATATTGCCTAGAACCAGAGCGCTCTTTCGTCACTTTGGTGAACGTGAGCCTGACTCTACTGTGGGAGTCCTAAATTTTGCCTACCCTATAGTAGCGCCGGTATATCTTGGCTCTTCGGGAGGATGTGGCCAGGTCGCTTGGAGAGGTCGAAAAACATTAAATTCCGTTGAAAACTCCGCATCAAAATTTTGGCCGATTACATAACTTCCCCTCTACTTCGTATGGCTGAAGAAGTACCTAAAAGAAAGACGGTAAATCCTAAACCATTTGCAGTTAGAACACGGAAGGACACTAAAGAGGAAACCCGTTTTCCATGGTTTAAATTTTAACAGTTAACTTAGTCGTTTGCATTTTTTTCTTCTTCCTTTTAAACTTCTTTCTCCCGTACGGTAAGTCGACAATTAATGACAACATGTCGGAGGATGCCGACATGGATATTGTCACGACCCGCGACTCCTGTGTGGTCGCAAAGTCACGACCACAAAAAGACAATTAACTGAGACACGGACCACGACAAAAGACTTGTTTGTTTTCCCATATTTGAGCTCTTCATTCCACAATTCCTGGTCCTCAGGAAAGTTCCAACTGCATTTCGAAACGGATACGTACCTTCCTTAAATCTGTGAACGAACGATAAATTTGACCGCTTGAGAAATTAATTTTTAATTCATGAGGGGAATTTATGAGTTTACAAGGAATAGAGTTACATTGGTCAATATTCAAATATCCCGGGCAACATTGCATTTTTATTTTTGGTATGTCGATCGATAACATTTATCCGTTATCCTTTATTTATAACAAATTTAGAATGAGGCTAAAATGTCGCTATTATATTTCATTTCCCCATTTGAGTAGGTTAAATTTAGGACTCCCACAGTTGAACTAACATGGAAGGGATGAGCATTAGATGCTTAGATCCATATGGATGCACACACCAGCCCTATCAAAAAATATATTTATAAAATGATATGTCCCTGAGTAAGTGAACTATTGATTTTTTGATTTTTAGCCAAAACATCGATTGGTTTTTGAGAGAGAGCAAAAGTAAATTGATCGATGCTGAGGAAGTGATTCACCGACGATTTTTATTTTTTTGTGACTGAGCATGGAACGCTAAGTAACCAGCTATTATAATATAATAGCTGTATATTACTAATATTTAATATTATTATTAATTTTGAGCAGGCAATTGCATCCTTTCCAAAGCAGAGTTTCGTTTCCCGGACTTCCAGAGTCTGGAATAAGGATAAGGATTTTCTTTTGACTCCTTGGAAACTTTATATTAACAAAATGTTGTCTAAATAGTTTGATTTTAGACGTCAAAATTGGCTATTCGAACTCAATAACATGAAAGTTAAAAAATTCTTGTCCGGTCATGACAGCCTGTCAAAAGTTAAACTGGAACATGAGACCAACGGAACTTTCGTTAATTAGACCGGACTTTGTTCAGACACTGTCGTTAAGTCCTCTCACAAAAGTTGGCCGGAAAAAAACTTTGTATCTGAGGACTGAATAGTGTAAGCACGTGATTGAGTGGCATATTTTCAGGATGGGCATTTCAACTTTCTTCACAAACAAACAGTAATTTCTACTGTTCAAGATATGAAAACTATACGAGTAACTTAATTTGTTTGTAAAAGAATCGAATTCGAAAACAAAACGAAAGCATTGGAAAATTGTAATGTGGGAGAATTTTGTTTTTGTATGTTCGTTAAAAAATCTAGAAGAATGAAAGAATGGATCAAAAACTGAGCTACAGTCGCGGGTTCGAATCCCTAATAACTGCCAATGATATGAATTTATCGTCATAAAATTTAGTGTGAGGATTTAGGAGCCCCTAAGTAAATCAACTGTTGAATATTAGCGCAAACGATTGACTGGTATTGGAGAGAGGGCGATAAGGTAATATAATGCCGGTGATTCACTGACGACTTTTTCTCTAAGAAAAATTAAAAAATTGGGATTGCATGTTTCTAGGAAAGTATCATACTGCAAGCTGCATTGCAACTTGCTTCTGGACGGTGGCCTCAACACTTAATTTC
Source organism: Aradus depressus (assembly GCA_963662175.1). Taxonomy (NCBI): domain Eukaryota; kingdom Metazoa; phylum Arthropoda; class Insecta; order Hemiptera; family Aradidae; genus Aradus; species Aradus depressus. Next base: position 35,579,478 of record OY759220.1, read on the forward strand.
AGGGACTAAACTAAGAAGCGTAAAGTAGATTCTCTTCATCATTTGAACTTATTGATCCAAAATATCAGAACACTTTGTTGGAACTGTTACTTGAAAATCACAGAGGGAGTTCACAGATAATTTGAGAAGAGAATAAAATTAAATAAAAGTAAAAGAATTAAAACAAGAGACTATGATTGAGGCCGGAGGCGCCTTACCGACCTGTCAAGTATTTAATAACGGGTCTTGTAATTCAAAATGTGCCTAGCTTGTTGGTCTGTCTGTCTGTCTGTCATTGTTAGTTAGTCTAATTATCATATTTATGTTAAAATAAAAATAAAAATAAAAATAGAAAAAAAGAAAAACTGTTAAACATATCGTTGTCGTATAAGAATAAAAATAAATGAAAAATAATAAGAAACAAGAAAACTACGTTATATAATAAGGTGGGGATAGAAATGTTAGTCAGAATGGCTTTGGGAGGGTGTGCTCGCGCGGCAAGTGCATACAAATTCGTCAGTGAATCGTCGCCAATGGACTTCTTCCAGCGCAAATGAATCAACTTGATTTTTGCTCTACATCTTAAACCAATTTACCGATTAAATGTATCGATACGAATTTTCATATATGTATCCAGAACTCTATTTACAAATTTCCGGCCAAATTGACAAAAGGGAAAGATGCTCTTCTAATGAATATGTGGGATCTGAAGGGAAGGATACAGCTGATAAAGCTGCTAAGGAAGCAGGAACGCTACCTGAAGAAGAAAAGGTAGTGGACCTTAACAGCAGATTTGAAGAAATGTCACAAAATCTGGGAGGTAAAATAAACTTAAGCACGCCGTCCTTCGGATGGGACATTAAGCGATGGTCCCGAACCTGTACGATGTCAGGTACTCGTTAAAGACCCCTGCCCTAGGTGAATAAAAATTTAGGATAGGCAAAATTTAGAACTCCCACAGTAGAATCGTGCTCATGTCCACCATAGTGAGGAAAGAGCGCTCTGGTAATAGGCGATATGACCTCGTAGTTAAAGCCCGTTCATCGGCAATTATACGGGTTTAGGAGTTCCTTCTGCCGATTCCGCTGAAAATCGATAGAGGCTGTCCTTATGGGGTTCTGGTTTCACATACAAAATTCCATGTTTATACAATAATTCTATCGGGAGTTACAGTGTTCTCAGACGCACTGACATTTTTTTATTATATTAAGAAGGTCGGAAAACATTGCGTAGAAAACTTCGCATCGAATTATTCACCGATTACATAACTTCCCCAATACTTTGTATATCAGGGGAAATAAAACTTATTATATTAATTCGAGCTGGGGAAGTACTTTGTTGATTCATCGTCCACCTTTTTTTTTAACTAAATAATATTCGTAAAGTATTTCCTGAGGTAGGGTTGATTCCGTGCCATGAAACAGGTCGCCTGTTTTGCGATAACAGTTCTCAGTTTGAACACCCATAGCGTGCCGGCTATCTGTCGAACCCTGCCTGCTTATGTCCCCTAAACCTATTTGGTGATAATTTTAAATGTTTTCTTTGTTTTATAAATTCATCGCATTGTTAACTATATTAACACATTCTGATAGTAAATGACACACTTTATCCATTTATTTTTTAAAAATTTTTTGATAAAAACTGTAAAAAAACGTTCAATACAAGTTAAAAACATCTGTTTCTTGTTGTTAATGCAAATGATACTTTCCTACATACATACATTCCTACATTACTTTCCCATATAGAAAAAATAAAATTAATTAATTTAAAATAAATTAAATTAATTAATTTCAAAATAATAAAAATGTCTTCGGCGAATCACCGGCAATGTACTTCCCCAGAATGAATTAATCAATTAACTTTTCGCTCCCCCTCTAAAACCAGTCGATCGTTTGCGATAAAATAAAAAAATCGATACGAACCTTAGCAACCATTCTAATCCTCTCACACAGCGCCTATCCTCACATAGTCCACCTGGACAATATGAAATGAACATTCATAAAGTAAAAAATAAAGAAAAAGAGTTTGTTTTTGAAAAAAATATTGCCTTTACTTTTGCATTTATTGTGCACAAAAAATAATAAAGAAAATGAAAAATGAATTAAAGTTTAGATTTTCATATCAAGTTTTTGTTAAATACAGTTAAGTACAAAGTGGTTTGACTTAATGTTTATTTCTTTGGTTTGATTTAAAGTCATTATAATAGGTATATGTTTATGTATATAAAAGTATATATTTTTTCTGTTTTGCATTTCTCTTGGCTGTATGTATACAAGTAAATGTGCGCATTTATTATAATATTTAGATATTTAGAAATTTATTAAGCTGTAATATTCTTACTTTATTACTATATCGGACGTATATTCAAATTGTACCCCAACTCTCTACAATAAGCCTTATTAATAGGCTTCAATGTAGTAATAAATAAATAAATAAATAAATAAAATTTATCGTGTAAATCCAGTTTTTGGAATAAATAAATTATGTTTGCATCATTATTAATCATATACCTTCTAAATCTAGAGGGCGCCGGTAGCTCAATGGTATGCGTGCTTGACTTCTGAGCTCAAGGTCGTGGGTTCGTAGCCCGACCGAGGCCCTTAGTTTATTTTATCTGGGAGGTAAAATAAACTTAAGCACGCCGTCCTTCGGATGGGACGTTAAGCGATGGTCCCGAGCCTGTACGATGTTAGGTACTCGTTAAAGACCCCTACCCTAGATGAATAAAAATTTAGAATAGGCAAAATTTAGGACTCCCACAGTAGAGTCGGGCTCATGTCCACCAGAGTGACGAAAGAGCGCTCTGGTAGTAGGCGATATGACCTCGTAGTTAAAGCCCGGGCATGAGTCATAAAACCTAACCAAACCTAACCTTCTAAATCTATAGCAGTGATTGAAAATGAATATTGTTAATCCTTTCTTGGATTTTCCCTTAGTTACCTAATCATTCCCCATCACTTACCTAATTTTTATACACAAGTGTTGAAACATGAGTGCTTTGAAACGTAAACTGAAAACTTTGAGTCTCGCTGAAAAGTGCTCGAAGCTGTGAAGAGCTGTCAAAAGAAGAAAGATGTTGCTGAACAATTTGGCCTACCAATGATTACTCTGACAACAATAATAAAAAATGAATCAGACATCAAAATTCAAAACGGTCAAAATTTGTCCTGCAAAAGACGACGAATTGCAGAATTTCCCGGCTTGGAGGAGTGCTTACTTAAATGGTTTGAGCTGAGTCGGAACCAAAATACAAGTCGAATCAAAATCCGCCTAAGTCGAAATCCTCCATAAGTCGAAAACTCTATAACTCGAATTTTTTGGCGTCTCCCTTGATGTTCGACTTGTTGGTTAGTTTTTTTCTTTTAGTTGGGGGTTAATTAATGACGAGTAATACTAATTAATTACTCTTACTCACTATGACTCAGTCCAGATGAGGTTGTTGGTGGTTTTCCTTTCATTCATAGCTTGTTCAAACCCCTTCAATACGAAAACATAAGGTTGAAATGGGGAACAAAAATAATTATTGCAGGCTTAACTCTATAGAAGTGCACTCAAGCAGCACGGAAAGCAAACGTCAGCCAACTATTGTGAATACGATAATGATCTGAAGCAGGATTTGTGACGGTTGAAATGTTGAAAGGCGAGCTTGTCGTCCCCAAGTGCTTCCTTCCCGTCCTCTTATGACGCCACTTAAGGCCAACTTTCAAGAACCTTTCCAAGCCCCATCAAATACCCTTTTAAAGCCTTCCTAAGTAGTTTCATGTAATTTTACTTTCCGTTCGGAATTCTGCTTTGAAAAGGGGGTTGGTCGACTACTAAGCTAAATATGAAAAAATCGTCGGTGAATCACCGGCGATATACTTCCCCAGAACGATTTAATTAATTAGGTTTAAATTAATTAACTTAAATTAATTAACTAATTTATTAAGTGTTCGCTCTCCTTCCAAAACCAGTCACATAGACGAACAGACACAGACAAGAGACTTCACTGCGAAAATACTCAAAACGTATGTGAAATCTTCTCATATTAAATTTCAAGTTCATAGCTACAATCGTTTCTGAGTTTGAGCGCTCAGAAAGCTCACATGTAGAGTTAGATTGAACGCCTTCGACTGTTACACCCTGTACATTCTTACACATTGAAAATGTCGTTTTGAAATCCATTTTACCGCTAATACGACCCAAGTTATGGCGCCCCAAAAATGTAAACTAGTTAAAATTAATAAATAAAATAAATAAATAAACTACTAAAAAATTAGCAATTAATTTCATAGCTCAGTTGGGGCTCATTAAATTTTAAATAGTTAATTTTTTATTAATTAATTTATTTATTACACAGATTTATTTTTACTTTTTAAATGTTTGTAATAAAAAAATGTTTTATTGGACAGCTTGATGATGAAGGCAACCTCGAAAGTCGTCTATCGAGAGGTAATAAACACTTCTCACTACATGAGCTCTTCTCACATTTTCATCCCTTCTCTAGTTACTATACAAGCTGCATAACATTGGGAGGGGAGGCTCCAGGGGAGGGGGAATATGTAATTGGGGGTGTGTATTATTCATACAGCCAGTGATAAATATATTGTGGGTCGGAGGGGGAGTGGGACATGGGCAGCAATTTGTCAAAAATTAAAATTTAGCAGTCTCTTGTCTGTAGAGAAGGGTCGGTCTCTGAGCTGGAACTCTCTGCTTTACTTGTGGTCAACGTCCCCTCGCCAACTACCCACATTTTCATATTCCCATTGTTTCAGTATGATTTATGATATGAAACTCTATGGAAAACTTGAATTTAAATAATATCTAACAAATGAAAATTGTACAAAGTCTAGCGGGATGAAGTCAGTATAATATTGTTGTTGGAGAACCTTAGAGTTAGTTATTATGACTCATGCCCGGGCTTTAACTACAAAGTCATATCGCCTACTAACGCTTTTACATTACTCAGGTCGACGATGAACCCGACTTTCTATGGGAGTCCTAAATTGTGCCTACTCTAAATTTTAGGGGTCTTCAATGAGTACCTGACATTGTACAGGCTCGGAACCATCGCTTAACGTCCCATCCGAAGGACGGCGTGCTAAAGTTTATTTTACCTCCTAGATAAAATAAACTAAGGCTCAGTAAGCAATTATACCATTGAGCTACGGTGCCCTCGAGAACTCCCATTTTCCAAGTTCATTTTTCAAATATACAACAATTGTATAGAATTGTATAAAAATAATTTGATATTCGTATTACGCGACTCTCCTGTCCTGTCCAAATCGATACGAAAAAAGTCTCCGGTGAATCATGAATTAATAAATTTATTTTTATTTATTAATATTTTTTTTTTCTTAATTTTTTTTTTTTCTGTTCTTTTCCTAATAATCAAGATAAATTTTCATCCCGAGGACCTACCACTGGGTGGCCTTACTCTCACATGCCATTCACGCCAACATATCAATACCTACCATCATAGTTGCTGGTTGTTGCACCCTAGCAACAGTTGCATCTTTATAAATAAAATACAAAAAAAAAAAACATTCTTTAGATATTTTTTTTATTTTTGAAAATACATAGAATCTTATCCCACAGAATGCAAAATAAAAATGTAGTCTGACCTCTCACAGATTATATTATTTTATGCTAATCGGCTATCTAGGTTGCCCTAAGGAACCTTATCCTCTTGCAGTCTGGCAAAATAATTTAAAACATAATTGAACATGAATGAATGAAAAAACAATTTTTATTCTGGGACAAACGTCCCCTAAGAATAACAGCATAAGAGATAAACAAAAGAGATACCAGTATCAAACAAGTTGAATAAAAGATAACAAATAAGGGAGTATAGCAACTAAAGAAACAAAAGCAGTTAGAAATAAGGATAAACAGATCATATTAAAATAAATGAGGAACAGTGTTAGAATTATAAAGTAAAAAAATGATAGCAAAAGTAAATATAAATGACAGAAAGGGTCACTGAGAGAGAGAGAGAAATTAAACAATAAAATAAATAAATATAATATGTGTCATACAGCCTGGTACATACATTTAATTACAGATATATATCCAAAATCCAGAATATCACACACCTATACATTATTCTGCTTGGAATTGAAAGAAATGAGTGAAAAGAAAAAAAGGAATGATTACTTCTAAAATAAAATATGTAGTGACTAAACACATAGTGACCAAACATATAGTGTTTAGTTATGTAGTGCCTAAACAAATAGTGACCAAATATATACCCTACATGTGCTCCAACTGGGATGATGAAACTGAAGAGTAACATCAGTCCAGCTATAGACTGAGAGACGAGAACATATTTAGAATGAATAAATAATATAAGTAAAAAATATATATATATAAAACTAATCAAAAATCTTATTTATTCACTTTATTTCCTTCCCTCATTTCATATAATATTTTTTCCTCAACAAAGTTCTGAAGGAGGGGGTCCTCCTTCAAAGGAAAAGCCCCAGGGGCCCCAAAACTGATTCACCATTGGTGCTTGCAAGTACGACCAAGCTCTTTCCACAACATAGAGCACGCAGGCTTGTTAAGGACTTATTTAATAGGTCTGGTCCGTGATTATCTGTAATTACTATGAGGCTACCTGTTCGTTCCAGCTGGAAATTTGAACTTTTTCTATAGATATCACGCAACTATCAGGAAAAGTGCAATAACCCCAAAACCAATTAATATAATAAAATTTAAGGGAGGCAGGAAGAAACTTTCTAATTAACCTTTTGTAATATTTTAAAGGTTTTTGACCAAAATAATAATAATAAAATAATTATAAAAACCGGACTTTAACTATGAGTCTTCATGTGCTTCTTATCGCCTACTACCAGCGTTTACCCAGGTTTAGTTGTCTAAGATAAGAGTACCATCCGAAGGACGGCGTGCTCAAGGTTTTTTACTTCTCTTCCCAGATAAAAAACGTAAAGGGCCTCGGTCGGGTTTTGAACCCGCTAACTTGAGTTTAGTAGGCTTGCACGCTTCTGCGCCCTCTGTTTTAGTTATGTATACAGACTCTATAACTTTCCTCTATATATTTATAAGTAAAAAAATACCTCAGTGAACTCCCGGCAATGTACTTCCCCAGTACCAATTGTTTAAGTTTTCGCTCTCCCTCCAAAATAATCGACTTTTGCGATTAATAATCAATAGTTAACTTATCTACAGACTTCTGAATCCTTATTCTTAATTTCGAGTCGATATCAGGCTGTTAGTACGGTTTTTGAGTTTGGAGCCTTTTTCCTCTGACACCCCTCCCTTCGTCCGATTTTATGAAAAATTAATAGGATAGGATAGGATTTGGATTTTAAGGACGCAAAACAGCAAAGGTCATCAGCGTCCAATATATTTGGCGTATCAAGCTTGATGATTAGAAAAAGGCGAGGGTACATACAAAGGTCCTTTGTGTGGCAAATTTGTGTCTGTACAATTTCAAGGTCATGCGCCAACTCGATAATTTTTTATTATTATTTTTTTTTACATGGATGCATTCTTACTAGTCAGTGAAAATATATAAAATAATAGTGAAAAAATAAAAATAAAACAAACAGTAACAATAACAATAAATATAAGAATAAACACACAGCAATAACAGTAAAAATATAGACACATGAGAATACATAAGCATATTTACAAGAACATGCATTCAACAGAATATACATATATAGTACTCATATACACATATCTCATATAAATATGAATAATAAGCAATAAGTTAATAAATATAGATAATAAGTATAGGTTAGGTTTTATGACTCATGCCCGGGCTTTAACTACGAGGTCATATCGCCTACTACCAGAGCGCTCTTTCGTCACTCTGGTGGACATGAGCCCGACTCTACTGTGGGAGTCCTAAATTTTGCCTACCCTAAATTATTATTAATCTAGGGTAGGGTTCTTTAACGAGTACCTAACATCGTACAGGCTCGGGACCATCGCTTAACGTCCCATCCGAAGGACGGCGTGCTTAAGTTTATTTTACCTCCCAGATAAAATAAACTTAGGGCCTCGGTCGGGCTACGAACCTACAACCTTGAGCTCAGAAGTCAAGCACGCATACCACTGAGCTACCGGCGCCCTCGATAATAAGTATATATATAGGCAACCTATAGCCTTTTTTTTTTTTACTATTATTATTTACTTTTCTTACTATTTTTTCCCTTGTTTTTTTCCCTCATTCTTACTTTTCCCCTCCTTATTCTTTTCTTCCTTTCCCCTTCTTCCTTCCTTCCCCCTTCCTTCTTTTTTTTTTTTCCAATTCATATATACATAAACATAACCAAGGCGCACATACGCATATACCCCTGACATAAATTTATATAATACATAATACAGAAAAACTACACTAATATAAGCAGCAAATATACATATATGGTCACCTTTTTTTTTTTTGTTTTCCTTCTTTCCCTTTCTTTCCTTTTCCCCCGCGAACATTAATAGGTGTCATCCTTATGTGGTAAAACATTTATAATTAGTGATGCATTCAATGAGGGATTATCGTGTTCACAGACACATACACGTACATAAAAACATTTTTTTTAAAAATATTTGGAAACAGTGGATTGAAAAACATAAACTTCCGACGAAAATGTAATTGGGGGATGTAATAATATACCTTTCTTTATGTAGGCAAAACGATAAGAATGGAGTAAATAAGGGTGGGGGTTAAATGCAGGAAGGGGTGCAATATATGGACCTGAAGCTAACATCTTGTTCTTCATGAGGAAGGAAATCAGATTTCGATTGAAAACAGATTTCTTATTCAGATATAGGCAATATGGACAGACAGTAGAATACTTGATGACAGCTCCGTTATGGTATAATAATGTCCCGTACTCCCTACTTGTGACAATAAATATTCCACATTACATTTTCTTCACTATTTTCCAATGTTCCAATCGCTTAATGACAGGCTCAGACCAAAATATGAGAAAAAAAAACACACAATTGTCTTTACAGGTTTGGTTTAGGTTTTTATGACTCATGCCCGGGCTTTTGACTACGAGGTCATATCGCCTACTACCAGAGTGCTCTTTCGTCACTCTGATGGACATGAGCCCGACTCTACTGTGGGAGTCCTAAATTTTGCCTACCCTAAATTTTTATTCATCTAGGGTAGGGGTCTTTAACGAGTACCTGACATTGTACAGGCTCGGGACCATCGCTTAACGTCCCATCCGAAGGACGGCGTGCTTAAGTTTATTTTACCTCCCAGATAAAATAAACTAAGGGTCTCGGTCGGGTTACGAACCCACGAACTTGAGCTCAGAAGTCAAGCACGCATACCATTGAGCTACCGGCACCCTCTTTATATAAATAATAGAAATCACCTTAGTCCAAAATAAACAACATTACTTACATTTTTAAAAATCAATTCCCAACCAAATACTGAAAAACTAGCTCAACTATTTGCAAATATTCAAGAGGGCTCCAGTAGTTCAGAGGTAACGTGTTTATCTATTGAGCTGAACATCGCGGGTTCGGAATCCGGTCGAGGCTCTGTGGAGGCTCTCTTTACAGGGACTGTGCAAACAGACACATAAAACACGTTTATTTATGTGCTAGCAGTGAGGTAGCTACGATGTATTGCCTACACATGTGAGGAAATAACAAAAAACAAACAAAATAAGAAGTGTCTTGGGCAGATGAGGCTGAGATCCATCTGTTTTTCTGATGTCTCATGGCGCATTTTTTACTTTTTTATTTTCTTCAACGAACATCTGAGTTTCTACGCTCTAGTTACTTTGTAGAAGACAGTCATTTTTCCATTAAAGAATGGAGAGATGTAAAATTGGTCAGAAATTAGATGTTCAACTGTGAACACGATATCTACTGATGGAAGGAATGTATTGACACGAAATTTTATTTGTGTTCTCAAAAGCCCTTAAGAACGACACCTATTGATTTTCAGCCAGATCGGTCAAAGGGAAGGGGGGAGGAGGGGGAGAGCAAAACCCAATAAGTGCCAATGTAATGAATTATCGACATATCGACAGTATACCCGCAAAACCTCGTAAGTCGGAAAATGAAAAGTTTACAGCAGAGATGAAAAACTGTTTAACTTCATTTTAACTATATTGGAAGTCTGTATTTTACTAAATACATTTTATGTTATCTGAACAATGCTTGAAAAATATTGTTTTTTGTTCCGTTGCGGAGAACATTGATACTTCTAAAAACACCAAAAGCTAGATAAATAATAAGTTCGGACTTACGAGGTTTTGCGGGTATACTATCGATATAAGTCTAAAATTGAGTTTTAGATCGATTGGCTTTGGAGGGAGAGCGAAAACGTAATTGTTTAATTTTTGCTGGGGAAGTACATAGCTGGTGATTCACTGCCTTTTTGACAAAGAATTCACTAATATTCTAACTTTTGAGTGAGTCATATTTATTATTGTTATTTTTTTTTAATTTACAAATAGCTATTTACAACTGTATACACATAAATACAATAAGCAAATGTGCTAATAAAGAGGTAATGGCAATGTGAAAATGTCATGAGGAGAGAAATCACCCAGTGGTGAGACTCCCTAGTCACTGTTTTTCTCTCGTTTATAGCTAATCACTGTCCACTGCTCAGGAGGTCTCTAGGCCATTGACGCTTAAGCCGTCGTTGGGGAAGTATGGCAGAATGGAGGGCTCGGACTAGAGGATTATTGTGGGAACTAAGAAGGGAAAATAATTTTTTATATTTGGATTTAGCGACTTCAGTGATAAAAGGTACGTTAAGGTCAGTGAGAAGAGTTTTGTTGGAGATTTTTCTTTTAAATTTTAACTTATTTGTTATGTAAACTATGAGACGAAATTACCATGGGATTATCGACCTACCTGAAGTTAGTAATCGTGACTTTGGGGCCTTAAAGGGTTTCTACTAGAAATTTGAAATCGTAAAGTATTTCTATTCGAATTTAAAGGGCTTCTATTCGAATTTAATAGGTTTCTCTTCGAATTCAAAGGGTTTCTACTCGAATTTACTATCAAATAGGGCCCTAATAGTTTTCTATAAAATTTGTAGTAGTAAAGATAATTTATAAACTGTTAAAATATTCGGAATGATTCGCCTTGAACAAACCTGTCAGGATGCCAAAAAACCGTCAATGTTTTAAGACTTTTTTTTTCTTCTCTAAGAAAAATGTTATCCGCGTCAGTAATAGACAGTTTGTAGTCAATTTGACCATCCCTCAGACTTTGGTATTCGCGTAATTCATTAGTTAGTCACAAGGTGAAGTAGCAAAGCTCTCTGTTTGCCCAGTCATTTGCATTCTTCTGGTCATTGCATTCATTCTATTTCTGTATGCTTCTCCAGTTCAAAAAGGCAATGAAATTGGAATATGCGCAAAGGGACTGAAGCACCAAATGCTCTTACCCACTAAGGCCGAAAGCGCTAAGCTTCCATCTCATTTACCCTTAGTGTCCTTTAGACTGCATCCGCGAGTGGATTATTCACATTTCCGGGATCCATCTAACCTCTTCGTGAGTGGACAAGCCAATAACTGGAAATCCTATCCGGTCATACGCTATTTCGATGTTTTTGTTTTCTGTACCCTAGTCCTTGATCATCCAATGTTGATTGTTCCGTTGACCATGGCCTGTGTTTACCCCTAAAAGTTGCCTGTGTTAGTTTCTTTTGAATCTTACCATTTCGTCTCCCAACACCTTGGAATTCTCTCCCAGGAGCATATTCGACTGTAAAGATTTTTCTCGTTTTCTTTATTTTCAGGATTCTTCTAGGCTTCTTTCTTCTCACCTCTTTGTGAGTGGCCATATTGCCGAAGTCGCGAAATCTAATCCGATCATACTTTTACTTCGGGGCCGAAGTACATTTTACAAAATACCACTTATGTTTATGACCTACCTAATCAAAAATAGTTCATCAATTGAAATCAGTTAAAATTTAAAACTAAAATAGTTATAGCGCCCCGAAGAATGCAAACTAAATGTCTATAAGGAATATCTCTAAGTAATGTTTAAATCGCCACTCATAGCAACGAACTTTAATATAAAGTTTTATTATTATGTACTTTAATATAAAGTTTTATTATTGTGTACTTTAATATAAGTTTTTTTTTTTGAAAAATTATGAAAATGAAGAAAAAAATTAAATATAAGTAATGTGGCCATTAACGGACCATACTTACAAATACTTAAAGAAGAGTCTCTCCCCCTTCTCAAAATTATTTCATACTGGCATTACTGGGTATAAGAATGTCTAATCTCAGGATTACGCTGCACTTTACTTTTACTTACATTCCCTGGCGCTACGGTCCTTGTAGAATCTGGGCCTCCGCAACGATCTTCCGCCATTCTTCTCTATCCTCGGCCTCCCGTCTCCATCTTCTCACACCCATCGTTCTGAGGTCGTCCTCCACGTCCTCCAGCCAACTTAAGCGCGGTCTACCTCTTCTTCCCAGCCATCGCAACAGACACTGCTACACTAAGACAACCACGTCCGGGCTCTAGTACAGGTCCCTCAACTCCCTATTGTTCCGTATCCTCCATCTATCCCCCTCTGGAGTAGGGCCGTATATCTTCCTCAATACCTTCCTCTCCCACGTATTGAGTAAGACTTCGTCCCTCCTAGTCAGGACCCAGGTTTCACTCGCATATGTGACGACCGGACTCAGGACTGTTTTATAAATTGTTATTTTGGCGTCTCGGGACACAGTCCTCGATCCGAGAACGCTGTACAAAGAGACTAAATGAAATGATTTTGAGAAGGGGAGAGGGAGAGAGCGTGGTTGGTATAAGAAAGTCCTGTGATGACGACGTCACATATTTTTAATATATATATATTATTATTAATATATATTTTTTTAAATATTTTAGTTAATATATATTTTTTTTTTATTAAAGACAGATCGTTACAATATATTAATGATTTTGTTTCTTCAAGTTCCCCTTCAAAATAAACTTGTATATAATATTTTTATGATGTTATATGAATAACTATTGGCCAATCATTTACTTCATGTAATATGTAACCAAGTAATAATATTTCAGAAGACAAAACTAATTAAATAATATTTATTGCCTACTGGAAGCAATGAAGGGGTCCAATGATTACAAATCCTAATGACTAGGCCTGTCGTAAAACTGGCTCTGTTCCCCAAGTAGCGTGTTGACTGAGGACAATTTTATTTGATGTCTTTAGTATTTATTTTACTGCCAACGTTTTGACTAATTGAACTGGTCATGAAAACTATAACTGACGAACACATACTCTGCTAAAATCTGGTTATGTGTTTCGAGGCGACACACGGAATCAACTGTTTATCCCCCCAGTCGACTGGCACTGTTACAAATGATTTATCATGGTGGTAATAAAAAATTGTTATGAAATTATGTATGTGTATTTTTTATTCCCATTTCGTGTCAAAGTTGCCGTCAATTATTTCCTGATTTTAATTTTATTCTGATATCTTAATAAACTCTGATTCATTTCTTTTCAATTGCTTCATTTTCAAACTATTCATAGTATAGGGGACGTTGTCACCTCACAAATTTAACTCTTACAACTAAATTAGATTTTGAACTCACTGCGCTGCACTCAATGTTGCATAAAATGTGCTGGGAGCAACAAAATTTTCCAATCTCTAAATCAAAAAAATCGTTGGTGAATCACCGACAATGTACTTCCCCAGCGCGAATTAATCAACTAAATTTTCCTTCTATATATATATATGTGGTGGGCTGGTGTTTTACACCTAGGTACCTAAGCACCCAGTGCTCTTTTCCCTTCCCTGGAAGCGCTGGGCTCCCCCCTTATTATATTAACTGCATGTTTATACTTATACTACCTAAACCAAGCCCTTCATGAAGTGCTCAGTCTCCCAGTTTCCTTAATGAACCTGAGAATGCTCTCATAGTCCAATCTTCTAAAGTCCTCCTCTGGGATTACATCTCCACCAAAGATGCAGAATCTCATTCGCGCATATCCCGAGCAGATGCCCAGGAAGTGTGTCGCCGTTTCGTCTTCTTCCTCACATCTATCGCAGGTAGGACTGTCTTTGACTCCCACAGTGTGTAGGTGTCTATTGAACGGACCATGTCCTGTGAGAACTCCAGTCAGTTGCCTAAGCTTGTTCCTTTTGAGGGTCATCATACATATTATACCTTGGCTAATATGCATCGACCATAAGCCAGCAAAAAAAAAATATATATAAAAAAATATTATTCCTATTTTGTACATTTTACATATTTTTATTTCTCACATTTTATTTATTATTATTATTATTATTTTTCCTTCAGTTTCGTTGCATTCATTTCTGTTCCACGCCATTTTTCGAAAATTAATTTTATTTCAAACCTTCCTTCACTTTTATAGTCAACCATTAATGTATTATGCTCTGACAATTTTTATTATTATTTTTTTTTTCATATTTATATAATTTTTTTATTATATACATTCTTCTATTTATATATATATATACATTTATAAATAACTAAACTGTTCAATAATTTTTTTATTTATCTATATCTATTATTGTTTCTAGTGTTTCTCCACTGTAGCACTAATTTATCAACTTTTGAATTTATTTCTTTGTATGGCATACTGATACTTGCCTTCTGAGCTTAAGAACGTGGGTTCGAAACCCGACCGGAGGCCCTTAGTTTATTGTATCTGGGAGGTAAAGTAAACTTAAGCACGCCGTCCTTCGGATGGGACGTTAAGCGATGGTCCCGAGACTGTACCATGTCAGGTACTCGTTAAAGACCTCTACCCTAGGTGAATAAAAAATTTAGGGTAGGAAAAATTTAGGACTCCCACAGTAGAGTCGGACTCATGTCCACCAGAGTTAAGAAAGAGAACTCTGGTAGTAGGCGATATGACCTCATAGTTAAAGCCCGGGCATGAGTCATAAAACCTAAACTAACCTTTCAAAAAAACAATTTTGGAACAGGAAAGTTCATTGGCTTTGTTTTTTCGGTGATTGTTACTTCCCTTACTATATGAAGTTTGTCGGTGATTCACCAGTGACTTTATTTTTTGCCTTAGAACTTCCGATTTCGAAACTTCCTTTCAGTGTTCTATTTCAAAACGCTCACTGATCTTTACCGCTTTTTTTTGTTTTTATACCATCTCAAGTTTTCCCGGTGTGTCCTGTGAGGGGGGCATCTTTATGGAAGGAAGTGACGGATTAACGCCTGCCACTCTTGCAAGAGAGGGCGTGGAAAATTAATGAATGGGACAGCTGCTGCACTGGTTGTCGTTAGGTTTGTGTTCTCTCTAAAACCTTCCGTAATTATAGACTCACAAAGACAACCATTATCGGCTTTCCTTCTTCATAAGTTACAACACATTTTACTGTTGGCGACTGTTTTTAGGGTTCTCGTAGGTCAAAGACCGCAAAACAGAACCCCATAATCAGTCTGTCCAGGTAACTCCTGGGGATTTTAACGATTTGGTATTATATTGTTGCTAAAGTAAAAAAAAAATCAGCGGTGAATCACATGCTATGTACTTCCCCATCATAAATTATTCGATTATGTTTTCGCTTCATAGTGACTACTGAATCCTCATACTCGGCAGTTATTAGGGTATTTGAGTCGAGTTCCCCTTCTCTTAACCCCTTCGACCGATTTCTAGAAAAATTAATAAGATCCATCTTTACTGCATTTTGAATTTATAATTCAGGGAATAAAGACGAAAAAAATAGGTGAAACTTCGGAAAAATTCCCGAAAAGCTAGATTTTCGTATGAACCTTCCTTTTGTGGTTCTAAATAATATCCCAAAAGTCCCCACCGATACATGTGTCGCTAAAAATGTTACGCGGGGTCAAAGGTCACAAAAAAGTTTTTTTGCAAAAATCTCGTTAATGGTGACTTTTATCGAAAAAATAGTAGTTATCAAATTTGTAGCTTAAACAATTACCTACAAAAAACATTGTATTACTTTTTTTTTTTAGACACGGTTTTCGAGAAAATTCGATTTAATGGTATCTATGTGTCGAATATTTGTAATTAAACGTTGAATGCGGCTTAAAATATTGGAAATTTTATTTACGTGAAAGTTTCAAAGTCCATAATAATACAAACTAACACATATATACTACACAATAGTGTCGGTCTTACTCCATAATGGGCTAGACGAAGAAGGATGAACTCCGAAACGTTCTCGTTTGTCATACCTGCTTTATGTATTGATCGATTTTAAGTATACGAACTAACGTTAGTATTATAAAATTGTATGTCAATACACTCATTACATCGGCAGTTATTGGGAATTTTGAGTTGAGTTCCACTGTCATCCCCCCTCCCCTTGGGCTGATTTCGCTGAAAATTTATAGTTGTCATCTTTATAGAACTTTGAATTTACATATGAAATGTCTTGTTAATAAATCCATTACAACGTCAATTATGCATGTTTATGTTTTAACCTTCTAATTTCCGCCTCCCTTTTGCCAATTTGGCTCAAAATTAATAGGTTTCATCCGTAAAGGATTCTGGGTACACAATGTAAAATTTCATGTAGATACTACTATTCTATCATGTTTACAAATTTTGAGACAGGAACTTTTCTTTTATTTTTGGAATCAGGTGGTCTGAAAATATGCAATTCCGTTGAAAACTCCGCATCGAATTTCTAACTGATTACATAGGTAACTCTAGTTCGTTTAAATGGGAAAGTAACAAAGAAACTATGATAAATATCACTGCATCTTATCGATCCATAATGTAAAGAATTATAAATGCAGCGATTTCTATGAAATTCTAGAAGGATATACATTGTTAGTTTACATCTGGTTGTTGGGTATAAAGTTCTCTGAGATACGACCCGAAGAGGGGTGGAAGAAGTTTCAACGGAATTGATTCAGATAAATAGGAGAAAGAGGGACAGAGAGAGAGAGAGATAGTGAGTTAATGAGACCTCTTGGGAGTTGTCGTGCTAAGGGTTCCTGTTATGGTGGCGATGACAGTACAAGTCACCGAAGTAACCCTCTCGCTTGGAGACAGTGTCTTCAGTCACGCTACCTAGCAGCCTTCCTCGTCACTTCCAACAGCACAAGGAGCACCATCTGAACGCCATTGTTATAGGATCTTATAGAAGCTTGTATTTAGGGTGAATTCTTCTTCTGTTATCCTTCAATATCAGTTTGTGTTGAATTTCTATGTCCCGAATTGGTACTTTTTAATTTTTTACCGGAATTTCATTTTTTCCGTCCTCCCAGATATCAAAAAGTTTAAAAAAATCTGTTTTTTTTTTTTTTTTTTTCTGACTTTAGCATGAGCTATTAGCCACTTCAACATTTTTTTTATATATGAATGGTCTCTAAAAAGTGAAACTTAAAAAACCACGCCTATCTCCTGGAAAAATGAATATAAATGATCGGATTGGAGATTGGGAAGTCTGAGCAGGTCCATGTAACTTGGGGTATCCTTTGTGATCTTCCGTACCTCATCTATAAATTTGGTCCTTGCACAGTCCTCACAGAAAGGAGTCTCACTTTTGCCGATCCTATGCAAATATTTATGACAAAGTGCATCATTTGATCTGACTCTGCAGAGATTTTTAACAAATCTTCGAGATAGTATTCCAAACCAGGATAGTATTCCTACACGTGCATTGACTGCCTTATAAAATAATCCCTTATCGCTCGCATCATATACTCTTTGCCAAGCGGCTCTGAGATCTTGGTTAAAGTTCATATATAGGTCAGTCACTGGGACCCAGTAGGTACAGCCTATACCTACATTATATTAAAAACTGTTTGTTTCTGTGAAATCGGTAGAATAAACATCGACACAAATTTTACATACCTCTGTGTTCAGAAACCCATGAGGACGGGGTCTATAGGTTTTTAGCCAAATCTTATGAAGTAATGATTATATCGACATCCATGAGGACGACATCTATTAATTTTTCCTCGGAAAGGGAAGAGTGGAATCAGGGGACGGGGGTCGATTTAAAAAACACTAATTACTGTCGTTAATGGTGGCGCCGGTAGCTCAGAGATGCTCACACTTGTATACTAAGCTTACGATCGCGGGTTCGAAACACGGCCAAGGCTTTAGGTTTTTTATCTGGGTGGTCAGAAAAACCTTTAGTATGTTGACTTTTGGATGCGATGTTAAGTTATGGCGCCGAGCCCTTACGATGTTAGGTACTCGTTAAAGACGTCTTGGTAACGAAACCTGTTAGTAGTAGCCCGGACATGCCCTAAAGTCATTAGTTTGCGTTGGATTCACCGACGACTTATTTTTTTAATCCTATCGGTTTTACAGAGATAATGTTGCAACAACATTTTTCAAATTGTTAAAAATGTCAATGTTCAAAGTTGTTCTTTTGAACTACTGGTTGAGCCATCTCCGGTGGTGAGGTTTAAGATATTATCGGTTGAGGAAGTGAATGAAGAAGGGGACTTAGACTTACCCCTCGCTAAGATATTCCTGCCTCTCCCGACCTCTCGAGCCAGCCTTCGTCCCCTGTTCCACTTCTGGAAGGAAGGGAGGTTTTTGCGCTGGCTGGCTCCTCCTTCAGCAGTATCGAACCGACGGAGGCCCCCTCCAGATATCGACCCGGGGTCCCTGAGGCACGCATCCTCCCCCAGTGCACGCACTCTTTAATCACAGGTTACACATGACCTCCGGCCCAGTATTAGCTTCCATTAGACAAGCCTCTATTTGTTTCAATTACTCACTTTAGAGGCTTCATTTGTTGTTTACTTGGCCAGTTTCTGCTAATTCTCCATTCGTTTCATTATTTAGAAAATAAATAAAAACAACGAACTTGTATATTGCCTAATTCCGTAAAGTTAGTTAATTATTATGACTCATCCCCGGGCTTTAACTACGAGGTCATATCGCCTACTATCATCTTTCATCACTCTGGTGGACATGAGCCCGACTATGGGAGTCCTAAATTTTGTTTCATTCCCCTAGAGTACCTGACATCGTACAGGCTCGGGACCAGCGCTTAACCTCCCATCCGAAGGACAGCGTGCTCAAGTTTATTTTACCTCCCAGATAAAAAAAACTAAGGGCCTCGACCAGGTTTCGAACCCGCGACCTTGAGCTCAGTAAGCAAGCACGCATACCACTGAGCTACCGACGCCCTTTAATTCTCTCTTCCATCTATGTGTGAACATGATTGTAGAGTTGAGATTCCACGTTGAGCGCCATTTGTGGAAGTTGTTAGTTTGCGGGGGGGGGGGGGGGGGGGGGGGGGGGTACTTTCTTGGCAACGCTACGCGACTGGACTTGATGTGCTGCTATTTCCTCCTTCTTCAAGGTCTTCCTGGATTCTAAGAATGAGGACAGACTTCTCGACAATCGTGGATAGATATACTTCTAGAAATATAAACATAGGAAGATATAGGGTGATGTGACCGACCCCCCTCAGGGGGTCAGGGGCACCCATATAAAAAAAAAAAGATATACTTCTAGGACAGACAGACATCCACACTCGGGGACAAATAGACGTGAACACCCCTCCAGACCCGCTTTCTCCCCTTCCCTCATTTCGAAGCCTTCTCAATTCAATATTCGTAATTTTCCATATATATGTGCTTCTCAACGCCATTTTGGATTCATTTGGTTAATATAAATTTTTAATACGATATGAAGCTCCACACATGAATACATACATATTTTAAAAGCTGATATATAACACAGGAGCAGTGCCTCCTTTGGCGATTTTCTTCTACTAAAGACATCGTTGACTGTTACATAAGTCAAACACTGTCTAATTGGAAAATAAACCCACTCGGTAAATAAAAAAAACGTATTAGTCGAGACGTATATTACATCATTCATTGTGGGGCTGAGTTTATATCGATAATTCAGGAACTGGAAGAATATTTAACAATATCGATCTGTCCCAACCAATTGTTTTTCATGATAGAGCATGTCCTGGGAGTGATTCAAAACAATTTGTTGCTCTTGTTAATAAAATATTTTTTTTTTTTGTTAAACAATAATATGATAATTGTCAAAAGATAAATTGAAAACTATTGTCTTATACTTATAGACTTTTGAATTCACATTTATTATAATTTATATAAAAACATCTGTTAGGAGTTAAGTAACTTAATTAGTGATTAAATATACAAAAATGGACTAGTCGCATTTTGTTTCTTCAGCTGTTTCAAATAGTAAAAAACAGTCTAAGTTGTGTGAAAGAGTCGGAGTAGAGATGTGAAGGTGGACAAACTAGAGACTTACTTATTTAACAAGTAAGTCCACTAATAATGATAATAATAAATAATAATAAACGTCTTTATTTCTTTTTCTTTTTACAGATGTACATTAATAATAATAATAATATTGACAGACAATACTCATGGTCAAATTGACCGTCTGAGGGGTTATCTCTTCTATTTCTACTCGATAATACACATAAAAGTGACAAAATAAAAAAAAAATAATTCAAATACAAATGCAGTAATTTACAAAATTAACTTAAATGATCCTTTAAAAAAACTAACAAAAAATAAAAATAAAAAACATCTTCCTGTTTATATATTATTAATAATTAAATTCTGAAACTAGCTCAAATCTATATTTCCAGGCGGCTTTGCAATAGTTAATTAAACTTTTGTAATTTCGTCCATTTACATATTCAATGAACTGAACATAGCTTAACTCTGCTTTACTAAAATAAATAAAACGAAAATCTTTTAAGATGGGGCATACGACAATAAAGTGAAACACATCTTCATCTTGCTTGTTATTACACATGGAGCAAAGTTTGATATCCTTAGTGTAAGAATACTTATTTAAATAAAGAAGTTCACCTCGTACCTTCAGCACCCAGCTTATCGAATTCGCATCCATCTCTGAGAAAATAACTTTATTATCTGTAACTAACTGTTTATATAAAGTATGCTTGGTACTATTTATTGATTTTAATTTATATTCATTAATAAATTCATTTTTTACTTTATTTACAATATCGTAAATAATATATAAGTAAGTCCACTACATCTGCCTACCACCAAGAAATTATATCCTTATACCAACCCCTTTTTCACAGATCACTCTTCCTCCTCCTCCCTCTCATTTCAAACTGGCATTATTGAGTATAATACGGTTGGACGCTAAACAATGAAACAAAGAAAACTGCTAATATTAAAATATTGGTCCAGTTAGTATAAGAAAGTCCTGTTATAGCCACATCATCAGTCCTCTTATTTATATATAAAAAAAAAAATGAATTGAGAGTGAAGGGTCGGTGTGTCTAAAGACTGTGAATTAATGGTGCAAAGTGGGCAGAAATCTACAAACTCATTTATTTCTCACAGTTTTATCCACCTGACACTTCTTCTACCTTGGAGCCGCTGTTCTGCCACCTTCATAAATCGCCTCTCTCCGATACTTTATCCACCTTTCGGCAATCTTATATTAGCATAAAAGAGTTTTCTTCATGGAAAGATATATATTACATTGAAAAGTATTTGTTACATATCGTTTACATTGGCCAAAACCTCTTTTCATGGGAGTTTTTAATTTTTTTTTTTAATTTTTTCTCAAGTGGGTATTACTTAATATTGATCATCATTCTCTGAAGGTCGAGACGATGACCACATATGTTGTAAGTTTTCGCTCTCCCTCTAAAATCAATCTACCGATTTGGTTGAAAATCAACATGTGTCTTATTCAACGAGTTTTTGGATACAACCCCCTTCTTGTGTGTCGTCCTTATGTCATTTTGGATTTAATGAAATGAAAATGAAACATAATCTTTATTCTGGGACATACGTCCTCTAAGAATAATAACATAAAGAATAAACAAGAGTATACAAGTATCAGCCAGTAGAGAAGAATAAAAATAAAATAAAAGAGGTCTCTAGGAATAAATACTAAATGTTAAAAACAGGCAATGAGTAAAACAATATAATAAACTAGTGAAAAATAATAAAGAGAAATAAAAATAGAAAAATTAGAAAAACAAGTATGAATAATAATGTGAAACAAGATAACAATAATTACTTAATCTGAATTGTAAAAAACTGGAGTGATGAAACAGAAGAGTAACAATCGGTCCAGTGGAGAGAGAGACTTATAGGAAGACGAGAACTATCTCATAGGAGCCATCCTTAGGAATCAGAGGTTTGTTGAGTTAGGAGGTAATGGAAAAGTAGGGACTTAAATGAAAGGAGAGTAGGAGCATGGCGAATCTGGAAAGGGAGAGAGTTCCAGAGGGAGTTAGCCTGGATAATGAAGGAGTTGTGGTAGGTTGTTGTCCTGTGAGAAGGGAGGTAAAGATCAGAGGGACGGGATCTAGTGACTTTCTGCTGGATATGGGATTTAAATTGGAGCATTTGGAAGATGTAGGAGGGCTTTTGCGAAGATACGGTTTGATAGAGAAAGGAGCCTAGGAAATATTGTCGACGAGAGGACGGGAAGAGCCATTTTAGGTCGGTATAGGAACTAGTAATAGAGGAGTGTCTGGGGAGCCCGAAGATGAATCTTAGAAAGGAATTCATAACTCGCTTTAGTTTCATGTCGAGCTCACCAGAGTCCTCTATATGCGGTTACGATTTACGCTTACTTTTTAGTGATTCGTGCCCGTTCTATACGTTTTAGTGATTCCTGCCAGGGCTTCAACTACGAAGTCATTTCTCCCTATTCGAGAGCTTTTTGCATGGTGAACATAAGCCCAACTGGGGGAGTCTACCCTGGTAGGTGTCTCAAGTATCAGACATCGACTACTATACCGATCCCTTGATGCAAAAATAAAGAAAATAAAATTCCTGTGTGTCTGTACGTTTATGCGTCTGTATGTGTCTTTGCGGATAATTCCCATTAGAATGACAAAAAACCCAAACTGCAGTTGTAATGAATGTATCGAATCAAAAACCCCATAAGGCCGGCAGCTATCAATTTTCAACCGAATCAGCTGAAGGTAAGGGAAGACCGAAAATTTAGTTGATTTCTTCGCGCTGTGGAAGTACATTCTCGGTGATTCGCCGACGACTTCACTTCCTGCGCTGTCAGCGCTCCGTGGTCCACCTCTTTGCGATTTCCTCGTGTTTTACTTTGGACTACATCCTTACTTAAGAAATTAGACACAGAACGTCTTAGTCATCCCAAGAAAAATAATTTTCTTAGTCTATAAAAATTTAAAAGCCCCAGAAATAGTAAACATTTGATGTTTAATGAAAATCAATCATTTGTGTTGTTCACTTTTTCATCTTTCAAGAAAATGACAATTTTTCAACATTTTTTTTTTTCTTTTATTTCTTTGAAGAGTTTTCTTCCTTGAAAGTTTTTGCCAGGACGTTGTCTCTGTTGGAAGAGTTTGAAGATAAAGGATATGACAGGCCGAAGGAGACAATTTGTCATGACTTCTACAGAGAATGAGAGAGACATTGCCGACGTGAAGCTAACATCATCAGTTAGACTAACCATGAGTCGACCTAGTTACCACTCCTAAGAATCTCATCTTAGTAGATTGTCTGTCACCTCCAAAACTGGCTTTAACTCATTTTAACCGTACAATTCTCCCCGGTAGTGCTTAAGGTGACAAAGCATTTGGAAAAAGGATATTTTTTAGTTCGAGTATAGTGGAAGTTACGTAATCTGTCAGAAATTCGATGCGGAGTTTCTCTCTTTATGTGTATCCAGAACCCTCTAAGTAGACATTGAATTTCAGCCAAATCGGCCAAAGGGAATAGAAAAGAGGGAGAGGTATTGAAACGAAATTTCATACATAAATTCAAAGCATATAAGGACAACCCTATTAATTTTCAGCGGAATCAGCCGAAGGAGAAGAGGGGGAAAATGCCAATAAATGCCGATGTAATGAATGTACGATATGTGTAGTAAGATGTTATAGGGCGGCTTTGTTTCTTCATCATCAGTGGCACATCCCACCCGTACAGTGTAGAGGCTAATCGGGAGTTATCGGGTTCAGACACACACATTTTTTTAATACAGGTTTCGGAAAACATGAAATTTTGTTCAAAACTCAACTTCGAATTTCTTACCGATTAAATAACTTCCCCTATACGTCTCGCCTCTCTAGCTACGAAAAGTGGTGTGATCCCACGGGAATATCCTGTCTTCCAAGCCTTGAGTCCAATATACATAAAACAAATGTGTGCATTTGAGAATATAATTTCCATCTTTTTTGCATCTTCATGTCTGTGGAATCACGAAATTCTTCTCCTTTCAGTATTTACAGCTATGGAAGACGAAGTATTACCAAGGTTAGGTTGAAGTGAGAAGCAGTATTTCTGTGGAATCACAATATCGATATTCTTCCCCTTTCAGTATGTACAGCTATGGAAGACGAGGTGTTAGGCCAACCTCACATTAGGCAATTCCGAAGAGACGCGACTGATACTCAAGTATCTTGAGGGTATCTTAGAAGTCACTTCCTATGATGAGTGGTGGGGAGACACAAATGGAGCTACTCCCAGGAGACGCGTATCCTACCAGTCTCACGCGACCTGCCAGGAAGATCGCCCGTCCCTTCAGTCTCCTGCGTCGCCTCGCCATGGCTGGTGAACACGTGTTCAATATAAAATTTGTGGGTAAAATTGAAAAATGCCCTGAACTGTACAATTTTAATTTCCCTCAGTATTCCAGGAAGGACGTTGTGGAGAAGGGATGGACTGAAGTTGGGAAGCAAATGTACATGTTTGAAAATTTAATAAATAACTTACTTATTCCATAAATTACTAAAAACTTAATAAATTACTTACCTCAACGTGATCAGGATTCTTTCTTCTGCACTCACACATTCCCGCATTTGTGTGTTCCTCTGTCTTATGGATGGAGAAACAATGCCAGTCAAGTGTAGGAATGATTCTTTCGTCATTCGGTAGAATGCTACGAACTTGGAATCCGACTTTTCCAGCTCTTCAGCAGCAACAAATAATATGCAGTTAACATTCCTTTCGATGTAAGGATGGCGCCATAATCTTCGGATATTCCTTTTTCTATAATAATAATAATAATAATAATAATAAGCAACAACGACATCTTCATCACTTGAAGAATCTTCACTTGACACGGTGAACAACTCAGCTTCTCGCCACGGCTAGATGGAGACTGAAGAGATCCTAGTCGCTGCACAGTTTCCTCAGTGTGACGGGTACCATACCCACAGGAAACTCAAATTGCTGATACTTGTGTATTCGTCGCGTCTCTTCGGAATGTGAGGTTGGCTTTACTGAATGGAATGGAAGTGTTACTGATGATGATGAAGGTTAGGTTGAAGTGAGAAGCAGTATTTCTGAATTAGATAATCCAGTGGGCCCCAAATCCATTGCGAGAGGATTGCATGACCTGAAGCTCTAATAGACTCTAACGAAGGGCCTTCCACTAAACAGGCTGTCTAGCTACCTTCCTCTTATCGTAGCGGATCCATCTTCAGCCTCAGTTCAGCTTGTCTGTCTGTCAGGGCCGTTTCAAGAATCCTCTGTCATGCAACCCTGGATCTGCATGCCATCAGCCAATTATATCTGTTGAACCTTATCGAACCAACCCTGGAAAAAAAACAAACAACGGACCCATTCGAATTAAATATAATGGTGTCCATAAAATAACGAGACCGGATACCCGAAATGCCCCGGACCGGATACTCGATCAAAGACTCGACAAGTCCGGCTTCATATTCAAGATTTCGTCTCGACACATTCATTCTATGGTAATGCAATGAACTAAATAGGAGTGAATTGACTGTGAAACTGATCCAAAAAGAAGGTATTTTTATTTGTTTTTTGTTTTATATGCCCCAAGATAACTCTAAAAGAAGAATGGCCAATATTTATTAGTTTATACGATTTTTTTTTTTTAAATTAATTTAATCTTAGTTTTTTAAATTTTTATAATGTAGATTTAAGAAAATAAACCCAATATTTGTTCTCGTAATTTATATGCTATTCATTTTCCCTGTTGACCCAGTAAGATAATTTGAAAACCTTTGGATTATTTTAATATTATTGAAATAAAATTAAAAATGGCATCTCTTTAGAAATCCAACTGAAAAGGTAGGTTTTGGAGTGGGATCGAAAAATTAATTGATTAATTCGAAGAACATTTTTTTCAGGCTATGAATGGCTATTCTATTTGAGAGTGGGTAAAAAGAACTGGTATTCTATTTTAAGGTGTTCTATTTGAGGATGTATAAATAAAGTGATGTTGGTATCACCTAGAGGGGATGTACTATAAACTATCACCCTCACCCCCCCCAGATATCCCTTTCCTTATCACCTGTCAACTATAGGGTGATACCAGCAGATATCCACATCCGCTCCAGACTCACCCTCCCCTTGTATTCCTTCATCCATACACAGACCTACCCCACTCTGCACAACTTCTCCAGTTAGTGTCCCCAACTAATTTTATGGACGATTAGCGTTTCCTTCAGCTCCTCTGCCTTCGGTTCGTTCCATTTCTCTGACTCCTGTTGTCTTGCATTCGACAGGAACCAGATTGGTTTGTGCCATTCATGCTGACAGCTTGACAAGATGGTTTAATTGAAAAAAACCTAACTCCTTTTTTCCCCTCTTTTTAGTTTCTTATATGTATGTGTATAGTATAAGAAAGTATTGTAATCTTGTAAAAATCCGAGATCGAGTTTTCAAAGGATTTTCACGTTTCAAAGTCCACTGAATACTTTTTTATTAGTTTAGGAAAATTGTGATCGCACTAACGCAGGAACGAGTGTAGCTATGAACTTGAAATTTGGAATGGAGAAGAACATGCGTTAACTTATATCTGAATAGATTTTGACCGAAATCGGATGAACATTAAGACCACTTTACTTCGAGGCCTAAATACATTTTAAAAGATACCGCTTACATTTATGACCTAATCAAAACTCTTAACGAATAAAGTTTGTAGAAAAAACTGAAAGTCACATTTTATATAAAATAAAATTTTTCGCCGGTCGTCCGGTTTTTGAAAACCGTCAGAAATGAAATTTTGAAACACATATTTTTAGACGTTTCCTTAATTTACCCGAAAACTGTTAATCCTATCGAAAAATTGTTTCGTATTAAAACCTTTCCTTATTAAATTTCCAATCGCTTATGCCCTCAGAATTGAGATAGGACCAATATGACGAAGGTTATACCGTCTCAAAAAATGTAAAAATACTTTCTGTAGAAAATATTTCTAAGTAATGTCTAGGGGGCCATGGTGGCCGTGCGGGCTAGACCGTAGGGCTTTGGTCGCATGGTCTCACCATGGTTTGCGGGTTCGAATCCCGTCCGGGAGTGAGTTTTATTTCGTAGATAAAACTCCCTCCCGGGGCCATGGATGTCGTAAATAACTAGATATAACACATAGACATAGCTAATATGCACCGTACATAAAGCAAAAAAAAAAAAGTAATGTCTAAATTGTATCGCGTAGCAACGAATTATAAAATATTTCTTTTTATTATTGGGGCGGTTCGAAACCCGACCGAGGCCCTTAGTTTATTTTATCTGGGAGGTAAAATAAACTTAAGCACACCGTCCTTCGGATGGGACGTTAAGCGATGGTCCCGAGCCTGTACGATGTCAGGTACTCGTTAAAGACCCCTACCCTAAGTGATTAAAAATGTAGGGTAGGCAAAATTTAGGACTCCCACAGTAGAGTCGGGCCCATGTCCACCAGAGTGACGAAAGAGCGCTCTGGTAGTAGGCGATATGACCTCGTAGTTAAAGCCCGGGCATGAGTCATAAAACCTAACCTAACCTTTATTATTGACTTCAAACTGGCGTTACTGAATATAAGCATGTCATCTTCAGAATGCTGTACAAGAAGAATAAACCCGGGAACCTCCTGGAGGGGGAGATAGTGTCATCTGTAAAAGCGTGGTTGGTATAAGAATGTCCTGTAAATGGCCACCTTACATATGTTTGAGAAGGAAATGCTCATGTAATAATAATATTTTTTAGACATGAACATTCTGGTTGTGATGATGACAGTCAGTCTGCCTGTGATCGTCTCGCCCTCATGCCGCCGACCCATCAACGACTTCCAAAAAACCCACATCTAATGGAGACACTCCCCTCCTCGAAAAAAAAAAAAAAAAACATCTGACCCTAACTAACCATGTTGGTAACACTGTTTTTTTTACAGCAGGGGGGGGGGGGGGGGGGGGAGCGGTGCCCACGTGGTGCTTCGTGGCGACATTGCTACACAGGGATTTTGTTTTTCATTATGGTCTGCTTCTGCGACTTGTGGAGTCGAGTATAAGAGAAGTTATTGTTTATCTCAGATACATATTTAGTTATAATTGTTTGTGTTTATTTCGTTATAGTGTAAATAAATTTAAAGTTATATTAGCTCATGATGAAGGTTGTTGTCTAGTAACATATAGTTTTATTGTTATGTATTTACTTAATTGCAGCTTATATAACCTTACTCATAATGTATATATGTCAATAGAGGCCCTGAAGAAGGCACACTCAGTGCCAAAATTTCCCATAGAATTTCCCATTCTCTAATCCGAAATTTCCCATCGAAATTTAATATTCATGTTTTCTATATATTAAAAAAAAAATAGATACATCAATAAATAATTTAAAAAATCCGTTCGTTACATTGTTTTAGATCTTGATAACTTGGTATGATCAAATTATTGATGGATTATTAAAACACTTCTTTTATCAACTCAGTCTTTTAAATATTTTTCCAAATAAGGTACATAAAAAAAAAAATATTTATAACCGTTCTTAAACTCATGTTTTTTTTGTTGTTTTTTTTGGCCTTATTACATTTGATGCATATTAGCCATGTCAGTGTGTTATATAATTATTTACGACATCCATGGCCCCGGGAAGGAGTTCTATCTACGAAATAAAACTCACTCCCGGACGGGATTCGAACCCACAAACCATGGTGAGACCATGCGACCAAAGCCCTACGCTCTAGTCCGCACGGCCACCATGGCTCCCGAAATTGATGGTTGTTCATAGTTTAAAAAAAAAAACTTTTAAACATGTTGAAGATGAAGATTGTTTTTATACAAATAATACGACAAAAATGTAGTCATTGGAATTTTTCCTCACAAAACTTTTAAACCAATTTTTTCCCCCATGTACCCCTAAATTTCCCTAAAATGGGAAAAATTCCCACTGTGTGGAAGCACTGTTCCTATTACATCCTTCCTCAATTGTTATTCTATAGGTACTCGTAATAAGCTGGAGGGGAGAGAAAAGTTATTTGACTAATTCGCTCTGGGGAAGTAGATTGCCAATGATTCACCGTCAATTTTTTTTTTGTTTATAACACCTGGCTCTTTTACAATTTTTGTTTTGTTTGTGTGGCAGGTATTGAGTAGCTACCCTTAGCGTTCTTCCCATCCGACGACCCGTCCCTCTCCAATTAGGTTTAATACCCCTTCATTGGACGGGATTCTCTTCATCCCTCCAGATGAATGCCACCGCCCTGGATCAGATATTGCAGACAACCCCTTTATACAAATTTACATTACGGGTTATTTAGTGAACATAAAGGCAGGATGGGGTAAAGGTTTATCATCGTATATCTTCAGCTATCGAGACACAATTCTGTATAATAACCATAGCTTTTATTAAAAACTTTACTCTTTTAACTGTTCTTTAAAAATAAAGTATTTATTGTAAATATTTATAGTTAGTTAGTTATTATGACTCTTGCCCGGGCTTTAACTACGAGGTCATATCGCCTACTACCAAAGCGCTCTTTCGCCACTCTGGTGGACATGAGACCGACTCTACTGTGGGAGTCCTAAATTTTGCCTACCCTAAATTTTTATTCACCTAGGGTAGGAGTATTTAACGAGTACCTGACATCGTACAGGCTCGGGACCATCGCTTAACGTCCCATCCGAAGGACGGTATGTCTAAGTTTATTTTACCTCCCAGATAAAATAAACTAAAGGCCTCGGCCGGGTTTCGAACCCACGACCTTGAGCTCAGAAGGCAAGCACGCATACCACTAAGCTACCGGCGCTCTCCAAATCTAATCTAGAAAATGTAGTCTATTTTACAAAATCATCGGTTGGCAAGGAGATCTAGAGAAATTTTCTGACTCGAAAATCAATTTCAATTTAAATAAATGAATTACCAACGGAATTTCTGGAGTTTCTTTTTAAATTGAGTGCTTTGCGGTGTTTGACCGGTTCTAGATAAATTTAGTTACTAATCCTACAAGGGGTCGTTGTTTAGATTAGCTTAGTCGACCCAATAAACCCAATTGCCCAGACATAATCCTCTGGGATAAATCTGTCAATGAGAATAACCATAGTTCATAGGAAGAGAATAAATGTTTTGATAACTCCATGGTTTTATCTACTTCGCTATGTTCATACTTTAAAAAAATTGTCTGTGCGTGAACACCATAACTCCCGATAAAATGAATATATCGACACAAAATTTTAAATGTGAATCTAGATCCCTCTAATGACGACACTAATTCTCAGGTGTTTGGGCAAAAGGGCTTAAATCAGCAAATCTTAATTTTAGTAGGGGAATTTCTGAAGTTTTGAAAAATGCCTGCAAATCAGGTAAAACACATTTATGTTACTTGAAATATTATTTCAATAAAAGTATTAAATATAAACAAAGTAAAATATTCCAACATTGAGTTACATTTGGTGAAATATTTAAATGCACTTGTCCTTTGGATCACAAGACTTATTCTGACTTAAGCCCTTTTGCCCAAACACCAGAGAATTGTTTTTCAGCCAAAGCGAAGGGTGGGATTAGGAGGGGCTTAAAATAAAAACTTTTTTGCCGATGAATGTATCGACACCAAATTGTATATATGTCTAACCAAAACCCTATAAATACGACACTAATTTTCAGTGTTATCGGTATGAAGGAATGGGGGATTCAGTGGAGGGTGCTTAATTCAGAAGCCCTAATAACTGCCGATGTATTGAATTTGTATTGAATCGACACAAAATTTAGTATGAGGATTTAGGAGGTTATTTTTATAAGTCAACTATTGAATATTAGCGCAAACTGTCGACTGGTTTTGGAGGAGGATCGAAAAGTTAATTGATTAATTTTTTCTGGGGAAATACATTGCCGGTGTATACTACATATTCCTATCTAACTTGTGTATGAAAAAAGTAAAAAAGTATGATCTTTCACATGTTCTTCTGACATATGTTTATGTTATGGGTTATGTGTTGTGAGATGGGGCATATGTGGAGGGATGATGTGTAGACTAAACATGGAGTCTAGCCTACTATCCTTAGCCAAACATACAGGCCGTGTGGCTCCGTACCACAGGGGTGAGCCCATCTCTCATCCCCCTCAACATAGGGGTAGTGCACTTTTCCTTCTTAAAATATATTTTTACTTTCTCAGCTATACCAAGTACAGTAGAACCTCTTTAAGTCGAACTTCGATAAGTCGAAAACCTCCAAAACTCAAAAAAAAGTTTTGTTTCTTTCCATTCAAGCCCCAAAACCTCCATTACTCGAAATCTCAACTCTCTATTAGTCGAAATAATCAGTGAGTCCCTACAAGCTATTTTGGTACATATTTTCCCTGTATAACTCGAAAAAATAAATTGGACCCTCTGTATCTCGATCATAGCAATGTTTTATTTTACAACCTTTACAACTCGATTATTTGAAACTTATTATCTTTATAGCTCGAAGAAAAATAAGTTACCGACTTTAAGAATTTGCCGACAATGTTCACCATTGTTTCCTAGAAAACATTTTAGGAGTATAAAATAAATAGGATTACCAATTCTAAGAAATGGTAAGGGATATTATTATTGATTTCATTTGAACTTTAGCGAAGCAAGTCATTTTGTGTCGATTGAAAAATTGTCAGAAGTAGTAGGATTTTCTGCTCTTTATACCTTAGACAATGCTATAGATAGAGAACAACCGAATTTTTTTAATACAGACATATATGAACTACGTATTTTTAATTTTAAGGATGTTTTGAAATAATGTTGATTTGTAATAAATATAAATATGTTTGTTACCTCTGTAACTTGAATTTTTATTTATTTCACCTCTCTAACTCAAAATTAGTTAGAATGAATCTTAACCTCTACAAGTCGAATCAAAATCCGCCTAAGTCGAAATCCTCCATAAGTCGAAAACTCTATAACTCGAATTTTTTGGCGTCTCCCTTGATGTTTTGAAAATTTGTTCTGCTTATAATTTTGACTTTTTTTTCGAAAAAACAGGAAATTGCGATGAAAACTTAGTGAATGTCTGCAAATAACTTGCTCTATACTTCATATATAGCTGTAGTGTGGTTGTCTGGTTGGCCTCGCTTTCCAAAACCATATTTCAAACTTAACAAATAGCCTGAAGACCACTCTATAAGGCCCGTTAGTGCCTCGTAAACATTAAAACAAACTTTAAAACCTTCTCTAAGTTTATAGCATGTCTTATTTCTGTTGAGATTGTCTCTTCTCGACTAAGGAGGGGATCTAGAAAGGATTCTACTTAATCATATACGAATGGTTCTATCCTATATACTGCTCAACTTCCTATCAGTATAGTCGATAGTTGGGCGATACTATCGGTGGAAAACTATCGATAGTATCGATAATTCAGTCAGTTGCCGCTTTTAATGAAAAATACATTCCAATTCCAATATTATATTATAATATGATTATTTTATTTTTGAAAGGATGAAAGGGCAATACAAATATCAATCGAATAAGTAATTGTTTCAAATCGAACTTTTATTTTATGGAAATAACATTTTCTCTCAAAAATAATATATAAATATAAAAGTAGGCAAGAATATTAACACATTAATTAAAGTTCAAAAACACTTATTGTAGATAATCAAAAAACAATCAAGTAGGTACAATGGCGTTAGATTCAACTATTTTTATTTCAATCAACAACTTTAAAGAAAAAAAATATCAAAAAATTAATTACCAATTGACGAAAAATACTTCTGTAAAACTTTATGGAACAATAGGCAGTGACCCACCTTCTGCAGTTTGGTTGTTTGGTCTTGGGTGCCGGTTTCATGTTGATCACGCGGCAAATTAGTAAACGTCGTCCTCATAGGGTTTTGAATTCAAGCATGAAATTTTATATCGATTTATAAATCATCGATGTATAATCATATCATATACATGAAGTTATTAAATTGTATGTATTATCAGGAGTTACTGTGTTCATAGATACATACAGATTTTTGTTTTTTTTATTTAGCATCAGAGTGAACTAAAAACATAAAATTCCGATGAAAATTCAACTTCGAAATTTTAATTACATATTACTTACTAAGTAGAGGTCTTCCATATAGCTGAGGTGAGGGCGGCGGTGCTTGCCTTCTGAGCTCAAGATCGCGGTTTCGAAACCCGGCCGAAGCCCTTAGTTCATTTTATCTGGGAGGTAAAATAAACTTAGGCACGCTGTCCTTCGGATGGGACGTTAAGCGATGGTCCTGAGCCTGTACGATGTCATGTATTTGTGAGTGAAGAGCTCTCTGGTGCTCGTGGGTAAAAGCCCGGGCATGAGTCATAAAAATAACTAACTAATAACTATAGTTGAGGAATTAAAATTTGGTCTTCTTTGAAATTACGATACCGTTCGCTTCTATGCATTCGCGATTCGTATTCGTGCGAATACGAATAAGAATGAATTCCAATATTCTTAACTTGATGCACACATGAAGTATCTACTTATGTGTAAGGGGCACTTTGAAGGGGAGACCAGGTCTATTTCAGTCACAATGCTACCGTTTGTCGTCCAATTGCCTGGTACTCTATTTATGAAAATGTTATCAGGAACCAGAGATGGTTAGGGCTGCACGGTATTGCACATACTAGGCCTCTGTTGAACCTTAAGCTGGCTCCAGACATGCGGTGTTTGTACCGAACATTCGCCATTCGTCTAGGTACTTTGCTTGGTGTTCTCCGAATGCCGAGCATCTTGAAACAGATACGCGAGCTTTGCCGAATGTTCGTCACTCACCGATCATTAGCGGAACATTCAATACGAATACTCTTGATAACAAGTGACTTGTTGTTATCTGGATATAAATACAGTTATCCATTAATCATCCATATAATATGGATACTGCATGATTTTTTTTTTTTTAAGTAGATACATTAAAGGTTAAGCCTAGAACAACTTTTGAAATTTTGATATCGCCTAAATTGGCCGACTTATAGATTTTTAAAGTAGTTTTTTGTACAAAATAAGTGATGTCAGAAAGTGCGTTTTGCCATAAAAGCAATTCATATGCTGAAAAATTTTTAAAATTCATATAAGTAATAAATAAAACAAACTTATTTTTGAAATATTGTCTATTCCACTAAAGATATATATATATATATAACTTCCGGTTTCGGCCTTACACCATCGTCAGGTCTAGTTATGAACTAACTGGTCTAGTAATATATATATATATATATCTTTAGTGGAATAGACAATATTTCAAAAAATAAGTTTGTTTTATTTATTTTTTACAAGTTTCCACAATATGTCTGCGTTCCTCAAGTTAAAAGTTGTTAACAGTAATATGCTTCTGAAATTTATGTAATTGTGTGTCTCAAGTATAATGAATATTTTTTGGAGAATATATAGTTATTTAAATAAATGTTGGTGTTGGCGTGATTGAATTGACCTGTGTATTCCTGTTGGTAATCTAGCTTATCCGAAAACCAATCTACCGTGTAAGATGAATTAGATATTATTCAAACGTTGATCCAAACATGAAACCTCCCAAAAACTCATCCATCAAAATCATTTTTCCTGGAAACACCGTTTTCATTTTATTCCTGACTACAGTCATGCATTAATTTGTATCTATCTGATTGTGTGTAGGTATTATTTCTTTGACACTAGGTCATTAGGAGTGTTAATATTAATAGAATTTTGACAGAGGATTAAGGAGATTAGAAATAATGAGACAGGCATCATGGTGTCATACATGATCATCATTTGTAAGATCACAGCTCTGTTTTAGTTCCCCAACTAAGAGGATTGATTGATTGCAAGGGTGGGTTTTGTACCCATGTTATCCAAAGCCTGAAGGCCCATATAACAGCCCCTCGTTAGCATTTAATTACACTACTATCTCTTTAAAGAAGCGCAGGATTCTTTCGAAGCTCTTTTTCATCAACACATCTAGGTTGAGGAACGCCTCATTGAAGGTTCTTCATCGAAGATGTGGTTAGATTATTATCAACAGCTCCCCTCAAGTTTGGAACACCTCAATAAGAGAAAAAAAGGAATGAAGAAATAATTTTAATTCGGTTTCACAGAGGGCACACCAGGCTGACCATGGACATCTGATGGCTCGAGAATAGTGGTGTCAAACTTTCGATAGTCTCAACAAACAGTATCGATAGTAGCAAAGCATTATCGACTAATAGTACTATCGAAATTTTGACACCATGAATTTCTAACAAGAAAAGCAATTGCCGCTATCGGGAAAAGAGTTCCGTTTCCGTACGGTTGACTATTACGTCAGTAACCAAGAAAAGAGGTTTCGTCCTAATCAGTATTATCAGTTCTTTTAACCAACTAGGCATGAGCGGTGTGACACGGAAAAATCATTCGGATGTGTGGGAGCATTTCGATAGAGATGTTGGGCCTAAGACGTTGGCGCGATGTAAAGAATGCAAAAAGGATTACCGAACTGCAGGTGACACGTCGAATCTCAAGGATCACCTCATTACCGAAAACATCCTCTAATTTATTTTAATACTATTGAACGTAAGACGGAAACGATCCACTCAAACATTTAGATCAGCCACGACAATGCCAAGGTTCTAAATATTAACTTATTAAACTTTACTTGAGTTCTATCAATGTTTACGAAAATTCAGTTAACATATCATAAAATATAGAGAATTTAAGTGAGAAATCGGAAAGTGCAAGACCGCTAATTTTAAATCACAATTTACAATTCGATAGTACAATCGATATTAAGTACAACTATCATTATATTCCATAGTCAAATCCTGCCGATTAATTGATAGTAATACAGTGGAATCCCGATATTTCGTATCCCGATTATTCGTATTTCTGGCTAATTCGTACAAATTTGCCGATCCCCAGAAAAAATCCCGATAAGTGGTATAAAAACAATCCATTTCGGACCCCTCGGTAATTCGTATTATTTTTATGCTCGAGGTCACTTAAAACGTCTTATAATTCATATTTCCAGTTTAAAAACCTCGTTAATTCGTACTGTTTTCAAGAGGGGGAGAGAGGACAGTGAGAGACAAGAGAGCAGAATGAGTGCGAGATAAATGTTTTCTAGGAAATCACGTGATTCCTACAGAACCAAAGGGGAGAGCGAGTGAGAGAGACAAGTTTTCTATGAAATCTCATATTATCTCATGTAATTCGTACTCTTTTCACTGAAAGGAAATTAGGAGAGGAGTGGAGGAAAGTTTTATGAATTGTATTGATCTTTTCTAACATTTTTTCGAACAAATGTTTGATTGGTGTTTATTTAATCTAGAACATAAGTATGTATATATTTTTTATTGCATGTATTGTTTATTGTATAGTTTAGTATAAAGCAGTGTTTATTGCATAGTTTTTATTCTTACCACATTGTACATACTTCTTAATACATGCATATTTGCATTAATACGTTTTTAATTTTTTTAATACTCCCGATAATTCGTACCAAACCGTCAGTCCCTTGACCATACGAATTAAAGGGATTCTACTGTATCGACTTTGCTGGTGATTCACCGACGACCTAATATTTTTTTTTTTTAAATGATGCCACTTAATTTGACGCATATTTGTATTGTATATTTAAACCATATTGATTATGTATAATCTCCGTGTGCAAATAATTATCTCTCCTCGTATTTAAGTTTGCTGGCTCGATGCTCATTATCATACAATTACAATTGCAAATAGGAATGAATTATGAGTCGAGGGTTCCTATCGCACAGTCAATATATTACGAAGTGTAATCTAGGTGGCGATCTCCAGTAAGTTCAGCACTTGTTTCCAGTTTGTAGATTGTCTGGATAACTGCTACGTCTTATAACAGACGTGATGAAGATTTGGAGTATCGCTGTCCCGGAGGTACAATGATACATTTACAAAAATGATTATTATCAGCAGATGTAAAAAAACAAATATTAATTATTCTTCAAGATTTATGATTAGGTCATAAATATATGTAAATAGTACCTAAAGTAAAGTGGCCTCAATTTTTGGCCGATTTTAGCCAAAATCTAATCAGATCTAAGTTAGCACATGAGACTCCTTCATTCCATATTTCAATTTCATAGCTACAATGATTTCTGCGTTAGCGCACAATCACATACGCACACATTATTGCAACAATGGTCAAAACGTATTTATTGAAAATGTGAAACGTCAAATAAGGTTAGGTTAGGTTTAGGTTTTATGACTCATGCCCGGGCTTTAACTGCGAGGTCATATCGCCTACTACCAGAGCGCTCTTTCGTCACTCTGGTGGACATGAGCCCGACTCTATTGTGGGAGTCCTAAATTTTGCTTATCCTAAATTTTTATTCACCTAGGTTAGGGGTCTTTAACGAGTACCTGACATCGTACAGGCTCGGGACCATCGCTTAACGTCCCATTCGAAGGACGGCGTGCTTAAGTTTATTTTACCTCCCAGATAGAATAAACTAAGGGCCTCAGTCGGGTTTCGAACCCACGTTCTTGAGCTCAGAAGACAAGCACGCATACCACTGAGCTACCGGCGCCCTCAAAAACGTCAAATGATATTTCAGGACGGTTTTTGGCCTCAGAAGCAGGGCGTCCTTGCTTAATTGTCCTTTATATAAAATGTGTCTTTCTTGTGTGTTTTTGTTGATTAGTTCATAAATATAAGCGGTATCTATCCTGAAGTAAATTGGCCTTAATTTTCGTCCGATTTCGGCCTTGAATATCAAATTCCTAGTATTATAGGTACTACACTTGAGTCCCGCTAATCGGGACTAAATGGGACCAGACCCCGTCCGGATCTCCGAAAGATTGAACGGAATTCACTGTAAAATGCCCTTGATAAATATTTTAAAATATTTTTTTAACTATTAGCGTAAATATTTAGCTCGTCTTCTTTGTCCGTACTTTTTCATCGTAGCCAACTGATTAAGTCAAGTCAAACAAACCCTCTCTTTGAATTATTTTCGTACTTACCGCTCGCTAAATTACTAAATTTTAATTAGTTTTTGTTTAAATCCCGTCCGGATTAACCGGATGTCCGGATTAGCGGGAATCTACTGTATTTATATTTTAATTCGTAAAAAAAGCCAATGCTCCTTACTATGTTCCGCACAAAACCCTCCATACTGACCTCAGAATTCCGTACGTTACTGAAGTAGCTAAATCCGGCTACAAAAATTTATTTTCCTCCCTGAGTTCCCATAGTAATCCTCTAGTCCGTGCCCTCCATTCTGCCATACTTCCTCAGCGACGCCATAAGAGCCACCGGCGTAGAGACCTCCTTTGTGGCAGCAGTTACAGTAACTCATTGCCCAGGGAGTCTCACCACTGGGTGATTTCTCCCCTCTTGATATTTTGACAATGCCATATTCTTTTAGCAAATTTGCTTGTTGTATATATTATTTATACACTTGTGAAAGGAGCGCCGGTAGCTCAGTGGTATGCGTGCTTGCCTTCTGAGCTCAAGATCGTGGGTTCGAAAACCGATCGAGGCTCTTAGTTTATTTTATCTGGGAGGTAAAATAAACTTAAGCACGCCGTCCTTCGAATGCGATGGTCCCGAGCCTGTTCGATGTCAGGTACTCGTTAAAGACCCCTCCCTAGGTGAATAAAAATTTAGGGTAGGCAAAATTTAAGACTCCCACAGTAGAGTCGGGCTCATGTCCACCAGAGGGACGGTAGTAGGCGATATGACCTCGTAGTTAAAGCCCGGACATGAGTCATAATAACTAACTACAGTTGTGAATACCTGTTTATAAAATAAAAAAATTTAAATCAAAGTTTAA
This sequence comes from Aradus depressus, assembly GCA_963662175.1. Lineage (NCBI taxonomy): Eukaryota > Metazoa > Arthropoda > Insecta > Hemiptera > Aradidae > Aradus > Aradus depressus. Next base: position 35,618,290 of record OY759220.1, read on the forward strand.
TTTCTGTTTCAGGACAATACCGATCACCACGAATCACAGAACACCCTTCGGACGTGACGGTTCCCAAAAATGAACCGATCACACTGAACTGCAAGGCAGAGGGTAAACCAGAACCGTCCATCCAATGGTTCAAAGACGGGGAACCTGTGGCCACCTCGGACGCCAAGTCGCATAGGGTTCTTCTGCCGGCCGGCTCGCTCTTCTTCCTCCGGGTGGTTCATGGCAAGAAGGAGCAAGATGATGGCGTCTATTGGTGTGTCGCCACCAACACTGTTGGATCCGCTACCAGCAGGAACGCCACACTTCAAGTTGCTGGTAAGTCCATTGTACTTATTTTCACAACCTTCTGTAACTTTTTGAATACACAATAATATATTTTTTTGGCAGCTGTATTATTCTCCCATTTATTACTTCCTCAGATATACGATGTATGGGGAATTGAATATATTATATATTTTATTTACACATGCACTTACAAAACATTCTAATATCGAGTATACAATACTGACAATGGCCAGGGCCGTCTGTCAGGAGATAGCGTCATAAAAATCAAAAATAAATAACGAAAATTCCTGTACAATTATACCAATGAAACATATAAGAATAAAATAAAGAATTAAAAAGAATAATAATAATAAGACAGGTAGGCAGAAAATAGAAATAGCAATAACAATTGTAATAAAATGGAACTGTTTATTTCAAGGCTCCCTATTCCTTTGAATTAGAGCTTCCTAATTCTTGGACAAGCACATGATAGGGAAACGGAGAACAAAATAAAGAGGAACAAAATAATAATAATGAATACAATGTAAAAAATAATATATTATAAGAAAAAATATTCAATAAAGCAAAAAAGAATAAATCTTGTTGTTCACAATAAAATTAAAAATTAACATGAGTTTAAAAATAAAGTTTTTTCAAAATATGTCAAAAAGATTGGGTAAATAATTATTATATATTATCGGACATATCGGATCTATAATAAAAACCAACAGAATATTAATTCTTAAAACAAAAAAGGTATATAAATATATATTGTTAAAAAATAATCACTGAAAGTAATATAATAAAAAATATAATCGACTATGGACTACCTACAATGAAAGCAATTCCGTAATAATGTTTAAATACCTAATATGTAATTAAAACTGAAAATATTAACGTGAGCTCACGATGAAAATAAAAATAAAATGATAAATCTATTTGATAGTAACCATAGTGTGGTGAAAATAGTGTAATTAAAATACAAACAAAAATGATGATCCTTGAAGGATGATGGAACACGAAGAACGGTGAAATTTGAAGAATGAAGTTCGTCGGACGAACAAAGACAAGGCTGAACGAGCACACTGGCAGACCCCAAGTCCAAGAAGTTCAAATAAAAAAGAGGGCCGTAATAGAAGACGGCAACAAAAAATAACAACTAATAACACGTCCACTCTTGGGCAACTATAGCAGGGGGACTGAGTCTCAAAAGGAGAGACGGATTAGCCGTGTGTTTACATTACGTTCAGTCAACAAACATTGTTGACTAAACAGGCGAAAAGCGGAGTCTCCTCAACCTGGGCCTTATATTTCGTATAGATTGCAAATTTTAGAACAGATCCTTGTATATCTCCGGGGCCTGCCTTGGGTGAGCACTGACCATGTCGACGGGGGGTTGTACTATGTCTCTTTGTTGACTCTGAGCCGGCCGACATACGACAGACTCATCACTTGTGTCAACTCGGTCAACATTTGGAGTCAACAAAGGACAATGTCGTCTCCATGACACCATATCCTCGATCAATAGGACACATTCTTTTATCCTTCGTGTCTCTTCTTTATTATTTATTTTTATCATATTGTTTATTTCAGTTGTCTCTTCCCCCAAACTCAAATAGAAATCAAATTGTTTTACTATGGGGCAGTAGCGCGGGAACTGGGGTACAGGAGTACTACGTACCCCTTCCAGTTTTATTCCCCAGAACAAATTAATCAATTACGTCTTTGCCCTCCCTTCAAAACTAATCCTTCTGTGATTATTTTACTATACTTTTTTACTACTATATTTTTAAATAGCTATACATTTTAAATATCACATTATTTACGTAGTTTTTTTCAGATAATACATCTCGGGTGTTTGGGCAGAAGTGCTTAAGTCAGCAATTCTAAATTTTAGGAGGAGAATTTCTGAAGGTTTGAAAAATTCCTGCACAGGCACAACACATTTATAGGTTAGGTTAGGTTTTATGACTCATGGCCGGGCTTTAACTACGAGATCATATCGCCTACTACCAGAGTGCTCTTTCGTCACTCTGGTGGACATGAGCCCGACTCTACTGTGGGAGTTCTAAATTTTGCCTACCCTACATTTTTATTTACCTAGGGCAGGGGTCTTTAACGAGTACCTGACATCGTACAGGCTCGGGACCATCGATTATCGTCCCGCGTGCTTAAGTTTATTTGACCTCCCAGATAAAATAAACTAAGGGCCTCGGTCAGGTTTCAAACCCACGATCTTGAGCTCAGAAGACGAGCACGCATACCACTGAGCCTCCGGCGCCCTCGAGAGATGCTAGTGTCGATATCTGCTCACTCAACACTCAAAAAAATGTGAAACACACAATATACTTCCCCAACTAATTAAGTTTTAATAATCAATTAAGTTTTCTCTCTCCCTCCAAAACCAATTGATCGTTTGGTTTACAAATCAATAATTGACTCACATAGGTGCTTCTGAATCCGCATACTCAATTTACTAAATACTAATCATACATGTGTTAGACTCAAGTAATTATATATCTAATTTATAAGTTACGAGTAACTTAATGTATACATTCTTTTGACGTATCCTATTACCATGTATTGGTTTAATGGAAATAAAATTATTATTATTATTATTTTGTGTCGATAAATTAAATCGACAGGTTTTTAATGCAAACCTACTCCAAAAAAAAAAAATCTAAACAATTTAACCTCCTGACGTATTATCACGAGATATCTCGGGTTTTGCTAATTTGAATCTGAATATTATCCTGAGTTAACTCTAATTTTTTTTTTATCTGGGTTTACTATCCCATGTTTGCTCTTTGTAGTTCTTCACAATGACACATATAGCGCTTCTTCTTCACAGTTGCCGATAGATGGCGCGAGTCGTGAACAGCGCATCCCCTCAGGACAGAGAGACATTTTGCTGAATTAATTCCCCCTTCTACGAGAATCGCGATACTTCTGCCCTGACATACCACACCCGTTATATTTTAATTAATTTAGTTAATAATTTTTTAATAATTTAGTTCAAGTTTTATTCATGTTTTATGGCACTTATAAGAATAATTAAAACATTTTGCATGGTTTTGTTAGTATAACTTGTATTTTTTGACCTGCCCGACGAGTTAACTCGTGATAATGTAGCATTTTCGGGACGCTACTTTTGTAGAGGCATAATTAGTAATTAAATAGTAATTAGTTATAAAAAAAATGGCTAATTTTTGAAACGCATTTTGGAAAAAAACTGGGTAGTCAGGAGGTTAAAAAAGTGTTACGCTACTATCAGAAAATGTTAAGCTGGTGTGCATACTAAGATCGTCCTGAAAAATATTGTCTTATTAAAACTATACCTAAATAGGTTATTGATGAACTATAACATCTACTTCTGCCCTGACATACCACACCCGTTATATTTTAATTAATTTAGTTAATAATTTTTTAATAATTTAGTTCAAGTTTTATTCATGTTTTATGGCACTTATAAGAATAATTAAAACATTTTGCATGGTTTTGTTAGTATAACTTGTATTTTTTGACCTGCCCGACGAGTTAACTCGTGATAATGTAGCATTTTCGGGACGCTACTTTTGTAGAGGCATAATTAGTAATTAAATAGTAATTAGTTATAAAAAAAATGGCTAATTTTTGAAACGCATTTTGGAAAAAAACTGGGTAGTCAGGAGGTTAAAAAAGTGTTACGCTACTATCAGAAAATGTTAAGCTGGTGTGCATACTAAGATCGTCCTGAAAAATATTGTCTTATTAAAACTATACCTAAATAGGTTATTGATGAACTATAACATCTACTCTGTCGGTAACTCCTACTAAGGTAACTCTAACAACTACAGTCGTTATGGTCTAACTTAGTTGAGCTGTGTGCTGTTCTCAACTTTGGATATGCTTTGTCCAACTTCCCACTCGGGCGCTAATCGGCTAAGTAGCTTCCTGACTATCCTTATGGATTCTTCCACTAATGGATCTGTAGACATCCTTCCTTGTTGGAAGAGCCATGAATTCCCCTCACCTCTCCTAGAGTCTGTTTTATTGGTATTTTTTTTTTATCCAATGTAATAACATCCACGTACCTTTATTAATACCTTTATTTAACACGTACCTTTATTAATACCTTGATTTAGTACCTTTATTTAATGAGACTCGCTGATACTCCGAACTGCGATATATGTGGGGATATTGAAGATATGTTACACATCTTTGTGTCCTGTATAAAATATGATGATTCACGACAGGGATGCGAAATGTTGCAGAACGCCGAAAGTTTTGTGAAACAGTTAGTAAATTCTAAAGCCAAATTCATTCCTAGTGTACTCCGATTTATGAAACGGAATAACATAGAAATTTAATAAAGATAGGAAGGGAACCATGGAGGGGTGGGGCTGATGGCTTACGTCGTTGGGGGCCTTCTGTTTCCGCCCCGGGTCTCTGTCCCTCCTGGGTTTCCCCCAGGGCAAGTACGCCTTGGAGCCAAAAATAAAAATCCACGTACAACATATTTTATTTGATAGAGCCTGCTGTATGGCATATAATTGGTAATAAAAAATTAATAACAGGACAAAAGTATTGTGGCGCCCCCCCCTCACATATTTTATTTGATAGAGCCTGCTGTATGGCATATAATTGGTAATAAAAAATTAATAACAGGACAAAAGTATTGTGGCGCCCCCCCCCCCCCCCCCCCCCTCACATGTTTTATTTATTTGTTTTATTATTTGGAATTTTTAATTAATTTATAATCGATATCATTTATTTCTGAGTAATTTAAAAAAACATATTAAAAAAAAGGACAGTAAGTGTATACTCGTACATCTTGTTAGTGAGAATCTACTCGTCGGGGTCACCAATTTAGTGATTATGAAACCTAATAAACTTGATTTTTTAAAAATATTTTTTATTCACGAGAAGCTACTCACTAACAATATGTATATATACTGATTGTACTTTTTTAATATATGTTTTTTTTAAATTACTGAGAAATAAATGATATCGATTATAAATTAATTAAAAATTCCAAATAATAAAACAAATAAATAAAACATGTGGGGGGCGCCACAGTATTATAATCCACTTACTTCTTTAGATCAACTTACAGAAATTTAGTTCTACTTAGTTTGCATAAATGGACCAACTGAAAAATAATAATAATGATAATAATAATAAGAAAAAAAAAATAAAAAATTACATTTAAAAATAATAATTTAACGTTTAAATGAAATATTAAATAATATCTGCAGTCAACATTCACACATGAATACTCTGCATAGCTAAATTGCATTTTTTTTTTTATTAACAAGGATGATAATAATAATTTTTAAGATGAAATAAAAGGTATACAATTTAAAAAAAATAATAATAATAAATAGTATGAGAGAAGAAAATAAATTTAAAAAATGTTGACTAATTAAATAAATAAAAAAAATAAATATAAATGGGGACGCCGGTAGCTCAGTGGTATGCGTGCTTGACTCCTGAGCTCTAGAACGAGAGTTCGTAACCCGACCGAGGCCCTTAGTTTATTTTATCTGGGAGGTAAAATAAACTTAAGCACGCCGTCCTTCGGATAGGATGTTAAGCGATGGTCCGAGCCTGTACGATTTCAGGTACTCGTTAAAGACTCCTACCCTAGATGAATAAAAAATTTAGGGTAGGCAAAATTTAGGACTCCCACAGTAGAGTCGGGCTCATGTCCACCAGAGTGACGAAAGAGCGCTCTGGTAGTAGGCGATATGACCTCGTAGTTAAAGCCCGGGCATGAGTCATAAACCCTAACCCTAACCCTATAAATGAAATAAAAATAATGGTGATGTGTTTATCACTTCAGTACAAAAGTCTCCTTCAAATCACCGACAATGTACCTCAGTGCAAATTAATCAACTAAATTTCCGCTTTCCCTCTGAAATTAATTTACCTACTTGGTTGAAAAAATATAGTATATACTATATAGTATAAAATAGAAAAAATATAGTATATACTAGTATAGTACATATAAATCCTCATAAGGACGATACTTATTAATTTTCAGCGGAATCGATAGAAGCCAAGGAGGATAAAGCCTCGTTTACACTGCCTGAACATCCCCGAGCATCGAGCATCGAGCATTCGTGATCGTTGCTCGCCAGTTTTCAACGAGCACGAACACAAACGAGCCCTTTGTTCACACTGCTCGAGCATTTCTGACGTTCAGTTACTCGTGAGGATTCGCAGCGAACAGATGGCACCCGCGCTATCCAAAATTGCGGTTTCCGCGGCGGTTATCCTCATTCTAGACCATCTAGCGGAGGAAAAGCGAAAAAGGAAAAGGCGTCGCATGTGGGAGTCGTCATTTTTAAAGAAAAGAAATTACTCCCTATTGCTGAAGGATTTGAAGGAGGATAACAGTGGGGCACTTTTCATTTTCCCACTCCATCAGTCAAATACTAAAAAGCAACACCACACACAAAATAGGAGACGTGTATCCTTCAACAGCTAGGCGAGAACTAGATTCATAGAACACCATTCGACGAATCCCGGGGTGTTTACACAGAGCGAGCGGCGAACGAGCGTCCCTTTGATGATTCACCGGAAAACCGACATCGGGCGGATCAGGCCCGAGCACGAACGAGCAGTCACTTTGACCTTGATCGGCTCGCGGCGACTGTTTACACTGCCTGAGCCTCGAACGAATGATCGTTCGTCACCCCTGCTCGCGACGAATGCTCGGGCAGTGTAAACGGGCCTTTAGAGATGGGCTCGACTCAAAATCTGATTTATTTTCGGGAAACAATCTATGTATCCACTTCGAAAAGTATTTGTGCCTCAGATAAAAGAGTAAAAAGGAAAATACGAAATTTTTTCTAATTTCGGAGTGGGGGAAAAAGAGAAAGAAATGTGGGAAAATCTCCCTCTCGTTTCCAAGACAAAGCATCCTAATTTTCACCTCTACATCAGGGCGGGGAAATAAATTAAAGCGAGTTTCTACTTTTAGGGTCTGAGGTAGGATCCTACCCAGGGTTATCTTATCGAATAAACAAAATTTATGGGGCCTCAAGTAATATAATTATAAGACGAATTTAGATAAAGGATTCTTTGTAATAAAGTTAAAATACTTCATTTTTTTCATTTTCTTATTTATTTTTTTAACTTCTACGTTTAGTTGTTATCTTTTCATTCCTTGGAAATACCCAATTACGGCCCTGAGTTTGTTTTAATTTATTCTCAAAAGGCAGGATTCAACATTTTGTCTACTTTTTTCCTTTTTGCTTCCCCAGTTATACGAAGTATAGAGAAAGTTATGTACCCGATCAGAAATTCGATGTTGAATTTTCACAGAAATTTTTTGTTAAAAAATATAAAGAAAAACGAATGTTTTTTTAAAAATATTGTCTATTTCACAAGATATTTTATATTATTGCTGCTACCATCTTCAGCCACAACTTAACAAATGTTAAATGGTTCGAACAGTTTATATTCCAAACTGTCCCCTTTTTCAGCCCCTCTGTCCCTCCTGTAAATTAAGTATTAAAAATATGGAATACTTTAAAATAATTGAAATTTTAATAATAACAGAAACATTTTTGGAATAATATGTCATCATCATAGGCGCTACAGTCCGTCAAGAGCCTTGGTCTCCTTCAGGAAATGTCCCCATGCAGCTCTGTCCTGGGCCCGTCTCCACCAGCCCACAGCACCAAACCGTCTTGCATCTCTGTTCACGGTCTCCAGCCATCTTCTTCTGGGTCGTCCCACTCTTCTCCTACTCTCCCGTGTCACATTCACGAGTTTCCTGGGTATAAGTTCCTCGTCCATCCGTCTTACGTTTCCAGCCCAACGGAGTCTGGCAACTCTAATCCAGTGTGACAATAATATGTACTGAAAGAAAATACAAATATATTTGTATATATAAAATATATGAAAGATGACAAGTACGTAGAGACTGGAGAATTATATTATTGGCGATAAAAGGGGTGAATATTTGAGATTGGTCTGATCATTCATACATTTTTTTTTTATGTAGTGCTCTGTTTGTTTCCAGTTGTTCCAATGAGTTGAGAAATGTATCTCTGTCACAAAAATGTAGGTGTTTGCCTATATTTATGTCAAGAGTCATTATTCATCTGAAACTGCGTATTTTAATTTTTATTCATATATTTATTATTTTCATCTTTGATTTATTTTATGTATATTTGTATTTTAATTCAGTAAATTTTCTGTTATTATTAAGATTTCAATTTAAAACTAAATTTTATTTTAAGGTTCTCCATATTTTTAAGACTTAACTGTACATGAGGTACAGGGAAGACCCCTTGGGGGCTGAAAAAGGAGAAAGTTTGGATTGTAAACTACCTAGATGAACTTCCATTTGGTATTTGTTTAGTCGTGGCTAAAGATGGCAGCAATACCGAAAGTACTCCCATATATTTCATATATCTTGTGAAATAGACAATATTTTTTAAAAAACATTCGTTTTTCTTTATATTTTTTATTAATTGTTCCACAATATCTCTGCGAAAATGTTAAGTATCAATTCCTTGTTAGTTAGTTTAAATGACTCATTCGCCCGGGCTTCAACTACAAGGTCATGTCGCCTACTACCAGAGCGCTCTTTCGTCACTCTGGTGGAGATGAGCCTGACCGACTAAATTTTGTCTACCCTACATTTTTTCTCACCTAAGTTGGGGAACTTTAACGAGTACCTGATTCGTACAGGCTTGGGACCATCGCATAACGTTTCATCCGAAGGACGGCGCGCTTAAGCTTATTTTACCTCTCAGATAAAATAAACTAAGGGCCTCGGTCGGGTTTCGAACCCACGTTCTTGAGCTCGGGAGACAAGCACGCATACCACTGAGCTACTACTCCTCTGAAAGCTCAACATCTTCTGACATAATTACATAACTTCCCCTATGCTTCGAATGTCTGAGAAAGTAATAAAACATCCCATTTTCGAAAGCTTAAAATTTTCATAATTTTAAGATATTCCTCTTCGACTTAATCGTTCTTGGGAAAAGGATGATCCTACTTAACATTCTAGAGAACGTGGTCTTTTCAAATGAACAGGAAGACTTCGGAAAAGACTTTTCTCAAACAGTTTGCTTGGGAAACTCATCTCCGTCTTAATTTTTTCAATACCTAGAATATTTATAATGCATTTCATTTCTTTATTTCCCTCCCTTATAGCTCCAGGCCCCTAAATTCTATTTGTCGTTTTCTAATTCCGTTGCCAAGTGTCCCGATTTCTCCGGGACATCCCGTTTTTCAAGAGTTCTACGACTCTTCCCGCCAACATCCTAATCCGGGACACCGAAAGTCCGATTTTCAACGGCGAGCAATGCTCTATTAATTTTTTTTTTAAATGTTCTTATCTATGCCAAGTATATGGCTTATGGACATGACATTTTATATGTCGCCCGGTTCGGGAGATATGTGCCGAAAACCGTCCTAAAATGTCAATTTGAAAACCATTTTTTTAGACGTTGGCTTGATTTATGCGCAAACGTTTATTCCTACCAAAAATGTTCCTATTAAAGTCTTATGTGTCCTTATATTTTTGAGATGGGATCAAGACGACCTAGGTTATATTGCCTCAAAGAATAAAACATATTTTTTTATTAAATTCATAAACAAACATTTACAACCGTATTAAGAATATATACAACAAGCAAATGTGCTAAGGGAGAAAAAAATGGCAATGTCAAAATGTCAAGAGAGGAGAAATCACACAGTGGTGACACTCCCTAGGCCCTGGGTTGCACATATTTATGGCTAAACACAGACATTGCCTGATCTTGGAGGATCTCTAGGTCATTGGCGCTTAGGGCGTCGTTCGGCAAGTGTGGCAGAAGAGAGGGCATAGACTAGAAGACTAATGTGGTTACTAAAAAATAATTGTTTGTACCTGTAAAAAAAAATTATGTAGGAAATATTTCTTAGAAATGTTTAAATTGTAAGGCTTAGCAACGAATTTTAAAATTTAATTGCTATTATTGGCAGATTTTATTAAAAATAATAAAAAAAAAAAGAAAAGAAAAATGAGATGTGGCCATTACAGGACATGATTATACCAACCACTTTTATACAGATCTCTCCCCTTCCACCTTCTCAAATTCATTTCATACTGGCATTATTTGGTGTACGAAAATCACTGTCAAAATTCTTCTGTGGAATACACCAATACTCACATAACGAGGGAGAGTGGTAGGTATAATAAAGTCCTGTAATAACCCAGTCTGGTTGAAGAGAAAACCTCTACAACTTTCTCAATATTTATTTAAAGTTTTAAATTAATTTTAAGTTTCTTTTGATGGAAGTTTCATCAGATTCCGTTTCATTATCCAAATAAGACGTGCAGTAAGTTAATGACGACTCTCTGTCAACAAGGATTAAGATGAAACCTACTGATGAGAACTTTTAGGATAATTTATTTCAAGAGACTTTCTCCTCTTAACTTTTATTATAATTTTATATTTTTTATTATATTATATTTTATATTTATTTTGATATAGGTACTTTTATATTTCATTTGGAGATTTTTTTTTTGTTTAAGATTAATTTTTATGATACTATGGTTCAGGTACTTTTCCTTTGTTAGATCAAATCATAAAGCTTTAAAAATGAGACGTCAAATAAAAAATATTTAAAATTTATTTTATTAAAATATGGGAGGGTGTCCGTGGCTCAGAGATAGTGTGATAGCCAACTGAGTTGTAATTAGAAATTATTGTTGTGTTTTTAAAATAAAATGTTCTTAAAAAAAAATAATGATTGTATATGCTTCAAATTCTTTCTTACCTTTCTTTGGTTGCGTGGGTTCGCCAAGATGAGACGTTAAGCGATGTTCCTGAGCCTGTGCGATGTCAGGTACTCGTTAAAGACCGCGCTCTGGTAGTAGGCGACATAACCTCGTAGTATTTCCCGGTCATGAGTCATAATAGTTAATTATTAAAATATCAGATCCAGCCCATCTATGTATTATATTTCTTTCAACATTTAAGATTTCTATTGATGGTTTATATCAACAATTTTTTTTTTTTTTGCTTATAGTATAAGAAAAAATTTAAAATTTCATGGATGGGGATAGATAAGATAATGAGTTAAATTTTATTTACTAAAATATTTTGATTTTCATTCATATTTCAAAATGTTGTATTATATCAGACTACCTGATGATGAGGGCAACCTCGAAAGCCGGCTAACTAATACTAATAAAAATCTGTGAGAGGTCAGACTACATCTTATTTGACAACCTGTGAAATAACTGGACTTTCTTATACCGGCCGTCTTTCTGTAGTTCACTCTCCCTTCTCTCAAATTCATCTCATTCTGGCATTACTGGGTATAAGAAAGTCACATTCAGATTTACGAAGTATGAAGAGTAATCTGTACAAAAGTAGTTGGTATAACAAAGTCCTGTTATGACCACTCATCACATATATATATATATGTATTAATATATTTCTTTTAAATTTATCTATTTTGCAATGTGGGGGACAAACTGTAAATAAGTTCCGGTTTGACTTGGGCTGTTATTCAAATTGTGCATTGGGGTGCGTATCTCTACTAACAAAGTGGTGAACGTTTGCCGAATCTTTCCAGTGAGTATTTATTACTGTCACTAGCGACATTTATCATGATGTATAGTACACAATCCAGCCATGACAGATAGACATAGGCTTCTTACTCACTGAATCAGATCGGAGCATATTTATGCTGGAAGGGGGGAGAAGAGCTCCATAGCTTTGTACAAACGACATGCACTGATGGTGCATTCTCTCGTTACTATTCATGTTGCCTCCGATCACCATCGATAAACTTCCCCATATGAAAAATAACAATATTTAGGAGCCTCGATGCTTCTACTTCCCCATGCATAGAAAGTACAGGAGGTTTATGTAATTGGTAAGAAATTTCATTGTTCCGGAATTTCAAATTTCCTGACACTGATTCCAAAAATGAAAAAAAAAAATCATCGGTGCAAACCATGCGATTTTGATTTTCAATTTTTATTTTTTTTTTAAATTTCTTATATCGTGTTTTTACCAGGGCTTTAACTCAGAAATGATTGTAGCTATGAACTTGAAATTTGGAATGAAAACGTCACTTGCGGAGATACATCCCGAAAACCGTTCTGAAATGTAGTTTTGACACACATATTTTTACACATTTCCTTGATTTATGCGAAAACGGTCAGTCCTATCGAAAAATTGGTTCCTATTAGAAATGTTTGTTATTAAATTTCCAATTACAAAAGTGTCATCAGGAATACGACAACTAATACGACGAAAGTTACAGCGCCTCAAAGTATGGATAAGAATTGAAATAAATAACCAAAAAAATGAAATAGATGTAAATACTACTGAATAAAACACTTAGAACGAGTCAAAAATTCCACTATATTTATATAGAAGACACAATATATTTCGCTGCTTAGAGCATTGTCAAGTGTACAGGATATAGACTTATCTCTGTACACTTGACAATGCTCTAACCAGCGAAATATATTGGGTCTTTTATATAAATATAGTGGAATTTTTGACTCGTTCTAAGTGTTTTATTCAGTAGTACAATGAACTTCCACAAGATCTCAGGCGAAAACATCTCTAAATTGAAATAGATAGGGCCAGGATAGGACTTTCCTGTACCAACCGTGATTTTACAGATCACTCTCAAAAGCATTTCATGCTGGCATTGGGTATAAGAAAGTCACTCTCAGAATTTAATTTTCAATGTTGTTCTTACTTCCGACTACCAGCACTTCCAGGACGCTATCTTATCCATAGCAGGTCTCTCAGCCAGGATCGCCTCAGTCTTCGGGGAGGATCTTCAAGATGGGAAAGTGATGACAATTGTTTTTCAGCCAAATCGACCAAAGGGTGATTAGGGTGGAGGCTTAACCCAAAAACTCTATTAACTACCCATGTAATGAAAGTATCGACGTAAAATTTCATATTTGAATTTAAAACCTAATGCGGACATAATCTGTCAAATCTCAACTCGATATCCGAAGGGGGGTTCAACTCAAAAACCGTAATTTATCGACACAAAGCTACTATGTAAGTCAAATTTTGAGTTTTAGCCCAAACAGTCGATTGGCTTCGGAGGGAGAGCGAATACATAATTGATTAATTTTTGCTGGGGAAGTACATTCACCGACGACTTATTTTTTTTTTTGTTAATGTTGAATTTTTCCTTGCACCTCTCTTGTGTTAGTAATTAATGAGATGTATAAGTACATCCAAAATTACCATACAGACCCACGCAGGACGAAGACAAACAGGGTTTTAATCTGTTGAAGAACATGGTGGGTACATGTCCCACGAGTTATCGAACCTCCTTATCCGACATTCTATTATCGGACAGCAAGAGGGTCGACCGAACCGAACGAAGAAAATTGATAATAACTTGTGAGGGGGGGGCAACTGGAGCTCGGGACCCCTCAGGCCGTTCGTAAATAGTTCAATCCTTCAGAGTAATGGTTCTATGGTTCTACAACTTCACGAGAATGGAGACTAGATCATTAAATCTCTCAAAGACAAGTAAAAAATATGATTCTCTGTGAGGTCAATAAAATCACTGTCTCATTAAACTCTGATTAGGTCAATATATATTCGTGTTATTCAATAGGAACGTGAATTGGAGCATATCGGTCGAAAAGTCCTTACAATAGTATTCTTCTACCTCAAACAAAAGTACAGTATCGATATTTGGGAACTCAAGGATAGATATATCGAATAATTTTGGTCGGTTCGTCTCCTCCTGGCGGAGAATTAAGAAAGCCTTCTAACCCGGTGCCGGGGGCCCCGCCGACCGCCGACAGTATTAGCTAGCCGGCTTTCGAGGTTGCCCTCATCATCTAGGAGTCTGATGAATAAAAAATTGTTTACCTAATTAAAACATTTTAGTAAATAAAATTTAATTTTTTTATAATAAAATTAAACTGTAAATAACTAAAACAATCTAAAAACATTAAAAATTAAAAATTTCTAAATTTTATATACTAAAATATTTTAATTAGGTAAAAATTGTTTATTTATCAGACTCCCTGATGATGAGGGCAACCTCGAAAGCCGGCTAGCTAATACAAATAAAAAATCTGTGAGAGGTCAGACTACATCTTATTTGACATCCTGTGAAATATGTGACGTGGCCATTACAGGATTTTCTTATAGCAACAACGTTTATAGATCACTTTCTCTCCCCCTCCCCTTCTCAAAATCATTTCATTTTGACTCTTTGTATACTGTTATCTTGAGAGTAGACATTCTTATACATTGTAATGCTATTTTGAGAAGGGAGAAAAAGAGTGATCTGTAAGCGTGGTTTGTATAAGAAAGTCCTGTAATGGCCACATCACAATTTTTCATATATTTTTTTAATGAACATTAACATACTTATACATTGAAGAGCAACGTTACAAGTACAATCAATAATGAGACGACTGTGTAAAATGACCGTGCTTCGTTAACGGGATCTCATTGGATTTGACATAGGCCTTACAGTAGAGACCACTGTTAGGATGTAATGCGGTTGAAAACCGATTCCGTAAAGCGATGATGACGAAAGTGTGATGTTTCGAAATAGATATACCCTTCAGTGGTTCTTGTTCCTGTACTCCAGTGTCCAGATGAACGCTGGAGATAGTGTCGAATTAATGTCAGTTTAGTGTGTAATTATGAGGAGGGTACAATGCTGTGGAATATGTCAGGAATAGGATGCTCAGAGACAAGCCAATTAAGTATTCCACTGATATCAGATCTATGTGGGTCTTAGCCTACGGTTACTATGGATGCGAGTTCTAACGAAAATGTGATCTGACGAGTTGTGACGAATTCGTCCGAACAAACGCCTGTTTTCCAATGAGAGTGTTTACACTGGCAGCTACGAACACGTCAGAACATGCACGATGTCGTCAGAACCAGTTGAGCGTTCAAACAAGTTTGATTTTTTTGTGCGACCTGCGTCTGTTTTGGGTGTTTTCGTGCGTTGAGTTTTGAGTGATTTGGTTATTTCACCATGGATAACGATAAATTGATGTCTTGTGTACGGGAACAGGTGTTTGTGGGATATAAGAGACAAAAATTCTTGTCATAACATTTTAAACTCTCCTTTGTCGTCTCTACTAAAAAATAACTGGTTGACATGCTCTGTTTTTCCAACAATTAACAACAATAACTTCATTAACGGACTTTCAAGAAAATAAAATTCATCAAGTTCGTCCATCTTTGCTGGGCGGCAGAAACGTACTGACTATCAGAATATCAGAAAACGCGCACAGTGTAACCGCCTTGTTTTGACGGGGATTTCGGTCGTACTCGTCCGAACACATTTTCGTCCGAATTCGCATGCACAGTAACCGTAGCCTTAGTGAGGAACTGGCACAGTATTGAACTGGGTCGTCGGATAATCACCGACAATACACTTCCCCAGCACGAATTAATCATGCAAGTATTTGCTCTCCCTCCAGAACCAATCCTTCGTTGCTGACATATAAAGGGGCTGAGGGCGCCGGTAGCTCAGTGATCTAAGCTCAAGGTCGTGGGTTCGAAACCCGGTCGAGGCCCTTAATTTATTTTACTTCCCAGATAAAATAAACTTAAGCACGCCGTCCTTCGGATGGGACGTTAAGAGATGGTCCCGAGCCTGTACGATGTCAGGTAATCGTTAAAGACCCCTACCCTAGGTGAATATAAATTTAGGGTAGGCAAAATATAGGACTCCCATAGTAGAGCCGGGCTCATGTCCACCAGAGTGACGAAAGAGCGCTCTGGCAGTAGGCGATATGACCATCTAGTTAAAGCCCGGGCATGAGTCACAGTAACTAACTATAAAGCAGCTTCTGTATCCTCATAAATGTGTGTATCTGTGAACACACGGTAACTCCCGATAGAATGAATGTATCAATACTAAATTTTATATGTGAATCCAGAACCCCATTAAGACAACACCTATCAATTTTCCGCCAAATCGGTCAAAGGGAAGAAGGGGATTTGGGGAGAGGCCTAACTCAAAAACCCCAATATCTGCCGATTTAATGAATGTATCGACCTTGAAACTTTATATGTGCATTCAAAACCCAATGAGAACATAACTTGTCAAATTTCAGCGATATCAGCCGAAGGGAAGGGGGTTCAGGTGAGGGTGCTCAATTCAAAAACCCTAATAACTGCCCATGTAATGAATTTATCGACATAAAATTCAGTATGAGTATTTAGGAGCCCTTACTTAAGTCATTGAATACAGTATTGAATATTAGCGCAAATGGTCGACTGATTTTGGTAGGGGAGCGAAAAGATAATTGATAAATTCTTTCTGGGGAAGTACATTGCCGGGGATTCACTGACAATTTTTTTTTTCTATATTGAATAATTTGGTGTCTCATTTTCTGTTGAGTTGGAACAATTCAGTTGCGTCTATCAAATGTTCCTCCACCCTAGGCGCAAAGTTTTTTGCAGCTACCAGTTCCAGTAAACCACTCAATTCCCTTAAGATGTGTACTTGATAAAAAAAACAGAGAGGATAAGAAGAAGAAAGAAAGGAAGAAGACAAGGCTCCGTCTCAATCTTCATTAAGGACTCAAGTGACATGTCAGAACGGGATGTATCTCTGCCGTGAACAAGGTTTGGCTTTTCATCAATTATCTCACCCGCCCGTCCTCCCACGTCTTCATTTAGATTGTCTCCGACACCAGTACCACTGTCAGACAATGGGGAGTCAGACAATCCAGCCTGCCAAATGACAAATTGAAGCGTAACACCGAAGGAAGGCGAAAATTGCATAAGCACATCCTCCGTATGTTTTTTTTAAATTGATTTATTCATTGACTGAGATCAAGCAATCGAACATCAAGCGGACTCAATTATTCCAATCCCAGAACCAATAAGATGCTCCCTTTTTTTGTTTCCGACCTCCACTATTCCACAACGACCTCAAAGTTCATTTTGTCCAAGACCCCATTTTTCCAAGTTCCACACGAACCTCTCCTTCCACTATATTATCACAATCCCATCCGCACAATCCTCCAAGAAGACTGAAGCGGCAATGGCCTCGGAATCTACTTTAATTTTATTTTTAACTAGCAGTAATACCCGGCGTTGTCCGGGGAACTTTGACATTTATCCCAATATCTCCTAAAAGGCTATTCAATTCTTCGACAGTACATTCATGATGTTATAATTTTCAATTATTCATACGGAATAAGGCTTATAGTCCTTCAACTATAGTAACGCTAGTAAGTTTTTAGGACCCCTGGGCACCACAGCTAGTGAGTACTTAGCATCGCTGGACATCCTAGCCAGTGCGTACTTAAGAACACTTGTGACCGCAGCTAGTATGTGCCTTGCAACGGCGGACCCCACAGCTAGTACGTAGTTACGAACGCTGGGCACCACAACTAGTACCTACGTAGTTAGGAAATTTCGTGACAATCCGACCAACCGTTAATGAGCTAGGACTATATTTATACTTAGCCCCCCCCCCCCCCCCCCCATAACCCCCTCCCGTTCAAAATTTTGGGACGCCACATAGCCCATTATTCAATCGGGCTCAAAAGGATGCTACATGGGAAGTTTCATAAAAATCCGTCCAGCCGTTTCGGCGTGATGCTGGAACAAAGATCCAAACAAACACACAAACCCCGTTTCAGCTTTATTAATATAGATTAATTTATTTAAGAGAGTGGATTCTCCCCTCACGCCTCTCAGTTCTCTCGACGCCCCACCTCCTGGTCTTCCTCTACTGCTGGACAGTGGATGGTTGGGCAGAGTGGTGGGAGGAACAGCGGTCCCGCGCCTCCTTCCCTCTCCACTAGTTGGAGAGTGGTAGATGCAGTGTGCCGAGTCCTACGGTGCTGTCGTCCTCGTCGAGTTTCTTACATATTTTTATTTATTTTATTATTCTATTTGTTTTATCTTTTTTATTTTATGGTTTATTTCTATTCATTTACCACCATTTATTTTGTAAATATTTTATTTATTTATTTTTCAATGTGCTTGGTGTTATTTTACACATATTATTTTCTTTCTTGGTTCTTATTATTTATTTTAAATAGGTATTTTGTATTACTTATCATTTTATCATTTATTCTTAGGTTCAACACTTATACTTATTGTTTTGCTACAGATTGCGGAAAAAAAAAAAATTAAAGAAAAAAAACTTTACATAACATCTGAAACATGTGCAATATCACTCATCGGTAGAACGTTGAGGAAGGTCAAGATCACGGTAGGACTGTGAGGCTGAGGCTATGACGGGTGGAAGGCGACTACCAGCCGATCAATCTGTGTTCGCCTCCACACTGATGTCTTCTACTGCCTCCAGGAGCTGACAAATCGGCTGAACATTGGAAGCTGAGTCTCCGTTACCAGCTGCCACAGCCGTTACTATATCGCAGCCGTAAAGACAATTCGATAGGCCCCTTTAATCCTTACTTAACTTTTGTCGTACTGATCCCATTCTAAATTTTATATGGAACATTTTCTATAATAACCTATTTTTTCATAGGACTAACCGTTTTCGGGTAAACGAAGGAAACGTCTAAAAATATGTTTTAAAACTACATTTCAGGACGGTTTTCGGCATGTATTTCTAAAACCGGAAGACTTACGAAAAATCGTGTTTCATATAAAATAGGTATTTGAGTTTTTTCTACGACTATTATTTCAAAAGGTTTTTGATTAGATCATAAACATAAGGGGTATGTATCTTGTAAAATGTACTTACGCCCTAAAGTAAGGTGATCTCAATTTTTGTCCGATTTCGCCAAAATCT
Source organism: Aradus depressus (assembly GCA_963662175.1). Lineage (NCBI taxonomy): Eukaryota > Metazoa > Arthropoda > Insecta > Hemiptera > Aradidae > Aradus > Aradus depressus. Next base: position 35,637,298 of record OY759220.1, read on the forward strand.
AATCAGATCTGAGTTGTGACCCCTTCATTCCAAATTTCAAGTTTATAGCTACAATCGTTTTTGCGGAAGAGAGCTCACAATTCTTCAATCACATGAAATAAAAATCCCTTCCGAACGGGCTTCAAACCCGCAAATTCTGCCCACCACGACCCCCAACAATTGAGCTTAGATATACCTAGAAATAATGAAAATAATTTTTCCATTTTGTCAAAGAGGCTTCATTAATGTTTACTAGTAGCAGACATCTTCCGTCTAGACAGGCGACTATCCCACAAGAGAATAAATAAAAAAAAAGTAACAGAATATTTGAGGTGGTGCACGGTTGAATGCATTATGGTGCATCGTAGGGCTTTATAGATCTGTTCAGGATCCCCAATACATATTCAATAGCACTGTCTTATTTATATATGTAAAAACATATATAATGTATATGTATTCACAGTTCTCAACCTAGACAACAAATAAAAAAGTATTAACAACCAAGGAGGCGTTATAAATGAATATATATATATTTTTTTGTCGTGACTATATAATATAATCCTGTCAAAGAGTAGTTTGACAAGTGGCTTCCTTTGTATTAGATTGTTAGTTATTGTGACTCATGCCCGGGCTTTAACTAAGAGATAATATCGCCTACTACCAGAACGCTCTTACGTCTGGTGGACATGAGCTCGACTCTACACTGGGAGTCTTAAATTTTGTCTAACCAGGTTTATTTACAAAGGGTAGGACTTTAACGAGTATCTGACATCATACAGGCTCTGGACCACCACTCAACGTCCCATCCGAAGGACGGCGTTCTCAATGAAATGTTGTTTTGAAACTTTGAAACATATACAATGAGAAAATAATTACAACGATAATAATAATAAAAATAATATAATAATAATAAGAAGAAGAATAAGAATATAAAATATAGGTTAAAAGAATATCTATAGTATATAATAAATACATACATAAAAAATAATAATAAAAATAAAAAATCATTTTTAATGACGTTTGCTCAATTACGCAAAAACTGTTAGTTGTACGGGTGATAGATGGGTTTTTTCCGATGATTGATTACAGTCCTCTAAATCTTCTTTTGATGTCTTCAGTTTGAAGTTTCAGTCTGATATGAGTTGTCCAAGTTTAAACGTCATGTCTAAATGAAGTCCTAGATATCGGACAGTGACGGATGCAGGAATGGGCTCTGGTTGTTATAAAGAAATATAAATATAATATTGTATTTATTAATATTAACAATAATATGTGTGGTGTTGGAGTAAAGGGGTATATGTCAGTTTTTCTGTTTTCAGTTTTCAGGGAACTCCCATGTTTCTCAGTTGTCCCCCTTTTCACTTCCTTTTCTTTCAATGATGTCATAAGATTCTGACTTATTTCTCTTTACCCCAACATAGAAATCTAAAACAAGTTATGACTTGCTTTAGATCGGTGTTACCCATTTTCACAAAAAATTGACATATACCCCTTTACCCAAACAGCACAGATATATTCATTTATCTATTATTATTATTATTATTTAATAAAAATTATTAATTAATTAGTTATTAATTTCAAATGTGTTTATATTCTAAGATTTTATATCGGTTGATGTATATAATTTATAAGGTATTTTGATGTACACGATTGTATGACATACCCGTATCTAACTGAGGAAGCCTTTTCTTGAATAATCTTTGTATATTATAAATATTTTGCTCTTGTTTTTGTTACTTTAACCAAATACGACTATTCTCGTTGTTTAGCCCAACTGCTTGACATGCAGATCTATGCAAATACAAAACCATTATCCGAATGTGGTTCCCCCAAGGGACTGTCTCTCGTCCGGACTACACTGTAGTTCCCCTGGGTTGTGTGTAACACACTCAGACACACAAGTATGACATATGACCTGACATGATATCACTCAGGCACGAGGGACTCTTGTGTCAACTCCCATCACATCTACATGGACTAACTCGGCTCTGCCCCACATCTTGTTTCTGTTTCTGACAGAAAAGGGATTTACTTTGTTCCTGTTTGCTGAGGACTTGAGTTCTCCTGGAGTCAACTAATTATTTTGAAGCGGGGCTCGTGCCGTTCTTCTCTCTGGCAGTGAGTTGGTAAAAAGCGTTACGACACGGAAATGGCAACGAAAGTTTCACTCTTCCCTCCCTGACTCCACCGACCGGCATTAGGGAGGGAGGAAGGTTTGGGAGGGGGCGGTCGGAGAGGAGGGAATGAATGAATCTTGAAGGGCTTTCTTTGTATCGATAAATATGTCTCCTCAATCATTGAATATGACCTTTGATGCTGCAGATTTTGATTGCAATTTTGCAAAAGAGAGGGCTAAGTCATTGATTAAGTTTTTAACACATTTATACGCGTTTTGCTAAGCGTTTTCATAAAAACTGTAGTATATTCAACAGTGTATAGCCACTACGCGTCTTGTTAAACGTCTGCTTTAGCGTGCTTGATCATAGTGTAAACAATGAAAAGTGAAGAAGATATTAAAATAAAAAGTGTCATAATGTCAATGATGTTCGTTTTTCACTTGTGGTATACTCTGAAGAAGTATAAAAAAACTTTCTAAAGGCAAATTATCATGAATTTCCTTTGATTTTGGCTGGAGATTATCGTAGAAAATATTGAGTCAAACATTTATGTTTCTACTTCAGTGGGAGGGGGGGATCTGTACAAAAGTGGTTGGTATAACCATGTCCTTTAATGGCCACATCTCATTTTTCTTCATTTTTTAAAATTATTTTTAATAAAATCTACCAATAATAAAAATTATATTTTAAAATTCGTTGCTATGCCTTACAATTTAAACATTACTTTTTTTTTAGTAAGTTATTATGACTCATGACTGGGCTTTAACTACAAGGTCATATCGCCTATTATCATAACGCTCTTTCGTCACTGGTGGACATGAACCCGACTCTGCTGTGGGAGTTCTAAATTTTGCCTTCCCTAAATTTTTATATGCACCTTGGGTAGGGGTCTTTAACGAGTACCATCCAGATAAAATAAACTAAGGGCCTCGGCCGGGTTTTGAACCCGTGATCTTGAGCTTAGTAAGCAAGCACGCATACCACTGAGCTTTCGGCGCCCTCGGTTTACACGTCAAAAATCATCCAAATCGTATGCTAAAGGCCAAATTCTGCCTTCTTACAAGGCTATGTCCACACAATATATACAAATACCACCTGAGTATTTTCTATATTGTAATGCCAAAAATATTTCAGTAAATGGCTCGTAACTAGCTGGAATGAGGGATGAGATGGAGTCCCTCTTTGTCAGGTTCGTTATCTGAACATGGGCTTCCTTTATGGAAACTTGATAGAAAGAAACTCCTTTTTCGCTCCTTTATCCTAGTCATCAAAATAAAATGACCACTATCCAAAATCAATTTTTTCAATCCATCATTATCATAAAGAAATTTGCATACTCATTTTCCAAAATCAATTTCAGTCTTCAATTTTCAATCATAAAAATATTATTTAGTTGTGATTCTAGAAACCCTAAAAATACTAGTTACCTGGAAAGAGGTGCTATCAACAATAATAATATTTATTTCTGTTAAATAACATATAATTAAAAATTGATTAAGAGTAATTAAAAATTGATTAACATATAATTGAAAATTCTTATCATCAATTTTTTTTTTTGTTTTTTACTGATTATAAAAATGCTAAATAAATCATCAATATGTATTTCCGTGAAACAATACACAAACATGGTAACTGGATAAGGCATATTTTTACATCAAAATAGTTTATAAATATGTATACATCAAGCGATAATAAATCGTAGAAAACTAAAAAATTTCTAATATTAATAAATTTATATTTATTATTATTATGACCTTAGGTAAATGGGAATTTAGGGTAGGCAAACTTTAGAATTCCCATAGTAGTGTCGGGCCAGAGCAACCAAAGAGCGCTCTGGTAGTGGGCGAATTTTAAGCTTTTAACTTCGAGGTTATGTCGCCCACTACCAGAGCGCCGAATATATAATAGTAGTTATTTATATATTTTATATTTATATTTATATTCACGACGATTACGCTACCCTTCCTCAAGTCACAAAGATAGATATATACAAAAAAAAAATATATATATTTATTTATACATGATCAAATAACAATAAATAGCTAACATATAGTAGATAAATAATAAAATTAATGATAATAATAAAAATATTAAAAGTAATTATGATAGAAACTATTATTTTGTGGAGGTGGAGGGCCTCTGCCAAGAAAATAAAAATAAGCTAAGTATGAAATAAAGCTTTTGTATATGAAACATCTCTATGCAGTTTTTTTTTTTTTTTTTTTTTTCTCACCTTTATTACTTTGTTTCCAACTAAGAACTACATCACAACTAGGAAATATGAGTAAAGAAAAACAGAAACACCACTTGAGTCTCTTGATGAGACGGCTGGTCAACACCACCGCCTCCTCAGTCGCCGAGGAGGCCCGCCCGTCAAGGATCGGACCGACATGGCTTCCACCAGTGTATTCGGATGTGTCGTAAACTTGTTGTGCAAATTTGTGTATAATTGTTGTCTTTTTTTTTTTTTTTTTTTTTTTTTTTCACTGGAGGGGGAAATGCCAGTCACGCACATCCAGGGAAGATAGCCCTGGATAGTGTGGGGCTCGAGCTCCATACCCACTAAAACCCCCTCCTTCGCCGATCCTGATTCCCTTCCGCAGAACTGACGGCCTGTCATTACTTCGCGGAAGGGAGGAAGGGTGACTGGTAACGCCCCTTCTTCTGTTCTTATTGCCGCTACTGTTGTTCCTTGTCAGCCCTCTCCTGGAGGGCCAACCCACCCATGATGAGCGCTTCAAAATCGCAGCCTTCATCCCACGACTCCTGGGAGCGCAGCATAGCGTCCACGTAGCTGGTAGCAGTCAGTGGGGCGCCCATGCTGCACTCCAGATTTATCCTTCCCTCCTCAAATCGGGGGCATTTATAATAATGTAAATATGCACAATAGAGTGTAACTAATGTTTCCTTTGAAACGATATAAGATTTCAAAGTAAGAAACAAACTGAACTCACTTTCTTACCTATGACTGACATATGTTCAGCCCATGTTACGATAGTATCGTATCAATAAAACCAAATGTTATCTGAACTGAAATGTCCTGACTAGGCAATTGTCTGAGTTTGAGACATCTGATACCCTGGTGGGGGGGGGGGGGCTGCTAATCCGGAATCCATTTCAGCATCGACCCTCTCAGCAGATGAGGGCTTCAAGAATATCACAGAGTCTATATCAATTGATATAAATAACAAGGGTGATATAATTGGTGGTATTAGTTGAGGACAAATGGTTTGTTTGATATAGCGTTTCTGTCTCCTAAAGCTCTAGAGAGGGGAACCATGATCTGTCAATTTGCTAAGATTTTCCACTGTAACGCATATGTATATATTAGCGGAGTTTTCAACGTAATTTCATGTTTTTCGACCTCTAGATTCCAATTATGAAAAAAAAAAAAACACGAAAACTCCCGATAGAATAAATGTATCGACACGAAATTTTATATTTTAATCCAGAACCCTCTAACGACACCTATTGTTTTTCAGACAAATCAAGCGAAGGGGAGGGGAGATTAGGGGGAGGCTTACCAGAAAAGCTCTAATAACTGCACATAGAATGAATCTATCGAAACAATATTTTATATGTGTGACCAAAACTCCATAAGGACAACACGTATAGCTTTTCAGCCAAATCGGCCAATGGGGAAGAAGGATTAGGGGAGAGGCTTGACTCAAAAACTCTATTAACTGCCGTTGTAATGAATGTATTGACACGAAATTTCATATGTGAATTCAAAACCCCATAAGGACAATACATCATTATTGGTTAATTCCGGCATTTCTTCCAGAGGTGTCTTCTTATTTTTTTTTCAGACAATATTCCGGACCGGAAGAAGGGACGTATAAGTGTCCCGAAATATTCTCTCAAAAAAAAATAAGAAGACACCTCTGCAAGAAATGCCTGAATTAACCAACAATGGAACATCCCAGAGAAGTTTAAAAAACACAATATATCATTACTGCCGATGTAATGAAATTTCATATTTAAACTCAACACCCAAGTAGGACATAACCTGTCAGAATTTAGCAATATCGGCAGAACGGAAAGGAAAGTTCAGGGAGTGGGCTCAATTCAAAAACCCTCATAACGGTAGATGCATTGAATTTATCGACACACAATTTAGTGTAAGGATTTAGGAGCCCATATGTAAGTTAATTGAATATTTCTATCTGGCGAAGTACATTGGCTGTGATTCACCGACGACTTTTTATTTTTTTTTTATAATTAAATTACCAGAAGAAATAAACCAATTAATGTAATTAAAAAAATGATATAACCAACTTAATTCTTTCTTCATAATCCAATATCCGAAAAATTCCCATCTTTTAAAATACTGCATTATTCATAGCTTTAAAAGTTTTCTTTAATGAGTTTGCTCAGTTTTTCAAGCAATGATTTATTCAAAAAAATTCGAAAGGACCTAATGAACTGTTGCAGTCGCATTGGAACTGAATTTATGGACGTACATGTTTATTTACTAATGAAGTTGTCCAATGTATAACAAACAGCGAGCAGACAGCCATATATCTTAAGAGGTTGACACACAAACCCAGAAACAAGTTAGCTGACATCTCATTCTACTCAGATATTTTATGTTTTATTTTTTGAGTTGAGTTTCTCCTCTGTGAAACCAAGATTAATGTGATCTTCATTTCAACTGAACGATATTCCTTACTTATTTTAATTCTCTAGTTATACGAAGTATAGGGGAAGGTATGTAATCGGTCAGACATTTGATGCTGTGTTTTCAAACGGAATTTTAATTAATACGGGATTGAGTATGAGGAATCAAAAGTCATTGAGTTAGACACAATTTCAAGCAAATTGATAGATTGATTTCTGAGAAAGAGTGACAACTTAGTTTACAGGTTTTTAAATAAGAGAGTCTGACCTCTCACATATTTTTATTAGTATTAGCTAGCCGGCTTTCGAGGTTGCCCAGGCAGTCTACAAAAGAAACCATCCTTAAGCAACAAAAACCAAAAAACAGGTTCTGTTGGTAACAGTCATAAAATATAAAGAAAGGTAACAAAAATTTAAATAAATATAAATACATTAAATTGTAAAAAGTAAAAAAAAAAAGAGTTTGAAATAACCATACCTGATAAATTAAAAACATTTTTGAAATTTTAATGAAAATTAAAATATTTTAGTAAATAAAATTTCAAATTTTTTTATAATAAATAAATTTATTATAAAAACAAATTTATTTACTAAATTATTTTAATTTTCATTCAAATTTCAAAAAAATGTATTTTATCAAGTATAGTTATTTCACTATTTTTTTTTTACTTTATATAATTCAATGTATTTATTTAAATCTTTGTTGCCTTTATATTTTATGATTGTTACCAACTGAACCTGTTTTGTTGTTTTTTTGTGTTTTTTGTTGCTGAAGGATGGTTACTTTTGTAGACTGCCTGATGATGAGGGTAATACTAATAAAAATCTGTGAGAGGTCAGACTATATCTTATTTGACAACCTGCGAAATAATCACTTCTCACTACATCAGCCATATTCGTATTAACGACTTAGTTGATTAAATTGTTCTGTGGAAATATAATAACGATCATTCACCGACGAATTTTCTTGTTTGACTTTACGAATTTCTCATGTCTAGGCTTTAACTACGAGGTCATATCGTCTACTACCAGACAGTTCTTTCGTCGCTCTGGTCGATATGAGCCAGGCTCTTCTGTGCAAGTCCTCCATTTTACCTATCTAGAATAGCATTATCAACGAGTACCTTCCGTATATACCGTATTACTCAACTTTTCTTTAACAGCTCCCAGATAACAAATCATACGGTCTCTTCGATCTTGAGTTTAGTAGGTTAATTATTGTGACTCATGCCCGGGCTTTAGCTACGAGGTCATATCTCCTATACCAGAGCGCGCTTTTGTCGCTCTGGTCGACGTAAGCCCGACTCTACAGTGGGAGTCGGATAGGGTTCTTTCAGTGAGTACCTGACATCGTACAGGCTCGGGACCATCACATAACGTCCCATCCGATGGACGGCATGCTCAATATTTTTTCACCAATTCCCAGATAAAAAATCGTATGGCCTCTGCGATCTTGAGCTTAGTTATTTGACTCATGCCCGGGTTTTATCGCTTTGATGGACATGAGTCTGACTCTACTTTAAGTAGGGAGGGGACTTTAACGAGTACCTCAAATCGTACTGGCGCGGGACCTTCGTTTAACATCCCATCGGAAGGACGACGTGCTCAAGTTTTTTTTTCCTTCTTAAGAAACACAATTCCTAACAGTATTACTAAGCCACAACTATCCTCATGAAATTCATTGATATTGCTAGGAGCATTTTACATAACGCAAGCAGCTTTCTTCCCCCAAAAAAATTGAATACTTGAACTCTGTCTTATTTTATCTTTCTTGGATAAATTCCAAATATATGTTATTTGCAAGTGAAAGGACAGTTTGAACGTGGAAGGAAGATGATAGTGATGGTATGAAAATTGCATTAGAATGGGCTTAGGGCTGATCCCTGTTCAATACCACAAGGGATGAATAACATATCATGGTGGCCTTTAAGGCCCCTTCTAACCTTTAAGGCATCCTTTGAGGTCTTCCCAACTTTTTTTTTTTTCTTACCTTTTTTCTGGCTCATTTACCATTTGTATGATATGAAAATAATTCAAATATAATTTATTCGTTCAATATTTCTTTTGAGAAGGTTATACCAATGAACGAAAGTCTATACATTAAAGATTGTAACAAAAAAAAAAAAAATGAAAGAGGTGCTGTCGTTAGATACTAATGGAGTGTTGTTGCTCCGTCATCATGCCCATGTTATGTTCATTACTAACATGTCACTGATAGGAAATCAAACTTATCATGTTGCATTGTCTGTTATACTCGTATATAAATATATGATCTGTTAGTATTGTTTATTTTGGAGATGATTTGAAGAAATTGTTCTTTGTAAGTTTTGTGCGGTTAGCTAGAGCTATGCGAGAATTATTATTTTATGTTGTCATCGCAACCTCGACTAGACTACCTGAAATCTTCATCTCTACCGCCATCTTTAACGCCTCCTCCACCTCTACCTCAATTGTACATCGAAAACGTAATTGATTAATTCGTGATGGGGAAGTACAAAGATGGTGATTCACTGACGACTTTTTTTTTTACTTCCCCAGGTGTAAGCCTAGTCGTCCACTGAGACCGGAAAGTTGCGAACTGCGAAGCAAAGAAATCGGGCGAAGCCGTTCGTGCGAATGCCGATCGTCCATTGATCCACTCAGTACGTCCGAATGCGTAGACGGGATGGCTCTTCGGAACGGTTTTTCCGATGATTCTGACGACGAATTTTTAGCGTTGGAATTATCACCTTTGATTTATCGACGAAGGCGATATAGACGTAGACGGGAAATGTGGGTGAATCCCATTTTCGAAAAAAGAGAAGAGTTTGGCGAATTTTCTCATTTGTGGCGTGACCTTCAAATCGATGATAATCACCACTTCTCCTATTTTCGAATGGAAAAGGACACTTTTCAATACATTCTTGACAACATCTACTCAAGACTCGAAAAATTCAGTAATTTTCGTGTGGCGATTTCCCCACAAGAACGGCTGGCTGTTACATTAAGGTAAGTGGAAAGAAAGAAAAAAATCACTGTACTTTTTTTTTACACAAACTGTATTTTTCTATACTTTCAAACTAAACTAAGGTACATAATAACGATACAAACGAATAACTAGACAAACGTAGTACAAAAAATGTAAGTAATTTTTTATTGATTTCGCACCTGTTCGTCCGTAAAATCCCAGCAGAATGGGATCGCTTCGCACTTCGCAAACTGACGGACGATACGGGTCTAGTGGACGCGGTCCCCCACCTTGTCACGTGTTTGGATCGTTCGTGCATTTTCGGCCGAATTCTGACGAACTGATTTCGCTACTTTTCGCAACTTTCCGGTCCCAGTGGACGACTAGCCTAAGTAGTACTGAGAAAGTCTATAGTCAGGTCTACAGTCTACAATCCAAGAATAGAAATTATCAAATCTGGCTATTCTATCCGTAGAGAGTGAAATAATAATAATAATAATAATAATTAATAACATAATTATTATTAGCCCAAACGGTTGAATGGTTTTGGAGGGTGAGCAAATTTTGACTCAATAACGATTTTGATATTTGAGACTTATGACTGCAATACACTCTGAAAAATTCAAAATTATAGAAATGAAATGATATGAAAAGAAATGAAAAAATGAAATGAAAAAAAATGTTATTCTGGGACCGAGGTCCCCTAAGAATAATTACATGACAGTCACTAGACAGAGTAGCAAATAAAATGAAATATCAGTGATGAGATACACTTTGGTGCTACAGTGGTTAGAACCAAGAGCAAAATAAATAAAACTAAATAAGAAAATACCATTAAATGAAAATAAAATAGATAATGAAAATTAAAAAATAAATAAATAAACTAAAAAAATAATAGTAAAAAATGAGTTAAATTAACAGAAGAAATCAAAAGAAGATACATGTGTCTAAATAAATATGTAGAAGATAAAATAATATAAAAATAAAAACAATATTTATATAAAAATCAAGATTATGGAGGAGGAAATCTAGCCCAGGCTTGCTATAAAATTAATTTAAGAAAAACTAATGAAAAAAATAAATAAAAATAAAATAAATAAATAAAATAAAAGGATGAAGGTGAAAAGATAAATAAAATAAATAAGAAAAGACAAAGAAACAAGAAATCAGAGGGAGAAGATTGTTTATTGAGGAGGAATTGGAATAGAATTAAAATATAAGGCACCATTGTTGGAATATATCCCAAAGCAATGGGAGATGGGAGTAAGATTATACTGACTTATGGATTACCCTGAGCGGTTATAATAACATAATCCAAACTAATACCAGAACAAATATAACGAGGAAGAGTTGAGCACATTAAAGGAGGGAGCCACAAGAGAGAAATAGGCGTTATAAAGGACATAAAGACGAAGGGGAGAGGTGTTATGAAAGCAAAATTAAAAGGGAAACTCAAGAGGGATAAATATTTTAGTAGAAGAGGTACAAAGAGGAAGGGTTGATGACGGTAATCTAGAGACAAGGGTATGGCTAATAGAGGGACAGTGCCCACCGGAGACCTGCCGTCAGGAGAATCCTTAATAGGATTCGGTACACAAGGGAACAGGATTATATTTCCAGGTCGTAATCCTGGAAATTATATGGAATATGGCTCTGCATTTTTAGTGGAATGTCGGAGAATCACCGGCAGTGTACATACCCAGAACAAATTGATCAATTAACTCACTCTCAAAAATCAGTCGACCGTTTGCGCTAATATTCAACAATTGACTTACAAAGGGGCTTCTAAATACTCATACTAAATTTTGTGTCGATACATCGGCAGTTATTGGATTATTTGAATTGAGCACCCTCCCCTGAACCCCCACTTCAACCGACATCGCTGAAATTTGACAGGTTATGTCCTCATTGGATTTTGTCTTTGAAATTTCATTTCGATACATTTATTACATCTAAAAAATCTTGCCATGAAGGGATTGGGTTGCTTCACTGTGATAAACTACAACAGATATGTAAGCCTTTGGAAATAATTTCTCGAAGAAATTCGTGTCAAGTCCAATTACCAATGAATAAATTTTGAATAAATATATAAAATGGGCATTAACGATTCAATTAACGTCATAAACCGATGAACATCACATAAATCATATGTACTATCTTAATGTTGATAGTTATTTTGTAAAATAAAATAATGAGAACTGAAATTAAATCAATAACTCATGTGTATAAATATATCTACGAGTATCTTGGGAGTGTAGAGGCCAAATTATAATTTATTATAGATTATAAAACTAACAAGATGCAGAGGTAAGATTTTTAGAAGATTTCATGTATACGCTTGGTTACATAGGTCTTCCTCCGTTACTAACTTCCGTTAATAACATAGTAATAGGATACGTCATAAGAATGTTTACAACTCTTAGAGTCTGACACACATGGATTAGAATTAACAATACTATAATACTAAAAAGTAAAAAGAAATGAATAAATAAATGCTTGAAAATATGAAACAACAATAATAATAGTATACAGTTGATAAAGTATATAATAAATACAATAGATATTTTTTTAAAGTGCAATTAAACTTTAAGCAGGTTTATCAAGTATCTACCAGGTTCATGTTAATAATATTTAACATTGTTTGCAGAGATGTTGTGAAACACAATAAAAAAATAAAAGAAACGTATGTTTTTTTAAAAATATTGTCTATTTCAAAAAATATATGAGAGTTCTTTCGGTATTGTTACCATCTTAACAAATACTATACGTTTCTTAAGTCAGGGCTGAAGATGGTAGCAATATCGAAAGTACTCCCATATTTATTTGAAATATTTTGTGAAATGTACAATATTTTTAAAAAACGTACTTTTTCTTTATATTTTTTAGAACTCAATAGTTGAGTCAGAGATCCCCATACTAGGTGAATCAACTTAGGTAGGCAAAATTTTGAAAAAGACTGTATATATAATATATATACCTACATATATTTTTAGAGGGCGCCGGTAGCTCAGTGGTAAGCGTGCTTGACTTCTGAGCTCAAGGTCGTGGGTTCGTAACCCGACCGAGGCCCTTAGTTTATTTTATCTGCGAGGTAAAATAAACTTAAGCACGCCGTCCTTCGGATGGGACGTTAAGCGATGGTCCCGAGCCTGTACGATGTCAGGTACTCGTTAAAGACCCCTACCCTAGATGAATAAAAATTTAGGGTAGGCAAAATTTAGGACTCCCACAGTAGAGTCGGGCTCATGTCCACCAGAGTGACGAAAGAGCGCTCTGGTAGTAGGCGATATGACCTCGTAGTTAAAGCCCGGGCATGAGTCATAAAACCTAACCTAACCCCTACATATATTATATGTCAATACAGGCCCTGAAGAAGGCACACTCAGTGCCGAAAGCTTGGCAGAAATTCCACAAATTCGTTTTCATCAACCAAAAGCCTCATCTCTCCTTCCTATTACATCCTTGGTCAATCCTTCCCTAATCGCTATCCCACCAAAGTTTCCTCAACAAATTTCTGGAGGGGGGCCATCCTCTTAGGAAAATCTTGAGGTCCCCCGCCACTGATTACCATATTTTCATAAGAAAAGTTAGAAATTTATCAAGGATCATTTGTTTTTCTGGTCGGCTTGAACTGTGAACATTACAAATGAGGGTTCTGAACCATCCCTTTTTGAAATTTCCTGAAAAAAATACCTCTTTGTGAGGTTCTCCTGTGGGAGTGAACGAGTTTTGGGAGGAAGGATGAACGTGGAGAGGGCCTCTAAGATGGATGAGGTTTAGTAATTGGCCTGTCATAAACAAGAATGGATCCTGCCCTCAGAGAATAAACACCCCTGTATTATCTACCCTCCCTTACATAATGTATCCTTAAACTTTATCTACTCTATATAAATCTTACACACTTATCCTTCCCACCCTCCGTCACAACAATTAAGTTCTAAATATTTTTTGGATTCCCTTGTTGCGACAGAAACCTTTATAATCAGTTCATCCATCGTAGTTTCCTAGCGCCTTAAGGTTATCGCATGGATTTTCGTAGACTTTTGATCTACAGAAAAAAACTAAAGCAATTATATTCATTTTGTCTGAATTTTTTATTCATATATTGATTAAAATATTAACCTCCCAGCTGTGAGGAAAGTTTTGCAATCGTTCAAAAAATTTTTGTTTTCACCGGAATTTCAGGTTTTCCGACCCCCTAATTCCAAAAAGGAAAAAAACAAAAAAACATGAAGACGTAGTCAAGGTCCACGCCGGGATAAAATCATTTTTCATTTTCTTTTCGATGCTGCCGTAGCTCTTGCATTTGCTTGGCACTAGACTTTTTAGGTTTTTTAAATTCCTTTTGATGCGATACATATATTTCGGCGAATATTTTTATTGTTTCACTTTGAGTCCTAGTAGTGCTCCTCAAGCTCTTTACAATGACACCCGAATCAACGTCCTATCTAAACGCGTTATCACGCTACACTAATTTCCAATTTTACACAACGCTAATTCGCAACAATCATCCGCCGGCGCCCACACTAGCCCGATAACGTCACAGGCAAAACAAACACTGCACAACAAACACGTACAGACATGCACTATCCATTGTGACCTCAACCGTTGTTATCGCATTATTAGTCTCGTAGTTATTATCGATTAAAATCTGACGGTATTTTGTAACACAAGAAAGTTTGACCGGCTATTACTGTGCTTAACGAGCGAATAGACATTTTCACGTAAAAAAAAAAGAATATGTCTGTGTGTGCCATCGTATTCACAGATGATATAATAAAGACATTTTACATGTCTGTCCAGAACCCCTTAAAGACGACTGATGATTGGTTTCCAGAGACAACTCTAATAACTGCCGATGTAATGAATATATCGACACAAAATTTAGTATGACAACTCAGAAGTCAATTATTGATAATTAGGGCAAATTATTGATTGATTTTGGAAGGAGTGCGAAACCTTAACTCTCGGGCGCAATATTTGGGGTCACAGTACATTATATGGATGGTTTTACAAGGCATTCCAAAATAAAACTTGTAAAATAAGATGGCCACAATGACAAATCCAAACAAAGGTCCAAACAGGTATTATAACTTTCAACCTTTCATTTTTTAATTTTTTTGGATGATTTTGGTGTTTAAAAATACGCTGCCAGAAGGCATAGGATATATAATTGACAAAAAACAACAAAAATATTTTTTAAAACATGTTTTGGCTTCATCATATAGTTTCAAAAATACTCTCAAAATGCGTATGTTTCATGTCCTCAAAAAGAACCATTTTCAAAAAAAATGTTAACACAAAACAAAATGAACGAAAAAAAATTAATCATGAGCTAAGGATCAATCACTCATTTCTAGAGGTGGGGGGATTAACGCTCATCTCAGAAAAACAAGTACCACAAATGTAATTTGCATGTGACAGACATAGGGCCTGTTTGCATTTTCCACTCTCATATTTTGACAATGTTCTTGATCCAGTTTGTGATGTGCATGTAAAACATCTTCATCGTTTTAATGATGGTGAGGAACATGTTTGCGGTTCTGGCAATGCCGGTCGATACCTTTGTAGCCTTTGCTGCAAGTCCGATGCCATGCCAATTCTTCACTCGGACGTCGTTGCAAACTAAAATGTCCCACCTGTGCTTGGCAGATCAGTTGCACCCGACGGAGGGTTAATTGATTAATTTGACAACTTTTTTTTTTTTTAATTTGTCAATTCTTACTTATGTAACTTCTTGAATTCCTTCCTCTTTGGAACGATACATCCGATATATTGGAAGTGGGTATTCTTCCTATTCCGCTATTGGTTAGGTTAGGTTTTATGACTCATGCCCGGGCTTTTAACTACGAGGTCATATCGCCTACTACCAGAGCGCTCTTTCGTCACTCTGGTGGACATGAGCCCGACTGTGGGAGTCCTAAATTTTGCCTACCCTAAATTTTTATTCATCTAGGGTAGGGATCTTTAACGAGTACCTGACATCGTACAGGCTCGGGACCATCGCTTAACGTCCCATCCGAAGGACGGCGTGCTTAAGTTTATTTGACCTCCCAGATAAAATAAACTAAGGGCCTCGGTCGGGTTACGAACCCACGATCTTGAGCTCAGAAGTCAAGCAAGCTTACCACTGAGCTACCGGCGCCCTCAGACCGGGGTAACCGCTATTGGTTATATTTATATATATGCTGACATATATGCTAATGGGTCGCCTCCTCTTCTATAATGCTAATGTTCTCTTTCTCAATTAATGCCACCCCTAAACATTAACTGACATTTGTTCTTTGTTGTCTGAAACCTCCAAACAATGGGAGGTGTGAAGGCATGAGTCCAATTCCAAGCTAATTTCTCAATTAATTTAACAGTGGGGGCTATTATCGTTGATATAAATATATTTGGACGACAGGTCGAATGATACTGTCTTCTTTTATTATAGAAACTGTTATAACAGGGTGGCCCAGATAAGCGGGCCACAAGTGAAATAACTCCTAAACGGTTGGAGATATCAAAATTGTGTATAGGACTGAAGATGTAGCACTCGCCAAGAGCTATCGTATGGCGTCCTCGAAAAGAGAAAAATGACCCTTTTATTGGCTAAAACAGCCCTTCGAAGGGCGGGGTTCCCTTTTGCGCCTCAAGTTCCATTACATTTTATTTAAAGTATTAAAGAAACAAGGAAGAACTGTGCAAACAGATTTTTGATACGTCAAGTAGTTCTCAGAACAAAAACGTTTAAAGTTGCACGTTTTTCTTATTCTGACGTTAGTTGGAATTAAATAACTTCAGAATAAGAAAAACGTGCAACTTTAAACGTTTTTTTCCGAGAACTACTTGACGTATCAAAAATCTGTTGGCACAGTTCTTCCTCGTTTCTTTAGTACTTTAATAAAATGTAATGAAACTTAAGGGTCAAAAGGGAACCCCGCCCTTCGAAGGGCTGTTTGAGCCATTAAAAGGGTCATTTATGTATTTTCGAGAAGCTATACTATAGCTCTCGGCGAGTGCTACAACTTTAGTCCTATGCACAATTTTTATATCTCTTAATGTTTAGGAGTTATTTCAGTTGTGGCCCGCTTATCTGGGCCACCCTGTATATTGGGTCAAATTAAAAAAAAATCTATGTGTATGCAGTTAGTACAGACGTTTGAAGTGTAATTTTCGTACCTATCTCTTCTAGTTTCAGTTTCTCTTTGTGCTAGTAGACTATATTTTTATTTTAACTATTTTTATTAACATTGGTACAGGGTAGGAAATAATTTAATTCAAGAAATTTTTTTAATCATATGTTGGTGACAATTTTTATTTACAGTTAAGGTTACATTAATTTATTAACTTATAGGTTAGGTTTTATGACTCATGCCCGGGCTTTAACTACGGGGTCATATCGCCTACTACCAGAGCGCTCTTTCGTCACTCTGGTAGACATGAGCCCGACTCTGCTGTGGAATTCCTAAATTTTGCCTACCCTAAATTTTTATTCACCTAGGGTAGGAGGTCTTTAACGAGTACCTGACATCGTACAAGCTCCGGGACCATCGCTTAACGTCCCATCCGAAGGACGGCGTGCTTAAGTTTATTTTACCTCCCAAATAAAATAAACTAAGGGCCTCGGTCGGGTTTTAACTTAATGATAAATTAAGTGTTCTGTACATTTGACTCTGAGGGCGCCGGTAGCTCAGTGGTATGCGTGCTTGACTTCTGAGCTCAAGGTTGTGGGTTCGTAGCCCGACCGAGGCCCTTAGTTTATTTTATCTGGGAGGTAAAATAAACTTAAGCACGCCGTCCTTCGGATGGGACGTTAAGCGATGGTCCCGAGCCTGTACGATGTTAGGTACTCGTTAAAGACCCCTGCCCTAGGTGAATAAAAATTTAGGGTATGCAAAATTTAGGACTCCCACAGTAGAGTCGGGCTCATGTCCACCAGAGTGACGATAGAGCGCTCTGGTAGTAGGCGATATGACCTCGTAGTTAAAGCCCGGGCATGAGTCATACAACCTAACCTAACCTAACCTAACATTTGACTCTGATGATGGAATTTTCGTGTGTAACGCATGACACAGGCTTATGATAACTAAAGAATTTTTTTTTTGCCTTATGTACGATGCATATTAGCCATGTCACTGTGTAATTTACTAGTTATTTACGACATCCATGGCCCCGGGAGGGAGTTTTATCTATGAAATAAACCTCACTCCCGGACGGGATTCGAACCCGCAAACCATGCTGAGACCCCCTACGATCTAGCCTGCACGGCCACCATGGCTCCCGAAAATGCGATATTGTCAAATTGTTTTCGGAATTGTAGAATAGAATAACAGTTATTCTATTACTAGTTATTATTTACCAGGGAGCCATGATGGCCGTACGGGGGGGCTTTATCTACGAAATAAAACTAACTCCCGGGGCCATGAATGTCGAAAATTATTAGGTAAAACACCATTAATAAGAGTCATGGCTAACGTGCATCATATATAAGTGCAAAAAAAAAAAAAAAAAAAAAAAAAAAAAACTATTTACCATTTTTATTTCCTTTTCACTTTTTTTTTTTTTTTTGTATTGTGTACATGCGTATGCGATTCCTTTTGGTTCATTTGAATGTGTCGTATTCATGGGGTTCTGATTACACATATACAATTCATATATTGAATATCGATACGATATATCCTATCGGAATGTATCGTGTTGACAGACACATAGAGTAAAATTTTGCTCTCCCTTCTAATTCAATCGACCTTTTGGGGTAAATTGTCTGTCGATACATTCAATACATTGGCTTTCCACTATATCTGCCTAACGATAAATAAATAAAAATAAAATATTTTTTTTATATAATATTATTTTTTATAATAATGAACTTCATTCATACTTCATCAAATGTACTTATGTATTCCCACTACTACCCTCACCACAACCAACACATTTTGTACACTATACGTACCCAAAATAACATTTTAGGAGTGATATTTCCTATTTGAGGTGTGAGATAACTGTGATGTGATCCTGTTATTAATAGCTGCTACAGTATGGTGTTATAGGGTGGTTCCTGTGACTGAGATGGATGAGAACAGACAGGAGACTGACAGGTGACCCCACTTCATCAACCTTCGGCTAGTCATCTCACGTCCGTCCCTATTTTCGTTTAGTCTACTTCTTTCAGTTCTATTTTATGACAGCTTAACCTGCAATGCCACAATGCCTCCTCGGATCCATAAGAAAGCAACTGAAATCAGGTTTCTCATTTATGACCCAATTTCAAATCCCCCCAAGGACGACACCTATCAATTTTCAGTGAAATCATTTGAGGGTCAGTCCAGACTAGAGCGTTGTGGGGACATTGTTCAGCAAAACAGCGGTGGTTACGATCGTCGGATGGCCGAACGAGCTATGCATATTTCCCGGAAATTCGGGTACGTCTGGACTCTGGGGGTACTGCCTGACCATTGGATGTCCCAGATACTATCAGGTCACTGAGATTTCAACTCCAAGCTTTTCTTCTTTAAGAGGAAGATCAACCCGAACTGTTCGTGCTGCGGAGTCGAGACTGCAGAGCATGTGGTCCTCGAATGTCCGCTGTACGACTAAGTTGGACAGGATCGTACCTGGGACTCGACCTACGCCAGCTGATGACGGAAGCCGGCTACCCAGTGTTCAGCCGATTTGTCGCCTCCTGGCAGAGAAAAAAGAAAGCACTATGACGACTGCAGACAAGCCGGTGGTCGCCTCCGCCATACCACCATACTACATCCAGCCAGCGCCCCACATTTATCCTCGAGCTCTCTCGGCGCGCCATCAGCGCCTCCAATACCACAGCAACAGACTTTTAAATAAAATAACTTGTTAATCCCTCTTCTCCGACGATTCGGCGAACGGGTGTCATGGCCACGGGAGGTTGGCAAACCAAAAAAAAAGAACGTGATATCATTTCAAGAAAAAGAGGGGATCAACGCTAAAACCCTAATAACTGCCGATGTAATGAATCAGTCAACTATTGATAATTCGCCCAAATATTCAATTGAATTTGGAGGAAGAGCGGAAACTTAGTTAATTCGATCTGGGAATGTACATTGCGGATGATTCATTGAGGATTTTTTATTCAGACCATAGTTCCCTTACACTTCAGTGGTTTCACGTTCTTTTAGAATAACGAATCCTGATCCACATAAAAAAAAATTATTTAGCTTTATTTTGCTGAGTCTGAAAATTCTTTGATCTTCTCTGTTTTACTTACTTGTACATTCTGTAACTTTTGCTTTCATTTTTTTTTTTTTTTTTTTTTCTTTCTTTATTTTTTGTTCATTAAAAAGAGAAAGAAGGAATGAAATGAATGGAAATTAAAAAGAAACGCTTTTTCTTTCTTTTTTTTCTCGGTTGAACTTTTTCTTGAGACTGGGATGAGGGGGTTGGTATATTCTCGTTTTAATATTCGTAAGGGAAGACTCTTCAGTTTAGAGGGTTGTGAACCAGTTTTGACTCCACCCCAAGGCACTCGTTTAACTTTAGTCAGGTTTTTCCCTGAGACTTTTCCAACCCGAGAACCTCAAAAGGAAAACCTTAGGGAAATCTTGAAAAGGGGACCGTTGAAAGTTGAGTGAAAACATGTCTTCAGTGGTACAACTCACTGCTTTCGTGTACGCTTTTCCTTTTAGGGACTTGAACTACGAGAATATTTCTGTTCATAGGTTATGAAGCTTTACAGCAGAGATAACATAGAAATTCTCATATCTGGTACCAAATAACAAAATCGAATAATATAAATATTTGGAAAATTAATGTGAAAAAGGATTTGTGCCCCTTTTTCTCAACCCCCTTTTCCCATTAATAGGTGCCGTCCATATGAAAACTTCAATTTAAATATAAAATTTTGTATCGAAACATTCATTACAACGGCAGTTATTGGAGTTTTTGTGATAACCTCTCCCCCCAATTCCTATATCCCCTCTGAAAATCAATAGGTATTGTCCTTATGAGGATTTGAATTAAAATAAGAAATTTCATGTCGATATATTCATTACAATGGCAGTTTTTGTGCTAGAGTGTGTAGAGTTTTTGTGATAAGCCCCCCTCCTCAAATTCCTCTTTTCTTTTTGGCCGATTTGGCTGAAAATTAATAGATGACCTTATGGGGTTCTAGTTACACATATAAAATTTTCATGTCGATACATTTTTTTTTCATTTTTAGAATCAGTAGGTCGGAAAACATGAAGTTTCGTTGAATATTACGCATCGAATTTCTGATTATAAGTTCCCATATAGGTACGTCATAAAGCGGTGAAAGTAAAAAAAAAACGCTTTTTCTTCCTTTATTTATTTATTTTTGAAAATTCATTTTCCTTACAATTGGAAAAATACCAGAGGATTACTCATACGTCACAACTAGACTCAGAAGTAATGAAGTTTGTGATTATACTAGTTATTGAAAGACACAGAGTTGTTGTCCACTCACAAGTTTCATTAGCATAGCCAGCTTTCGGTCCTATAAGACAATCTTCAGTGCTAACTACAATAGACAGGTAAAAACTTTAAATAAAAATATGTGCATACAAAAACAACATAAAAAATTATATATATTGTAGCGGTCTGTTTGACTCTACATAAACAACAGCTCGTGTGGAGAGAGAGTAATACTGCCGAAACAGACCACGCCTACTGGAGTGATAGTAAGGTTGCATGGAGGTTATTCGGATTGCATAGAAGTAATAACGCTAATTATATTTATTGATGATTGGTGCGTATAAAACAATACTGTATTATTGTAGTTTGGATGGAAGTATCAGAAAATTGATTAAAAAAATATATACTATATCTGTAGTGTTTAAAGAATATAAAAACATAAGGCCATGAAAATGGTAGCCAATCAAATGCAGAAATGGAAGGAGGAGGGAGTCCCGAGAAGGCAGACTTGGATGTCGTAGATGAGAACTGTTCAGAGGAGGGTGCCTAGTCTGTATCGGTGGTTCAGAGTGGTATATGTGCGAGGATGTCTGTAGATAGAGAGGTAGAAATTATGCAGTGAAGTGATTCGCCGTGTCTTGGGGCTTATAGCCGGTACAAGTAGGTGTTTCAGCATCATGAAGATCCGAAGGTAGACACCAAGAAGCAACGAGTGCAGAAGTAACCTATGGCCATTGTTGAAGTTACTGCTCATAAAGAAAAATCAGCTAAAAGAAAATATCTGAAGAGGAATATGAGTCATCCCATCCCCTAAATGATACAACATGAATACAGCGTTCATCATGCATCAATACAGCTTATAGCCCTATAAAATACTGGGGTAATTTTATGTGTGTAAATGTGACTAACCCGTTTTAAATTAAATGTTTATATTTTTTTTTTTTTACGTGGGTTGGTGAAAATCTCATAGACACCTGGAGCCTCCATAGCTCCGAGGTAGTGTGGGACTCTAACTCCACTAAAAACACCTCCCTTGCAACAACTGAGCGGGCCCAACAAGTTGCTCTTCTTTCATATTATGATCTTGTTTTGTGAGGTGAGGCCCATTGGCCTGTCCCCAGGTTTAATTAACTTTATTTTTCTCTTTTAGAGTTCTATAGAATTACATTAGTACAGAATTATATAAGAGTTACATTATTGCTATTGCGACACTAAATCTTGCGGCTTCATTCTTTTAAGTCGCCTAACAGAGCGCGGAACTTCGTCTTTCACATGGCGCATTTTCGGATTTACATGTGTCTGAATTCTTTTGTCGTTACATTATTTGTTTTTTACATTAAGGTCTTTGTGTAGATGGTCGTTTCTTATATACCAAGGAGCATTCACAATGTTTCTTAGTACTTTGTTTTGAAAGATCTGGATCATTTGCAAGTTAGATTTTTTAGTACAACCCCAGAGTTGAATTCCATAGGTCCACAGCGGCCTTAATACTTGTTTGTACAGCAGCAGTTTGTTTTCGACTGTTAGATGCGAGTTTACTTAAACATAAAAAAATATATCAGTCAAAAAAAATTAATATGTACGTCTTATTTTCTATTTATTTTTTATACCAATTATCAATTATTTTAATTAATTATAAATGTAAGCTAGTATAACTACCGTTACAATATATATCAATTAACAAATCAAAGATTTGAAGTCACAGTTTAGTCATTAAAATATCAAGTTAAATAATTCAAACATAAATCAACAAATATAACAAAAACTGAAAAAATGAAATTTCTTATGTATAATTACAAAATTTATATACAACAAAACTTACCACTTTACAAAGGTAGTGGTCTCCACCAGTTTCTGATTGCCACTACACATCTTGGACTGGTCCAGGGGTATCAGAGAGAGGTGGAGGGGAGAGAATGGAATCTCGAATCTGGTATTAAGATTTTGGAAACTTTGTTGGTATACTAGTTATTATAATAGTTTTAAAATAATACAAACATGCCTTGCACTACAATGGGGCTATCTACAGGTTGCCATCCTTCTTACTTACAATAAGGCAATTTTACTTTAATGTAAATAATTATTGTTTCAAAACTGTCGAACATGCTATGGGTCTGAGTGGCTGTTAAAAAGAGATCTAAAAAAAACATAAAAATAAATCGTTTTCTTTATTTATTTTTTGAATGTTCATTTTCCTAAGTCAGTTTTTATTTCACGGTCGGTCTCACTTAAGAACGTTAGGGTCCATAAAACTCATCTTAAATGGCATTTCAACCCTGTCTGCTTCATTCTACCCTCAAAACAAGCATTTATTTTATAATGAACATTCTATCTGGGTCAGTTTGAATACTTATCTAACCTTCACTATTTTCTATACGTAATTGGCCTCTTTCTCTAATCAGTTGATAATCAGCCTAATTTCTGACCGATTATCGCTACGATATCCATTAATATTTGACGTTTCTTCAACCTCAATTCAATAGTCTGGAAGTCTCAGAATTTGCTCATAATATATTTAAAATTACAGGTCTTTATGATTCCCAGGACAAAACTTTTCTATTATCTTCTAAATGTGTGAAATATTGATTATATATAGACTTGTAGAGGGTGCCGGTAGCTCATTCTGAGCTCAAGATCGTAGGTTCAAAACCCGACCGAGGCCCTTAGTTTATGTTATCTGGGAGGTAAAATAAACTTAATCACGCCGTCCTTCGGATGAGACGTTAAGCGATGGTCCCGAGCCTGTACGTTGTCAGGTACTCGTTAAAGACCCCTGCCCCAGGTGAATAAAAATTTAGGTTAGGCAAAATTAAGGACATCCACATGTCCTCCAGAGTGATGAAAGAGCCATTATTTATAAAACGTTTCCTACACACATTTATTTTACATTATTTAGGGCGCTATAACTTCGGTCATATTGCTCTTATCCCAAGTCTGAGACACACATGCCATTGGAAATTTAATGGAGAACATTTATATTAAGTAACGCATTTTCGATAGGACTGATTATTTTTGCGTAAATCGAGTAAACGTCCAAAAATATGGTTTTCAATATATTTTCGCCGTGTATCTCACAAACCGGGCCACCTGCGAAAAATCTTATTTCATATAAAATGTGCAAGTTAGTTTTCTCTACAACTTTTATTTGAAGGGATTTTCGATTAGGTCATGAATATAAGCGGTATCTGGTAAAAAGTACTTAGGCCCCGGAGTAAAGTGGCCTCAATTTCGGCCAAAATATATTCAGATCTAAGTTCATCATATACTATAAGGGAAAGGGTGTAACTCTCAATTTTCAAATTTTACAGGAAGAACGAATAATAGTTTTCTCATTTATTTGTTTACTAAACACAAAAATGTTTTTTTTTATAAAGATTAGGTTAGATCGAGGCTAACAGCGTTGTACCTATGTGATTATGAGACCCTAAATTAACCATTTCAATGAAAATGTGAAATTCAATTTTTTTTTTAATTTACACCCTTCTCTCTTTTAGGTGACGATATGTGACATCTTCATTTCAATCGTCACATTCTCAGCTACAATCGTTTCTGAGTTAGAACACTCACAAAATTCCAATCATATTCACGAACACGTACAGACGTCATTGGGAAAATGTCAAAACGTGTTGAAAGAACCTTGATTAGCAATTTGGAAGTTAGTGTTGTTAGTTAGTCTTATAAGTTAGTGTATTGATCCCAACACAATTCAGTGTTGAACCACAAGAGGACAGTGAGTGTTTCAGTGGAATCTCAAGTGGCGCAAAATCAGCACAAAACAACTGAACTTGTAAAGAACTCTTTCTGCACTGAAGGAAGGTTCTTGAACTGGAACACTTGAAAGCCTTTGTAAAGGTAGGGGCCCTCAGGAGAAGAGATGTTGAACACTTGTCAATATGAGCAGGGTAAGTATAGGGAGCCAACATAAATCTAATTACAAAACCCTGAGCATGCTGTCCTTCGGATTTGACGTTAAGAGATGGTTTCGTAAACCTTGATAGACAAAATTTAGAACTCACACAGTAGAGTCGGGTTCATGCCCACCAGAGCGAGGAAAGAGCGCTCTGGTAGTAGGCGATATGACCTAGTAGTTGAACATTTTTCAATTATGAGTAATTTAATTGTCAACTTATTTTTAACATCCCTTACTTTGTTTCGGCATTTTTCAAACTTATTAATAATTCCAGTGCAGTATTAATTACTATAAATTGCAAGTTATGCAAAATCCCAAAAAAATCTAAATTTTTATTTATAAAATGAATTTTTTAGTGTACTTTTACAAAATTGAATTTTGTATAGTTTTCTGAGAAAAGGCATCTTCAAAAATTTTAAAACAAACCTATTTTTCATATGAGAAATGATGGATTTTTGTACAATTTCACATCAATAACTCTTCTTTTGAAATGTATTAAACTATACCTAATTCTTTTTTCGAGGCGATGAAGATTATTAAAATCAATTTTGATTAAGAGATGATTAGATGAAGGAACACAAACTCACGCAAATAAAGAAAAAACTCTGCAAACACTCATTATGTAAAAATGTATAAAATTTACATTAAAAGAAATGAAAGAATGAATGGGTTAATTAGCCAATGAAGATTGGTGAGACATCTCACAAGATGAGAAGAATGCGTGGGCAAAAAAAATGTTCTATGAATGAATGAATATTTCTGAGTCCCGGATTCTATGATTCCTTCATGTTTTATTTAACTTCAATTTCTAAAAAAAAAAAGTACTTCCCCAGTACGAATTCATTAACTAAGTATTCACTCTCCCTCTAACACTAATGGACTGTTTTGACTAAATATCAATATTTGACTTACGCAGAGACTTTTAAATCCTCAAACTAAATTTCATGTCTAAATATTCATTCTATTGAGAGCTGAAAAAAACTACTAACTGCCAATGCAGTGATTGGAGTTTTTGTGTTTAAACCTTCCCCCCTCATTCCCTTATTTTCTTTGGCTGATTTGGCTGAAAATCAATAGATGTTGTCCTTATGGCATATGGAGTAAACGTCTAAAAACATGGGACATTTTCAGCGTAAATCTCAAAAACCGGTCATAATAACTAACTATACACTTGTACAATTATGCGGAGATGGATCCGTCCACTTTAAACATTATTTTTAAAACGTTTCATACAGACATTTATTTTACATTATTTAGGGCGCTATAACTATGATCATATATCAAGTCTGAGATACACATGCCATTGGAAATTTAATGGAGAACATTTATGGTAAGAAACGCATTTTCGATAGGACAGATTATATTCGCGTAAATCGAGTAAATGTATAAAAATATGGGTTTCAATATATTTTTGGCGTGAATCTCACAAACCGGGCCACCTGTGAAAAATTTTACTTCACTTAAAATGTGCCTTTGAGTTTTCTCTACGACTTTTATTTCAAGAGATTTTTAATTAGGTCATAAATATAAGTTTTATCTGGTAAAATATACTTAGACCCTTCAGTAAAGTGGTCTCAATTTTGATCCGATTTCGGTCAAAATCTAATCAAATCTAAGTTATTGTATGTGACTATTTCAAACGTCACATTCGCAACTACAATCGACTCAAAGTTCCAATCACATATTCGCACAAGAACACGTACAGACATCATCTTATGGCGTTATGGAGTTTCGATACATTACCGTGTTGGCAAAGACACACGGATAGACAGTTTTTTTTATAAATTTTGGAATGTGGGGATCGGAAAACATTAAATTTTAGTGAAAAATTATGGATAAGAAAGTCAGGTTTTGAAATTTTGATAATTTTAGGCTAACCTTCTTGAATCTTCGACTACTGTAGGCATCTTGTAAATCGAGAATTGTGTGGTCTTCACCAAGTTCTACCATATTGAATTAGCAAGACGTTGTACAATCAAGTCCACATCACTCAGGCCACCAACCCTCTACCCTTCCCAAATTCCAATATCCCCAAGTTCATATAAGGCCCAGTTCCCTCCTGGATTAGAGTTCCCCAACCCGCCCCTTCTTCCCTAATTTGTCTGAGTTCCAGCCATGGTAATCCCTCGACTATACTAAATCTGCTCTCTACATCCTCCCTTAGCTATTTTTTTTCCTTTCCCTCGCTTCTTTTTTTCCTCCCCTGGGATTATCCCACAAAATTGTGTTTCGAATATCTTGAAAAGTTGATATCGAAATTGGTTTTTGGAAGTAGTTTAAGAAATAAATTGTAAATCCAGGCTTTAGGTAAAATTTGTGTTTTCCAATTTAAAAAAAAAAAAAGTTACATCCACAAAATTTACTTACACACGTAGGCAACTTAATCAATTATAATCTAATCCCATCTCTCTATGGGTCACATCTTCGATGAGGCGATCTTCGAGTTGAGGAACCAGAGCTTCGAAAGGATTCTGCGTTTCATTAAGGAGTAGGTAGTTAAATACTAATGAGGGGCTGTTATATGGGCATTTAGGCTTTAGATAACATGGGTATAAAACACACCCCCTGCTAACAATCAATCAATAGGTTAAGTGACACACCAAAACCCTTCTAGCTGCCAATGTATTGAACGTATTATACGTTCAATACATTTGTTCAATACATTATCAGATATAATATCTGATAGTAAGATGTGGGACGATATTTCTGTTTTATTCTTGACCAGAACAACGCAACAGCGTCATCATCAGTGGCATATCCCAACTGTACATGGTAGTCCTTTAGCCTCTACGCTGTACGGGTGGGATGACGCCTGTGACGCTTTTGCATTGAAAACCAGTTCTGGTCAAAACTAAAACAGTGGGAAGACAACGTTGTTTTTATAAGAATTTATCTACGTACATCCAAAACTCCATGAGGGGGCTTAACTCGGTCAATAATTCGATATTGATTTTTCACCAGAATTTTATGTTTTCGGACATCTTGATTTCAAAAATAAAAATAAACAAAGTCCTATCTGTCTGTGTGTGCGACTGTGAACACAATAACTCCCGACAAAATATATCGATACGAAATTTTATATGTATATCCAGAACCCTATGATGACGACATCTATTAATTTTCATACAAATCGGTCAAAGTAAACGGGAAGAAGGAGTCATCTCATAAATCTTACAATTAGTAACTTTGGATGTTATGAATGACACGGAATTTAGTCTGAGGATTCAGAAGTCCTGAGTATGATACCCATAGAATTTAAACCAAATCAGTTGCAAAAACTTAGTTGATTAATTCGCGTTGATTCACCGATGATAGCTATAGTTGCCCTCAAAATGTTGCTCTAAATTCGCTAACACGCTATTCCTGAAAATAAATAAGATAATCCAAATGAAATTGATTGAGGAAGATTGAGATAAACTTGACAATTGTAGAGATAGTGTAGCGAGGGGAAGTGTAAATGTAAACGATAGCGCATCGAATCAGCTGACAGCTTCATATGGGATAGAGCCCAGGACTTAATTAAATTTAAGGGATTTACTAAGGAATAGCAATCAGCTGGTCGTATTCACACACGATATCACATAGCACATAGCACATAGCGTGATCCAATCTTCACTCACGCACCTCTATTAAGATAATTCATATCGGACACACAAAATAACTTTATGACGATGTATTTAATTTTATATTTAAATATCCCCCTAGAGGAATGAACACAACAGGATAAAACTTTCATGCTAACCAAACAGAGACGATAAATGAACTAAAAGCTTTACCCTGTCCTACACCTGTACTAAGGTTCATTCAGGTTGCGTTTTTATCCTCCAACTGGTATTAACATAAATTAGACGTTTTGGTCTTGTTTCGGTTGTTTTGTGGGCTATTAATGTGACGATTTGTCGGTGTTAAAAGGTTTTTACGATCCTCTTAAGTCCATTCAAGATTGATCTCAAACCTGATTGTACTTCATTCTTAACATATTTGTTTACACTATCTGTAATGATAATGCATGTATGAATGAAAAGAAGAGTTAGTTATTACTCATGCCAGGGCTTTAACTACGAAGTCATATCGCCTACTACCAAAGCACTCTTTCGTCACTATGGTGGACATGAGCCCGAATCTACTGTGGGAGTCCTAAATTTTGTCTACCCTAAATTTTTATTCACCTAGGGTTGGGGTCTTTAACGAATACCGGACATCGTACAGGGACCATCGCTAAACTTCCCATCCAAAGGATGGCGTGCTTAAATTTATTTTACCTCTCAGATAAAATAAACAGTACCTACTTTCTACATTATATATTATATAATAGTGACCACAAAGAAAAGACATGTAATTTCAGGTTTAATAGTAAGAATATTTGTAAATAGTTAATTTTATATTTTCCAAAATAATTTTTTTTTTTTTTTTGCATTGTGCTAAAAGCAAACAAAAACAAAACACTTGACACTTTAATAAGGCGGCTGGCCAACGTCATTCCTCTTGGTTAAGGTCGCTATGGTGCTTCCTCTTCAGTCGACGTTCTGGTCTTGGCGGAGTCAGGTGGAGGGATGACACGTAGCCGAGGGTTTTGATATTCTTGCATGGTCCTCAACAGACTGACCTAACAAATGGGCAGACATTCGTTACAGGGATCTGAAGATCAGTGTGTATGGTTTTGATATTCTTGCATGGTCCTCAACAGACTGACCTAACAAATGGGCAGACATTCGTTACAGGGATCTGAAGATCAGTGTGTATGGTTTTGATATTCTTGCATGGTCCTCAACAGACTGACCTAACAAATGGGCAGACATTCGTTACAGGGATCTGAAGATCAGTGTGAATGGTTTTGATATTCTTGCATGGTTCTCAACAGACTGACCTAACAAATGGGCAGACATTCGTTACAGGGATCTGAAGATCAGTGTGTATGGTTTTGATATTCTTGCATGGTTCTCAACAGACTGACCTAACAAATAGGCAGACATTCGTTACAGGGATCTGAAGATCAGTGTGTATGGTTTTGATATTCTTGCATGGTTCTCAACAGACTGACCTAACAAATGGGCAGACATTCGTTACAGGGATCTGAAGATCAGTGTGTATGGTTTTGATATTCTTGCATGGTCCTCAACAGACTGACCTAACAAATGGGCAGACATTCGTTACAGGGATCTGAAGATCAGTGTGTATGGTTTTGATATTCTTGCATGGTTCTCAACAGACTGACCTAACAAATGGGCAGACATTCGTTACAGGGATCTGAAGATCAGTGTGTATGGTTTTGATATTCTTGCATGGTTCTCAACAGACTGACCTAACAAATGGGCAGACATTCGTTACAGGGATCTGAAGATCAGTGTGTATGGTTTTGATATTCTTGCATGGTCCTCAACAGACTGACCTAACAAATGGGCAGACATTCGTTACAGGGATCTGAAGATCAGTGTGTATGGTTTTGATATTCTTGCATGGTTCTCAGCAGACTGACCTAACAAATGGGCAGACATTCGTTACAGGGATCTGAAGATCAGTGTGTATGGTTTTGATATTCTTGCATGGTCCTCAACAGACTGACCTAACAAATGGGCAGACATTCGTTACAGGGATCTGAAGATCAGTGTGTATGGTTTTGATATTCTTGCATGGTCCTCAACAGACTGACCTAACAAATGGGCAGACATTCGTTACAGGGATCTGAAGATCAGTGTGTATGGTTTTGATATTCTTGCATGGTTCTCAACAGACTGACCTAACAAATGGGCAGACATTCGTTACAGGGATCTGAAGATCAGTGTGTATGGTTTTGATATTCTTGCATGGTTCTCAACAGACTGACCTAACAAATGGGCAGACATTCGTTACAGGGATCTGAAGATCAGTGTGTATGGTTTTGATATTCTTGCATGGTTCTCAACAGACTGACCTAACAAATGGGCAGACATTCGTTACAGGGATCTGAAGATCAGTGTGTATGGTTTTGATATTCTTGCATGGTTCTCAACAGACTGACCTAACAAATGGGTAGACATTCGTTACAGGGATCTGAAGATCAGTGTGTATGGTTTTGATATTCTTGCATGGTCCTCAACAGACTGACCTAACAAATGGGCAGACATTCGTTACAGGGATCTGAAGATCAGTGTGTATGGTTTTGATATTCTTGCATGGTTCTCAACAGACTGACCTAACAAATGGGCAGACATTCGTTACAGGGATCTGAAGATCAGTGTGTATGGTTTTGATATTCTTGCATGGTTCTCAACAGACTGACCTAACAAATGGGCAGACATTCGTTACAGGGATCTGAAGATCAGTGTGTATGGTTTTGATATTCTTGCATGGTCCTCAACAGACTGACCTAACAAATGGGCAGACATTCGTTACAGGGATCTGAAGATCAGTGTGTATGGTTTTGATATTCTTGCATGGTTCTCAACAGACTGACCTAACAAATGGGCAGACATTCGTTACAGGGATCTGAAGATCAGTGTGTATGGTTTTGATATTATTAGGGCTTGCATAAATTAATAATTGGAAAATTGTTTAACATAACTGTTCTGTGTATTTTTAACTTCTGATTCAAAACATATACATATGCTACTAATAATTATTATTAATAGCATATGGGTATTAAACATAACAATCCTTCCCCCCTAGGGAGGGGTGGGGTAGGTGAGGCGGGATGGTGCCCGTCTCAGCCTGGCAGACCTCCTCAGTGCAGGTCCCACAGCGGCAGGTCGGGCACGTTGGAGCTGCAGGTGGCGGGAGGCCCCATCCATGTTGATATCCAGCTTCTCTCTTGATTAGCTTTGGCATCCTGGCCCCGCTCCGGTGTCCTCTGCTTCTCATCCTGACTGCTTCCGTCTTCAACCTCTCTCATAGCTACTAATTGGTTTGCGTGCCTTCTCCATGGTGTGGCCTCACCTACGTCAACATGGTATGATCTCGGACCCAGCACTTGGACAACCTTCCCCCTTCGCCATTTGTTCCCTGATCGGTAGTTCCGAGCTAGCACCGCACACCCTACCTGGAGGTAACCATCTTGTTGGGATCGTTGCGCCACTTTTTCCTGGTTTTCCCTAACCCGCTGCCGCACGCTAGGTCTCAGCAAATCCAGTCTCGTGCGAAGTAGACGCCCCATTAGCAGAACACACGGTGGTTGCCCGGTCGTACTATGTGGGGTGATCCTGTATTTGAACAGCAGTCGGTCAAGTTTCTTTTGTAATTCCATATTTTCTCCCCCAGCAGCCAGTAGCCCCTTTTTCAGCGTCTGTACGAACCGCTCCACCTGCCCATTAGTTGCGGGGTGGTAAGGTGCACTCCGAATATGCTGGACATTGTTGCTTTTCAGAAAATTGCTGAATTCCGCTGACGTAAACTGAGGCCCATTGTCGGTAATCAACTGTTCCGGAATACCAAATTGGCTAAATAGGGTTCTTAAACAGGCTATAGTATTATCAGCTGAAGTACTCTTCATGATTTTAACTTCTGGCCACTTTGAAAAGCTATCTATAGTGATCAAGAAGTTAAACCCCAAAAATGGACCTGCAAAATCCACATGCAACCGCTGCCATGGATGCTCGGGGTACTCCCATGGATGGATTCTAACCTTCACTGGGTTGTTTCTCACATCTTGGCACCCCTCACAACCTTTTGCCCTGTCTTCAATGCTTTTGTCCAGCCCGGGCCACCATACATATGACCGCGCCAGCTCTTTCATCCTCCTTTCTCCCACATGTCCGGAATGTAGTTCGTCCAAAATTTCTATGCGAAACTTGTTCGGTATAATTACTCTCCTACCCCACAATAATATACCCTCTTCGCTTGTTAACTCATTCTTCTTCGAAGCATATGGTGTTAACAATGGGTCTTCTGTTTTCTCCCAGCCCCTGAGAGTAAATTCCAGCACCCTAGAAAGTACTGGGTCATTCCTCACGGCCTGACGTACCAACCTGCTGGTGATTACGCCATCCTCTTCTAATTTGTAAACAGTAAAACAACTGCCAGTGTCCTCGTTTTCTTCTTGAAGACCATTATCCACGGACAGTCTAGATAAGGCATCAACGTTCCCATGGAGATGGCTCTTCCTATGGGCTATCTCATAGCGGTGTGTTCCTAGCAATATCCCCCATCGCTGTAGACGGTCCGCCGCTGTCGATGGTATACCCCTTTTTGGATCAAAAATTGATCTCAGAGGTTTATTATCTGTTATTATTTTAAATTTTCTTCCCCTGAGATAATGGTCGAATTTCTTCACTCCCCACACTAGAGCTAAAGCTTCTCGGTCAATCTGCGCATACCGCTTTTCACTAGCAGTCAACGTTCGTGAGGCAAACCCCACCGGTTTTTCTCCTTCTTCAGTCATTTGGGATAATGCTGCACCCAGTCCATAAGGCGATGCATCACATGCCAGGATTAGGGGTAATTCTGGGTTGTAGTGGGTCAACACCATGTCTGAAGTAGCCAGAGCTTTAGACTTTTTGAATGCTTCAGCGCACGCCTTGTCCCAAACCCATTTCTTATTTTTTTTTAATAAATCATGAAGAGGTGCAAGGGTTGTTGATAGATTTGGCAAAAACTTGTGATAATAATTCAATAAGCCCAAGAATGATTTCAATTCCGAGCTATTGTTGGGTTGTGGAGCCTTCAATATAGCTTCCACCTTTTCCTCAGTCTTATGCAGGCCATTCCCGTCGATTATGTGACCACAATAACGAATACTCTCTTTCAAAAATTCACACTTCTCTTTATTTACCTTTATTCCTCTTTCTCTCAAAACCTTCAACACCTCCCTCAGATTAGTAATATGTTCCGACACAGACGAACCACTTAGTATAATGTCATCTAAGTAGCACATAGCCTGTGTGCCTGTTAACACCTCATCCATAACCTTTTGCCATATAGCCGGAGCAGATGCTATTCCAAACGGTAGCCGGTTAAACTGATAGAGACCTTTATGCGTATTAATGGTTACAAGTTTTTTCGTTTCTTCCTCCAGTTCTAATTGGAGGTAAGCGTCACGTAAATCAATTTTTGTAAATGTGTGTCCTCCACCGAGCTTCGCAAATATATCCTCGATTTTAGGTAAGGGATACTCTGGTACCTTCAGACAAGGATTTAGCGTAACCTTAAAATCTCCGCATATCCTAAGCTTCCCAGAGGGTTTCATTATTGGCACAATGGGCGTGGCCCAGTCACTGTGCTGAACTTTCTCTACTATACCATGCATTTCTAAACGATCTAATTCCTCCTCAATTCCCTTCCGTAACGAATAAGGGACATTCCGAGCTTTCATATAAACCGGGATAACGAATTCTTTTAACGCAGCTTTAGCTTTAATGCCGTTAACCCTCCCGAGCTTAGTGTCGAACACATCGTTGAATTCTTTCAGAACTCTTCCTAGTTCGCTATCCACACAACTCGAGGAGACTGTTCTGATAACCCGCCAAGCAACCGGTATTTTTCTCAACAGATCTCGTCCAAATAAGGCTCTGCCACCGCCCTCTACAACGTACAGTTCAGCCTTATATGTGGTCCCCTCATAATCAAGACTCACTACGATCTTACCTGCGGGGAATATTTTTTCTCCTGTATACGTTGTCAGTACAATTCCCGTTTTCACCAGCGGTACTTGTCTACCCTTGAAGATTTGTCTTGCGTCCATTAAGCTCACGATGCTTACCGAGGCTCCCGTATCAACTTCCATAGTGAGAGGATATTTGTTTATCCTTACATTAATAAGTAAAGCGTCTGCTTTCTTACCTGAAGCAAAGTTATTGCAAACTTGGACATGGTGAAGGTCTTCTTTCTCTTCGTCCTCGCTCAGATTTTCCTCATTTATTTGCTTCACAACTCTCTGCTGTCTACAAACTCTGGGAACGTGGCCTATTTTTTTACAATTCATACAAACATTATTTTTGAATTTACAAACGTTTCTTTTGTGGCCTTCTTTGCCACAAGCAAAACAAACTATATTATTTCGTGTTGTGACTTTCTTGTTCTTGTCTTTTTTTATCCATTTGACATGTTCACCATTACTGTCCGACATGATAATATCCGTTTCCTTTGAGACACTCTCTAGTGATAACGCTATGTCCAGGGCCCTAGTCAGGGATAAGTCCCTTTCACATAAGAGCCTCTGTTGGATTGCTTCTGAACGTAAGCCCAAGACAAGTAAGTCACGCAACATATCCTCTAAAAACTCCTTATATTGACAATGTAATGCAAGACGTTTTAATTCACAATAGAAATCATTTATAGACTCACCTTCTAATTGTCTTCTTTTTAGCAATCTGAACCGTTCCGCAATTATGATCGGTTTTGGACAAAAGTGACCTACCAAAAGTTCCTTAAGTTCCGAGAAGATCAGCTCATGAGGCTTCTTGGGGCTTGTCAGAGCCCTCACCTTGGAGTAAGTCTGTAGTCCGATGTGCCCCAGCAGAAGTCTACTTCTGGTAGGCTCTGGGACTTCTCCAGCTTCAAAAATATTTTCTACCACTTCAATGTACTCTTCAATCGAATGATCTGTACTAAAGCTCGGTATACTTACAATTTTATTAGCCATTTTGCTTTTCCTCGTTCGCCAATTTATTAGGGCTTGCATAAATTAATAATTGGAAAATTGTTTAACATAACTGTTCTGTGTATTTTTAACTTCTGATTCAAAACATATACATATGCTACTAATAATTATTATTAATAGCATATGGGTATTAAACATAACAGATATTCTTGCATGGTCCTCAACAGACTGACCTAACAAATGGGCAGACATTCGTTACAGGGATCTGAAGATCAGTGTGTATGGTTTTGATATTCTTGCATGGTTCTCAACAGACTGACCTAACAAATGGGCAGACATTCGTTACAGGGATCTGAAGATCAGTGTGTATGGTTTTGATATTCTTGCATGGTTCTCAACAGACTGACCTAACAAATGGGCAGACATTCGTTACAGGGATCTGAAGATCAGTGTGTATGGTTTTGATATTCTTGCATGGTTCTCAACAGACTGACCTAACAAATGGGCAGACATTCGTTACAGGGATCTGAAGATCAGTGTGTATGGTTTTGATATTCTTGCATGGTTCTCAACAGACTGACCTAACAAATGGGTAGACATTCGTTACAGGGATCTGAAGATCAGTGTGTATGGTTTTGATATTCTTGCATGGTCCTCAACAGACTGACCTAACAAATGGGCAGACATTCGTTACAGGGATCTGAAGATCAGTGTGTATGGTTTTGATATTCTTGCATGGTTCTCAACAGACTGACCTAACAAATGGGCAGACATTCGTTACAGGGATCTGAAGATCAGTGTGTATGGTTTTGATATTCTTGCATGGTTCTCAACAGACTGACCTAACAAATGGGCAGACATTCGTTACAGGGATCTGAAGATCAGTGTGTATGGTTTTGATATTCTTGCATGGTTCTCAACAGACTGACCTAACAAATGGGCAGACATTCGTTACAGGGATCTGAAGATCAGTGTGTATGGTTTTGATATTCTTGCATGGTTCTCAACAGACTGACCTAACAAATGGGCAGACATTCGTTACAGGGATCTGAAGATCAGTGTGTATGGTTTTGATATTCTTGCATGGTTCTCAACAGACTGACCTAACAAATGGGCAGACATTCGTTACAGGGATCTGAAGATCAGTGTGTATGGTTTTGATATTCTTGCATGGTTCTCAACAGACTGACCTAACAAATGGGTAGACATTCGTTACAGGGATCTGAAGATCAGTGTGTATGGTTTTGATATTCTTGCATGGTCCTCAACAGACTGACCTAACAAATGGGCAGACATTCGTTACAGGGATCTGAAGATCAGTGTGTATGGTTTTGATATTCTTGCATGGTTCTCAACAGACTGACCTAACAAATGGGCAGACATTCGTTACAGGGATCTGAAGATCAGTGTGTATGGTTTTGATATTCTTGCATGGTTCTCAACAGACTGACCTAACAAATGGGCAGACATTCGTTACAGGGATCTGAAGATCAGTGTGTATGGTTTTGATATTCTTGCATGGTCCTCAACAGACTGACCTAACAAATGGGCAGACATTCGTTACAGGGATCTGAAGATCAGTGTGTATGGTTTTGATATTCTTGCATGGTTCTCAACAGACTGACCTAACAAATGGGCAGACATTCGTTACAGGGATCTGAAGATCAGTGTGTATGGTTTTGATATTCTTGCATGGTCCTCAACAGACTGACCTAACAAATGGGCAGACATTCGTTACAGGGATCTGAAGATCAGTGTGTATGGTTTTGATATTCTTGCATGGTTCTCAACAGACTGACCTAACAAATGGGCAGACATTCGTTACAGGGATCTGAAGATCAGTGTGTATGGTTTTGATATTCTTGCATGGTTCTCAACAGACTGACCTAACAAATGGGCAGACATTCGTTACAGGGATCTGAAGATCAGTGTGTATGGTTTTGATATTCTTGCATGGTTCTCAACAGACTGACCTAACAAATGGGCAGACATTCGTTACAGGGATCTGAAGATCAGTGTGTATGGTTTTGATATTCTTGCATGGTTCTCAACAGACTGACCTAACAAATGGGTAGACATTCGTTACAGGGATCTGAAGATCAGTGTGTATGGTTTTGATATTCTTGCATGGTCCTCAACAGACTGACCTAACAAATGGGCAGACATTCGTTACAGGGATCTGAAGATCAGTGTGTATGGTTTTGATATTCTTGCATGGTTCTCAACAGACTGACCTAACAAATGGGCAGACATTCGTTACAGGGATCTGAAGATCAGTGTGTATGGTTTTGATATTCTTGCATGGTTCTCAACAGACTGACCTAACAAATGGGCAGACATTCGTTACAGGGATCTGAAGATCAGTGTGTATGGTTTTGATATTCTTGCATGGTCCTCAACAGACTGACCTAACAAATGGGCAGACATTCGTTACAGGGATCTGAAGATCAGTGTGTATGGTTTTGATATTCTTGCATGGTTCTCAACAGACTGACCTAACAAATGGGCAGACATTCGTTACAGGGATCTGAAGATCAGTGTGTATGGTTTTGATATTCTTGCATGGTCCTCAACAGACTGACCTAACAAATGGGCAGACATTCGTTACAGGGATCTGAAGATCAGTGTGTATGGTTTTGATATTCTTGCATGGTTCTCAACAGACTGACCTAACAAATGGGCAGACATTCGTTACAGGGATCTGAAGATCAGTGTGTATGGTTTTGATATTCTTGCATGGTTCTCAACAGACTGACCTAACAAATGGGTAGACATTCGTTACAGGGATCTGAAGATCAGTGTGTATGGTTTTGATATTCTTGCATGGTCCTCAACAGACTGACCTAACAAATGGGCAGACATTCGTTACAGGGATCTGAAGATCAGTGTGTATGGTTTTGATATTCTTGCATGGTTCTCAACAGACTGACCTAACAAATGGGCAGACATTCGTTACAGGGATCTGAAGATCAGTGTGTATGGTTTTGATATTCTTGCATGGTTCTCAACAGACTGACCTAACAAATGGGCAGACATTCGTTACAGGGATCTGAAGATCAGTGTGTATGGTTTTGATATTCTTGCATGGTTCTCAACAGACTGACCTAACAAATGGGCAGACATGCGTTACAGGGATCTGAAGATCAGTGTGTATGGTTTTGATATTCTTGCATGGTCCTCAACAGACTGACCTAACAAATGGGCAGACATTCGTTACAGGGATCTGAAGATCAGTGTGTATGGTTTTGATATTCTTGCATGGTCCTCAACAGACTGACCTAACAAATGGGCAGACATTCGTTACAGGGATCTGAAGATCGGTGTGTATGGTTTTGATATTCTTGCATGGTTCTCAACAGACTGACCTAACAAATGGGCAGACATTCGTTACAGGGATCTGAAGATCAGTGTGTATTGTTTTGTTTCGGGCGCACTGGTGATTATACTTAAGGCTTTTATTTATTATTTTTATTATTAATATTTTTTATTATTATCACAATGCATAAATACAATCTCACAAATGTTGTCCCATGTATAATATAGAAGTGTGTATATCTTAGGACACGATCATTGTGTCCCAAAGGACAGTGAAATGTTCCGAAATATTCTCTGGAATAAATACCAGTAGAGAATAATCAAATGCACTTGGAATACTTTATTAATTTATACAATGCTGAAATTTAATAGAACCGACTTGTTCGGGAATCTTTTATGATTCTAAGCCCGATCTTATAGAAATTAATTTTCCCAGATGGAATTCAAATTTATAATTTGAGTTATTTAAAAGGAATTTAATATGATCAAATTAGGAAGACGGGAGTCTTGAGGAAGAAGAGTCTTGTAGGTTGTCGTGCCATAAATCAGGAAGGTAATACAGAGGATGCCGTAAATCTAAGGCGCGTCATAGCCTCAAATTTACTACCCTTTACAATTATTTAATCTTGTGTAAGTCAAAATAATATTAGGTGTTAAAGAAGTCGGTGGATCACTTATAGTGTACTTCCCCAGTGCAAATTGATCATTGATTTGACTGAAAATTGGTTGTTATCATAACT
Source organism: Aradus depressus (assembly GCA_963662175.1). NCBI lineage: Eukaryota > Metazoa > Arthropoda > Insecta > Hemiptera > Aradidae > Aradus > Aradus depressus. Next base: position 35,676,827 of record OY759220.1, read on the forward strand.
CATGAACCACGGAGCTACGGTGGTCCTGCGGTCTAGAGCGTCGGGCTTTGGTCGCAGGGTCTCACCATGGTTTGCGGATTCGAATTCCGTCCGGGAGTGAGTTTTATTTCGTAGATATAACTCCCGGGGCTATGAATGTCGTAAATATCTAGGTAAACACCAAACAGGAACCTAGGGCGGATCCAGGATGTTTATCAGTGGCGAGGAGGGGGGGGGGATTTCGTTGGTTCAAGATTTGGATGTTTGGGGGCTAATATTTTGGCTGGTTTGACGAAGCGCATGAATTAATAATCAAAATAGAAATATTATTATAATAGTAACAGTCTGAGTCTGTAAACGAATGATGTCATTAAAGTCTGTGCGCATGACCGTCTTAACTAAGAGCTCTTGTGCACCTGAGCCCGTCTTTATTGTATGATTCCTAAATTTTGCCTATCCTAAATTGTTGTCATTGTACAGCCTCGGGACCATCGCTTAATGTCTCATCCGAAGGAGGGCGTTCTCAAGGTTTTTCACTCCCAGATAAAAAAAACTTAAGGGCTTCGTCTGTGTTTCGATCCCTCGACCTACTATACTATGATCTTCTTATGATCTCATTTGGCTTAGGGTAGGGGTATTTAACGAGTATCTGACATCATACAGGCTCGGGACCATTGCTTAACGTCCCACCCGAAGCCCGGAGAACGAGTTGAATACTTTCTGATGATGTCACTTCGGACAAACCTGAAGAATTAGCATGTCAAAAAGCTCGATGGGTTTGCATGCTCAGCTCTTCTCATAAATGCTTATTTATGCAAAAAAAAAAAAAGAAAAGTTTTTGAGAAAAACTTTATTAAAAGTTTTTTACTTCTTCTTATTTTTTTTCTGTCTCACCTGAGATAAGGTTATAGGGGGCTGTAGCGTGCCATATTATGGATTCCAGGACTGAAAATAATTATTCAAAAAACTGTACTAGGCACTATAATATATTATATTGATTCAGTATCAAATTGAGAAGGAACCTGGAAAAAGAGACTGCAGTTAGCGAGCATAGCGATGAGATTCTCTAAGACCACATGGAAATGAGAATATGAAATTGTTATGTGAATTAACTATGAAGGGGAAATAAGGTCGACGAACTATGAAATACCAGAAAAAGTCTCCGGCAAATCACATCAATTAACTAAGTTTCCACTCTTAACCTAGTTATACTCGTAGTAGTTATAGTAGGTAGGTATACTAGTTATAGTAGTTATACCAATCGACCGTTTTCCTAAAAATCGATAGTTGACTTACATAAAGGTTTCAGAATCCTCATTCATTACAATGCCAATTATTAGAGTTTATGTTTTAACCCCCCCTCTCCTCGTCCCCTCTTTCCTTCGGCCGATTTTGGTGAAAATCTACAGGCCTCGTTTCTTTAGAGGATAAACATGAAAAAAATGCATGTCGTTACATTCATTCTACCGGGTGTTATCGTGTGCACAGACAAATACACAGAAATGTTTTTTTTTTTTTTTCATTTTTCAGGGAGTTGTTAAACATAAAATTCCGTCAAAAATTGGCATCGAATTTCTGACCGATTACATAACTTCCTCAATACTTCATATAACTGGAGAAGTAAAAAAAAAAAAATGTGTATCTTTGAACACGATAATTCCCAATATAACGAATGCGTTGACACGAACTGTAAATAGTTATTATTACTCATGCCGGGCTTTAACTACGAGGTCATATCGCCTACTACCAGAGCGCTCTTTCGTCACTCTGGTGGACATGAGCCCGACTCTACTGTGGGAGTCCTAAATTTTGCCTACCCTAAATTTTTATTCACCTAGGGCAGGGGTCTTTAACGAGTACCTGACATCGTACAGGCTCGGGACCATCGCTTAACGTCCCCTCCGACGAACGGCGTGTTTAAGGTTATTTTACTTCCCAGATAAAATAAACTAAGGGCCTCGGCTGGGTTTCGAACCCACGATCTTGAGCTCAGAAGGCAAGCACGTATACCACACAGAAAACTATAATAACTGTAATTTTAATGAATCTATCGACACAAAATGTAGCATGAGAATTCAGAAACCCAAATGTGAGTCAACTATGGATTTTTAGCTAAAACGGTCTATTGGTTTTGGAGAGAGTGCGAAAATGTAATTGATTAATTCGTGCTGGGGAAGTATATTGCCTGTGATTCACCGACTACAACCTCGAAAGCCGGCTAGCAAAAATTAATAAAATCTGTGAGAGGTCAGACTGTATTTTATTTTACAACCTGTGAAATTCCGTGTACTTCGTGTAGCTGGGGGAAGTAAAGCAGGTGGTCCTGGATCGCAAATAATTACTTAGTGAGAAAGGTGCTAGCCTGTGTAAGTAATACAAGCTGACTGGATGGTACATTACAAATAGACGTTACGTTGATAATATCTGGGTAACGCCTGAGTGTACCACGGGGTGTCAGCTACCCCTCTATCCAAACACAGGGCTCCATGGATGACTGGCCCACGTGCCTTCTGTGCACGATCCCTTATGGTCTCGGTTTCCGGCTTTTAGAATCCCCCTTCCTCAAGCAAAGCTCGTGCATAATAATGGAAAATTATGTTTACTCTCCGGATGAGCACAAACAAATGCATGTCTCTGTAGCGCCACCGAGCGGGTTCCTCTCAGATAAGAGGATTATGTGTAAGTTTTCCAAGAGGGAAAAGGCAAGCACTAAGGGATACGTCCGGGAGATTTAATACACTTCCCACCAGAGCTCAAAATCAATAGCTCACCCGAAAAAAAAAATGTGAGGCTTAAGAAGACTCATGGTTTTTGTTATGGAGGGGGGGGGGGGGGGGGGGGGGGGGGCTCTTCTGTCTTCTTAGATATTGAACATTTTTCTTCCTTTCTAATAAAGTGAAAGAGGAAAAAAATCTTCTGAAAAGTCTTCTGTTTCTTATAATCTTATTAGGATAAAGAATGCGACGTCAAAGAGGAAATCAATCGAACTTAATCAGTTTGGTCCAAGACTCCAACCCTTATGATTTCTTCTTAAGGCGAAAGGGGTCGACAGTAAGAAAAGTCCCTTATTCCTGGAATACATTTAATGACAAACCACATTTTTCTTTTTAGTTCTGAAAAAACTCCATTGGGTTCGGAATCGTTATGTGGTCAAATTGCAAAGAAAATGTCTCATAAAAACAAAAGAAGTTGTCTTCCCACTGTTTTATTAGCGACCAGAACCAGTTTTCAACGCAACAGCGTCATCATCACTGGCACATCCCATCAGTACAGTAGAGCATGTATGGGCAACCTTTGACATGTTGCGGGCCAAACTTTAGTGTGCAAATATGTTCGCGGGCCGCATAGATGGTTCAAAATAAAATAACGTCGGACTTTAAAGTAGTGTTCATAATTTTCAGCGATAGATATCAGACATGAAATAATAAGACAATGTTATTATAATACAATTTATTAAAATAACAAAATGAAATGAAAAAAAATAGGTACAATATTATAATTGAATCGTGAAATTTGGAATTATTACAAACTACGAAAGTTAAGTAGCGACACCGAAATCAATGAGACACTTGAGCTTGAATTTGGGAAACTAATCCATTGATTAGTACGCAAACTTATTGACCATAAACAAACATGCGATGACATGAATTTTTCCTCACTCGCCTTGCTCGCTCACTTGATTCCGCAGGAGCAAGCGACAAACCCCATCCTACTCGATCTTCCTAATTTGGAGTGAGTGTGAGTAAGTAGTGTAATATTTTTTTTAAATTGGGTTCTTCAAAATGTCTCGCGGGCCGGATCCGGCCCGCGGGCCGGTTGTTGCCCACATATGGTGTAGAGTCTAAAGAATTACTGGTCAATAAATAAAACAAACTTATTTTTGAAAAAATGTCTATTCAATCAAAGATACCGGTTTCGGCCTCACACCATCGTCAGGTCTAGTTATGAACTAAGTCAGTTTGCAGAGTGCGACCCTTCTAATACATCTCAGTTGAAAGGGTGCTATTTCAACTAGGGAATCCCGTTAGCTACATCATGAAATATTTTAACAAAAACCTTTTTTTTTATTTACATAAAACAATATCCATTTGACTAATAAGTAAAAACTAAGATAACATAAAACATATATGTGGAAACAGAACTGGTTCAGGGTGTTAACAAAAGGGAATAGTTGAAATAAATTTGGTCATTCATACAAATGTTCTTCTTGGTAGCTTTATTTATTTCTAATAGTTCTAAGCTATCAAGGAGCCTGCTTTTTTAGCAAAATTGGAGATATTTGATGCCTGTAGATGGGTCGAAATCGAAGTGAATTACTGGTCAGTTTAGACTATATTGTACTGGTGGGATGTGCCACTGATGATGACGCTGTTACATTGACAACCGGTTCTGGTCGCTAATAAAACGGAATGTGAATGCAATGACTTTTTTAAAAGAGAAATCGCATCCATAACATCTTACTACCTACCACACCACATCAGCCATCTTCACATTATTTATATAAAAACAGATCGAAACCTGGCTCTCAGGTTTTTTATCTGGGAGGAGAAAAATTTTGAGCACGCCGTTCTTCGGATGGGATGTTAAGTGATGATCTAGAGCCTGCACGATGTTAGGTAGTTATTGATCCCTACCCTAAGTGAATAATCCTTGGTAGCCAAAATTTAGGTCTATACTAATAGACTTAAATGTAAGGAAGACTGTGAGAATATGCATCAAAGGTGAAATTTATTGAAACATTTTAGAATAAACTTTGTTCAAGTTTTAGTTGAGCTGTCTGAAGAAGAGGCCGTTGTTATATTGAATATCCGAAATCAAAAAGAAATGGGGGCAGATTGGAGGCAGCTGGTGCCAGGAGGGGGCGGCTGAAGTCAGGGTTCCTCTCCCTAGAAAGTGGAAACGTCAGCAATATGCTGCATGCTGCACCAGCAATAACGCTACATAATAGGTATATAGCAGAATTCGTTTCAGTCTTCAAGCTCATGCAGTTTTTTTTTCTTTTTTCAAATAAGGAAACCTTACTAAAAATTCAATGTATCCATTCCTCTTGTAAAAAAAAAAAGTCTTCGATGAATCACCGTTTACAACTTTAATTCATTTTTCATTATCTTTATTATTTTTTGTCCTCTATTCTTAATTTTAATTCCATTTTTGTTTTTTTATAATGTTTGCTTTTTTAAATTAATATCATTTAGAATATAGTAATAGACATCATTAATTTCCTCTATAGAAACAATCTCTAATATTCTAATAATATTACTTTCATCTTCATCAGAGTTTTTAATATATTTAGATAAATATCTTTCTCTAATATTATTATACAAAGGACAGTTTAATAAAAAATGAACCATATCTTCTTTGAGTTCTCTAGAGCAACATCTACATTGATCCTTTTCAAAAATATTGTTTGCTTTATTTATATATAAACTGATATGATGTTTAGAAGCCAAACGTAACTGACCTACTGCTCTGATTTTATTAAAATGACAATTAAATAACAAATGGCAACTCACAGAACCAAAAGAGCACATATTTCTATAAGTTATACTAGGAGTTGAGGATTTTTTCAAAATCTTTACTGATGAAATTATTTTGGAATGAAGTGATTAAATTATTAAATTCATTTTCTACAATTTTAGCATTTTGAGATTTCCAGACGTCATAAGCTGTTTTCAATAGGAGACAGGCTATTTCTTAGTTAAATTACTCAATTTGTATGAAAAGTTTTATAAAACTGGCCATCAAATTGCTATTTAATAGAGACATTGTTCTGATCTGATAGTTAATTTAGTGAAGGGAAGGGAAGACTGTGAAACCCCATTGAGACCGACTAGAGTGAGATTATCACGTCAGAGAGCCCTGGGTGTTAATTCCCGCCGGCGCGAGGAGGGATTTGTGGCGGGAAAACAATCAGACACGGTCTATCTCGTATCTATCCAAGGGTGATCCTAGAGTAATGGGTTTTCTACAGTCTTATTACACCGACTTTATGTATAAGGGTTCCTTTGTTGTCCCTAAGCCCTTCACAGGAGGCCTTTTAATTAATTAATCTCCTTCATTTATCTAATTACTTTCTGTATTTAGTTAGTTGCTCCTTGCCTAAGCACACCTGGTCGCATAATTAAATTATTAGCTCTCAAAATTGAGAACATCCATTCATTCAGTATTTTTGAGATTATTTACCGAATATTCAATAGGCAGTATGCTAATAGGTTTGAAAGAAAAGTGTCTAATTTTGTGCAAAAGATGCCGACGATCCTACGTGAACATACAAATAACTTGAACGTACAAGTAGGTACAATATGTTATTCTCTTCAGAGCGGAGTTAGGTTAGGTTTTATGGCTCATGCCCGGACTTCAACTACGAGGTCATATCGCCTACTACCAGAGCGCTCTTTCGTCACTCTGGTGGACATGAGCCCGACTCAACTATGGGAGTCTTAAATTTTGCCTACCCTAAATTTTTATTCACTTAGGGTCGGGGTCTTTAACGAGTACCTGACATCGTAGAGGCTCGGGACCATCGCTTAACGTCCCATCCGAAGGACGGCGTGCTTAAGTTTATTTTACCTCCCAGATAAAATAAATAAGGGCCTCGGTCGGCTTTCGAACCCACGATCTTGAGCTCAGAAGACAAGCACGCACTGAGCACCGGCGCCCTTCAAAGCGGAGTTATCTACAAACTTATTATCGGTGTTATTTTATTTACCAAACTTTTTCTACGAGTTTTTGCTATCTGAGCACATAAAGATTTTTTACAATATTAATGACTTTCCACAACTACCCCTCCCCCCCCCCCCTCCCTCATTTCACGTATAATAATAAAACCTATTCCTAGAATAAGTAGAGTCAAAATATGAAGTTCAATTAAGTACTCTTTTATTTTTATTTTTAAATTCAAAACCCCTTATGGACGACACCTGTCGATTTTCGGTCAGATCGATCAAAGCCAAAGGGAAGAGAGAGATTGGAGCGCTTAACAGAAAAACTCTAATAACTGCAGTATTGTCCTAGGGACGACACATATCAATTTTCAGCCAAAACATACTGATTTTCAACAAAGAGAGTAATAAATGAATAGGTACATTTATTCGTGTTGGGGTAGTACATTGCTGATGATTTTTTTCATGTATTTTCCAGCTAGTTGTGTATATTTAAAAAATTGGCACCCCTATATATCCTACATCTTCTGAGGCCCCCAAAGTCTTCTCAGGCATGTCAGGTATTCCCGGCGTATTAGCCAGTCTCCCCAGAGGCACCTCTCACCATGTCTTCACGCTCAGAGCTTCCTTCCAGATTGACACCCTGTCAGTGGCACGTCCTTCACAACTAATGGTTCAAACATGATCTAAAGGTGCCAGTAGCTCAGTAGCGTGCTTGCCTACTGAGCTCAAGATCGGGAGGTTAAAAAACTTTAAGCACGCCGTCCTTCTGAACGATGGTCCCGAGTTTGTACGATATGAGGTACACTCCTTAAAGACTCCTATCCTAATTAACTAAACCTTAGTTGGTTAAATTTAGGACTTCCACAGCAGAGTCGACAAAAGATCGCTCTTGGAGTAGACGATATGAAATCGTATTCAATGTTAGGTTTTATGACTCATGCCCTGGCTTTAACTACGAGGCCATATCGCCTACTACCAGAGCGCTCTTTCGTCACTCTCGTGGACATGAGCCCGACTCTACTATAGGAGTCCTAAATTTTGCCTACCCTAAATTTTTATTCACCTAGGGCAGGGGTCTTTAACGAGTAAGTGACATCGTACAGGCTCGGGACCATCGCTTAACGTCCCATCCGAAGGACGGCGTGCTTAAGTTTATTTTACCTCCCAGATAAAATAAACTAAAGTCCTCGGTCGGGTTACGAACCCACGATCTTGAGCTCAGAAGACAAGCACGCATACCACTAAGCTACCGGCGCTCTCTCGTATTCAAGATTAAATGTCCCTGTTTTAGTTCTCAACCTGTTTCGTCCACCAAGGTATTTTGGCAAAACGGGTCAACTTTTTAAAATGTTTTTCTCCCTTTATACTTGGAATTAATGTAAAATTGAAATGATACTTGGTTTTTTTTTTTTTTTTTTTTTTTATTTTAAATTACGAATACAGTTTTTTCAATCTATTTTTTTTGCATGTTATATTTTTTCTTTTTTTTAAAATTACAGATAGGGCGATGAAAGTAGACAGTTCAAAGAGGTCAAATCATTTTTCAGAATCAAAATTGGATGAACAGATGAAACGGAAACAGAAAAATACGAAGTACTGGGGTCCAGGCGCGGGGCGGATTGATCACAATATTTTCCCGGTATTTCAAGGTCGTTGCTCCCAAATAAATTCATAATAAAATACGGTACATTTAACCGTAAAGCCCATACATAAATCACAATAACTAACTAACACTTCTTGGAGAATATTTTCACAATTTTTACTTACCTTATGGAATCGTGCAAAAATTTGAGATAATATTTTCGTCTTTACTATTTTTTGTTTCAAGTTCCCCCGAACACCATTTGACCATTTTCAATGTGCTTATGTAACTGGAATTTTCTGAGCGCTCTTACTCAGAATCATTGGGGCATAAAATTGAAACACTTATCCTAACTTTGAATTGATGCGATTTGACAATTTTTTTTTTTTTTTTTTTTTTTTTGTTTGGGTGCTCCTGACCCCCTGAAGGGGGGTTGGTCACATCACCCTGATTTGATCGGCGGGGAAATAGGTTATCTTTCACCTTACGCTGTTTAATTATTCAAAAACAATTGTGGTGCTGTGGACCGGCTCAATGGCTTCGGTCCACAGTCGTCCTTGGTTTCTTGACGCCTCTTTGCGCGGAGTGAGCTCGAGATTCTTCAGGTGGTTCTGTTCTGCCTACTTCCCGGAGCCGGGGGCAGCCGCCGCTGCGCCTGTCAGCGGTCGGCGGGGCCCGATTTTGACTGAAATTGGACATAAATGAAGACCATTTTACTCTCGTCTATTCCACCTCCCATCTCATTCTACCTACAACCAACACTTTTTTTACTTCCTCAGATATACGAAGTATACGGAAAGTTATGTAATCGGTCAAAAATTCGAAGCGGAATTTTCAACGGAATTTCATAATTTCCTTCCTCTAGATTACAAATATCAAAAAAAATATGTCTATCTGTGAACACTCCTCATAGAATTTATCGACACAAAATGTTATATGTGTCCATATGTGATAGTAAGAGTAGTAGTAGTATTTGGGTTTTTGTTTGGCACGCAACAGCCAGGGTCATAGCGCCAGTCTAGCGTATTTTGCAGTATCGCTCACTATATCTATATATATATAGGTATATATATATATGTGTATTTTTTTTTTTTTTTTTTCCCCCTATTTTTAAGAAAATAATAACAAAAAATAAGAAAAATAGGTAGTCATAATATGCAGTCATATAATTGGAGGCAGATCAGAGCGGACCAGAGAGACAACATGATGACGGACCGATTATCCCGGGGCCCAGCTAAGAGACTCTAGGAGAACGGCACATTCCCGCTGCGATCCGGGAGCAGTCACAGTGAGATCTACGTAAGGAGGCCAAACACACAGCTATTACAGTGTAGTTGAATTTTTACGACAGAGCTGCAAAGCATATCTTATAAGTCTATAGTCCTATGTACTAGCTGACAATGCATGATAGATGATAAGGGATAAAATTACACACACCTACTTTTTTTTTTTTTTTTCCATTACCATTCTTTTTACTGATTTTTTATATATATTCTTCCTTGTTTTGTAACTTTTTTTTTTTTTTTTTTCATTAATATTCTTTTTACTCATTTTTTGTATATATATTCTTCCTTGCTGTTTTGTAACTTTTTTTTTTTTTTTAATTTTTTTTTTATTGTTATTTTTTTTCTTTTTTTTTTTTTTTTTTTTTTTATTTATTTATTTTTTTTTTCATTATATATTTTGATATTTTTTTTTCTATTTTCATAATTTAAATGATATTTGTTATCATATGCATACATATATACACATTCACTACCCATACAAGCACACACATAAGTTATCCATATATGATAGTAAGATGTTGTGGGACTAGATTTCTAATAGAAATAAAAGACGTTGTCTTCCCACTGTTTTATTTATACCAGAACCGGTTTTCGACGCAACAGCGTCATCATCAGTGGTTCATCTATCACAGAATAACAAAAATATACAAATAATAAAAAGTATAAATAATTCCTAAAGCATCAGGGTACAGAGTAAAATTATAAAATAAACTTACCCACCCACACAGCACAGCGGTTGGATGATAACTGGCATAGCTCTAAGGGGTGGGGGTAGCCAGGTTCTCTCACTCTCTCAACATGCAAAAACCATTCATTCTAATAAATACATTAAGTCTGTACATAATATAAACATTTTTCATCATACAGCCAAAGAAATTATTAGTTGTCATAAAATATAAATATTTAATAATATATTATATATAAATAATTCTCGAATTTTATACAAATAAAAACCTAAACTGTCCCTGATGCAATACCATTTTTTGATTTCATCTTTTAGAAGCATTGTCTTAAACTTTATTTCTAATTTCTTAGTATAATCTGTATTTTTAGAAAATATATTGTAATTATTATTAATATAATTTGGACAAATTTTGAGATTATAACATTTCTGATTGAAATAAATATTTCGATTAGCTAATCCAAATTTAAACTTCAAGTTACAATACATCTTTTTCAAAACTTGTATATTACTGGTTTCTATGTGATGGACAGATTCCTGGTTTATATCATTGAAAGATGTCCGACGAGACATGATGTTCATATGTGATAGTAAGATGTTGTGGGACTAGATTTCTAATAGAAATAAAAGACGTTGTCTTCCCACTGTTTTATTTATACCAGAACCGGTTTTCGACGCAACAGCGTCATCATCAGTGGTTCATCCACCCACACAGCACAGCGGTTGGAAGATAACTGGCTTGAGATCCGACTTTCTTTATACGAGGATTCCAAAAGTCTTAACAAAAAAATAGAGGTTAAGAACTCCCTTCTGCTGCCTGACCTACCTGGTGTGAGAGATTGGTCCAAAACTAAGGGAAGTAGCTATCCTGTGAAAGATGTATTGTAAATGTGGTTTTTATAATGATATTTATTGTGAATTCAAGTCTGTAATAATTTTTAACAATGTATTTATATTTTATGACAACTAATAATTTCTTTGGCTGTATGATGAAAAATGTTTATATTATGTACAGACTTGATGTATTTATTAGAATGAATGGTTTTTGCATGTTGAGAGAGTGAGAGAACCTGGCTACCCCCACCCCTTAGAGCTATGCCAGTTATCTTCCAACCGCTGTGCTGTGTGGGTGGGTAAGTTTATTTTATAATTTTACTCTGTACCCTGATGCTTTAGGAATTATTTATACTTTTTATTATTTGTATATTCTTGTTATTCTGTGATAGATGAACCACTGATGATGACGCTGTTGCGTCGAAAACCGGTTCTGGTATAAATAAAACAGTGGGAAGACAACGTCTTTTATTTCTATGTTATATGTGTGACCAGAACTATAGACAGCACCAATCGATTCTTAGCCAAATCGGACAAATGAAAGAAGGGATTAGGGTGAGGCTCAACGCAAAAACTCTAATAATGCCGTTGTAATTAATGTATCGAAACAAAACTTCATATGTGAATTCTACCTACCGATTTTCAGCCAAATCGACCGAAGGGAAAAGGGGATTAGGGGAGGGACTCATCGCAAAAACACTAATAACTGCCGATAGAATGACTGTATTGACATGGAATTTCATATTTGAAGTTGAAACTTAATAAGGACATAACCTGTCAAATTTCAGCAATATTGGCTGAAGGGAAGAAGGAAACAGGGGTGGGCTCAAATTCAATAGCCCTTAAACTGCCGATTAAATGAATTTATCAATTCAAAATTTAGTATGAGAATTAAGGAGCTCTTATGTAAGTCAACTGTTGAATATTAGCGCAAACGGTCGAATGATTGTGGATGTGGAGCGGAAAATTAATTTATTAATTCGTTCTGGGGAAGTACATTGCCGGTGATTCACCGACGTCTTTTTTTTTATTGTTCGAATAAAGAAAACCTAACCCATTTGCTATTTTTCTGAAGACAACAGAGTGACTGAAATTCTTTCTCAGGCTTCAACACTTCAATGTTCCCCTTAACGTAACTGTCATTATTTTCTCTGGGAAGAGTGATCCTCAGAAGTTTCCTATCTCTGAGAACGAAAGATGTCTTCTGAAGCCTACCACTACCGGCCCACTAAGTGGAACGAAGGCCCAAAGATCTTTAATAGTTAATAGCGGGTGACTGCATGTTTCATTAGATCCATTAGGAGCAAGTGTCGCCCTCTACAAGGGAGAGAGCTCTTTAATATGGCTGAGCGCGGCTGGGTGCAAAATGTGCTTTTGACACCGCCTATATGAGCCCGGCCCCACTGTATCTTTTTATAGGCTGTCGTTTTCTAGACAAAGTGGGGCAACATGTGTTGGCTCTGTCGACAATTAGAAAATTAACAAAGCCTCCTCGACAAAATGGAAAGGATATTATTTATTTTCATTATTTCTAGTTATAATTTATGGTTTCCAGATTTACTCTGTGAAGCTCCATTCTAGGAATAGATAATTAAAATACACAATTTCTTTGTCAAACTTCACTATATATTCTCAAATACTCAACTAGTTTCGCCGTGTTAAGGCATTATCAAGAGTCACTTATAATATAAACTGACAGAATTGGTTGACAGGGTAGAAGGTACAGTTATGGAGGGGGGTTTTTAGGTAGTGACGGGGTATCCCTTGTTTTTGTTACTCTATAGATTCTAATAAACAGATATTTACAAGATCTCATAGAATCATTGTAGGAATGATTGTAGGAATCTTTTGCCAACTCACATTTAGAGAATACTATCATTTTCATTTGATGTTTTAATTTGCCTTTAAATTCTATTTATTTGTTTTTATTCACTTTAAATTCTATTTTACATTTATATAATTCAAGAGTTCTACCTATATAAATACCAACACTTTACTGTTAGCTTCACTTTATTAGATTTTATAGTTTCTTTTTTATTTTATATTTATTATTATCTTGTAAATATCTGTTTATTAGAATGTATGGAGTAACAAAAACAAGGGATTCCCCGTCACTACCTAAAAATCCCCCTCCATAACTGTACCTTCTACCCCGTCAACCAATTCTGTCAGTTTATAAGTGACTCTTGATAATGCCTTAACACGGCGAAACTAGTTGAGTATTTGAGAATATATAGTGAAGTTTGACAAAGAAATTGTGTATTTTATATATATATATATATATATATAAAGTGTACCTAACACTGTGACACCCTGCCCCTAGGGAAGTCCTTGGAAGGGGGAATGGAAAAGGGTAAAGCCGAATAGTTTCCTTATTTCTAAATAAGGAATTTCTTACTAATATATTTCCTTTATTTTTAACCCCCGACGCAAAAGGAGGAGTGTTTGTTATACGTTTGAAGCCTTTGACTGTCTTTGGCATCGTATCTCCAAGACGGCCGAACCGATTTCAACAGTTTTTTTTTTGTTTCAAAAGCTGGTATTTGAGAGATGGTTCTTAGCCATGTTTGGTGGAAATTGGGTATGCCGTTTCCAAGATCTTCAGGTTTCAGAGCCTGTGTAGCTATCTCGGCCTCTATTACAGCCTTACAGCCAGAGACTTGGAGTTTGAGCTCAAATGTTTATAAGGCCAAGCCCTTCCCCCCTAAGCTCTTCAAGTCCCCCCCCCCCCCCCCCCCCCCATTTTTTTAAGGTGTTTTTTTTATGTCAGAGTTTTTTAAAAATTTTAATTTATTATATTATATTATTGACAACTAAAATTAATATAATAATATCAATAATCTAATAAAATAAAGAAAATATAATACTAAGAAAATTTATATAAAAAAGTTTATAGCAGAATACATAGTATGGACGACGTGTTTGAAATTTTGAAGGATACAGAAACCCCTGCGTAAGTCAACTATTGATTTTTAGCCAAAAGTCAATTGGTTTTAGAGGGAGAGCGTAAACATAATTGATTAAATCATACTGGGGAAGTACATAGAATTTTTTGTCTCTCAATCCCTTTTTTCTCTCCCTAGAGGTTCAAGATATCCCTAAAAAGGGAGACTGGTGATTTGATGTTGTGAGTCTACCTTGATTCGGTGTGAGTCCTCAACCAGCAGCGCCCCTGGTAGCCTCATGAATAACTAACACCCTTCCTATCCCCGCCCTACACTTGCCTTTTATTGCCCATTAAGGAAGTTTGACTGGGTACGTTCTGGTTCTTGGGGGAGCTTCCAAGAAAAACCTAAATCCTTATTCAGTCTTCCATGGTCCTCTAATTTCCTTTTCTTTCTTATTTTCCTTCCTGAAGAGGAGAAAATGGGGGATGGAACATGTCCAAATTGGTATTTTGAAGGGCATTTCGTAGATTATTGTTTCTAGTTGGTCGCCATTGCTTGAAACGTAGACTTCTTGATTCTATTTTTTAAGTAATAGTTTTCCCACAAACTTTGTAATTCTCGACATGATCATGAAAATCACCATTACGAGTTTTCCATTTCTCATCAGATACAATCTGGCAGCTACATTGAAATAAATATCTATCTGAAAAATTGTATTTCTTGAAATAAGGTTGGCTCATATTTATCTAGTACTCATTTGATGTAAGTACTGTAGTGGAAGTAGTCTGTAGTAAAGTCGACATTGTATATGTCCGATTATCCGAAAATATCGATATTATATCCTTGAAATTCAAAGATACTCATGTTATACTGTAAATAATAGGTGATTAAAAAATTGAAATTTAGGACAAAAATATAACGAACTTTTCGGAGTGGGGAGGGAAATGTAGAATTGAAATTCGTTCAGCTGTTCAGAAGAAAACATTTAAATGCCGTCTTAAGGATGACCCAACTTAAAATATAATACCTTAAAAAAATTTATTTGTTAGAGCCGAAGTCCGAATTCGGACATTGTGTGAATACAAGTCTGAGATTTCGAAATGTGCAAACGAAGATACGAAGACAATTAAATAAATTTTATTTCCGTTTAAACCATAACATGAAAATAGGATTTGACATAAAATATGTATAAATCAAGATAGATTATAAATTAGATATAGTTTGTTATTATGATGCATGCCCGGGCTTTAACCAATGCGCTCTTTTCGTCACTCTGATGGACATAAGCCCGATTCTATTATAAGAGTCCTAAATTTTGCCCAACCTTGTTTGTTCACCTAGGCTAGATGGTCTTTAGCGAGTACCTGACATCCCATCAAGGTTTTTTCACTTCCCTAAAAAAAACCTAAGGGCCTCTGCCGGGTTTCGAACCGGCGATCATGGACTCAGGAAACTAAATTAGATATATAAACAGTTTTTAACTCTTAATGCCGGACACACGTGATTAGTAATAAGAATAGAAGTAAATAATAAAATAAAATAAATAATAATTACTGGAAAATAAATCAGTACAAAAATAATAATATTAATAAATACAGTAGACTCAGTTTTTATTTATAATTTAAATTTTGATAAATATTTTTTATAATTCTTCCAGAAGTGTCAAGTTTTTCTTACTACGATATTTCTGGACATTTTTATATCCCTTCTTCAGGTCACAATGTGCAAAATGTAGAAAATAAAAATACAGGTTAAAATAAACTTTAAAAAGAAAATAATAAGAAAACTATTATGATTTCGGTAAGTAACGAAAATATTAAAATAAGCAGATTCGATATTCGATAGGTATATTAAACAAGACTTCTTATATATCATGTTTTTTTTATTATTTTTAAACAATAAGATACAAATGCTGTTTCCGAATATGTTTTTTCAATAACTGCCAATGTAATAAATGTATTCACATAAAATTTTATATTTAAATTCAAAACCCCATAAGTATAAACTAAGAATTTTCCGCTATATAGATCGAATGGAAGGGGAGTTCGACCTAAATACTCTACTAGGCTTTATGACTCATGTCCGGGCTTTAACTTCGAGGTCATATCGCCTACTACCAAAAAAATCTACTATCTGCTGATATAATGAATATATCGACATAAAATTTAGTATGAGGATTCAGAATCCACTATGTAAGTCGAATATTGAGTTTTAGCCCAAACAGTCGATTGGCTTTTGAGGGCGAAAATGTAATTGATTAATTCTTGCTGGTGATAGAGCCGGTGATTCACCGATCACTTTTTTTTTATAGTGAATTTATAGTTGTTTGAAGTTTAATGAAAAATTCACCTGTAGCCCTACATCGTATTAATATTTAGTTTGACATTTCGTGTTCTCTGAGTACTAGAGTTCCGATATCGATTGAATCTATCAATTTGTAAAAGATAGTAAGTACTATTCCTTTGATCTTTGTTTCTTCTGCTCTTATAACTCATTTTAATGTATGTTATTTGTATATTCAATATTAATTGGTCATTTAATATTATCCTAGAAGAAGGAACATTAGGTATAATACAATAATGGAATAGGACTATTCCTGTAGCAATTGGAAAAATTCGTCGGTGAAACATCGTTAATGTACTTCCCCAGAACGAATTAATCAATTAATATTTTGATTAAATAATTAACTCCAAAACCATTCGACCATTTGCGCTAATATTGAATAAGTTGACTTACATAGCGGCTTCTAAATCCTCACACATTTCATTGAGGGACAGTAGCTTGTATGCTAATGAAGCTCTTTACTTACCTGGGTAGATTCGTGCTTTCAATTTGTAGCTATCATAAATTATTATATCTTATCTCTGTTTCTTTTTGTATTTGAAAAACAGTAAAATTTCTATAAAGAAAATATAGAATTCCTCTATTTCTTCAATACAATATTTTGTGTCGATAAATTCATTAGGTACATTGGTAATTACAGTAGAACCTCTATAAGTCGAACATCAAGGGAGACGCCAAAAAATTCGAGTTATAGAGTTTCCGACTTATGGAGGATTTCGACAGGCGGATTTTGGTTCGACTTGTAGAGGTTAAGATTCATTCTAACTAATTTTGAGTTAGAGAGGTGAAATAAATAAAAATTCAAGTTACAGAGGTAACAAACATATTTATATTTATTATAAATCAACATTATTTCAAAACATCCTTAAAATAAAAAATAGGTAGTACATGTAAGTAGGTATTAAAAAAAGTCAGTAATTTTTTTTGCTTTAGATAATTGGCAATCCTATTTATTGTATACTCCTAAATTGTTTTCTAAGAAACAATGGTGTACATTGTCGGCAAATTCTTAAAGTTGGTAACTTATTTTTCTTCAAGCTGGTAATGGAGGTAATAAGTTTCAAATAATCGAGTTGTGAAGATTGTAGAATAAAACATTGCTATCTTCGAGATACAGAGGCCCAATTTATTTTTTCGAGTTATAGAGGGAAAATATGTACCAAAATGGCTTGTAGGGATTCACTGATTATTTGGGGAGGGTTGAGATTTCGAGTAATGGAGGTTTTGGGGCTTGAAGGGAAAGGAACAAAACTTTTTTTCGAGTTTTGGAGGTTTTCGACTTATCGAGGTTCGACTTAAAGAGGTTCTACTGTATTAGGTTTTTTGAATTCAGCCCCTTGCCATAAACCCCCCTTCCCTTCAACCGATATAGCTAAAATTTGACAGATTATTTCCCCATTCGGTTTTGACTGTAAATATGAAATTGCATGCCGAAACATTTATTACATCAGCAGTTATTGGGGTTTTTGTGTTAATCTTCCCCCCTAATCCCCCCTTCTCTGTGGGTCATTTGGTTGAAAAACAATAGATGTCGTCGATTGACGGTTCTGGATACACATATAAAATTTCGTGTCGATACATTCATTCTACCGGGAGATATCGTGTTTACAGACAGCAATTTTTTTTTTTTTTCATATTTGGAATTTAAAAGTCGGAAAACTTGAAATTTCTTTGAAAACTCTGCATCGAATTTTTGTGGTGTATAGCTGGGAAAGTAAAATTCAGATCTGTGTTTTTAGAAATATACATTATTAACAGCAAATATTACGACTGAAAGCGATGATTTAACTGACTGTTAGAGAAGTGGATGATGAAGCGGCTCCACTGGGTGGTCCTCCTCTCTGGGGAGTCTGTAATTAATATATCCCCGGGCTCTACTTAATTACCTTCCAGACACTCGGGTATTAACAACTAGTGCCCTAAATTATTGCTAACTCCTATAAACAAATACGTAAGTTATATTTCAATGAGCGACAGTAGCTTGTATGCTAATGAAACTCTTTACTTACCTGGGTAGATTCGTGCTTTCATTTGTAGCTATCATGAATTATTATATCTTAGCTCTGTTTCTTTTTGGAAATTTTGTCTTTGAAAAACAGTAAAATTTCTATAAAGAAAATTCTAATGTAACCTTACGTACTAATAGAATTCCTCTATTTCTTCAATACAATAGATGAAAATTTACTGTAAAAAGATTCACGAACGAATTATTTAACTTTTCACTCCCCTCCAAAATCAGTCGATTGTTTGCGCTAATATTCCTCAGACTCACATAGGGTACTTACACTCCTCATACTAAATTTTAAATAGATAAATTCATTACATTATGTTATTGGGTTAGGTTAGATTTTATGACTCATGCCCGGGCTTTAACTACGAGGTCATATTGCCTACTACCAGAGCGCTCTTTCGTCACTCTGGTGGAAATGAGCCCGAGTTTACTGTGGAAGTCCTAAATTTTGCCTACCCTAAATTTTTATTCACCTAGGGTAGAGGTCTTTACGAGTACCTGATATCGTACAGGCTCGGGACCATCGCTTAATGTCCGATCCGAAAAAAAATTGGTCATGCTCACACTCACTTTTACTTCCCCCTAACTATATGAAGTATAGGGGAAGTTACTTAATAGGGTAAGATATTCGATGTTGAAATTTCACCGGAATTTCATGTTTTCCTTGTCCCTGATTCCAAAAATAAAAAAAATAAAAAACTGTCTGTGTGTCTGTAAATACGATAACTCCCGATAGAATGAATGTATTGACATGAAATTCTATTTGTGAATCCAGATCCCTCTAACGACTACACCAGTTGACTCTTAGCCAAATCGACAAAAGTAAAGAGGGGGATTAGAGGGGAGGCTTAACATAAAAACTCTAATAACTGCCGTTAGAATGAATGTATCGGCACTGAATTCGAAAACCCTTAGGGACGACATGTGTTAATTTTCAGCGCATTCGGCAGAAGGGGAGGTGGGGTTCTGAGGTGGTGCTCAACTCAAAAATCGCAATAACTGTCGATATAATGAATGTATCGACCTGAAATTTCAATTAAAGTCATAAACCATTGAGGTCATAATCTGTCAAATTTAGGCGATATCGACCAAAGGAAAGTCGTGGAGGGAGAGCGAAAAGTTAATTGATTAATTCATTTTGGGGAAACACATTGCCGGTGAATCTCCAATTTTTTTTTTTTTTAACCTCAAAAGATATCAAATTTTGTGGCAGGTGAAGACAAAATGGTGGTGATTTGGGCCAATTACGAGAGTCATTACACAAATGAAAGTTAGGATGGGAGGGGTGGACGGTAAAATGAGAGTGGGGGGGTAGAGGATTATTTTTATAATGAAACTCCCTTCAACTTTATAATTACCGCCCTCTCCACCCCTCCAGGGGTATTAACTATAATTGAGAGCTCAAGATTTATTACATTCAGTTTGGGGCCACCAACCAACCCCTTGTTATAATAAATTAGAGAATGGAATTTAAGAATTTTATAAAAATTAAACATGATACGTTCATTACTAAGAAAAAACAGTAAATGCACTGGCTTTGTTTGTTTCTTGCCATTTCTCAAGGATTGAGAAGCTTTTGATCGTTTCTGAATGCGAAAAAGTATTTTTTCATTTATGTTTTCGCTTTCTCTCTCTCCAAAGCCAGATCTTATAGGCTAAAACGCAATATTTGACTTACATAGTGGCTTCTGAATCCTTATATTAAATTTTGTGTCAATATATTTATATATTATATTTTATATTATATTTTATTATACCTTTAAATCATTACAAAATAAGACAAATGATAAATAGGCTACCTCCCAGAAGACGGAGTCTGAGTGTGGGAGGGGAGCAGTCAGCTAGGACTGTATAATCGCTGTTAATAGTTAAACATATTGTTACATATTATTCTATCTTTGAATATATCAATAGTAATAATATATCAATCGAAAAGTATAATATATATACTTAGATATAATCAACAATAATAATGAGAATGGACATGACAGTAACTCTATAAATTAATAAAGTAGGTACATATTAAGATGGAAAAATCTCTAAGAATAAAGAAAACTATTGTAGAGATGCATTACAAAAAAAAAAAAAGAGAAAAAAAATAAATAAATAAAAATAGAGTCTGTAGTAAAAAGAAAAAATGAGAAAAGAAAAAGTGACTAAAATAAGAAATATTCTTGTAATATAGATGAAAAATAAAATAAAAATAAATGAATAATAAAGTGCTGATGGAATGAACCTGACATTGAATTTTAACCGAGTGAGAGACAAGACAAGTGGACATGAAGTTGGCAGAGTACAACAGCATACATGGGGCGGACCGTGGCAGGGCTGGGAGAGAAGAGAGCAGAACAGACCGTATAGCAGAACAGAGCGTAAAGCAGAACAGAGCGTTAAACGGTAACAATACATTCAATACATCGGCAGTTATTAGAGTTTTTGTGTAAAGCTACCCCTCCATATACCGCCTCTCTCTTGAGCCGATTCTGCTGAAAAATAATAGGTGACGTCCTTAGATGGTTCTGGATACACATATAACATTTCGTTTAAATATAACCATTCTATCGGCAGTTATAGTGTTCACAGACACACTAGAGAGAGGGCGGGAATGGACTCAATTCAAAATATACTAATAAAGGCCGATGTAATAAATTCGTGATTCACCGACAATTTTTTTTTTCAGTTTTATGTCATCAATGGGTCAAAAAACATTATATTCCGGTGAAAACTCTACACCGAATTTTCGCCCGATTACATAACTTCTCTTATATAACTTAGGAAGTAAAACCATTAATATTACCCATAACTTTTATAGTAGACAGACAGTCACAGATAACAACTGAAGGCGCCGGTAGCTCAGTGGTATGCGTGCTTGTCTTCTGAGCTCTAGATTATGGGTTCGAAACCCGACCGAGGCCCTTAGTTTATTTTATCTGGGAGGTAAAATAAACTTAAGCACACCGTCATTCGGATGGGACGTTAAGCAATGGTCCCCAGCCTGTACGATGTCAGGTACGCATTAAAGAAAGACTCCTGCCCTAGGTGAATAAAAATTAAGGGTAGGCAAAATTTAGGACTCCCACAGTAGAGTCGGGCTCATGTCCACCAGAGTGACAAAAGAGCGCTCTGGTAGTAGGCAATATGACCTCGTAGTTAAAGCCCGGGCATGAGTCATAAAACCTAACCTAACAGATAACAACTGCCTTGGAATATAACAACTGCCTTGGAAAATAACATCTTTATAATGTATCGTTAAAAAATATATATAAAATATTGATAATACCAGTACAAAATGGTAAATAAAAGTGAGACTTAACTTGGACCATTACGCAGTAGAATGGTGATGTCAATGCAGACAATACCAAACAAATATAATTTTTATTAGGGAGTGGGCGCGTTTTGAATGTTATTGTGTAATAAAAAAAAATAGGGTCTGGCTCTGAGAGATATAAAATGTTTAATGTTTCAGTCTGAGGTAGTTCAGTTCAAGTTCAGCCTTTGTCAGCAATTCTAGATCTTTTTGATAGATAATCTACTGATATCAGTTCTTTTTGTTATTTATATATATATATAAATATATTGTAATAAATATTTATATAAATATATTGTCGAAGGGGCCGGTAGCTCAGTGATATGCGCGTTGGCGTAGCCAGAAGGGGGGGCTGTACCTAATTTAAAAAAATTAAAATATATAAGGACAACTCTACATTAGACAAACATTACAGTCAAGACATTAGAAGAATATAGAAAGCTTCAGTTCCCAGTCAAAAGTTATTCGGATTCAAATTACGTTTTTCTAAAGTTTGGACTCCAACGAATGGTGCCAATCGGCGAAGAATGAGAGTTTACCGAACGGATCGTCGTCTTGCGTTGAAAGGTTTTATACAATATATTGACTTGATGCCTTTCACAATAAATTAAAAAAATGAATAAAATTTTGAATAAAAAAAAATTTAAGTTAATTAACTCTATAATTTCAAAAATAAAATAATCTACCATATGGTTGAGTGAAGCTCTTAAAAAAAATGAAAAACATATGTTATAAATAACTCTGTAAAATTTTCAAACTACGTTACTCGCACCAATTCAAAAATCCAAAAGTCTCCCGGTGTGATTCTGAAAATAAAGATTATTAAATATTATGTCCCGATAACGATTGGCGCTTATCTCAAAGGTGTTGATTCGCAAGGCCTATGGGTTTTGAAATTTGAATTTCATTGAGAGAGATTTTGGGGAAATTAAAAGAAATTAAAACATGGTTATAAATAAATTGGCTTTACTAAAATAAATGTTATGAATTTGAAAAATTGAAATGGCCATATTTAAAAATTTATATACAAAAATGGATCATACCTTGGTGACGTCACACTTGAAACATATATACAATAAATTTTACTTTTTAACATAAAAATTGGAGTCCACACTCTCTCCACATCCCTTCAATCTTTTACCGGTCACTTTTACTCACTTTCAATTGTTTACTCACTACTTTTCACACATTTCAACAAAAAAACAGAGACTAGTCTCTCACAGGTTCCACCTCTACCAGAACCCAGCATAGACCGACTAAACTGCCTCCGCACGGAATTATGGGTAGCAAATTCGAGTTTCTTTTTTTTGTTGTCTCCTGTTTTACTTCTAAATATTAATATTTTTTGGTGTTTTCTCTCCTTTCTTCCGTTTCTTCTCTTTTCTAAATTGTCATCTTAATTTTCTGTAACTTTTGTTTTTAATTTTGGCTTCTTCATTTCTCGAAAATAGCATTTACAGTTTGTGGTATACACTTTCGGATCACTTGTATTATTTCAGATGGGATCCGGCCTAGTTGATTCGATGTATTTTAGAACTGACCGTTTCTTCAAAATTTACTACTGGCTTTTCTTTCTGATGTGGGCAGTTTTTCTCTTCTTTTTCTTCTTTAATCTTTTCTTAATAATTAACTGTCTTTTCCTAAAAATTTTCACAACATTCTACCGACTCGTTTTTTAATTATTGACCTTTTCTTAATTTTGCTTATAACGTCCTGAAATTTTCTTCATTCCTTCTTCTTTTAGCTGTTTCATTTTGTTTCTGGGTGCTAAATTAATCCCTTCTGAAAATTTAGTTTCCTTTTGAAGTCGGTGGATCTTGTAATTATTATTTAAAATGTTTGTTGATAACTGTAAGGTTAGGCCTACAGCCACCTTTTCTTCCTTTTAAAGTTATTCTTACTTTCTTCTTAAACTTGTTTTGTTCTTCAGATTTCCATTTTCTTTTCTTCTTTCTTAATTTTCTTTCTTCTTTTACTTTGATTTCGTCTTCTAAATGGGTTTAATATAAATGTATAGTGGCTTCTAAATCCGTTGTCTTGGCAACGGGTTTGTTTACATTACAGCGTATCACAATAACTCCGCATGGCGGTGCATTGTTTATCTAAAATAAAAAGACTATTAAGGACTAACTGCATATTTTAGAATGTATTCAATGAACGCCATAAAAATGGAAAATAATTGTTTTTATAGTACATTTATCAGCTGAACGAGAATGAAATAGTAAAAATAAAATTTCAACTGAAAAAGTGTTGGATCAACTTGCTGAGAAAAAAAAGAAAATCAAGGCTTATTTAATTGTGGATACTTACTGCTACTTATTGTATAAGACTGGATGACTAGAATGATTAAAATTTTAATTGTAGATTTTTTGTGTGAAATGTAAACTATTGCATGTTTTATTATCTTGATCGTGTTGACTGGCCCGCTGTTCTTCGGATAGGACGTTAAGCAATAGACCCCAGCCTGTACGATGTCAAGTACTCGTTAAAGACCTGCTACCCTACGTGAATAAACCTGGATAGGCAAAATTTAGGACTCCCACAGTAGAGTCAGGCTCATGTCCACCAGAGTGACGACAGAGCGCTCTGATAGGCGATATGACCTTGTAAATAAAACCCGGGCATAACTCATAATAACTAACTTTTTTATTAGTCTAGTTTTAGTGAAAATAACTGAAAATCGTGAGTCGACCTCTTTCTTGACTTCTTGGCGGCTCGTAACAACTAGGAAGAACAGGTTCCTCATCGTCTTGTAGGAAGCCAATCTAGGATCTAAGGGATGAGAGCGACAAAGGGTGTGACAAACAATAGCTAGTTGTGGATATGTTATCTGTGGATCTGTGATATCTGGTCACTGTTCCAATAGCACGTATGTTAATGGACCGCCTCCCACCCCATCCTCAGGACAAATTGCCCCCGACGACTCTTCCATTGTCCCTCCTTCTGATTTACCGCTCCTTCCTACCCCTTCTATCTAATCCTCTTCTTCTTTCTCTTTCGTGGATCTCTTTGTTCCTGACCTAACTGATGGCCTTCCCGTCCCCTGGGTCTCATCCTAGCCTCTCTCTCACAGGATTAAACCTCATCATTCAGAGACTTCCATTGTCCAGGTAATGCTCACCTCTCAAGAGATATAGTTGGGTCAGATTGCAAGTTCTTCTTTACTATTTTTTTCCTTAAAATATCATTCTATATTCCACTTCTTCAGCTATGCGATGTATAAAGGAAGTTTGTTAATCGGTCAAAAATTCTATGTTAATTATTCACCGGAATTTCATATTTTCCGACCCTCTGATTAAAAAAAAATTGTTTCTATACCCTATAACCCTATATTGTTTTTCAGCTAAATCGGCCAAAGGAAACGGGGGGCTTAACATAAAAACTCTAATAACTGCCGTAGTAATGGTATCAACAAGGACGGCACCTATTAATTTTCCGCGAATGTGGCCGAAAGGAAGGGACCGATCAGAAGGGGGTGGTCTTCCCCAGAATTAATTCATACTGGGGAAGTATATTTCCTGTGACGATTTATTTTTTTCTTTTTTCATAATGGCGAGTTTTAAGTACAGTAGACTCTCCCTTATCCTGCGTTGCCGGGACCGACGTGACGCCTGATAACAGAAAACACCGGATAACGGAAATCATGAATTAATGAGAAAAATATCAATTAAAGCATAAAAAAAAATGTTTTTAGGTGAGCTAAGGAATTCGTCCGAACAAACAAACGCCTGTTTTCCAATGAGAGTGTTTACACTGGCAGTGACGAACACGTCTGAACATGCACGATGTCGTCAGAACCAGTTGAGCGTTCAAACAAGTTTGATTTTTTCGTGCGACCTGCATCTGTTTTGGATGTTTTCGGGCATGGAATTTTGAGTGATTTGGTTATTTGACCATGGATAACGATATTTTTCCGGTTGGTTCCACAATTCTTGAAATAACATTTTAAACTCTCCTTTGTCGACTCTACTTAAAAATAACTGCTTGACATGCTCTGTTTTTCCAACAATTACCAACAATAACTTCATTAACGGACTTTCAAGAAAATAAAATTCATCAAGTTCGTCCATCTTTGCTGGGCGGCAGAAACTTACTATCAGAATATCAGAAAACGCTCACAGTGTAACCGCCTTGTTCTGACGTGGATTTCGGACGTACTCGTCCGAACACATTTTCGTCCGAATTCGCATGCGCAGTAACCGTAGCCTTAGGCATTATTTTACATTATTTACTAATATTTATATTATCTTTTGCAATTATTTGTTAATTAAATTTTAATTTAATTTGAAAAATAATTAATTAATCCCCCAACCCTGGGGTTTGGACGCTGAATAAAGCAGATAGATTTAGTTGAATAAGGGGTTATGTCGAAGCCGCATTTCGCTTGACACCCCTTTGGATACATCAACCAAATAATTAGAAAGCTTCATTCACAGCTTTCTAAATAGAACATTCTCAACTTTTCATTTAGCTCCAACAGGATACTCACAACCACACTGGGAGAAGTAACAGGAGTTATCTGTTGAGGAAAGTTTGAGGTCTGGTTCCTGATGGATGCGGAAAAAGTTTTACCAATTAGCAGTAGAGGGGATGAGAGGAGGACTGAAGAGACGATACCTAATTGACAAGGGGGATGTTGGGGATACTGGGACCATTCCCCTTCGGGTTGTAAAACTGCTATAAACCCACCCCCGGAGCCGCCCCCAGGACAGTAAAGTCGGGGGGTGGAAGGCCAAACGATCAAATCCACATCAGACACACTACTTACTTTTCTCACACTCCTTGCTTCTTCTTTCTAACCAACGGTCCTTTCCTATAAAAAAAATATTTTTATATTGTAATATGTAAAAACTGCATTTATACTTTTCCTCTTTGAGGTTTGCGCTCATGATATTTTTTTTTAATTTGTTAGTTTTGAGCACAATTATTGTTTGTTACATTTAGAGCCGTAACCTTTCAAAATATTTTAATATAAAAATTACACTTTGATATTGTTGTGAAACTAGCAGCCAAATATATACAACGTATTTACTTTATGATACACCTAGTATGATATCTGAACAAAAGCAACATTCTGAGCGAACAGAAGTTAAAAAATAAAATATAATAATTAAGCAAAACACAATATGTCACACATAAAGTAAATCTCCTAAACAAACCTATATCACCACCGAATAGAATTTTTACATAATTTAAAATATATCATTAATATGGTTAAAGGTTGAAATTATGTACACTCATATATGAATACGACTGCTATAGCCGGGCAAGCATGTAATCTTTGCCGGATCTCTGTTAGTGGCAACTGGAATATGGTAATATGGTGGGATATTTCAACAGTATACCTCAAAAATAATAATATTATTAAATGTAGTAAATAATTATTGAATTTAATTAAAATTAAGAAAATAATTAACTTTTCCGGAAGTGTCTATTTCACGACGAAATTTCGGGACCTTTTTGCATACCATCATCAGGTCACAATGTGGGAAATATAAAAAAGAGAAAGAAAACAAAATAACAATTATAAAAGCAAATAAATATTCTATAATATGCATTAAAAATATATTAGCTATAAAAAAATAAATAAAATAATAATAAAAATAAATGAATTGATAATAAAAATACATAAAAGAAAAAGGCAAAGAGAAATAAACTAGGTAACTAGCATCAACTCGATGTTGGAGGAGGTGGACAGAAGACTTCTGCAGGCCCAAAGAGCGTATTTCTCTGTCATCAAGCTGCTACGGTCCAGTGCCTTGTCAAGGAACCTGAAATATAGGATCTACAGCTCCATGGTAAAGCCCGTTCTGATCTATGGGTGTGAAACCTGGACCCTGACCTCACATCTGGAGAAACGTTTCCAGACGTTTGAAAATAAAGTGCTGAGGAAGATAGCAGGTCCGGTCAAGGATAGAGAAACCCAAGAGTGGAGGATCAGAACCAACAGGGAGCTGAGGGACATCTTCTGGCAACACCCGTCCGTAGTTGCAGATATGAAATCACGGCGCTTAAGATGGGCTGGACACGTGGTGAGAAGCGGACAGCAGACAGCCATAGGACGCATCATGGACGCTCAGGTCCAAGGAGCCAGATCACGAGGAAGACCATGGTTGAGGTGGGCTGACCTGGTGAAGAAGGGTGCTGTGGGACACCACGTGGTGAACTGGCGACCGGTGGCGCACGACAGATCGCGGTGGAGAAGGCTAGTATGGGCGGCTGAGGATCTTCAGGGTTCGTCGCCAACGGAGTAAGAGTAAGTAAAGAGAAATAAAATTAATTTGTGTATAAGTAGAAAAAAAAATCGTCGGTGAATCACCGGCAATGTACTTCTCCAGAATGAATTAATCAATTACATTTTCGCTCCTCTTCCAATACCAGTACCTCAAAAAGGATATCTGTGGAGGAGTTAATGTTTTGCTCTGGCACATTTCTAAAATGAGAACTGACTTTTTTAACACATGCATAATATATGCATTTTCTTTTTGGCCTGATGTACCTTGCATATTGGCAAAATATATGCATATAAAACATAATAATAATGTTAGAGATGTTTCAATTTACATTAATGTCCCAACAGTAATAAACCAAATAAATATTGATACAAACTGAGTCATTTATAAAAATAAATAAAAACAAAGACTTTTTTTACCATTTATATTGTTTAGTTTCACAAAAAGTCGTAGTGCATGGGTTTCGGTCTGTGCCATCGTCAGCACTAAGTTCAAAAGTTTTGAAAAGTCACTTTGATGCTGACGATAGTCCTAAATTTTGCCTACCTAGGTTTATTCAACTAGGGTAGGGGTCTTTAACGACTAGCTGACCTTACAGACTCGGGACCATCGATTAACGTCTCATTTGAAGAACGGCATGTTCAAGGTTTTTTCACCTTCCTGATAAAAAACCTAACGGCCTCGGTCGGGTTCCGAACCCACAAACACGCTATCCCTGAGCAACCGACGCCCTCATTTTCAAATAATGCACCGATACTAAGTTAAAAATTGATGTGACAATTGTTCAGTGTTTTCTCACGCAACAAAGAAAACAGTTTTTTTTTTTTTTATAGATAACTTTTACATTTCAAATATTTCAATATTCTCGACAGTAAGTTGGTCGCATCTGACAAATGTGAGGTAAGTTCCTTGTCAACGGGACTTTGTTGCAATTCACAGAAGGAGCTCTGGAAGATTCATCCCAAATGACACATGTGACAGTCTAATGGTTAGGAGAACATTCTGAGTTAGTTGCAAGGAATTCTGGGACACATTCCTCCAATTATTTACATTTCCGGAATTCTAGAGATAATATAGATCAGAACGGAATGAAGATGATAGGAAACAGGTCGAAGTGAAATGTATCATATGGTTTAGTAAGAAAACTTCGGAAGTTCGCCCAACTTACAAATTATTAGATACAACTCTGTTCCAGTGAAAATTATATTTACAAGAGAGGAAAAATACTATTTCTTTCTTTTTATTTAAATACCTAAAACTAAAGTTAACTAAAAATATTTTATTAGGAGAAGGAATACCTGGTTCCTTTGTTTTTATTTAACTATAGATATTTAATTATTATATTTAGATATTTAATTTATTACTTAATATTTTGTACATAACTATATGATTTCGATGTATTTATTTTCTATTTTTTTAATTTTATTATTATTATTATTGTATATTCTATGTATCATTCATCAAATTTACTTATGGTTATACCGATTGTAAATATTCAAAATAAAAAGTTATTATTATTAGATATTTAATTACAAGAGACAACATTTTTTTCCTTTGTTTTTATTTAAATATCTGTATATAGATATTTAATTACAAGAGACAACATTTTTTTCCTTTGTTTTTATTTAAATATCTGCAGTCAACTGATGATATTTTATTAAAAGAGGAAAAATATGTTCCCTTTCTTTTTATTTAAATATCTGTATTTAGATATTTAATTACAAGAGACAACATTTTTTTCCTTTGTTTTTATTTAAATATCTACAGTCAACTGATGATATTTTATTAAAAGAGGAAAAATATGTTTCCTTTCTTTTTATTTAAATATCTGTATTTAGATATTTAATTACAAGAGACAACATTTTTTTCCTTTGTTTTTATTTAAATATCTGCAGTCAACTGATGATATTTTATTAAAAGAGGAAAAATATGTTTCCTTTCTTTTTATTTAAATATCTGTATTTAGATATTTAATTACAAGAGACAACATTTTTTTCCTTTGTTTTTATTTAAATATCTGCAGTCAACTGATGATATTTTATTAAAAGAGGAAAAATATGTTTCCTTTCTTTTTATTTAAATATCTGTATTTAGATATTTAATTACAAGAGACAACATTTTTTTTCATTTGTTTTTATTTATATCTGCAGTTATCTCTAATAATGTTTTATTAAAAGACGGAAAATCATTTCCCTTTTAACTTTCTTATACCTCTCGTATAAGAAAGTATTGTAATGGTATAGCGCCTCAAAGAATGTAAAATGAAATACTTTTCCATAGGAAATATTTGAAAGTACCTAATGTTTAAATTGTATCGCGTAGCACAGATTATAAAATATAGTTTTTATTATTAGTAGTTGTTTACGCACAACATTCGTAAACATGGCACTTTCTGAGTGACTGTATTCGATAGGTGCTAGTTCATGAAGAAGCTAACTTACCATAAAATAATGGAAACTGTGTTTCAGTTAATATTTCTTAAACACTATTATGTACTCATGGATTTCTTAGATGAATGATGAACTTAGCCTTCTATCACTTTTGCGTGATCGAGTTTTTATCTGAATTATTAATTATGAGATTCCCTGAACCCAAGTAATCGTATGAACATGAACATTCTACTCACGTGCAAATATCAAATATTCAAGTACAAGGCATGTGTGGACTTGGCTTTATCTAAGTCTCATGACGAAGCTACAGATATCTCCTCTGTTGTCATTACTGATATCTTAATTGTATACTTAGTGTGAATGTGAATCTTTATCTTTGGTAATATTAAAAATGATCATTACATTACTGGAAATTCTGCTCACAACTGCTTGCTTCTTTCGCCAACCTTGCATGACTTCTCGACTTCTAGTCCTATCGGTTTTGTTTTTAAATGATAAAAATACACTAAAAACTGTTTCTAAAACTACTAGAAAAAATATGTAAAGATGTAAACTCTGGGGTTCTGCCAACGTTTCCAATCTGCAGCGCATCCAATCCGGAGATTTTGTTTTTTAAATTTTCAAGATATAATTTCTTGTCAAATTACAGAGGAATAAATAAAAATTTAATATTTCGTTTTCTCGAATAAAAAAATTTATATTTAAATAAAATTACGTTTTGGCGCCATAACGAGTGACATTTGTCGGTTTTTTTACGAAATTTGATAACGTTTTGCCACTCACGTGGCATGAAGTTAGTTGGGGGTGGATGAGTCTAGAGCTACAGTCGCTATAGTTAGCAAAAATTTGCGTGGCGTCATAACAAATGTAAATGTAAATATAACCACGAATAAAAATAACTTATCAACGTGTCTGCCGTTTTTGTTGTTTCTATAATAATCATCCGCTAATTCTTATTTAATTCATCTTAATCATAAGTTTCAGTAACTTAAAAAAAAAAAAAAAATCGCCCCCCCCCCCCCTGAGAGTTTTTCTGGATCCGCCACTGATAAGGACGGTACTTATTATTTGGGAAGGGGGAGGGGGGGATCAATTGATTTTTAGGCCAAACGGTCGATTAGTTTTGGACGTAGGGCAAAAACTTAGCTATTTTGTGCTGGGGAAGTACATTTTATTATTCTATATCAACGACCTGACGACCATTTTCGAACGAGAAAAATACGGACTGATGCTCGTGGGACGGGACTAATCGAATTTAACACTCCCCCCCTCTCCGATTTGTCACACTGGTCACGTTATATTTACTCGGCTACGCCTACGGTCCCCCCTCCCCCCCTTTCCGCATTTTGGTGGTGAATATTTTTTTTAATGAAGATCCAACCCTACTGGAATGAAAATTGGAGCTTTGGAGGGGTAGTACGTGGGGTGGGTTTTAACAGGGCTGCCACTCGCTCGACAATTAACGCTATCGGCAAATTTATGTTTTTGCTGGTGGGGAGCGGATGTGGTTGGTTGGCAACACTGGAGCCATGTTCTGCGGTCTGGTATAACACCGCTCTGGAAGGCTCTGTTTTGTCAACAAATGTTACTTCCATTTTACATTGTCTGTTATTGTTACAACAGTCAGACATTCACAGATCGCTAGACATGTCAATTTTTTTTACCAGCTACACGAAGTATACGGGACATCATGTAATCGGTTAGAAATTCGGTGTTAAGTTTTCAGTGGAATTTTTCGATTCCTTGATTCAAAAAATGAAAAAAAAAAAAAAAAAAAGTCTGTGTATGTCTGTGAACATAATAGAATGAATGTTGCGACACGAAATTTTATATTTGTATCCACAACAAATCGGCTAAAGTGAAGGGGGAATTAGGGGGAAGGCTTAACACAAAACCTCAACAACTGCCGATGTAATAAATAGTGATGTATAAAAATAATACACACATTAAATGATTAAATTATAAACATTAAAAAAATAATTATATTTATTTTTATATAAAAAGCAAATTTATTTCAAAACAAATGCCAGTAAAAAACAAAACACAGCCAACAGCTGTTTTATTAGTGTGTGTAGAGTGTCGAGGCCTAGCTATGGCGGCGGTCTGAGTAAAAATGGAGAGTGGTGTTTAGGCTTATGTTGAAATGAACTAAATAGGAGTGTATTGACGGTGAAACTGATCCAAAAAGAAGGTACTTTTATTTGTTTATATGTACAGGATATATGCCCAGATATAGATTACTTAATTTTAGAGAATGACCCAAAATATAAAACAAAAAAATTGAATTAGTTTTAAAAATTTAGTTTTTAAGATTTTTTCCTTTGATTTTTTATTTGTTTCAATGATTAGTTTTATAATTTTATAATGTAGATGATTTAAAAAAATAAACCCAAACTATTTGTTCTAGTAAATTTTATTCTATTCATTTTCCCTGTTGGCCCAGTAAGAAAAAAATCGAAAATCTTTGGATTCGATTTTTATATTTTGCAAAATTTAGAAGACTAGATGGCATCTCTTCAGAAATCCAAATAAAAAGTTTGTAAATTGCATTTTTGTTAATACGTGCACTTTCTTCAAAATTACACGTCTTGCACTTTTGATACTTTTTTAGGGCCCTTTTCGAAAAACTACTGTAGAAATCAAAATTTAGTAAAAGAAAAGAGATCAAATTTCTGTTTTTATTATTATTATTTCATTTGTTTAATTTTATTAATTATTTATCTAATTATTATTTATTTAGTTTTACATAACGCTTAAACCTTTATATAATATTTTTATTTAATTATCATTTATTTAAGATTAACACTTAAACCTTCATTTTATTGCTTCTTTAAGCCTTCTTTTTTATTACCACAAAATATATCGTCACAAAAATTCGTATGAGATTTCAGAAGGCCTTGTAAGTCAACTATTTAACGACCGATTGGTTTTATAGACAGAATGAAAACTTAGATGATTAATTTGTGTTGGGGAAGAAATTTGCCGGTGATTCACCATTAATTTAATATAATAACCCAACTAGAAATTGTAATGAGCCGGAAAAAATTATATGTTTGCTCTCTTTCCAAAACTTCAATAATTTTTTAGTTAGATTCAGAAAGTTCCAAACACGTACTGTATCTGACCAGACATCGTCAAGTGAACATGGTCAAAACGTATTCAGGGGACCTCGTTATAAACGTGATTTCGCATTTTTGCACAATTACAATTCTTCTTTATAATATAGTAATAATATGACGGGGGATCGAGGGCGCCGGTGGCTTACTAAGCTCAAGATTGCGGGTTCCAAACCCGACCTAGACCCTTAGGTTTTTGATCATGGAGGCGAAAAAACCTTGAGCACTTCGTCCTTTGGATGGGATGGTTAGGGATGGTCCCGAGCCTGTACAAGACTAGGTGAATAAAAATTAAAGGTAGGACTCACACTGTAGAATCGGGCTCATGTTCACAAGAGCGCACTGTTAGTAGGCGATATGACGTCGCAGATAAGTCCGGGCATGAGTCACAATAACTAACTGAAGAAGGGTCAGAGATAAGTTCAACAGAATGAATAATGATAAAGAAAGCGTATGTTTTTTTAAAAATATTGTCTTTTTTCTTTCACAGATAATATATAATATGGGAGTACTTTCGGTATTGCTACCATCTTCAGCCACGACTTAACAAATACTAAATTGAAGTTCAAGGTGGTTTACAATCCAAACGGTAGGTATGCTTTTTCAGCCCCTACGGGGTTTTCCTATCCCTTCTGTACTGTTAATATATTATTCATATATTAACAATTGTTATCTTTAATTCACTTCATATATGCATTTAAGCAACACATACTATTTCAATTTTTTTATTTTTAAGATCCCAATTTAGGACGAAATGTAATTTTTTATGTTTTTACATATTTCAAATATTAACTGTACAGGAGGGATAGGAAAACCCCGTAGGGGCGGAAAAAGCATACCTACCTACCGTTTGGATTGTAAACTACCTAGTTGAACTTCAATTTAATATTTGTTAAGTCGTGGCTGAAGATGGTAGCAATACCGAAAGTACTCCCATATTATATATTATCTGTGAAATAGACAATATTTTTTTTTAAAAACATATGTTTTCTTTATTTTTATCAAGTTTCACAATATCTCTGCAAAAATGTTAAATATCAGAATGAATAATAATGTGAGAACAGTATAGTATGTGCTAGCATAGTACATGTTATGTACTACAGTAGTATAATATACTATATAGCATATTATGTTAATATAGAATGGCGCAAGTTAAAGACGGTATATTACTCCATAAATAAGAATAAAGAATAATTTCATGGAAATATCTTTTAAGAAGAAAATTCCCTTGGGTTTAATGATTAGGCCAACCTGTCAAGCACACAAAAGGCCTTCAGAAACCTGGGCGCAGGAAAGATTCTATAGTCGCCTGGATAGCAGGGAGTCTTTCCAAAAAACCCACTGCTATTCACTTTAAGGAATTTAATCTTAACCCCTCTTCTTGTTGTAGGGAGTGGGGGTGGGGGGGGGGAGTGGGGGGCGGAAAGGAAGGTGCGGAAATCTAAAATGCAGATTGTGTAGGTAACTGTTGGGGGCAGGGGTTGAAAAGTGCTGAATACAGCGGTAGAGGGAGGGTCACATTGACATTGACACACTCCCCCACCCGTGTTATAGTCAAAGGGGTATACGGCAAATTTATAGGTGAACTAAGTAAAAATTAATTAAAATAAATATAATGAAAATCTATTCAATATTTGGAATATTTTTTTTTAATATCAACGTTTTTAACAAATTATTCTAAAAAATAAGTTCCCGGTACAAGACATTTTTTGCAAAACTTAACAATTTACTAATAATAATTTTTTTTTTTTGTATTTATTTATCTTAAGCCACAACTATTATGCAAAAATGCACAACCAGCGGCTGGGCTGACATAGACTATACAAAATAATAAAAATAAAATAAAATAATAAAAATAAATATGACAAGAAAGGAAAAACAGCCAGCGGTGACTCTCATGGTATCACTTCATAACAGGAGATCTCTATGCCAAACTCTAATCTTCTTGGGGGATTGTGGGGTAAATTTGTATTTAAGATTTT
The DNA here is from genome assembly GCA_963662175.1 of Aradus depressus. Classification (NCBI taxonomy): domain Eukaryota; kingdom Metazoa; phylum Arthropoda; class Insecta; order Hemiptera; family Aradidae; genus Aradus; species Aradus depressus. Next base: position 35,712,125 of record OY759220.1, read on the forward strand.
GCGAACTTCCGGATTTGTGTGTAAATTTTGGTGGTATAAATGTTTAATGATTGTGTCTATGGGTGTGACGTTCAAGTCGCGGTGTAAAGTATTGTTGCTACGTATGGTGGGCATTGCGTGATCAGTCGCAGAGTCTTGATTGAAATACCTGTATTCTTTTGATGTTCGAATTCTTGGCTGTACCATATATTTGTAAGCCATAGGTCCAGAGAGGTCGGAGAAGATAGGTATAACAATTTAGTTTTTGTCGAGTAGATAATTTAGAATGCCTATTCAAAATACTGTACAATAGTCTAAGTCGCCGGTTTAGTGTGAGTCGTGTCGTCCGAGTGTGAGGATTCCAAGTCAGCCTTCTATCGATTAATCCTAAATATTTTACGAAAAATAATAAAAGTATTTCTGTTGAAATGTGTCTTTCAATTTTCTCAAAAAGTTTTGTATGAAGAATCTTTTAATTTAAACAAAAGTTTTAAGGGATATTTACAAAAACCTAATTATTTCTTAGTTAAAATGAATTACTCACATACATAAAATTTTAAATATAATATAATATTAAAAAACCCGACCGCCCTCAGTTTTTTTTATCTGGGAAGTGAATAAACCTGGGTAGGAGAAAACCGCTGTAGAGTCGGATTCACGACCACCAAGCCCGGGCATGAGTCATAACTATAATAGTATGCGTGCTTGTCTACTGAGCTCAAAATCGTAGGATCAAAACCCGGCCGAGGGCCGTCAGGTTTTTCATCCTATAGGAAAATAAGTTCTTCGGATGGGACGTTAAGTGAGGATCCTGAGCCTGTGTGATGTGAAATACTCGTTAAAGGACCTGCTCTTATTAACTAAACTTGAATAGGTAAAATTTAGGACTCTTACAGTTGAGTCACTCATGTCAGAGTGAGGAAAGAGCGCTCTGTTAGTAGGCAATATGACTTCATAGTTGAAGGCTCACTAATTTTATAGATTTTTCTGTTAATCTTTAGGATTGTTGTTTATACGTATACAGACATTCAAACAGACAGAAATTTAATTTCTCAATTTTTGGCCGTAATACCTAGTTTTGAAGTTATGGAGAAAGTATTGTGAATAATTAAGAGTAGAAATATAAGGATTTATATAACCCCAAGATATGGCAGATCTTTTAAGAAAGAGGAGATAGTGAGGAAGACAAAATGTTCTTCTTGAGTGTTCTGAAGCAATGTATATTCTAGGATCCCTTCAGAGGCTCCTCCAGGACCTCAAGATGAAACTTAAACGACCGTCTATCTGACTTTCAAAGTAGACCTACCACTCCAGAAATGATATTTGCTGAAAAGACCTCATATTTCAATGAATATTTCATTAGTCGTTTTTAGCTCAATACTTGTGTGAAACGTTTATTTTATGTCTTCGGCAGATCATCGGCTATGTACTTCCCCAGCAAGAATTAATCAATTAATTTTTCGCTCCCCATTCAAGATCAGTCGACCGTTTATGCCGTATATTCGACAATTGAGTGGTTGACGCGAAAAAGGTTCTAAACGCCAAAATAACACTTCCTTCCGCTGCCATGTTGAGAACTACTGGTGGCTGTTAGAATCTTCTTCCATGAGGCTCAACGCTGACGTGGGCTCAATACTACCAACTGCTGCTGTAACGGCAAAAAAAAACCTCCCTACACAGTCCCTAGAGGCCTATAGAACCTTATTCCACAGAAATCTCATTTTCGACTAAAGTGGCGCTTAGAACCTTTTTCGCGTCAACCACTCAATTGACTTACACAGTGGCTCCTAAATCCTCTTACTAAATTTTGTGCCGATACATTCATAAAATCAGTTATTGGGATTTTTGTGTTAAGCCTCCCTCTGATCCCCCTTCAGCTGATTCCGCCAAAAATTAATATGTGACGTCTTTATAATGCAATCCTTATAACGGCAGTTATTAGTTTTTATGTAAGCCTCCCTAATCACTGCCTTCCCTTTAGTCGATTTGGCTGAAAAACAATAGATGTCATCGTTATAGGATTTTGGTTTCACATATAAAATTTCGTGTTGATACATTCATTCTATCGGGAATTTTCGACACAGAAAGAATTTTTTTTTTGTTTATTTGGAATCTCGGAAAATATGAAATTCCGTTGAAAACACGGCATCGAATTTTCGACCGATTACATAACTTCCCCTATACTTTGTATAGCTATAAAAGTAAAAATGAGAAAGGGAAACGTAATTACAGTCTCGGCTTAAAGAAGTATGCCATAAAGATAAGGAAGGAGTTATGGTTGTCTATCGCCAGATCTGTGCTTATTTTATGAGAGACGTTGCATTATGAAAACTGGGTTTGTCTTCACATTAAACGACTCACACTGCAGTACACATGACAATCTAAACAGTGGATCCATGCTAAATACATAATATATCTAAGACTTATCTAATATATGGGAGGAATACACTGCTTTTATGTTCATGTGGACAGAACGAAAACAAACAAAACATAAAAGTCATGGCAGACGATTTTATTTATCTTTTTTTTTTTCATTTCACTTTGTTTAAATATATTTTATTTGCCAATGATGTGTTTAAATACAACTCCGTCTATCTGGCAAGTACTACCTAAAAATCAGTTACAAAAATAATGTATACACACTTAATCCCCAGGAACTTTGTACGATCTGCAACAAAAACTAATTGGAAGACCACCTATTAATATCCTGTCCGATATACTCCCCCATTAGAAGCCACTTCCTGCCTCAGAATATCAGTATAGACTGATCCAACTTTCAAACATTACTTCTGGCCCATAATAAGAATGATATTTCAAACATTTTTCATTATCTAATCAGCGCTCTGAAACTAAGATCATTCATTGTTAATGAATAATGTATTTAACTTCCATAGTATATTACTATTAACTTATTATAACTTATTATTAACTTCCATAGTATAGTACTTATTTTATTTATACTTTATTTATTTATGTTATTTTGTCCAGCTGACCAATATATAATTTTGGAAATGTTAATGACAATATTGTGAAAGTAATGGTCACTGACTCAATTGTATAGGGGTGATCCCTTTGAACAATAAAAATTATTATTATTATTATTATTATTATTATTATTATTATTATGGTGTGTTTAAATAGTCTTCACTGACTATGGACATCCCCAGGAAGAATTCTATATATCTATCTATCATGGCGCTACAACCACCTCCACCAACAGCCACCAATTGTCTCGATCCTGTGCGGCTGCCATCCAGTTCCTGATGCGAAATATGTTTCGGACATCTTTCTGCCACACCATCTCCACATCTCAGCTTAGGTCTCCCTCGCCGTCTTATTCCATGAATGGGCTCTATTAGCAGCTTCTTCGGCATTTCCTCAGCTTCCATCCTGGCAACATGTACTGTCCATCTTAACCGCCCAATCTTCATGACTTTCTGGTTCTCTATATTGTTCGGTGAGCTCCTGGTTGTTGCGTCTGCGCCATGCATGGCTTACTTGCACTCCTTCAAATATTCTGCGCAGAACCTTCCTTTTATAGGCTCTGTTCGCTCATTTTCGAATTTGTCCGGGTTTCTGAGTCATACAGAAGAACTGGGCGGATAAGGGTCTTATATAGAACGAATCCAGGAAGAATTAACTAAGCAATCTACTGTTTGGACTAAAAATCGATAGTTCACTTACATATGAGCTTCTGAATCCTCATACTACCTTTTACTTATCATAAAATATAGAGAATATAGGCTAATTTTAAATCACAATTTCAAAGTCGATAGTAAAATCATTATATTCCATAGTCAAATCCTACCGATTAATCGATAGTAATATCGATGGTTCGACACCACTATAAATAAGACAAAAATCTGTTTTCAGAGAGAAAGTGAAAGGTTAGTTGATTACAAAAAATTCCAGTTGGGGAAGTACATTGCCGATGATTCACCCCCCCCCCCCCCCTCTCCCACCCCCCACCGCCCCTGCAGTTCCTTCTCAGTTTTTTTGTCCCCTCTGAAGAGGTCTGGACTTTTACTACGATATAGAGCTACAGTACTTTATGTTTACGAGCCTATTTGAACTTCAACTCGGGGCAGAGTCACACATCGTAAAACAACTTCAACGTCCTCTGTCTATAGACAATATAAAAAAAGATTCGATAAATTGTCAAGTTATACTAGCGGCCATCACTTGCACATAACATGAATGCATCCTCACTCATTATTATGTATATACTTTTTGTGGGGTCAAATCACAAACGCGAATTATTACGCTTCATCGAATAATATTTATGAATAATATAATTGAATAATGTTTATATTATTTAGACTTAATATGGGTTATCTACTTACATTTTTATTTCCTTCCCTATTTATTTATCAGTTAAAATTAGTAATTTTCTTATGTATTCAAATTAATTTATATTATTTATTAAAGGTACACACAACTTTATTAGCCTAGCCGATGAGGATTTAGGAGTCGCTATGTGAACTAACTCTTGAATATTAGCACAATTGGTCGACTGGTTTTGGAGAGGGAGTGAAAAGTTAATTCATGAATTCGTTCTGGGGAAGTACGTTGCCGATGATTCACCAACAGCTTAGATGATTCAACGCCGTATAGAATATTTGACCGATTACATAACTTCGACTATACTTAGCATAATAGGGGATGTAAAAAGGAGGGGCATATTTACTGTCTAATTGTGGCGCCGGTAGCTCAGTGGTATGCGTGCTTGTCTTCTGAGCTCAAGAACGTGGGTTCGAAACCCGACCGAGGCCCTTAGTTTATTTTATCTGAGAGGTAAAATAAACTTAAGCACGCCGTTCTTCGGATGGGATGTTAAGCGATGGTCCCGAGCCTGTACGATGTCAGGTACTCGTTAAAGACCCCTACCCTAGGTGAATAAAAATTTAGGTTAGGCAAAATTTAGGACTCCCACAGTAGAGTCGGTTTCATGTCCACCAGAGTGACGAAAGAGCGCTCTGGTAGTAGGCGATATGACCTCATAGTTAAAGCCCGGGAATGAGTCATAAAACAAACCTTACCTACTGTCTAATTGTGTGATTTATGTGTGTTGTTATTTAACTGTATAATAATAATATAATAATAAACTGTCTTTATTACTTTGCCAAAAATACAAATACAATTCAAAATTATGGATAACATTTTTATTTTTTGAAATATTGTCTATTCCACTAAAGATATATATACATATAACTACCGGTTTCGGCTTTATACCATCGTCAGGTCTAGTTATGAACTAAGTCAGTTTGCAGAGAGCGACCCTTCAAATACATCTCAGGTCAAAGGGTGCTATTAAAACTTGGGAGTCCCCCGGCTGTACCGTTAGCTAACTCATGAAATATTTCTTAACAAAACCTAGTTCTAAATTTACATAAAACAATATCACTAGACCCGTATTAGTCTAGTGATATTGTTTTATGTAAATTTAGAACTAGGTTTTGTTAAGAAATATTTCATGAGTTAGCTAACGGTATAGCCGGGGGACTCCCAAGTTTTAATAGCACCCTTTGACCTGAGATGTATTTGAAGGGTCGCTCTCTGCAAACTGACTTAGTTCATAACTAGACCTGACGATGGTATAAAGCCGAAACCGGTAGTTATATGTATATATATCTTTAGTGGAATAGACAATATTTCAAAAAATAAGTTTGTTTTATTCATTTATTACAAGTTTTCACAATATGTCCGCGTTCCTCAACTTAGAAGTTGATAACATTTTGACAGATACCCCTGGTACATACCATCGGGGGAAGTTCAAAGGCTATAACTTTTACTTTATTTATTTAACTGAATACAGTATAATATAATAATATATATAATAATATATAGTTGATTTTCTATTTTTTCGCACGAATATAAATCAATACTACTCATAATAGAATATAAATCAATAATATACTCATACTTAAGTAAGTATTGAAAGTTCAGCCCTTCGACTTTGAAAGCAGAGCCCAACCCCCCACAAACTTCTTTTCAGTTTATTTTTTAATGAAACAAAGCTTAAAATCACGACAGAAAGTTATATTCTTTTCCCTTTTTTCATTTTTCATTATTTTAAAGACTTTTGACAAAGAACATTTTTAAGATGGAGGCCTAACAAAGGACTTCCTTAAGAAAGACTTACGGCATATAAACCACCCCATTTCACCTCCTTGGACTATAAATATATTTATATATAAAAAAGGTAATATTGTCGTAACTTTTTTATTATCCACCCTTATTTTTCTGCCTCCCTGAAACCTTATGTTGAATAAAAATATTAAAATATTTATTGCTTCTCACCCTCCGATAGTCAAAAGGTATAAATCTATCGGAGTAGGACAGTAGAAAGTAAAATAAAACGAATAATTGAAAATTCACAATATATATTTATACTGCGTATTCCCAGGAAGGGCAGAAAAGACAATCTCTCTACAAATTGTTATTATATATCTTATAGTTATTATGACTCATACCCGGGCTTTAACTACAAAATCATATCGCCTACTACCAGAGCGCCCTCTTTCGTAACTTGGTGAACATGAGCCCGGATCTACTTTTGAAACCTCCTAAATGTTTATTCAATGAGGGTAGGTCTAGAGGATACGATGTCGGGGTCACGGATTTTGATCTACTGTTCGTTCCAATGGGCCTTAGTTTGGTCGCAACTAATTTTTGAAAATTTCATTTTGGCCATTTTTTGTTATTTTTTTTCTCGGCATGTGTTTTACTGAATGAGGAGTTCTTGATGCCATTTTTTTTGTTTTTTATCCCGATTTCATACTTTTTTTTTTTTTTTTTTTTAATATTTTATTTTTTGTAGAAAATACAATTTTACAGAAAGGTTCCTTCACCATTACCCTTATACAAATACAGTCAAAAATATTCAGTAAATTAAAAAAGCAATGCTACTTTCTAAGAGAAAATTTTAAAAACTCTTAATGAAAAAGGAGAAAAAAATATATATATATAAAATAACTGAATTGAAAATAAGTTTATGAACAGTCTAAAAAATATTTTTGCGTTGATTTGAGCAGTGAAATGAATAAAAAATAAAAAAAACTTTAAACGCTTATAACTTCGGATCTAATCAACCAATTTTAATTATCAAAAGGAAGTTTTAAAGAAATTTACTTCTTCTTTCCAATGATGTATCATATGTCGAGGTTGATCTGTGCCGATTTAATGTGTGGCTAAAGTTAGTTATTGTGACTCATGCCCGGGCTTTAACATCGAGGTCGTATCACCTACTACCAGAGAAGAGCTCTTTACTCACTCTGTTGGACATGAGCCCAACTCTACTATGGGAGTCCTAAATGATGTCTAGCCTAAATTTGTATATATAAATTTTCAGCTGGATCAGATTAAGGGAATGGGGCATCTAAGGTGGCTCAACACAAGAACCCCAATAACTACCGATGTCAACAATTTAGCGCAAACGATTTACTACTTTGGAGGTGGAGCGAAAAATTAATTGATTAATTCGTTCTGGGGAAGTACCAACAATTTTTTTTTATTGGGGTTCATGACGCTATAATGATAATTGATGGATAAACCCGTGGTTAGTTTAGCACGAGAGTGTACCAAGTTTAGAAGGATGGGGGGGGGTCTCAAGTTTAACACCCCCCCCCCCCCCCCCCCCCACAACTAGTTTCTCTGTTGTTGCTATAATGAATTTATCAGACCCCTTGGTCCATCCTAATGGGCGTACACTCCGGATCTTAGTACAATACACCCCTCCCAGCTAATTGTACTGACTCACTCATCCCGCTTCACTCACAAAGGGACCCACAATTCTATTTGGAGCCTGGGGTTGACCTTAAGTAAAGCCTCCATTAGGAAATTTATGTTATATGATCCCCAAATAGGGCTGTCACACCCAGATGGAAGGTTTAGGGCCAATTTTGTTAAATGTTAATGACACCTATAAAGTGAGTAATGTGCCATTAATGTCGGACACTGAGTTAAATTTGGAATAAGATTCCTTCATACTCGGCCAAAGAAAGATTAACACTTATTAACCCTTTTTTTTATCACAATACTAAGATAAGTTAACTGAGCTAAATATTTCAGGACAAACTGAATTTCTTCTGAAGTCATGGGGATGTGTTTGTTGAAAGTCTAACGCTTTCATTATCTACCTGATTTACAGATATGAATGATTCGCACTCCGCAAACTTATCATAGTTTATGACTAAACCTGGCGATGGTTGCAATGCCGAAAACGATAGTTTATGTATACATTTTTTATGGAATAGACAATATACTACGTATATTTCAAAACACTACGTTTGTTTATTTATTGTAAGTTTCCGCGTTTCTCGACTTATTTATTTATTTATTTGCATATTTACAACTATATATAGTGTTTCATTAGTAAGTGGGATAGTTGCATGTGATGCGACATGTGTGTGGCTGTACTGCTGAGGTACGTGACCGAAGAGGAGTCCAGGCTAGTCCTGGAGCAAGTCCCTCTGCCATGCCCACTTGAGGCGTTGTCGTGGATTTGTGGGGAGAGTGTTTATAGATAATTGCTGGATTGAAATTGGGATACAGTGTTCTGATAACAGAGGGTACAAATGGAATATTGAGGTCATTATGCAATGTGAGGTTAAAAACTTAAAATTGCGCATCCGCAATGTAGCGTAGTATAATAAATTGTTGTGACTAAAGACTGAAGTTTGATGCTTTAGCTGATCCCCATTCTTTGATATTGTAAGTCCAGATGGGTTTTAGTATGGTGTTCTATATGTGGAGTTTGTTCTCAAGTCGTCCGATGATTGCTTTCAGTCGTCCAAATCATCTTTTGAGGTATGTGCGTTTCAGTCTGATGTGTGTTGTTCAAGCTAAGCTACAAGTAAGCTCATACTTACAAGAACATTTACACCAGCTAACAGATTGGGCCAACAAATGGAGAATTAAAATTAATAGAGACAAATTTCTGTAAACCACATTCACGCTGACACAACACTTGTCCACCAGTTTATATTAACAACCAGCCCGTTTCTGCATCCGACGTCCGATATCTAGGACTTTGTTTCTCAACTTAGAAATTGGGTATATGTGCAGCCATTTTTCCGAGATGATGGAACAAACAGACAGACACGAAAGGTGAAATCCACTGAATGGTTTTTGTTTAACCTAAAAATTTACACATAAAAGAATAATTTGAAAGGAAAAATTTGAATTACCCAGTTTTTTGTATTCACGATTAAATGATTTTGTCCTTTTTTGACCCTACACGCCCAACCCATCTAAGAAAATCTTATGAACTACAGCAGTTTGCTCGAACGTCCCCTCTATTATTTCCGTTTTGTTTATTCCCATTTTAAGTATGCAATATTGTTTCAGTGCTCCGAGACGAGTTCCGGTCGGTGCCTGTGGCTACTAGGGTGGCGGCTGGTGAGACTGCCCTTCTGGAGTGTGGTCCACCTAAGGGCATCCCTGAACCGAACCTACTCTGGAGGAAGGACGGGGTGATGTTGAACCTCGAAGATACCGACAGGTAAATCACATTATGATCATTACGTCCCAAGTGCCTTCCTATCCAGGCGGCATCTGTCATCAAAGTCAACTGCAAGAAGTGTTCCATGTCAAGAGGGGAGGCGCTCCGGAGTTGGGATGGCAACGATCAATCGATATATGTATAATCGATATATTGCTAATATATATATTAAAAATGTCGGTTAAAAATGTTTAAAAAAAAATATATACGTATATATTAATTACGATTCATGGCTGAAAAATACGTAATCCATATTTTATTCATTTATTTACATGGACTGTGGACCAGCCGATCAGGCGGAGTGTTTCACAGGTTGTCAAATAAAATATAGTCTGACCTCTCACATATTTTTATTAGTAGTAGTAGCTAGCCGGCTTTCGAGGTTTCTCTCATCATCAGGCAGTCTGATAAAAAATTAAAAAATATTTTGAATAAAACTAAATAATTTTATAATAAAAATAAATAAACAAAACAATCTAAAAACTTTAACAGCAGTTGTGACTCAGATGGTGGACAGGAATAACTCGTCTGTCCCCATCCATGGTATTTTAAATTGTTAACGTTTTAGATTGTTTTATTTATTTATTTTTATTATAAAATTATTTAGTTTTATTCAGAATATTTTTTAATTTTTTTTATCAGACTGCCTGATGATGAGGGAAACCTCGATAGCCAGCTAGCTACTACTAATAATAAAAATCTGTAAGAGGTCAGACTACATCTTATTTAACAACCTGTGAAATAATCACTTCTAACTACATCAGCCATCTTCATATTAGGCGGACTGTTGTTTATTTATAACGATAGTCCCGGGCTCCCGCCTATACCCCAAACAAATTTTACAATTTTAAGAATAATTATTTAAATTTTTGATATTGAAATTTATATCAAAATATTAGTTGAATTTTTTAGGAAATTTAGTAAAATGGTATTGGTTTTTTCTTCATCATTAATATTATAATATGGATGAGTTGACAGTTGAATGATCAGTGATCACAGAGGCAGTCGCCACTCGCCAGTTCAACTCTGAATTCTGATTCTGAACCTTGGATAAATTTTGTATTGCAGTGGATTGTTCCAACCAAGTGCTATTATTGACTTTTTCAATTTTTTCTGTTCTTTGGGATTATTTTTGACTTTTTCCGTGGTGAGTTTTTTGTCTTATAAATCTTTAATTAATTTTTTTATCGTTGTTCTTTAAATTAATTAAAAAAAAAACATTTTTAAACAATATGTAGTATAATATATTACATAAATAGATAAAGATAATGATAATAAGACTCCCCCTAATCATCCCTTCAGGGGTTGAAAGCTGAAAATCTGGTCTCATTATTTATCAAAATTAATATTATGGACAGCGGAAAGTCGTGGTATATTGCTACATTATTTACCCACAAATTTTACTTCTCCAGGTATACGAAGTATACGGGAAGTTATGTAATCGGTCAAAAATTCGATGTTGAGTTTTCAACGGAATTTCATGTTTTCCGATCATTTTTTGAGAAGGCAAACTATAAATGGGCGAAGTGATGCCTATAATGTATTATTATATAAATTTTAATATAATTAAAATGATTTGACAATATTGTGTATATATATTTATTTATAATATTTATTGTGTTAATAGAGTGGGCGTGGTGGACGGAGGTAACCTACTGATCCGGGACGTGAAGCAGAGTGACGAAGGACGGTACCAGTGTGTGGCACAGAACCTGGTCGGAGTCAAGGAGACATCTCCAGCCCTTCTCACTGTACATGGTAAGTTTGTTATTTCTATGGAGCCTCTTCCGAATTGTTCCCCGGAGACAACCATTGTCCAGTTGCTTAATTATGTTCAATTAAGAATTAGTACAATAAATAAAAAGGAGAAAACAACTTGTAGAGAGCTTACCCTTTATGCCCGGTAGAGAGCTTATCCTTTATGCCCGGTAGAGAGCTTATCCTTTATGCCCGGTAGAGAGCTTATCCTTTATGCCCGGTAGAGAGCTTATCATTTATGCCCGGTGGAGAGCTTACCCTTTATGCCCGGTAGAGAGCTTATCCTTGATGCCCGGTAGAGAGCTTATCCTTGATGCCCGAATTAGAGTTCCAGAGGATGTTGAATCACAATGTACTTCCCCATCACTTTATTTTTGTTCTTCCTTCAATTTTGTTGTGATACATTCATTATATCGGTAACTTTAATATTAAATCGATTTTTGAGTTGGCCGATATTGGTATTGAATTTACATATGAAATTTCGTGTCAATATATTCATTACAACAGAAGTTGTTAAGAGTTTTTGTGTTAAATCCCTCCCACTCCCGCCTTCAATTAACAGCACCTCCGGACTTCAACATAATAAAACGAAATCATCCAAGTTGTCACTCTACCTCCAATACCAATCGACCGTTCGGTCTATTTATCGATAGTTGACTTACATAGAAACTTCTGAATCCACATACTAAAATTAGTATCGATACATTCATTGGATGGACGGTTAATTGGTTTTTTGGGTTGTGTTTCCTCATCTCCCATTCCAACCCATTTATCTCCTGGCGATTTCGTTGGAAATTAATAGATGTCATCTTTATGTGATTTTGAATTTAAATATAAAATTCCATAACGGAACATTCATTAAATGGGCAGTTATTAGAGTTTTGTCCCCCTATTAAGGGCCATCCATAAAATACGTCACGCAAAATTCACCCATTTTTGACACCCTCTCCTTTTGTCACGATGCATCACATTTGTTTCAACCCCCTACGTCACAAAACCTCCCCCCCCCCCCCACCCCTCCCACCCCCCATAATGAATGATTATTTTTATGAAAACGGACTTTAACTACGAGGTCATATCGCCTACTCTCAGAGCGCTCTTTCGTCACTCTGGTGGACATGAACCCGACTCTACTGTGGGAGTCCTAAATTTTGCCTACCCTAAATTTTTATTCACCTAGGGCAGGAGTCTTTAACGAGTACCTAACATCGTACAGGCTCGGGACCATCGCTTAACGTCCCATCCGAAGGACGGTTTACTTAAGTTTATTTTAACTCCCAGATAAAATAAACTAAGGGCCTCGGTCGGGTTCGAACCCACGTTCTTGAGCTCAGAAGGTAAGCACGCATACCACTGAGCTACCGGCGCCCCTTTTTATGTCTAAACAATCTCATTTATTCATAAAAGTTTAATACAAAATTATTGTTATTCTTTGGTGTTATAGTTATAGAATAAAATTGATGTAGGTTTTTCATACGTCGCGTCACGTTACGTTTGTTCGGACCCTCTCTCCCCTCCTCACCCCCTTTTTTCAGTACGTATTTTATGGATGGCCCCTTAATTCACCTTTCCCTATACTGGCCGCCGACATATAAAATTTCTTGTCATTATTGTAGTCATCTTAATATATAAGATAGTCATTCTATCGGTTATCATGTTCATAGACTCATACATACACAGACAGGAAGATTATTTTTTATTTTTGGAATCAAGGAATCTGAAAACATGAAATTACAGTGAAAACAGTGATATTTCTGATCGATTACATAACTTCCCCTATTCTTAGTATAAATGTGGAGTTAAAATCTTTAAAAAATACTTTAAACAACAGAACCACTTTAATAATAAAATATATTCCTTGTGGATTACTAAACTTGTTATTATCTGAAAATGACTCGTTTCTTTCAATCATTGATGGGTTATTTTCTTCAGGATATTACATATATAGCAGTTATTCTGGAGAAACAATAGTTAAAGTGATAAAAATAATGAGGAATATTACAGATGAATGAAGCTAGAGACATTATTTAAAATGATCATCATAAAATTGTTATTATGAGAGATGTTCAGTTATTTATGTTAGTTGTTTTGACAGCAATCAGTCTCCGGCTGTAAATAAATAAGTTATAAATGGTAATAACGCTACTCAAGTAACATAATATTTAGTAACAGTTAAAGTTTAATGACCAGCTCTTCTCCAACGTTATGAAGATAATGTTCAGGGGATAAGAAGATAGTTATTGTGTTCATGCCCGGGCTTGACTACGAGGTCATATGACCCACTACCAGAGTGTTTATTCATCTAGTGGACATGAGTACGACCTTAATGTGTGAATTCTATTTTGTTTACTTAGGTTTATTCACCTAAAATAGGGGTCCTTAACGAGTACCTGACAAGGCACCGGCTCGGGAACATCGCTTAACGTCCTATTCTAAAGACGGCGTGCACAAGGTTATTTAAAGGGAGCCATGGTGCCCGTGCGGGCTAGAGCGTAGGGCTTTGGTCGCATGGTCTCACGTTGGTTTGCGGGTTCGAATCCCGTCCGGGAGTGAGTTTTATTTCGTAGATAAAAAACTTCCTCCCGGGGCCATGGATGTCGTAAATAATTAGGTAAAACACCATTAATAAGAGTCATGGCTAATATGCATCGTACATAAGGCAAAAAAAAAAAAAAAAAAAAAAAAAAAGTTATTTAACCTTTCAGAAAAAGAACCTAAGGGCTTCGGCTGGGTCTCGAACCCGCGATCTTGAGTTTAGTAGGCTAGCATGCTACCCCCACCTTCAAGAGCATGAGAAGATATTAGTCTATCAAAAATTCGATGCGGAGTTTTCGATGGAAATTCATGTTTTCCGACCTCTAGATTCCATAAATTAAAAAAAAAAAATCAGTCTGTATTGTGTGAGTGTGTGTGTATGTCAGTGAACACGATGACTGTCGATAGAATGATTATATTTACACGAAATGTTATATGTGTATCCAGAACCATCTAAGGACGTCACCTATTGATTTTCAGCTAAATTAGCCAAAGAGAATAGGGGATTAGGGGGGAACTAAAATAGAAAATTTCGACCCCTTATCGGAAAACATGAAATTTCGGTGAAACACAACATCGAATTCCTGAGCGATTTCATAACTTCTTCAATAGGAAAATCAAAACGGTTATATTTACTCTGACCTTCTTCTTTAGATTTGTCTGTCCAGGCATTAGCTGAGAGTGTATGGTGGCCCTAAGAGAACTCCCTCTCTGATAGGATCATAACACACGAATGCTATAACGTAGGGTAGGTATGGGTTAAGGTGGAGAAGGGGTTAGGGCCGAGAAGGGTGAAGGGCACGTGTTATGTAATGTGTTGAAGAGGACGGTCGGAGATCAGGTATAAAAAGGGCTTAAGGGATTCACAACCTAACTAGATAGGTGAATCGGAGGGATGAGCCCTGATTAGAAAGCAACACTTTATGGGGCTCTTTGAAGGGCTAGTTCCGGGGAAATGAGCCCTTAGCCCCGGCATTCAAAGGGCTTGTCTTTAGTTGAAGGCACTGCCATCATCTTGAACAAGGCTCTTACTTATCTTGCAACATCTCCTCCAGTCTTCTCAACTAGAATAATCTCATGTTCTTCAAGATTAAGACCCTCCCTGTAAACATAATTGTATTTAGTCATTGAAGTTAAAATTGTGTTTCATGATGTACGAAAGAATTTTTATTTTAGAAAAAGAACTTTCTTAGAAGAAGCCTTCTTTCTGGTGTTGATTCTCCCAACTGGACTCCAGCTACTAGATGTTGTCGTAGTCCCTCATCAGCCTCGATGTTCGGGTTGTCAATTCTCTACGGATCTGCTGATTTCGGACGAAACATGCTGTGCCCATTGCTAAACGAAGGACCATGTTTTCAAACTTTAAATTTGTTTTGCTCGAGTTTCTCCAGTACCTTTATTTATTGTTAGCTTTTTGGAGGGAACTTTGCGCATGTGCAACATCTCCAAATTTCATCGGATTACCTGCTTTCCTATATGTTTGTGTTTGTGTTTAATGTGTCTGCAACACATTAAATCCCGTTAAAATGAATATATCAAAACATAAATTGTTAATAAATGTGTATCGGAAACCCTATAATAACGACAACTACCTATCAATTTTCAGCCGAATCAGCAAATGGAAAGGGGGGGGGGGGCAGAGAAATAAAATGTTTTAAAGTAGCGTTACGTAACTCATGGACGTAACCGTTTCAGATCAATAGAATGTCTCAATCAATGGCCTTCTGTTGGATGTCCATTCTAAAATCGAAGGGGGACGACAGTAGCAATTGTGCCGCACTACGTCAACTGTTACTATTTCATGGCACTATCTCATACGTTCTACGTCATTAAGGTATTCAGTGAAGGGCAGTTGACGTACTTCTGCTTTGTTGGATGTAAGATATAAGGGTTCAAAGTGACATGTCGCATTTGATCTCGATGTTACCCGTCATCCAGCGAGAGAAAAGGCGTAGTTCTACGTCAAAATTAGACATTGCTTTAACTGTCCCATGAGATTGGTAGAGGGACTAAACTATACTTTATGCTTATTCTAAATATGCCTTGTTAATAAGTTCTTATCCTGATTTGCTAAATGCTTCCTATGACAAATACTCCCAACCAAGGAAGGACCAGAACTTCACTCGGGATTGAGAGGTTTATGGTTGGTAACACTGACGAATGAAGGAAGGTTGGTAGGGTGGCTAAACTGTCTAGGATTAGTGAGATAAATGCTGTGAGGGAAGACGGGGATTATCCAGAAGAGGCAGGATGGGGAGGGTTACATATGGCTGCCGTTGAGCTCGGGCTTTAGTTGCAATATGAACGGATCAAAAGTTCCCCGTCCAACTTTCACCTAGGTGAGCAAGCTTACTTGGTTCGCTTTCAACGCCTTCCGTCTTCCCATTGCCTCTTCTTCTACTCTCCTCTTCCATACATCTTTTCTTATCTCTAATTTCTTTTTAAATTGAACTTATATGTTACTTATTACTCGGTGAGTCAGCAGGGAGGAGAATCTTGTGACTCATGCCCGGGCTTTAACTACGAGGTCATATCGTCTACTACCAGAGCGCTCTTTCGTCACTCTGGTGGAGATGAGCCCGACGCTAATTTGGGAGTACTAAATTTTGACTACCCAGGTTTATATACCTAAGGTAGGCAGGTCTTTAAGTACATTGCACAGGCACGGGACCATCGGTTAACGTCCCATCCGAAGGACGGCGTTTTTACGTTTTTTGCGCTCTCAAGAGCATTTGGAGATATATTACCTCACGAAGTTTCGGGGATGCGGAGTTTACAACGGAATTTAATTTTTTCCGACCTCCAAATTTCATGTGTGTCTTTCAACACGATAACTTCCGGAAAAAATAATATATCTACACGAAATTTAATATGTGAATCCAGAACCCCCTAAAGACGATACCTTTTGATTTTCAGCCAAATCGACTAAAGGGAAGAGGGGGTTAGAGGGAGGTTTAACACAAAAACTGTAATAACTGCTGATAGAATGAATGTATCGACACGAAATGTCATATATAAATTCAAAGGCCTCATAGGACGACACCAAATCGGCCTAAGAGGAGAGGTTTAACTCAAAAATTTTAATAACTGCAATTTTAATGAATATATCGACACAAAATTTCATATAAGAATTCGATACCCCATAACGACGACACTTTCCAATTTTCGGCGGAATCAGCAGAAGGGAAGGGGGTCTTCAGAGGGGGCTCAATTCAAAAACCCTATTAACTGCCGACGTAATAAATTTATTGACACAAAACTTAGTATGAATGCTCATAAGCCAGCCATACCATATCAAATGTTGCGTTTTAGACCAAACGGTCGATTGGCTTTGGATGTAGGGCGAAAACGTAATTGAATAATTCCTGCTTGGGAAATACATAGCTGGTGATCCACCGATGACTTTTTTTTTTTTTTAAATTCCTGTGAAAATTCAAGATCGATTTTTTGACCTTTTGGGAAAGTTATGTATTTCCCATATACTTCGTATAACTGAGGATATATAAAAAATAAAAATAAAGATCCAATTTGTATGAAGTATTATCCTGTATTACATTTTGATTTTGGATCGTCTTTCGATAGTCGTATTTTCTTGTGATTTTGTTTCTCTCCCTATTTTTTTGATTTATGTTCGTTGAGATCCCCCAGAGTTTACGACTTTATCTAAGACATAAGTCCGTTTTCCTTTTTTTCCTGATGGTAGCTGAGGAAGATGGAAAATCCTTCGGAAGATCACCAACCTCGTTATAAATCATCCTGTTTGATCGAAGCTCTGGGCTATCAGGAGAGCTCCTATATATCCTATATATACCCTGTCTTACTCAGATCAAATGTTCTCAAGTCAGCGGTGACTCACATCTACCTTTATTGGACATACCATTATTTATGTATCATTCTATGGATTATGATACTTTCCTGGAATTCACCCGCAACTATTTATTTAACTTTATTGTACTCGACATCGATTTTTCAACGGAATTTCACGCTTCAAAGTCCCCTGAATTTTTACCATTTCCGCAATGATGTCTGTGCGTGTGTATGTGAAGGAACGATTGTAGCTATGAACTTGAAAATTGGAATGGAGAGGTCGCACGTGCTAACTTAGATTTTGACCGAAATCGGAAGAAAATTCCGGGCCTAAGTACATTTTACAAAATACCGCTTATGTTTATGACCTAATCGAAACTCTTTCCAAGTAAAAGTTATAAAGACCAAAATGCATATTTTATATGAAATACGATTTTTCGCAGATCGTACTGTTTTTGAGTTACATCCCGAAAACCGTCCGGAAATGTCGTTTTGAAATACATATTTTTAGACATTTCCTAGATTTATCCGAAAACAGTTAGTCCTATCGAAAACATTATTCTTATCAAAAATGTTCCTTATTAAATTTTCAATCGCTATAAGTCCTCAGATTTGAGATAGGATCAATACGACAAAAGTTATAGCGCTCCGAAGAATGTTTGAAACATCTTAAAAATTAAGAAAAATATGTATGAGGTGGCCATTACAGGATTTTCTTATACCAACAATCACTTTTCTCAAAATTATTACATTTTGTCTCTTTGTCTATCCTGAGAGTAGACATTCTTATACCCAATAATGCCTGTATGAAATAATTTTGAGAAAGGAGAAAAATAGTGATCTGTAAGCGTGGTTGGTATAAGAAAGTCCTGTAAAGGCCACATTTGTAATTGTTCATAAAAGTTATAAGTAAAATATTTTTTAATTCATTGCTACGCCTCGACACAATTTAAACATCATTTTGAAATATTCCCTGTTTTTTTTGTTTGGTTTTTTTTCTTTGAAGCGCTATAACTTTGATTGTATTGATTCTATCTCAAATCAAAGGACTTATTAGCAATTAGAAATTTAATAAGGAAAATTTTTGGTAACTAACTAACCGTTTTCGGGTAAATCAAGGAAACGTCTAAAAATATGTGTTTCAAAACTACATTTCAGGACGGTTTTCGGCATATATCTCAAAAACCGGACGACCTGCAAAAATTTTATTTCATATAAAATAGGTATTTTAGTATTTTCTACAATCTTTATTCTGAAAGATTTTTGATTAGGTCATAAACGTAAGCGGTATCTTGTAAAATGTACTTAGGCTTCGAAGTAAAGTGGTCTTAATTTTCTTACACAGGATTACATTACTTTCTTATACTGTAGGTATAAGAAAGTAAAAACATATCTAGGTTAGGTTAGGTTTTATGACTCATGCCCGGGCTTTAACTACGAGATCATATCGCCTACTACCAGAGCGCTCTTTTGTCACTTTGGTGGACATGAGCCCGACTCTACTGTGGGAGTCCTAAATTTTGCCTACCCTAAATTTTTATTCACCTAGATTAGGGGTCTTTAACGACAACCTGACATCGTACAGGTTCGGGACCATCGCTTAACGTCCCATCCGAAGGACGGCGTGCTTAAGTTAATTTAACCTCCCAGATAAAATAAACTAAGAGCATGGTCGGGTTACGAACCCACGTTTTTCAGCTCAGAAGTCAAGCACGCATACCACTGAGCCACTGGCGCCCTCTAAAACATATCTAAAGAAATAAAATATATGTGTTTCTTATGTTTCTCTGAAATGATTGTTGACCTTACACAGTTGATATCGAGAAAAAGACTGACTGATTGTGAGTGGAGAAGACAGGATATAAAGTGTGTGGTCTGATAACATGATAGGGTCCGAGCTAAAAGGAGCTTCGATTTCGGATCCATTAGAGAGCCGCGTATTGTTCAACAGTCCGGAGGAAAACTGATAGAACTATACCTAGGGATCATGTCCACCATGAGTGACAAAAGAGCACTATGACTTAGAAGTCAAAGCACGGGCATAAGTCACAATAACTAACTAAAAAAAGTATTGATAGAATTGGGATACCCAGTCTTTTTTTTAAATTAGGTTTCCGTCTTATGGACCTGCAAGCAGGTGACAGTTGTAATAAATAAGTGAAAATGATTGAATTTATTAAAATAAAATGAATTTACTTATCCACACAAGGCATTCGCCAAAATGTAATCAAATTAATGAATAATTGACGTTAAATTAAATTACTCCAATAAATAAATATAACTATAAAAAAAAAATATCAAACTGAATATAAATGTGATAAATTAAATTAATGAATTTACTTAATCTAATAATCTTAAAAAAGATTAATAATGATAAAAAAATTCAATAAAACATTATCTGAGTTAGGCTCCAAGAAATAGTTAAAAATAACTCTTGACAGAAACGATGCTACATTACTCTGTACCAATAACTCAAAAATAAAGATATATGCCAAAACTTGTAATAAAATTAATGATTAATTGTTGTTAAATAATTTTTTTTATAGTTATATTTATTTATTAGAGTAATTTTATTTAACATCAATTGAGTAGGTAATTTCCAAAACCAGCCATTTGTCCGTAAACAACTTTTGGGATAATCACCAAAAACTGATAAAAATTAACCGTTTTAAGTTGAAGTTCCGATTTTTTTTTTCATGGATGGGTCTTTATCTCTCATCTTGCAAACGTTGCCAAATATATTGTGGCTACAAAATTCGCTATTTTTTATTTAAGTTTTCTAATAGCTACTTTTGGCACTCAACATGAGAAATGGCTGGTTTTGGAAATCTCCTACTCAATTAATCATTATTTTATTACAATTAATACTAAAAATTTAAATTTGGCGAAACCCTTGTGTGGATAAGTAAATTCATTTTATTTTATTAAATTCAATCATTTTTACTCATTTATTACATAGAGGCTCTTCGATCGACGTGCCAATTATTAGTGTACTCGTATTGTCATTATAAATATAAAAATCGATAAATATAGGAAAGTGTACGATAAGATACAAGATTTAATATATGTTTTTTAATATTTATTTACTTCTTGCACTATCCCGCATTATATTATATGATATATAATAAGGCGGAGTTTATTCAAAATGTCCTCAAAAATTTCTGGGAGGGGGCCTCCTTCAAGGGAAACCCCTCAGAGACTCTAAAGAGTTGGATAGTGTAAAAAGGCTTCCAGGTAATGTTGCTTTTATAATTTCTAAAAAAAAAAAAAATTTAACTTTTTCTTCAACATTACTTGACAAACGAATGACCACAACAGACTGAAAAGACAGGAAATTAACAGATGATACAAAATGCTACTATGACTACCGAGACAAAAGATCAAAATTAACTCTGAAAACGATAGGACTCAAGCCTATGTGGACTTATGGACTTGAACTATGGGTTCTGCCAAAACTTTTAATCTTTAGCGCATTCAATCCTTGCAATCCATAATCCTTTGTACAATAGCCAATGCTCCTTATTAAATCTCCAACAAAACCCTTCACACTGATATCAATAATCCCTTTGTCATCGAATTAGCTAAATCCAGGTACAAAAAATTATTTTCCTCCTTCAGTACCCACATTAATCCTCTAGTATGTACCCTCCCTTCTGCCACACTTCCCGAACGACGCCTTAAGCCACCTTCTCAGATCAGGCAGTGACAGTGATAAGCCATAAATGAGTGCGACACAGTGTCTGGGAAATTTCTCCTCTCTTAACATTTTG
This sequence comes from Aradus depressus, assembly GCA_963662175.1. NCBI lineage: Eukaryota > Metazoa > Arthropoda > Insecta > Hemiptera > Aradidae > Aradus > Aradus depressus. Next base: position 35,733,476 of record OY759220.1, read on the forward strand.
ACATTGCCATTTTTTTTCTACTTTAGCACATTTATTGTTTTTTTTTTTTTTTTAACAATTGTCTAACCTGTTGCAGTGAAACCTTACCTGAGAGAGGAACCACGAGATGTGACAGCTCTGGTGGACTCAACTGTGGAGCTGGAGTGTAAAGTAAACGGAGACCCTCCACCCAAGGTGCTCTGGAGACGAACAGACGGGAAGATGCCACTGGCCCGAGCCAGGATCACGGAGGAGAAGAATCTCAGGATTGACCATGTTGTACCGGAGGATGAAGGGGTCTATATCTGTGATGCGGCCAACCTGGTCGGCAGTGTCACCGGACAGGCAACACTCACTGTACACTGTACGTTTCCATATAGTTATATAGGGGCGGGTTTTGTAACAATGTTATACTTACCCTTTAGGTCCATATACCTGCATTCCTCCGACCTATTCAATGATAACTTTTAAATTGAGAAAGACGGACATATTGCGGAGAAATGTAATAAATAAATAAATAAAACAAACTTTTTTTTTAAATGTTGTCTATTCCACAAAATCGTTCACAACAGATTTCGGCTTTTACACCATCGTCAGGTTTAGTTATAAATTGAGACAAGTTTGCAGAGTGCAAATCGTTATTGAAGGAACATTTTTATTGTATTAGTACTCTCATGTCATCATTTTGTTAAATACACAAACATTATATCACTCATATCTAATATAAATTAGTTCATCTTAAAATTTAATAATTTTATCTTTAAATTAAGTTTTACAACTGAGGGGGTTAGAAGCAAAGGGATCTAAGTGACAGATCGGCTGAAATTGAGATATGTGTGTTAACATCTTCCTTGACACCTACCCTGACTACTGGCTAATGATCACAACGATTGTTAGTACCAGTAATGCTGTTACTAGTGGAAAATTTACTTTTTGGATCACTTACATCCCTTTGCTTCTAACCCCTCAACTGTTCTTGAAAATAAAAAAAAAAAAAAAAAAAATATATATATATATCGATACAGTATTTCAGAAGTGGGACAACTCAAAAAAACTCATTTTTCAGTTATCATTTTCTTATACAAGTTTTCACCCTCTTTCATATTCTGAACACGGATAACTGAAAATACAAAATTGAGGGCTTAAAATTGTACATAACCTGTTATAGAATTTTCATTTTTTCCCAAATGTTTAGTTTTAGTTTACTAAGTAGCTTCTGAACTTCTTGTTTTCGTTTCATATTATTGGAATGCAACTAGATTTATGAAAAAACATCAAATTCCTAGATCAGTACTAATTGTAAGACATTTCAAATTACCATGTTTCTGAAACTTAACATTTGGGAAAAAATGAAAATTCTATAACAGGTTATGTACAATTTTAAGCCCTCAATTTTGTATTTTCAGTTATCCCAGTTCAGAATATGAAAGAAGGTGAAAACTTGTATAAGAAAATGACAACTCAAAAATGAGTTTTTTGAGTTGTCCCACTTCTGAACTACTGTATCGAAAAACCATACATTCCCATGTACTCTATAGTGCAATAAAAAAAAAGCTTTTCTATCTATCTATTAGTAAAGAGACATGTAATCGACAACAAGGGAAGACATTTCAAGTAAACCGTACAGTGACAATATCATTAAAAGTGCTATAGAATTTTGTATAGCAATTAGGACCTATAATACAAGTGCTTTGTTCTTTTTAATAAAATGAATAGGGCGATCTGATTGTGTAAATAGCCCGGGCTTCCCCTATGACTCATGCACTTTGACATGATTGCGTGTCTTGTTCTTGATTTATTGTTCAAAGTTGTATAGAATTCTGTTTTAGAGGTTATTGGAAGACGTAGAACGAAAATGAAATGAAACAATGTTTCTGCAAATAGGATGGATATAAATTATTTGATGTATAGTTGGGAGGAATCAGTAAAGAGACACAACAACAATCTACCACAACTCCTTTCTTATCCAAGATAACTCCGTCCAGAAATATTTTTCTCTCTAGATTCGCCATGCACTCTTCCTTAATTAACTTAAACCCCTACTTTTCCATTTTTTTCTAACTCAGTATACGTGTATTTCCCAATGCTAGCAAAATCCTAAGGGTTAGTTCTCGACTCTGTGGGCTGGGAGAATGAGTAAAAACGTGGTTGATATGAGAAAGTACCTCATGAGCACATCATATACATATATATATATATATATATATATATATATTATTTATTTATTTATTTATTTATTTATTTTCAATCCTTTTCAATCTACTCACTGCTCTCTGAGCCAGCAACTCTTTGAATGCATTCTAAAGTATGTTTTTCCTCTGTTTCAGCCGCTCCCTCGTTCACAGTGAAACCTGAAGACCAGACGGTTGGCCTGAACGGTGTTGCTCAGGTCGCCTGTTCTGCCACAGGCTCACCACCCCCATCCATCTACTGGGCCCGTGAAGGGAGTCAAACCCTTATGTTCCCTTCTAACACCTACGGCCGGTTCCATGTTAGCCCTCAAGGGCAGCTCACCATCCATGGCGTCCTTCGAGAGGATGCTGGCTTCTTTCTCTGCTCTGCACTATCTGTCGCTGGTTCCACCACGGCCCGAGCTTACCTTGAGGTGATTATCATATCATTTTTGTCTATTCTACATTTTTCTGCTAGTATTTAAGAACATCTTAGTATTACGCCTTATGGACTCCAACAACATTGATTTCACAAATTATATATAATATATGGAAGTACTTTCGGTATTGCTACCATCTTCAGTCACGACTTAACACTAAGTGTATGGTTCCTTAGAAATAAGGTTCACATTCCGAACTGTCTCTTCTCCAGCCCCCCGGCGTTTTCCCTGTCCCTTTCTCCTGTAAAATCTTGGACAAATGGAAAATTTTTATATAGTATCAGTGCTCAATAAAATACAAATATATATGAAATAAATCAAATACGACAATAATAAATATATGAATAAAAGTACACAGACTTTTTTTTTTTTTTTCTTTTTCTTTTTTATGGCATATCAACCACGAGGGTCATTGATCATTGATGCCTGGCTGTTCAAATAAGTAAGGGATCCCGCAGAGAAACTGGGAGGCGACTGGAGGGGGAGCCTGCACAGGACCCCGGGGCACCCAGTGAGCGTCCCAACCAGGCCAGGGGACAAGCAACGGCACAACTGGGCGTCTCTCTTTAGGCATTGGGCTTAGGCCCCGGTGTAGCTAGGCTTGTTAGAGAGGGTGTGCTTGTATGTGGCACCGACCACACCCTCCAAGCCCGGGACTATATCAGTCCCGAGATCCCAGCGGAGCCGATCAAGCCCCCCAGCACAGCCACCATCCGTACACCGAGACACCCCAGGGGCCCCGCACAAGGCCAAGGTTCTGGATACACATATAATATTTCATGTTGATACATTCGTTCTATCGAGAGTTATCGTGTTTGCAGACACTTAGATATTTATTATTTGTTTATTTTTGGAATCAGGAGGTTAGAAACATGAAATTTCGGTAAAAACAACATAGATTTGTTGACTGATTACATAACTTCCCCTATACTTCGTATAACTGACGAAGGAAAAATCAAGTTCATGGTATTTATGCTCAGGTTAAAGTTTTATCATTCGTGAACATTCATTAAATTTACAATATCTTCATCTGATGATGACAAAAAATTATCGTAAATCAGGTTCACAGCTCTTTGTCTTATTATATATATATTATGATAGTGGAGAGAATAAGGGATGGATGGAGCACAGTGGCTAGAAACAGAGAAACATGGAACAAATGTGTAACAGTACTATTTCAGAAATAACCCTAATTTTTACTTTTTACTTTATGCTTTTGTTTTGTTCTATCTTGTTTTATTTTTATTTTATTTTTAATCAAAAAGTAACAGTTATACTTAAGAAATAATTTAATTTAATTTAGGAACAATCGTTAAATTCTTTTCTGACTTCTTCTGTTGAAAGAGCAGTAGACTTAAGTACGCCGATATGACCTCGTAGTTAAAGCCCGGGCATGAGTCACAATAACTAACTACAATTGTTCTAATCACGATTAAGTAATTTATCGCGCGATAATGAATGATTAGTTTAACCGAAAGTTATTTTACTTTAATCATGATTAAAATGATGTTGGATAACTAACGACTAACGCGCATTAAACTCTTTAATCAGAGTTAGTGGAACTGGATCTAAATTTACTCTATATTCTACCTGTGAAATAGAATATCCCTACATATTTACAAGATAAAGGAAAAAGGTTGTTGGAAAAGTGTTGAGTGGTCTGTTCTCTACGATATCATGAAAATGTAACAGGTAGAAAGGTCCTGACGTGGGGGCGCTCCAAATCGAGTTGAACCCTCCTCAACGTTACACCAGTTGACACTAATATGAAAATATAAAAACCACCACGTCTGTGAAATTGGCGTAGTGTCACGCAAAAAAAATTGTTCAATTCCCTCAAGTAGTTCCTATGGACATTTGAAATTGTTACCAAGATCACGCACATAAGTCTGTGAATTGAATCACTGGCTATGTACTTCCCCAGCCAGTTAAGTTTTCGCTCTCCCTCCAAAGCCATCGACCGTTTGGGTTAAAATTCAATATTTGATTTACATAGTGACTTCTGAATTCTCATAATAAATTTCCCCTCTGATCCCCCTTCCTCTTCGGCTCGTTCCGCTATTAATCGGTGTTGTCCTTATAGGGCTTTGAATATACATATGGAATTTCTTATCAATAGAGCTGTGATTTGTATGCAATAAAAACACCGAAATATGTACATATATATGCGAATATATTTGGAAAAATATGAAATTAAAAACTAAAAATATGCGAAAGGCTGCAAAGGAAAATTATAGAAAATGTTTATAGACATAAAATGTATTAAATAAAAAATATATAAGCAAAAAAATTAAATAAAAAATATAGTGACATAAAAAATTATTTGAACAGAGAAAAACTTAATCGTCTAAAAAACTTTTACAATTAAACACAATAACCTTTTTAAATTTTATAACAAAAAGAATCTCCTGTCTGCCGCAAAATCGATTTGTATCTGCTGATTGAGCGCTCTACATCAATTGAAGTAACTGGCGCCTAATTGAAAACCCCAATATCCATTGGGCTCAATTCAACCCCTGACTCTTCGCTCACCACCTCCACTTCTTTTCACCCAAACGTTTAAAACTGAACTGATCGACTTAGAAAAGAATAAGAAAGAAGGGGGAAATGGGCATAAAAAACAGTTCCTAGAATAAATTAATAAAGTAAACAAACAGAATAAAAAGTTCGCAATATGAACACAATGAATTCAAGAGAAACATTGGAGTTCCTGGAATGCACTCATCTTAATAAAAGGCGCATACACCTGGCCAAACAGAAGCAAATTTAGTGGGAAAAATTTGGAAAAAAGTGGGATTAATTTTTATTGATCGTCAGTTTACAAAAAAAATAAATAAAAATAGCTTAAAAAAAAATATTAAAATAGGTATGTACCTACTTTACAGAGCCTATAATTGAGCTGCCGAAAAAACTCAAAAATATGAATAAAAATATGCGAATATGGTTCAGATATGCAAAAATATGTATTTTTAGCGATATATGCAAAATAAAAGTAACTTAAATTGATTCTATATGGGCCAAAACGTAAAGATAATTTTTTAACAGGATGCTGAAGTTAATAGAAGAACATATATAAATGCTTATAAATCACAACCCTAGTTATCAGTACATTCATTGCAATGGCAGTTATTAGGGTATTTGAGTCGACCCTCCCCCCCTTGATCCCCCTTCTCTTTGGTCAATTTGGCTGAAAATGGAAAATGGTGTCCTTATGGAGTTTTGGCGCCATAGACCCAGACAGGTCTGATAACGGTAGAATAGTTGAGTTAAAATTGAGATCGCTTATCTTAGTCTTTCGAGCAGTACAAATCGTTTCATTTTCTGTCGAGTCTGTGTAACGTGTTTGTTCCAAGTCAGTCGCCTGTCAAGGTAGAGTCCTAAGTATCGTACGACTTTGTCGTGTTTCAGAGGGACATTATTCAGCGATACAGTTGGACAGTCACCACGCCTCAAGAGGAATTTAACATGAAGCGATTTGATTTCTTTTATTTTTAACTTCCACAGCTGCAGCCCATCTCTCAAGAAGGTATTAAAATGATTTATTGTCCAGCCAAAATATATATCAAATATTGCTTGCGTGCCCTAGGTCCGTTCGGCTGGAGACCGTCCACCTCCCATCATTGAGATCGGTCCAGCCAATCAGACCCTACCTCATGGCTCAGTGGCCCTCCTGCCCTGCAGAGCTCGTGGCGATCCTCAACCAGTCATCAGCTGGTACAAGAACGGCTCTCCGCTGCATCCCACCTCCAGGAACACTGTCTTCCAGAACGGTACTCTCCAGATTGATGGTATGTCTTCTATTTATATTTTATTTTATAACTGCTTGTTGAGGCTGGCAGAATTTCTGAAAGTGTCGGGAAACGTAGGGACCCCTTGCATCTGTTTTTAAATCGCTAGACGTTTTGTAATCCTCGAGATAAAGATAATTCGAACAGTTTCAGCAACAGCGATACATTTTTTGAATCAATATCCAAACCAGACCTTTAGGCAGTAACGTCATCGTTGATATAGAATTACCCATGTCCATTTGTAATAACTGGAGCCAGGATTTCGTGCAGTAAAACAAATTAAAAAACCTGTAATAAAAAAGCAAAAATGTGCAACAAAAAATAAAATCCTGCCATTAACTGTTTTTCTGCGAAAAAAAAAATTGGACCTAATTTGTAAATTAAATAACGCTTTTTTCAGCATTAAGGTTTAAAAATGAATCTATAAAACAAAAAGCCTAAAGGAATTTATTTATACAATTTATAAAAAATATTTACTGAAAACACAAGATTTTTTTTACCCCCATGTTTTAATTACAAAAGCATATATGTATACATTTTTGATTAAAAACATACTATAGATATGTAAAATACAAAACAGTTCACCACATTACTCAAGGCCAAGAATTTGACTTCAATTAAATTTATATGTATTTTTTAGTTAAGCATTTGATGCGTTAAAATTTACTACTAAATACATTTCGAAATTCTTGTCTGAAAAACTGTGCCGCCTTTTGCTAAGTACATATGTGTTTTAGCTGGGAAAACGATCTCTTGACGCTGACGCTTGTGATGGGGCATTTTTTGTAGCTGCTTATAATGTCTGGTTATAGATATCTTCACCATATAAGGCCCCATTGTACTTTTTGAGTTGATCATATCCGGGATTTTTTTCAAACCTGTTGTAAATTTGTCGATTTAACAAATGTATACATTTTCAAACTAACTTACAAATTTTCTAATTATATCAAAATATGCAATTTTGTGCAGTGAAAACCTAAAACGTGCAATTTCGTAAAAATAATAAAATTAATGTATATTAACCAGGATACCCAAATTCGTAAAAATAAATTGTTATTTAATTATTTCAAGCAAGCGAAAAAAAAAATGCAATTGCACGGGAATCCGGGCTCTAGGAATAACCAATTTATCTATTGATTTTTTTTTCATTTTGTGTTTAAAAGTAGTTTTCAAACAGGATCTTTGATCATTTCATCTCCACTCTCCTCATCCTCCGCTGACCTCTCCCCTCTGTCAGGTTTGCTTTACGTTAGGAGAGCTGAGGTGCGCCCCCCCCCCCCCCCCCCCCCCCCCTCATTGTTGACATAGAACACTCCCTCGTCCCTGACTCAGTGTGAGTATAGTTCTCAGACTATGTATTCATATGGTCTCCATCTGCTCGCCACCTTCACCCCCCCCATATCCACTTTAGTCAACACTTATATAATATCCACAAAAGGTGTGTCCACAGCCGTCAGTTCTACACATTAGTCATTTTTGGGGGACCGTGGTGGTCTAGAGCATAGTGTTCTGGTTGCAAGAACTCACCACGGCCGTGGGTTCGAATCTCGTCCGGGGAAAAGTTTTTTTTTTCGGTATTATAGCCCGTTCTTGCGGTGCAGCACAAAGAAAAAATTTCTAAACTGGTAGATGGGCGTTGTAAAAAAAAAAAAAAAATTACTTTAAAATTGTCTACTATTTTTTGTGATTATTATTTCATATTAGAAGCCGTATTTCATTTGGAAACTCATTCATTTCTCTTAAAAATGAATGAATGAATAACATAATATAATATATAATATAATATAATAAGAATAATTCTTTAAGATAATTATTATCTTACAGCAAGGAGTTCGACACATAAACATAAATACAATTTCTGAATATTAAGGAATAAAATAAAATAAAAAGGTTAAATTAAAATAGAGCCACAGGTAACATTAGTCTTTTAGAGTTTTTCTTAACTTCAATTTCTCTTTAAAAGTGAGTCAGAGATGCCCTGGAGGGGGGCGAGGCAGGCAGTTGCTCAGGACGGCGAAAACAACCGATTATTATTACTTTTTAACAAATAATTATCACTTTTTGGGTTGTGTAAAGAGATTCTTAATTCTTATATAATATATAAGTAATACAGCATCACATCTCTCATTTATTTTTTGTCTTCTCAAAAAATATCAATTACAAATGTTTCGGGAAGTACTCCCATCATCAGTATCTATAACACATGTGTTCTTTATGTACATTCCTTCTGTCAATCAGAATCTACCTTTTATAGAACATATTTATGTATTTATTGAGTCGGCTTCTATATTTAAACACCCTAGTCAAAACTTTTCAAATCCGTTCCTATTTTTTTTCTAATGTATAACCATGATTTGTCTTTTTTTTATTTTCGTCAAAATTAAATAATTTCATATAAATGTAAATATATATATATATATATATATATATATATATATATATTGTGATTCATACAATATTTATAAAAATAATACACACATTAAAATGATTAAATTATAAACATAAAAAATTAATTATATTTATTTTTTATATAAAAAGCAAATTTTTTTTTAAACAAATAAGTAAAAAAACACGGCCATCAGCTGTTTTTTTAGTGTGTGGAGAGACGGGTCCGAGGCCTAGGGAATGGCGACGCACATAGGTTGATTTAAAAAGGATTTAGGCGGCCAAAAGTCAAATTTTAAAAGTGACGTTAAAAATACCAAAATAATCCCATAGCCAAAGGAATGTCTAAGTAACAATAATTTACCATCCCCACTCGCGAATCTTTTACCGTGCACGCGCGCAAGGTAGTTAAACCTGCTCTTCTCACTGCTTACATATCATTGTATCAACGCTCTCAGTGTTAACACTTGATCCTAGAGAAATTTCCCTCTAATCTTTTGAAGTGATTGTGATGGATTCGAATAATTCAGAAAAAAATCAATATTTCTTGATATGTTTAAACGATTTTTAACGTTGTTTTATATTATTTGTAAAACTAGAAAAAAATGGTTGTTTTGTAACGGAAGTTTACTTAATTTTCATGTTTATAAGACATTTTGTTATATTATCGCCTCCTCTCGGGTAATGCTTGTTATTGTATTGTATCCTTTATATATTAGGCTAATTATTGACCTACAATTTGAGTGCGGATAGCTGCAGATAACCAAGTTATAGATTTTTTTATGGATGACATCACAAAATTAAATAAAATCAACTTTCGTTTCGTAGGTGCGATTTTCTTGGTTTTAAGAACACCTGGTACTTCTGGTACAAAAGTAGTGAGCCGTAAATATCTTTACGATCAAATGCAACAGCAAGATTTGCCTAATTTGGATGAAAAAATGAAATATCTGGAAAATCAACTGTTATCCTGTTATGGATTCGATTGTTCGAAAGCGTTTTGCATCTGGCGTACACACTTCCAGTAAAAAAGTCTAGAGAGGAGAGAACTGACTAAGAAAAGAATTTCGATGTGCTTACGAAAAAATATATTATTTTTTATACATATAATTTTTTTTTTTTTTCAAGATTCTGTCTTTTATTTCTAATTTTTTTCACTTTTTAGCGGGGAAAATATGCTAATTTTACAAAGGGCAATACTTTACAATAAGATACATGATTTAAAGTCAAAATATACTGTAAAATAATTTTGACCGCCTAAATCCTTTAAATCAACCTATGTGCGACGGTCTGAGTATGTGGAAAGTGGTTTTAGGCTTAAGATATGATGAACTGAATAGAAGTGAATTGAGGGTAAAATTGATCCGCAAAGAAGGTACTGTTGTTTGTTTATATGTACAGGATATATGCCCAGAAATATATAACTTAAATTTTAAAAAAATGGCCAACATATAAAACAAAAAAAGATTGAATTAGTGTTAAGAATTTAGTTTTTAAGATTTTTACACGACATTTTATGAGTAAATGTATTAAAAAATAAACCCCAAACCTCACCTATCTCTGAAAAAGGCACCCTATTAGTTACTTATAGTGACTCATGCCCTGTGACGGAGTCTTTAACGAGTAACTAACATCGTACTGGCTCAGGACCATCGCTTAACGTCCCATCCAAAGGACGGCGTGATTTTACCTCCCAGATAAAATAAACTAAGGGCTTCGGCCAGGTTTCGAACCTCCTTTTATGTTAGATTTCTTGAGTTAAACTACTTTAAGATTATCTGAAGTCAAAATTTCAATTAAAAAAATCTGCAGACTTACAATTTATTTTCATTTTGTATAAAACAATATAAGTGTAATTTCTTAAGTCTTCATCGTGTAGTTTGTTTTAAACATTTCTTCTTGTCATATTAATTGTACTTAGCACAAAGTTGGGAGTTGTTACTTAATAACATACTCGTACTTTGTACTTAGGAGAAGGCTTAAGCTCAGAAATGAATGGAGATAAAATGTAAATCTTATTATAAATTCAGATAAAATATGTCATGGAAGTGGGAAAGGTTAAGTTTAGCCATGTTTTCTCCGTTGCCCAGGTGAGTTGTAAATTTAAGTTGTTATCCTCGCCGTCTGGAAGGTTCATCTCATTATGATAATGGCCGTAGCTTAGTTTTGGAAACCCCATTCTCCTTGTTCCAATTCTCTCTAATGTTTACTCTGCCTTCTCTCTTCTTCAACAAATCTCTTTTGAGGGGAATTCATTCATTTCCCCGACAACTCAATAACTAACAAGAGAGAAGTGCTACTTCAACTTTTCTCTTCAATGTCTTGTTGATTATTCAAGTCCTCCTCACCAAAATATTTAATTGGGGCTGTATGTATCTTAATTTTACTGAAAGTCTTCAAGTTTTAGGTATTGTTTTACATAATGTATTTTTAAATACATCTCTTACCGCTTCTAATGAATATATTTTCCTCTCTGTTGAAATTTTAATTTGTGATGTTATTGTGGGCTGTAGCGTGCCATATTAAGGATTCCAGGACTGGAAATAATTATTAAAAAATACTGTACTAGACACTAAATTGATTCAGTACCAAATTGAGAAGGAACCTCGAAAAAGAGACTGCAGTTAGCGAATGATGCGATGACATTCTCCAAGTCCACACGGAACTGAGAATATGAAATTGTTATGTGAATTAACTATGAAGGGGAAATAAGGTCGACGAATGATGAAATACTCGAAAAAGTCTCCGGCAAATCACATCAATTAACTAAGTTTGCACTCTCAACCTAGTTATACTTGTAGTAGTTATAGTAGGTAGTTATACCAATCGACCGTTTTGCTAAAAATCGATAGTTGACTCAAATAAACGCTTCAGAATCCTCATTCATTACAATGCCAATTATTAGAGTTTATGTGTCAGAACGCTCTTTCTTCACTCTGGTGGACATGAGCCCGACTCTACTGTGGAAGTCCTAAATTTTGCCTGACATCGTACTGGCTCGAGGCCATCGTCTAACGTCCCATCCGAAGGACAGCATGCTTAAGTTTATTTAACCTCTTAGATAAAATACACTAAGGCCTCGCCCGAGTTTTGAAATCACGATCTTGAGCTTAGAAGGCAAGCACTAAAAAAAATATATATACATAATATATATTATGAAATCGGGCGCCGGTAGCTCAGTGGTATGCGTGCTTGCCTTCTGAGCTCAAGGTCGTGGGTTCGTAGCCCGGCTGAGGCCCTTAGTTTATTTTATCTGGGAGGTAAAATAAACTTAAGCACGCCGTCCTTCGGATGGGACGTTAAGCGATGGTCCCGAGCCTGTACGATGTCAGGTACTCGTTAAAGACCCCTACCCTAGCTGAATAAAAATTTAGGGTAGGCAAAATTTAGGACTCTCACAGTAGAGTCGGGCTCATGTCCACCAGAGTGACGAAAGAGCGCTCTGGTAGTAGGCGATATGACCTCGTAGTTAAAGCCCGGGCATGAGTCATAAAACCTCTCTAACCTAACCTATATTATGATAGAGATGCCATCATTTGTTTTTTTTTTCCTTATATCTGTAGCATAAGGAAGTATTGTAATCGTGCGAAAATTGATCAAGGTTTCAATGGATTTTCACGTTTCCTGGTAGCCTGAATACGCTTTAACCATTTTCGCGATGATGTCTGTCTGTGTGTTTGTGCGATGTGATAAACAGTTGTTTGCGCTCGCCCGCAAAAATGATAGAAACTTTGAACTTGAAATGTGTATGAAGAAGTCATATGTGCTAACTTAGATCTGATTAGATTTAGGCCGAAATCGGAAGAAAACTGAGACTACTTTACTCTGGGGCCTAAGTACATTTTACAAAATATGGCTTATGTTTACGACCTAATCAAAACTCTTTCCAAGTAAAAATTATAGAGAAGACCAAAATACATATTTTATATGAAATACGGTTTTTAGCAGATCGTACTATTTATGAGATTCATACCTAAAACCGTCCTGAAATGTCGTTTTGAAATATATATTTTTAGACGTTTCCTTTATTTACCCGAAAACAGTTAGTCCTATCGAAAAATTGATACTTACCAAAAATTTTTCTTGTAAAATTTCCAATCGCTAGTAGGTCCTGCGATTTGAGATAGGATCAATACAACTAAAGTTCTAGCGCCCCGAAGAATGTATATAAGGAATATATCCAAGTAATGTAAAATAAAATATATGTGATGTGGCCATTACAGGACATTCTTATGCCAACCACGCTCACTGATCACTCTCTTTCCCCCTCCCCCTTCTCAAAATAATTTCATACTGGCATTACTGGGTATAAGAAAGTACAATGAAACAAAAATATACCGCTCACGCCAACTCATTATTTGCATATTTCCAGTAATGCCATTTTGAGAGGGAAGGGGAGGGGGGGGGGGGGGATGGTATAAAAAAGTTCTGTAATGACCACATGAGTGCAATTTCAAAGTTTTCATCGTGTAGAAATTTGATTTAAGCATTTCTTCTTGTGAAATTAATTGTACTTAGCGCAAAGTTGGGAGTTGTTACTCAATAACATACTTTGTACCTTTAGTATCTAGAGGAGGCTTAAGCCCAGAAATGAATGGAGTTAAAATGTAAATCTTATTATAAATGCAGGTAAAATATGTCTACTTTATTGTTGTCCTAAAGTTTGAAACATGCTTCTTACTGGGACTATATTCATCTTGCTATATGAAAGGTTTGTTTCTGTTTAGATCTACAGAGTTCTGACTCCGGAGGTTACACATGTACGGCCAAGTCTGAGAGTGGTGAGAGTTCTGCTTCAGGCTGGCTGAGAGTGGGCGGAGAGCCGGAACGGGGTCCTGAGCCGACCAGCCTGCCTCGGCCTCCTTCTGTCGTGAGGCTGGTCAATGCCTCTGTGTCCAGTCTCACCCTGGCCTGGGACCCTCCAGAGGGAGCCTCCACCCTCTCGGGCTATACTCTCGAGTACTACAGTCCTGACCTGCAGACCGGGTGGGTGGTGGCTGCCAGGGCCATCCTAGGTCACACCGTCACTGTAAGTAGGAGCCTATAGTCTTAACTACGCTTTAATATATATATTTTTTAAAATTTGAATTACAAGTACTTTATTTGACTTAGAACGAGATATTTACAACTGTGTAAAGAGAGGAGAAATCATTCAGTGGTGACTAACTCTCCCTAGGCATTGAGTTGCTTTCATTTGTGACTAATTTTAATGATTCTCACACATTAAATTCAACAGCAGGGGAATCCAACATTTTATTAGGCACTTACAGAATTGATTAACTTCATTGACATCGGTCTGTAATAATTTATTATTCATCTCATATATATTTTATTTAGTTATAATTGTTTGTGTTTATTTGTTATAGTGTAAATAATTTTAAAGTTATATTAGCTCATGATAAAGGTTGTTGTTGAGTCACATTTAGTTTTATTGTTATATATTCTTCATATTATTGTAGTTTATATAACCTTGCTGATAATGTATATGTTATGCCGAATCGACGAAATTGCCTAGTTCGTGAACTAGGCAAAAAATTGCCGATTTCGTGAATTCAGCAACCTCTCGCCGAATTCATGGATTAGGCAATTTGTTGGTTTCATTTTGCCTATTTCGCGAAATACGCAACCCCCACTTTTTGGGTAATTCCCTAAATAGGAAATTATTGGGATCTATATATCAATTATTATAGATTATTTTAGATAGGGAATTATTGAATTATATAAAACACAAATAAGGAAAAAAAAAGTCCTTTTAATAACTGGGTTTTAAACAACATTGAACAGTATTCGTTAGCAAATGTTTATAAAAACAATGAAAAAAAGGTAAAATAAAAAATAAAATAAATTAATTATGGTTTTTACAGGATGTCCCAGAATGACAAGCTGAATTACAAACGAAGCCACTCTTATAACATTTACATCGTGAAGATTTACAGTTTTTTTTTGTATGAATATCTTTTATAGGTACGCTAACTATGCGCTGCATGTAGCTGCCTAATTCGTGAACTAGGCAACATGATCACAGCCGATTACGTGTATTAGGCAGTAGATTTGCCTAGTACGTGAATTCGGCAATTTTTTTTAGTTCGTGAACTGGGCAATTTCGTCAATTCGGCGTAACAATATATGTCAATACAGGCTCTGAAGGATGCACACTCAGTGCCGAAAGCTTGGCAGAAATTTTACGTTTGTTTTTATCGACCACAAGCCTGATTTCTCCTCCTTCCTATAACTATTAATCCACCATTGATGTCTTATCTACGTAGCGATGGAGTTTAGTTTCGTCCACTTGTCGCTTATGTGCGCATAAATGTATAATGCATAAATGTCACTGACCTAAAATTGTTACGTTCAATTTGGTTATTTCGATTGCGTTTTCCTCAGATCAAGGATCTGAAGCCAGACACTAGATACATGTTTACGGTCCGATCGGAGAACGCCTACGGCCTGTCTCCGCCCAGCAATGCTTCAGACACCCTGCGAACCCTGAGCAGTGAGGCTCGGGGTGTGACCCATGCTCAGCTGGAGGAGGCACGTCTTCGTCTGGGAACTCGGGTCATCACTCTCAGAGAGCTCACCCCAGTCTCTTCCACCACCGTCAGAGTCACCTGGGAGGTAACAAATACTTTTTATTATAATATTGTATATTATCAATGAATTAGCCAAATTACAGTAGAACCTCTATAAGTCGAACATCAAGGGAGACGCCAAAAAATTCGAGTTATAAAGTTTTCGACTTATGGAGGATTTCGACTTAGGCGGATTTTGATTCGGCTTGTAGAGGTTAAGATTCATTCTAACTAATTTTGAGTTAGAGAGGTGAAATAAATAAAAATTCAAGTTACAGAGGTAACAAACATATTTATATTTATTATAAATCAACATTATTTCAAAACATCCTTAAAATAAAAAATACGTAGTATATGTATGTAGGTATTAAAAAGTCAGTAATTTTTTTTGCTTTAGATAATTGGTAATCCTATTTATTGTATACTCCTAAATTGTTTTCTAAGAAACAATGGTGTACATTGTGGGCAAATTCTTAAAGTCGGTAACTTATTTTTCTTCGAGCTATAGAGATAATAAGTTTCAAATAATCGAGTTGTACAGGTTGTAAAATAAATCATTGCTATGTTCGAGATACAGAGGTCCAATTTATTTTTTCGAGTTATAGAGGGAAAATATGTACCAAATGGCTTGTAGGGACTCACTGATTATTTCGACTAATAGAGGGTTGAGATTTCGAGTAATGGAGGTTTTGGGGCTTGAAGGGAAAGGAACAAAAGTTTTTTTCGAGTTTTGGAGGTTTTCGACTTATCGAGGTTCGACTTATCGAGGTTCGACTTAAAGAGGTTCTACTGTATTTATATTTTAGTTATAAGCAGCTATCCACTGAAAAAAAAAGTCGTCGGTAAATCACCGGCAATATACTTCCCCTATAAGAATTAATCAATTGACTTTCTACTCCTCCTCCATAGCCAGTCGACCGTTTGGGTAAAAATAAATCTTACATAGGAGACTTTTGAGCCTCATATTAAATTTGACCGAGTCGAGCCAAATTCCCCTGAACCCCCGTTCCCTTTGGCCGATTTCGCTGAAATTTAATAGGCGTTTTCCTTATACGGTTTGAAGTTAGGGGATGCTTCATGGTATGACTTAGTTTATAAGTTAACTTGACGAGTTTACCACTTATTTAGTGAAATATAAGAGAAGTTTAAAAAATATAAAGAAAACTGTTTTTTTTTTTTTTTCATATTGTCTATTTCAAAAAATATATGGGAGTACTTTCGGTATTGCTACCATTTTAACGAAATATATATTACCACCGATACTCCAGTGTTTGTTAAGTCGTGGCTGAAGATGGTAGCAATACCGAAAGTACTCCCATATATTTTCTGAAATAGACAATTTTTCAAAAAAACTTACATTTTTCACAATATACTTTGCAAAAATTATAAATACCATATTGGTTATGTTTTACAGATTCTGACAGGTGACGAGTACATAGAAGGAGTGTACGTTCGGTTCAGAGAGGCTCCCGGTAGCTGGCACAAGTACAGTCTGGTCACTGTCATGAATGCAGGAGCCACTCAGTACACTGTATCCTCACTTCGCAAGTTCACTAAGTATGAAGTCTTCCTGTCTCCCTTCTTCAAGTCTGTCGAAGGACAACCCTCAAACTCTAAATATGTTCAGACACTAGAAGATGGTAAGTTCAACTGTGAAATCAATATTTATTATTAAGTGGTTTGATTTTCTCAATTTTAACAGCTAAATTTTATTTAATTGGAGATTGGTCGATGATAACTTTTTGCATTTGGTATAAAAATTGCACTATTTATGTTAAAAAAAAAAAAAAAAAAAAAAAACGTGAGATGAAGGTTGGAAAGCATTTTAGGGAAAATAAAAAATATGCAATTTTTCCTAACATTAATAATGATAATATTTATTTCCGTTAAAACATGAAATGATATTAGATATGTCGTACAATTTTGTTCATCAAATAGCTTATAAAATATATAGGTACATGAACCGATAGTAATTCTTAGAATATAAACACATTTGAAATAAATAAATATATATATATCGCACCCGTCGTAGAATGAAAGTACAACTCCAAAATTGATTTTTTTTTTTTTTTTGTTTGTTCTTTATTTTTTAATACAAAATGGTTGTAATGCAACGTAATGGACATTGAAGAACCGACTGTTTTGTACTGTTTCCTAGGAAATACTTAATAATTTATCTCCAATTTTTTTTACCACCATCTTTAGTAAAGAAGTGATATAGTTTTTAAAATACAATTTTGGGATGTATAAATATATAATTCATTAATATTTTCAGTGCCTTCAGCTGCACCTCTGGGCCTTTCTGCAGAGATACTCAACACCACAGCAGCCCTGCTTCGATGGTCACCTCCCCCGATGCAGCATCATAACGGCATCATCATTGGATACAAGGTACTATTATAATTATCATTCAACACTTTTAAATGTTGTTCTGTTTTATTGGTGTTTCTATTTGATGAATAGAATATGGTGTAAAAACCATAAGCATTTTTTTTTTTTTTTTCTTATATATTTAGTAAGTATAAGGAAGTATTCGTGCGAAAATCTGAGATTGAATTTTAAACAGAATTTCACGTTACAGGATCACCTGAACACATTTTGTCTGTCAGTGTGAATGTGGTTGCAGCTTTATGAGCGTTCTAATCTGCAACTTGAATGAACTTGAAATTTGAGATGAAGAAGTCACATTTTCTAACTTAGATTTTACAAGATACATAAAATAAGTTATTTTATGAGCTAATTCAAGCTAATTCTTCTAATAAAAGTTGCTGATAAAACTAAAAGGCACGTTTTATAGGTTAGGTTTAGGTTTATGCCTTTGGGCTTTAACTATGAGGTCATATCACCTATTCGTCACTCTGGTGGACTTGAGCTCGCTCTACTGTGCGAGTCCTAAATTTTGCCTCTAGGGGTCTTTAACGAGTACCTGACATCGTACAGGCTCGAGACCATCGCTTAACGTCCCATCCGAAGGACGGCATGCTTAAGTTTATTTTACCTCCCAGTTAAAATAAACTAAAGGCCTCGGTCGGGTTTCGAACCCACGATCTCTCCACTGAGTTACCGGCGACCTCGACACGTTTTATATAAAATACAATATTTTGAAGGCCGCCAGTTTGCGAGAACCGTCCTAAAATGACACATTGAAACCCATTTTTTTAGACGTTTGCTCGGTTCACACCAAACGATTAGTCATTTCGAAAAATTGGTCCTTACCAAAAATGTTACTTATTAAATTGTCAACCACATGCCCTCAGATTTGAGATAAGTCCAATACTACCAATGTTATAACGTCCGAAAAAATTTAGAATACATTTCTATTGGAAATAGTTCAAATTATAATGCATAGGAAAGAATTTTACATTATGTTTTTATTATTAATAGTTTTTTTTTTTTTTAATTAAAAAGTATAAAAAATAAAGAAAAAATAAAATATATGTGATTTGGCCATAACAGGACTTTCTTATACCAACCACTTTTCTACAGTTCAATCTCCCTCCCCCTTCTCTGCATTACTGGGTATAAGAAAGTCACTCAAAGATTAGTGTGGCTCTATCAAAAAGAAGCTTCAGCATTCAATTCGCTTGTCAAGCATCCTCGCCAGAACGGCTTTAGCGAGAATTCGCTTTCACTGTAACCTTGGCCCTAGATTTAATGCTTATGGATTGTATTTTTTCTTCATTTAGACTGCTAGTGACATGATTATTGATATTATTTCAGGCTATCATCCGAAGTAACACAACACTAACAGAGACAGTGCGCAACACGAGCACCTCCTCCCTACTTCTCACTCAGCTCTCTCCCAAGACTGGCTACTCAGTGCTAGTGACTGCCATGACCCGGCTAGGCTCGGGGCCCTACACCAGGGACCTGACCATCGTGACGGGGGCCACTAGGGGGCGGGGGGCCGCCCAGGCCTGGCTTCTCCTTCTTACAGCTGCCTCAGCTACCATCCTTGGGCTCTCTTGTACCGGTGCCCTGTACCTCCGCAAGAAGGGCCTATCCAAGGAGTTGGCACACCTTTCAGGTAGGCTAGCTATCTCTCCTTAGTTGAACTGACTGGGATTCTCATTTATTGAAATATGTTTGTTTAATTTAGCCAGCAGACATCCTACATTACCGATCTTTCAGAGGCAACAGGCCTCCAAGAAAGATTTGATTCGGTACTAGTGATATACATTATAGTGATACTTAACTTTCTTTTTTTTCCGAAGATATTGTGAAACACTTAATAAAAAATATATAAAGAAAAACGTATGTTTTTTTAAAAATATTGTCTCTTTCACAAAATATATGGGAGTACTTTCAGTATACTGAGCTGTAAATGGAAGCTGTCTGGTGAGTTCCTAAATACATGTTGGATCTTCCGATACATAGGTCGCTACAGATCCACAGACAATATATTAATTCAAAGGTCTCAAAATAAAAACATTATCTGACCTCTCACAGATATTATTATTTTGTGCTAGGCTTTTGAGGTTGCCCTCATCATCAGACTACAAAAAAAAACAATAATTTATAAGAAAGGTATACAAATTCTAATGGCTAAAATAAATACATGAAAATGATCACTAAATGCGCTAAAAGAATTGTTTAGGTTTAGGTTTTGGATCTGGCGCTCAACAGCATGGTCATAAGCCCCATTGTCTCATCTACTTTATGTACTAATTTGGAAGAAAAATTAAAATAAATTAATAGTTGATTTATGTTATTTATTGAATTTATCTTTTATAAAATTCATTATTTTTATGTATTTAGTCATTAGAGTTTTTATACCTTCTGACTGAAGTATGAAAATAATATAAAATCTATGAGAGGATCTTCTTACTATGTCAGCCATTTCACATTAACAGTGTTACAACAATGGCTTCTATATAATATATAGAATATTATTAAGGTCACTTGTTGTGGGACTGGTTGAGGGGAATAACTCACAAGTACCTTTGATTCAGCTTCACTATTTATTCGTAAGAAGAAAGTTATATCAGTCTATCTTAGATATATTGGGAGGGCTCGTGTGTACACCAAGGGATCTAAGCATCCCTACCGTGTTAGCTGCACTGTGGGAGTCCTAAATTTTGCCTACCCAAGTGGAGTCTTTTACAAATACCTGACATCGTAAAGATTCGGGCTCATCGCTTAACCTCCCATACGAAGGACGGTGTTCTCAAGGTTTTTACTTCCCAAATAAAAAAACCTAAGGGCTTTGGTCGGATTTCGATCTTGTACTCAGTAGGTTAGCACTCTAGCGAGCTACCTGTCTATCTTACTTGATGAGACACTGAGGCACTGTTTGACTGATTATTTTGCGATGAATTAATTTATTTATGAATCATTATGTAGAGTACCTCAAACTAACCATGCGTATTGATGTTTCAGTGAGTGGTAACGAGGTGTCGCTGCTCCACTCAAACGGTAAGGACACTCTGTGGATCGAGAGAAGTGGATGGAGTAAGGAGGCTCTGGGAGACTATGCAGAGGTGGACACCCGGGGTTTGTCTACCTTCGCAGCTCACCAGGACCAGCCCACACCGTACGCAACCACCACACTCCTCAACAGGAGGCCGCACCAGGTCAGTCTCTAGATACTCACAAAAGACCTGTTTAGTTTGCCTCGAGACATGGCTGACAAATAGATACCTTGACTTTTACTTCCCTTGAAGACTCATTCCTTGCGTCACCAACTCAGGATACGTCTATAGTGTTCCTTTCCTCTACGACTTCCATTCTTATCCTTTTCCAACTTGCTGTAGAGTTGAGCTTAAAGTCGCTGTAAAAACCTATAATGAATTAAATTTCTAAATAAAACTTCTGTCCCTTATAGGAAATTTAATGCTGTTTCCAATGGTGTTATTGAATTTGATTATGACAAATACGTTTTGAGATATGATCGATTTTATGAGAAAAGGTAGGAAAATTTTACGAAATCAAGAATAACTTTTGAAGGTGAACGAATCGGACCATGGTTTATTAGAACTTTTTTGTTCCAAATGAAGTGAAGAACCATATCCCGAAGTATCGCCAGAGGTTGCTGTTACACCCTGTATATAAAAGAAATTCCTTCCTGAAATAATGTCTATCTCAAAAAAATTTTAGAGAGTTAAAGATCAATTTTTTTGGAATAGACAATATTTCAAAAAGTATTAGTTAATTTATTAATTTCAATTTTCCACAATATGTCACCGTTTCTCAACGTAGACATTATGTTAGCTTATAAGCTCATGACTTAAATATAGTCTTCTGCAAAATATTTTACAACCGATCACTTTATGAACAGTCCTAATAATGATAAATTTTACATTGGTATAATCATAACAATCTTACTAATTATACATTGAAATATTTTTTCAGGAATTGATGCCACTTTCAGAAACAAAAATTGAGGAGGTTGAAGAAACAAATCATCAAATGAGCTCAATAGATTCTGGGATGTATTACAGTAAGTTATTCACAATCATCTATGGTCTTAAGTGATTTTATTTAATATAATGGATTAATGTTTATAGAATATGGAAAGATTTAACTAACTAAAATGTTGATGATATGAAGCCTACAATATCTACTAGTGTACTCTAGTTGCGGAGTTAGGAACTATACTGCTATGACTTCAAGTTAAAAAAAAAAAACACAAAGATGTAATGTTATAAAATTACTAGAGATGACTTTCAACTTTGAACCTAAGCTCTAAAAAAATGTAATTGTGCTGCCGCTATATAGCACGTTTTAATAAAAACAGAAATTTTGTTGTGGTATATTCACGTAAAGCTGTCTTCCTATCTACGTTAAATATTCGTATGATAATATTCACTGTAGTTTCAATACCTTAAATCAAAAATTGTCTCAGAATTCTCTATATATTAAGATATAAATATTAATTTACCTTTGGTCATCTATTAAATTTTAATAAATTGTAAACTTTTCCGTAACCTGCATTTGTGTTGTGTGTGCAGGTGAAGAGGTGAAGTCGACACCCAAACAGACTCCTGCCCAGGCCAAGTTCAACTCGGCAGGTAACATGACCAACTGGGCCGAGTTCCTGCCTCCACCACCAGATCATCCTCCACCACATCACAGGACACGATCTGTCAACCAGGTACAATATCTCGCATATTTAGTCATTGCAAATAATCAAAAGTATTTTGCTGATAAGCATTTAGAAATTTAAATTTGAAAAACTGCGAATAGATTTTTTGACATTTTAATTTTTTCATACTTTTAGTTTAAGGAAGTATTTTAATCGTGCAAAATTCGAAATTGTCACGGAATTTCTCGTTCCAGGAAACGTTTTGATAATTTTCGCGATGTCTGTCTTTATGTTAAGGGATTGGAACTTTCTGATCGCCCCAACTCTAAAACAATTGTAACAATGAATTTTCGGCTAGAGTAAAAATTATAGTGTATATATAATCTCCAAGAACAATTGACATCTACTGAATCCTTGTAGAAAAAATGGAGAATTAAGGTGAACGACAAGAAGTCCGTTCACATAGTATTCACTCTTCGGCGAAAATATTCTTGTCCTCCCCCATCCTAGGCCTCATTCTTAACAAACGAATGACGTGGAATCCTTACACCAGACAGAAAAGACTGGAAATGAACAGTTGATATAAACAGTTACTAAAACTACTATACATAAGATCAAAATTAACCCTGAGAACGAAACGACTAATATATAACGCAATACTGAAGCCTATGTGGACTTATGGACTTGAACTGTGGGGTTCTGCCAAAGCTTCCAATCTTTTGCGCAATCGATCCTTGCAACCCAATCCTTCGTAAAATAGCCAATCCTCCTTATTACATCTCCAATAAAACCCTTCACACTGATATCAATATTCCCTTTGTCATCGAATTAGCTAAATTCAGGCACAAAAATGTATTCTCCTCTTTCAGTATCCACATTAATCTTTTAGTCCTAGCCCTCCTTTCTGCCACACTTTCCGAACGACGCCCAAAGCACAATGGCCTAGAGATGTTCTCAGATCAGACAGTGGCAGTGATTAGTCATGAATGAGAATGCTATATATTTTTTATACAGTTGTAAATATCTCTTTGCAAATATAAAAAATGATACATAATCATCACACCTCATCTCACCATACATTTTCATGTTTGTCCTATTTAGGAAATGACAGGTAGCCCTGGGGTAGGCCGACGATGTCCTCCACCTTTGCCTCCTGCCAGGAACTACAGTCCCGCCTGGCTGGACAACCAATCCATGACCGGCTCAGATCCGGCCAAACATAAGCATCTACCTCCACCTGCACAGAAACCTCCACCGGTAACCATTTTCGAATTTGTCACTTACATAATAGAAGAAAAATGTAATAGCCCTATTTAAATATAATAGTCATACCACGGTGTACACAGAATGTCCTGAACTTGGGCTAACTATAGTACATCTCATTCCCAACAAGTGAGTTTCTCTTAAGCATAGTATAATTCTGAACCATCTTGAAATTATTTCACATTTTATAATTGTTCAATATTTCCCGAATTACTCATAAAACTTAGAGAAAACTGATCAAATAAAATCATTCCAGTTAAAATGAATGTGAATTTCTTTTTTGTAACGATACTTGGGGAAGATTCCAGATCTCATATATTAGAAAGTATTTGTGTTAAAGTGTCCTTAAGATGAGCCTATTCTAGTTTCAAATGTGCCGTAATTGTCTGTCTAGCAGCTTTAAATTAAAAAAAAAAAAAAATAGCATCTCATAATTTTTTGAAACATTTTAAATGAATTTTTTTTTAAAATAGCGCTTACTTGACAAAAAACAAAAAAATGCATTTAATCAGCTTTCGAGTGACTTTTATCAGTCCCCTGAATACGTTCTGGCCATTTTCGCGATGATGTTTGTGTGTGTGTGTGTGTATGTATGTGATTGAAAAGTTGTGAACTTGAAATTTGGAATGAAGGGTCACGTGTTCTAACTTAGGTCTAATAAGATTTCGAAATCGAAAGAAAATTGAGACCACTATCCCCCAGGACCTAACTTTTACAAGATACAGCTTATGTTTATGACCTAATCAAAAATCTTTTCAAGAATAGTTGTAGAGAATATTAAAATATGTACATAATTTATATGAAATAACATTTTTCACAGGTCGTTTGGCGAAAACCATTTTGTAACACATATTTTTAGAAGTTTCCTTGATTTGCCCGAAAACGATAATTCCTATCGAAAAATTAATTCTTACCAAAATTGTTCCTTATAAATTTTCCAATCGCTAATAAGTATCAAAATTCACTTGGATTTTAAGGATATTCTGTGATTTGGTAGGGTTCCCAGTAAGTTACCAACCATCCAGTATTATCATTATTATAGTATTATTAATTATATATATTTTTTTAAAGATTCCTCGTTACAATAACACAAACCACTCCACCCAGAGCAGCAGCAGTTCCTCGTCATGTCCCTACCATCCGTGTAGAAGAGTTTACCACGAAGAGAATGCGAGTCTTCTCTACAAACTACCAATTTCTAGGTAATTATTACCCTTACTTTTTCTTTCCTATCTATACAAAGTATAGGAGAAGTTATGTAATCGGCCAGAAATTTGATGCTGAGTTTTCAACGAAATTTCATGTTTTCCGACATTTTGATTCTAAAAGTGTAAAAAAAAAAAGAATCTTCGATGGATGAAACAACCGAAGTAATGAATGTTTCAACAGAAAATTTTGTTTGAGGATTCAGAAGCCACTATGTAAGTCAACTATTATAGCCAAAATCATGGATAGGTTCTGGAGGGAGAGCAACAACTTAATTGATTAACTCATGGTGGGGAAGTAGACAGATAAAGATGTTTATTTTAAATACAAATATACAATGAACAGAAAATGATAACACTGTTACATCATTAGACAATGGTCATTTGACCGTCTGTCTGGTTGGACCATAATTTCTACTAGCTAATATTGGTATGGTTAATATTGGGTAATTTTTATTTTTTTTTTATGCTTATGAGATATTTAAAAATAAATTAATAAATAAAATAAATGTATAATAATAAATAAACAAACAAATTCTTGAAAATAAAGAAAAGCTTAGCTTAGTGTAGCTCTACAACCCGCTGACGAGTCTTGGCTTCCTCCAATATCAATCGCCATGTGCCCTGTTTTGTGCTGCTGTCATCCAGTTACGGATCCCGATCCTCCTGGCGGTTTTTTCCACGCAGTCAGACCACCGCAGCCTCGGTCTTCCCACTCTCCGACGTCCATATAAGGGCTCACATAGAAGTTTCTTCGGGATCATATCCTCATGCATTCTGGCGACATGGCCGGCCCATATAAGTCTGCCCAGTTTTACCACAGTAGCAATGTCTGGCTCGTTGTACAACTCATACACCTCCTGATTGCTTCTGCGCCTCCATTCTCCTCCGTCGCAAACGGGGCCAAAAAGTCAACGGAGGACTTTTCTTTCAAATATCTGGAGGTCCCGGTCCTCGGCTTTAGTTGTGGTCCATGTTTCCGAGCCATAGGTGAGTACAGGGCATACTAGCTCAAGGTTGCTTGCCAGTTGTTTCCGTAGCCCAATGTAGCAGCGATTGGCGGCCGTGATCCGTTTCTTAGTTTCCACAGAAGTCTTATTATCACATGGTATATGTGATCCCAGGTAAGTGAACTCAGACATCTGTTCGAATGCGAAGGATCCAAACGCTACATTCATGCCCTCCTGTCTGGGTGCTTTCTCGGATACCATATATTTAGTCTTCATTGATGATAAGACCCAAGCGTCTTACGGAAAATAAAGTAAATACATTTTTAAAATTCTTGAGATTAAAATAAATACATAAACAAAAACTTGAGAATAAAATAAATAATATTTAAAAATCATCAGCAAAATGAACCAAATTGTCATCTAATGAACTAAAAATAAAACATAACTATAAGCATATAACAGAAACAAAATTTACCTCAAAATTTTAAGTTAACATTAAATTCCTCTACAAATGCTGGGGAAGAACATTGTCGGAGATTCACCCACACCTTTTTTTCAGTCTGAAACTACATTATTTACCGTACAGTGTTTGTGCCATGTTAATTTTAACAATTTTTTTGTTCCTGATACCACCAGTAATAGCCACATAGTCTCTCTTGTAATTTTTTTATTTTATTTATTACTATTATTTGAGTTTGTGTGATAATAAAGTATATTTGTTTTGTTTTTTTTCAGTGAAGACCACTGCACTCACTCCCATGACAAATGTGTACAGTCAACATTGAATAATAGGACGTATTGTAAACATGGTAAGTCATTTATATAAATGGCTGGTAGTCAATGCCGCAGTAAGCCCTGTGGGCGGCCCCTAGACAATCAAAATCTCGGGGCCCCTTTGCAGATTATTTTAATTTTAATCAACCAGTCATTGAATGAGATCATCAGTAATGTAATTCCAATAACCTAAATAATTGTTATTGTTCTTCGATTAGTTGAACTTATAAAGGGCTTATTATAATTTTAAGAACTAAATTGAACTTGATATTAATGAGTATAATCAAGAAATGCCTAGTTGAAAAATCAATGAATATGTTGTACTTAAAAAGCAAGATACTTCAACATTATAATATAAAAGATTCAATTTGTAACTTATTACTTAGAATAATTGAGGATGATTCAAAACGTTTTTACTAAGAGTTGCTGTTTATTTTTTTTTAAAACTAATATTATTTCAAACTAGAAGACAAACGTTTTCAGCTAGAAAAATATAGGGAATTCGATTGTGAATATCTGAACCGTTTTTTTCAGAATTGTGTTCTAAAAATCGGAGATTTAAACATTTTGGAATTTAATCGTTTTTGATTAGAAACATTTTTACATAAAATACTTCCCGGAGCTTGTTATCCAATATTTCAGGAGTAGAGAAAAGTTTTTTATTGTGAAATATTGAAAACTTTTTTTTTGGGGAGGGGAAGTAATCCAAAAAAAGTTGGTTTCAATTTTTTTTTCAATATTAAATTTATATTATTGTGATTGGGATTATGGGGCCCCCAAAGGCGTGGGGCCTATAGGCAACTGCCTACATTGCCTATTTGTTAATGCGGCACTGCTGGTAGGCTCCAGGCAGATATAAGAGGGTTGAGCCTCTTCAATAAATATATAAGATATAATATTTCACTAAAATGTTTCTCCTTCTTCTAGATGACTACAGTGGGCCATGTTATGAAGACTGCAGCAACAGCGACACGGGATGTTCCTGTAGTGAATCATCATGTCTCTATTCTGAAGCGAATCATTCAGAAATATGCGCAAATTGATGCGAAAAAAAGAAAACGAAAAAAAAAACCCGGCCTGATACTTTCTAATAATTTATATACGTAAAACGATATCTTGAAGAAGAGTTCAGGATATTATATTGTAATTGTATTTATTCTATTAAATTATAAATACCATTATATTATATTTACTTGTAAAAAATAATTTAGGTTCATATGAGTAGAATAAAAAAGGAGTTCGTTTAAAAATTGTTGAATTCAAATTCATATCAAATTTTTACTAAAAAGTTTGAGTATATTACTAAGAGACATTTGATTATGTACAAACGGAAGGTTAGATATTTTATTATTTAGTTAATATCGTAGCTATTTAATTTTTATTTACGCAGCTATACGAAGTATAGGGAAAGTTATGTAATCGATCAAAACTTCGATGTTGAATTTTCATGTTTTCCGACCCCCTAATTCCAAGAATGAAAAAAAAAAAGTAAATATCTGTGTGTGTGAGTCTGTGAACACGATAACTCTCGATAAAATGAATGCATTCACACGAAATTCTATATGGGTATCTAGAAACACATAAGGACGACACCTAATGATTTTCAGTCAAATCGGCAAAAGGGAACGGGGGGATTAGGGGGGAGGCTAAACACAAAAACCCTTATAACTGCCGATGTATTGAATATATTGACACAAAATTTAGTATGTGGCTTCAGAAGCGACTGTATAAGTCAAATATTGAAATTTAGCCCAAACGGTCGATTGGCTTTGGAGGGAGAGCAACAACACAATTGATTAATTCCATCTGGGGAAGTACATAGCCGGTGATTCACTGACTTTTTTTAATTGCAAAGTGTATGACGACTACAATAATTTTAAACACTGTTTTTATATATTCGTTTGAGGTTATGTGAACCAGAAAAAATGTATATACATATAAATTTTAGTGAAATATAATATTCGATTCCTGCTTTTACATCAATCAGTGCTTAATATAAAAATTACTTAATGCGTTTTTGTGGTATTTGAAAAAATTAAAAATAAGTGAATAATAGTCCTTTAAAAATTCAATTTTCAAAATTGAAACATACGTAAAACTGAGGCATTTATTAAATGATAATTTCTGATATATTTTGTTTTATTTTTAAAATGATGTACCTAACAGTATCGTCCAAGGAAATAGTGTGTTCATTTTTAATACAAAAAAGCACTAAGTGCAATGTCCTTTCATCATTGAAAAGAAACAAAAACGAATTCTTCTACTTAGGGTTTATGTGAATTTTTTATATTTATTTTACGAAAATGTAGTGATAAAAAAAAAATGTAAATATTTGTAAATAATGTAATTTAATTTGTATTTTTAAATTTCTCTTGTACAATTAACTTTAGATACTCTTAGTGGATATAATTGAATATATGAATGACGTAGTAAGTAGTTAATTTTAAATGTTCATCTCCTGAAATGTGAATAATAAAGCAAACTGGGAGAGTTTTGAAAAAGGATGTTTGAAACCAAATTCCATTGGATAATCTTTCCAAAAAATAAATAAATAGAAATCATTTGTTGGACATTTATATTGTCTAATTCTACAAAAATATATACATACATAAAG
This sequence comes from Aradus depressus, assembly GCA_963662175.1. Lineage (NCBI taxonomy): Eukaryota > Metazoa > Arthropoda > Insecta > Hemiptera > Aradidae > Aradus > Aradus depressus. Next base: position 35,762,638 of record OY759220.1, read on the forward strand.
TTGAAACATTTATAAATATTTGAGTTGTCAATAATCTAATAAAATTAAGAAAAAATATTAAAGTAAAGAAAATATAATATCACACTATATGACATATTTGCTAAAAATGCTTACAATCTTTATAATGGAAATACATAATATGTTATATTAATTTAGTGACGTTAACAGGACGTTAGAATTTGAAGTGTTTGGTCGTTCAAACAATTCTGATTTTTTATAGTTCTATTAATTTTCAGCTTTTTCACAAAGATGGAGGAATTCTCTGGAACAGTTGGGAATTAATAGAACTGTTAATGGGAATTGTTTGAGTGACTAAACTCACTTCAAATTCTCCTTCTTCCATATTACCCCCTTAACGGCATTATTAATATAAAGTTTGGATTTTAGGTATCACTCATGCCCGGTCTTTAACTACGAGGTCATATCGCCTACTACCAGAGCGCTCTTTCGTCACTCTGGTGGACATTAGCCCAACTCTACTGTGGGAGTCCTAAATTTTGCCTACCCTAATTTTGTATTCACCTAGGGCAGGGGTCTTTAACGATTACCTGACATCGTACAGGCTCGGGACCATCGCTTAACGTCCCATCCGAAGGACGGCGTACCCTAAATTTTTATTCGCCTCGGGTAGGGGTCTTTAACATCGTCAGGCTCGGAGCCATCGCTTAACATCCCATCCGAAGGACGGCGTGCTTAAGTTTATTTTACCTCCCACATAAAATAAACTAAGGGCCTCGGTCGGGTTTCGAACCCACGATCTTGAGCTCAGAAGACAAGCACGCATACCACTGAGCTACTGGCGCCCTCTTATTACTCATATATATTATGTACTCTACTATAAATTTTTTTTTTATAAAATTAATATTATATTTTCTTTACTTATGTATTTTACTTGATTATTGACAAAAGTATTTATAAATGTTATGTTAAGGTAAGACTTCCCCAGGGGTCAGGGTGTCAGTCTTATTTATCTTAGGTAATCTGAGAATTGTATAAATATGAAAACCTAGCAAACTTAAATGTCACTTTTAAATAAAAAAGAAAATTAACACCTTCCTTACAAAATGGTCTTTATTGACTAATGCATTTCGAACGCGGAAGAATTCATCATCAGAGCTACATTTAAACTTTGTGCTGAGGACATAATCCGAAAGCGGTGCACTTTTTGTACATATGTTTGTGGAATTACGTCAATATAAATGTTTAACAAGTTCTTTGTTATTTATTCCGAAGTTTGCCAGGCAATTGATCATTCACTCATACCTTAAATTATTAATATGATTATTTATTAATTACAAGTTATTATAATAAGAAGACACCTCTGGAGAAAAAAATGCCGGAAACAACCAAAAGTGTAACATCCCAGAGAAGTTTAAGAAACACAATGATTATTTAATAACAAGGCTATAAAAATAATCCACCAAAAAAAAATAAGTGAAAATATCCTAAGTTTTCTTGTATATTTCACTATCAAACTATAAACTTATTTTTCCCCTTTTTTCAAATAATTGTAAATTTCCAATAATACATTTTGTGGGCTTACAAGCTAAAGGCACTAAGTCATGACTTTTTATATCATTATTGTTTAAATAAATTCTATTTTGAATGAGTAAAACATGTAAAAAAAACATACTATCCCCAAGCATATTCTTCTTCACCTAAAGTAATTGGTCACAACAAAATAATTTGTAGCAAAATTTGAATATTAAAATTGTCCATAACTCAAAACCATCTTTTCAGACGTAGTGCCTTTCTCTTGTAAACCTCCTATTTCGCAGCTATACTATTCTATTTATTTTTTGTTTTTGAAACATGTAAAACACAGTTGTTTCGGGAAATTCTCCCATCATCAGTCAAATAATTACATTACATTAATTTGTATGTAAATTTAATTTGTGGGTCAATTTTATTAGTTACCTATTGTCGACTCATGCCTGAGCCTTAACTACGAGGTCATATCGCCTACTACCAGAGCGCTCTTTCTTTCTTCTGACTCTGCCTAACCTAAATTTTTATTCACCTTTAACGCGTATCTGACGTCGTACAGGCTCGGGAGCAACGTTTAAACGTCCCATCCGAAGGAAAAGTTTTTCCCATCTCCCAGACAAAACATCTAAGAGCCTCTCGGCCGGGTTTCGATCCCGCGATCTTGAGCTATGTAGGCTAATACATGACCGGCGACTTCAATTATTAAATAACTCCAAGCTGATTGAGATTTGAAGTATACTCAAGTGGTACCTTTATTGTTACTAATAAGATGTACCATCGTTATTCAAAGCTAGGACACCTTATAACCCAATTCCCTGTATTATACCTATTTTCATTTTGTAGATAGTACAGTAAATTAGAGTTAATTTACTATTATTGATATTTTCGAGATAGTGCCATTTTTTTGAAACAGAAATTATTTTGTAATTCAATAACCTCTTTTAATTTATTTTAATGTAATATAAATGAACATATAATTTTTAAAATAATTACAAAAAAGGGAGGTGAACCCATATTAAACACAAATTTTGTTCTATTACAGACTGATAATTTATATAATTTTTGTATTATTAGATATGTAAATATATATGTACAGCTTTTGTGTGTAGAAATTTTTATATATTTCAAAAAAACTTTTGAATACATTGTCATAAACTTTTAGAAATAAATTAAGTGGAATGTATCGTACTTTCTTTTAATTTCACCTTATTACACTTAAGATAGCATGAGCATATCAGGAAACCCACAACACACCCATTGATTTTTAAAAAGGGAGGAGACTCGAGGCGGCCTAACTCCTCATATACCATAATAATTGCCGATGTATTGAATGTGTCGACATGGTGAGAATGGGTATTGAAAAGTTAAGACAAAGATTAGTTTTAGTTTTCAGCCAAATCGGCCGATGAGGATAAAATTTTAGAAGAGCGGAAAATTAGTTGACCACAAATAATTCGAGCTCCCCAGCATACTTCTCCAAGTATACTGCCGAAATTCACAGGCAGCTATTTTTTTAAATATTTTGATTTCTGGAGGATAGATAGGCAGAGGGCTAACTGCAAGGATGTAAAAACAAAGTGCATTTTGTTAAACAAAACACTTTTATTAATGAAATGAATAAGAATATTTACAATTTTACAATCAGTTATAAAAGAAAGAAAATATTTATGTATTACAAACAAAACAACTTAAGTAGGTATTCTGGAAAATTAATAAAATACACGTCTAGTTCTAACTGCCTCTAGGCAGCGAATCAAGGAAATTTGGGGCCTTATAGTCGGGGTCGGGCTTATATTTTTTATAGCGCTGGCCTTTTTTTTGAGCATCGGTTTTCCTATGCAAAAAGTAGAAAAAAATGTATGTATAAAATATCTTTATTCTTAAAAATTGGAAACTATATCCTACTGTATGATAAATACAAAATATTTAAAAAACGTTTACATGTTCTATTTTATTAATATAAAAACAAAAACGTCCTTTGTTCGTTTAAAATATCTGTTGCATATCAAAAAAAAAAATGAATACAATTAAATGAAATTTTAGTCAGGTAGGTAAAACAACCTCTGTGGATCCGCCCTCAGTTTCGACGTCTTGTTTAGAGGCAGTCTCTTCATTAGATTCATTTTTTTCCAGAATTTGAACATTAGATTTAGTCTCAGACTTTTCTCCTTCGCTCTTCTTAATGTATGCAATTTTTGGAGGCCAGTCTAACGCAATATCCTGAAGATTAACAAAATAAAATAATTAATATAATAGTCAGAAAAAAAAAAGAAAGTTTTTTAAATGGCTCAATATTGGTTCTATTGAGAAAAAAAATGTGTGGCCATTACAGAACTTTTTTGTATTGATTATTATCCCCTTCCCAACCTCCTCTTAAATTCATTTCATTCTTGCATTACTGAATATATGAAATAACTACTGGACCTAGAGACCCAAGATCGGGGTGAGATGGTCTGGTTCACGGACGGCTCAAAAACCGAGAGAGGAGTTGGAGCTGGAATACATGGGAGGACAGTCAAGGGAGATACTAGTATATCCCTAGGTGTATGTCACTGTGTTCCAAGCTGAAGTATATGCCATCCTCGGATGTGCCTGGCTCATCGAGAGATGGAACATCAGGGGAGGGCCGATCTTAATACTGTCTGACAGTCAAGCAGCGTTGCGAGCTGTCATCATAGATTCCAAAATCGTCCTGGAATGCCTTCAAGCACTGGAGTCCCTGACGGACCAAAATAGAGTGGAGTTGAGATGGGTGCCAGGGCATAGGGGGTTTGAGGGCAACGGAAGGGCTGATCAACTGGCCCGGTCAGGAGCTGACAGACAACCTATAGGGCCGGAACCCTTCTGCGGGATCTCTAAGAGCACAGGGGAGGCAATAAAAGGTTGGTTGACCAGTAAACACATCCAGTTCTGGAGAGGGATCCCAAAGCAAAGACATTCAAAACTCTTTGTAGCGGAACCCTCAGAGAAAAGGAGTCGAGAGCTCTTGAATATGAGCAGAATGGATCTAAGAGCTATGACAGGTCTGATCACAGGACACTGTCATATGAACAAACACCTACACAATATGGGCATCGCTAGAAGCCCCCTGTGCAGGAAATGTGGCGAGAAAAATGAGACTCCGGTTCATATTCTAAGCCAGTGCGGGGCACTAGAAAGCAGAAGATTTTACTGTTTCGGGTCTACCTTAACGGAACCGAAGCAGGTATGGAAGGAATCTGCAGAATCCTGGACTTTATTAAAGATACAGAGCTGCTGTAGGGACCAGCACACACAGGGCACACAATAGGCCTATCAGAAAAATAAAAATAAAAAAATATGAAAGTAATGTCTTGGATATCAGCAATTGTCTTTGTTTAATTTTATAACGTAATTTTGGGAGTGACTTTCTTATACCCATCAGTAATGTCAGCTTGAAATGAATTTGATAGGGGAGAAGGGAGGGTTGGTATAAGAAAGTCCTGTATGGCCAAATCACATTTATTTTTATATATAGATACCAATTAAACACTACATTGAAATATTTCCTACAGAAATTTATTTTACATTCTTTGAAGTGCTATAACTTTGTTCGTATTCGCCTAATCTCAATACCAAGAATACATTAGCAATTGGAAATTTAATAATGAACATTTTTGATAAAAGGCAATTTTTCCATAGGTCTAACGGTTTTCGGGTAAATCAAACAAAAGCTTAAAAAACAGGGTTTCAGGACTATTTTCGGCTTATATCTCGCATTATATACAGTGCATAATAACAAGAGTACATTTTACCTCCACATCTAAAGCAACGATGTCCACTTCCATTCCGCCTAGAAGTTCCTTCAGGGAGGGTTTGGTTCTTCCAAAATCACCATGGATAAACTCTTTTATGTATGTACCAGCCTGAGTACAAAGTTTTAATGTAAAATAATCTGGAAATTAAAATTCTGATAGTAAAATCATAAAAAATAATTTAAAATTATCAATAAATAGGTTGAGAACATACTATTGTATTGATATTTTCAATACTTTTTTTAGTTGAATGCAGCAAAAAAAGTTTATTTGGTTCATTCTTAAGAAGAGAAATAAGTAATATCAAGGTATTTTCTTCAATAAAGTCGGTTTTTTCGAAATTATTTTTATACTTTACTTTATTAGGACAATGCCTCTAGATTATGGTTTGTGTACAAATAGTGATATGAAAGGGAATAATATCTCACTTTTTCACTCTACTATGGGTAGGGACAAACAGAAACAGAGCGTTGCAGGGACCTTGTCCAGGATTGGATAGTGGGAAAATGGCAAGAATGTTGGTCACCAAGTTCACGTGGCCGAACGACACACGCGTCCTTTCCGGACGTCCGGGTACGCCTCGACTCTACATATGATCAGTCTGACCACTGGATGTCCCAGATATTATCAGGTCATAGAAATTTTAAAATTTTCTTTAAAAAGAAGAACAACCCGAACTGATCATGCCTGGGCAATCTGGGCCTCGAGACTGCAGAAGATGTAGTCGTCGAATGTCCGCTGTATGAGCAGGCCAGAGTGGAGTTGATTAGCAGGACCGGATCTACGGCAGCTGATGAAGGAGACCGGCTACCCAGTATTCCGCCGATTGGTCGGTTTCTAGCGGGAGTGGAAGAGAGCGGTTTGACGGACTGAGGATGACCCTTAATCGCCACAGACTCTCCGGCCCGTGGTCGTCACAGCCTCACTTAAGCCCCACATTGATCCCGAGCTCTCACTACTCTACTCACAATATTGCACAAGTGAAGGAGCATCCGAAAACGTTAATAATAATAAATGGATTATTAAAGATATAAACTTCGAATGTAACATCAAGTTTTCTTCAGATTTTCAAGAAGTATAAAGACAATATTTCAACATTCAGATCTGCTATAAATTACAAAAGCGATCACATTTATTTATAAGGAAGTTTACCTTCTTTCTCAGGATCTACCGTCAAGGGACTGGCTTCAATCCAATGAATAGTTCGGTCTCTAACAGCAACAGGTCTCCGATGAAGAACCTAGAAAGACCACAGAACAAAACAAATTAGAGACGAAAAATAAAATAATATTTAAAAATGATATGCAAAATGATTATAACACTTTTTTTTTTTAAATAATAACAGTATTAAATCAGTTCTTCGAAGATAAAATAAAGAAAGTCCTCCACAAAAACTTATTAAGCTAAAATTATCATTACAAGAAATGAAAGAATGAATGGCGTAATTATCCGATGATGATTAGCGTGACCAAAATGTTCCTTCTCACGGGAAGAGAAATACGAGTATATGAGACTGTGATACCCTGACCAGAGACCCTGGGGAAGTCTTACCTTAACATAACATTTACAAATACTTGAGTTGTCAATAATCTAATAAAATACATAAGTAAAGAAAATATAATAATAATTTTATAGAAAAACGTTTTATAATAGAATTGAGTTAGTTAGTTAATATGACTCATGCCCGAAGTTATATTGCCTACTACCAGAGCGCTCCATCGTCACTCTCGTGGCCATGAGCCTGGCTACTCTGGGATTCCTAAACTTTTATTCCCCTAGGGTAGGTACCTGACACGGGACCATCGCTTAACGTCCCATCCGAAGGACGGCATGCTCAAGATCATATTACCTCCTAGTTAAAATAAACTAAAAGCCTTGGCCGGGTTTCGAACCCGCGACCTTAAACTCAGTAAGCAAAATAAAAGTTAAACAAGTTCTTTGTCAAGAACAAAGGGTCATATAAGCTAGGGGTCTTCAACCTTTCACGCCCAGGGCGCCGGTAGCTCAGTGGTAAGCGTGCTTGACTTCTGAGCTCAAGGTCGTGGGTTCGTAGCCCGACCGAGGCCCTTAATTTATTTTATCTGGGAGGTAAAATAAACTTAAGCACGCCGTCCTTCGGATGGGACGTTAAGCGATGGTCCCGAGCCTGTACGATGTCAGGTACTCGTTAAAGACCCCTACCCTAGATGAATAAAAATTTAGGGTAGGCAAAATTTAGGACTCCCACAGTAGAGTCGGGCTCATGTCCACCAGAGTGACGAAAGAGCGCTCTGGTAGTAGGCGATATGACCTCGTAGTTAAAGCCCGGGCATGAGTCATAAAACCTAACCTAACCTTTCACATCAATAAATTCACAAAGATCCGCGGGCCACACGTCTGTCAAAAAAAAAATAGTGTAGTCAGAGAATTTATATTTTGTTTTACATTTTACAAGATTACAATTGATTCTAAGCCTTAGATTCTAAGGGAAGAGATGGTAAACAGATCTGATTATATATATATATATATATATATATATATATATATATATATATATATATATATATATATTGGTTCCAAAATCTCCCCCATCTACAGTATCTCGATTCGAGGTCACTCGACTTAATATTATTGTTTTTTTTTTGTCTTGCTGTAACTGTGTGTGTAACTTATGTTATTACTAGTAAAAACATTTTATTCACTCCCCCACTCTTTGGGCTTTGCCTTGTGGGTATTATCAATGTAATTTAAAATATATTTTCTATTTTTATATTGATATATATATTTGATTTCATATTTTTTTTTCTTTTTATATATTTAGTTATATAGTTTAAGTTTAAGTTTTATGTTACCTCAACTTTTAATTACATATAAATTTTATTTTGTTTTTTGTGTATTAAGTTCCTATTTGTAGACATTGATAATAAATGGATTACATTTAAAAAAAGAAAGAGAAAAAAAGAAACATGTCATGTCACGAAATGTTTTTAAATATTAAGAATAACAGAAAAAAACGTTTTTTTTACGACAAAAAGCTGACAAGGCAATTTTTCTTGAAATTGCCTCAAATTCAAATGTGGGGCCACTAAAATGCCAGCGGGCCATTAAAATTCCTTCAGCGGGCCACTCGTGGCCCGCAGGTTGAAGACGCCTAATGTAAGCGAATCATATTATAGGTCCCTTTGAGATGTACAGCCAATGTCTAACGAAAATAAAATAAACGTCCCTATGATAAAGAAATTATCCAAATCGGATAAGTAGTTATAGAGATTACCTCAAATACAGAAATAAACGTTCTCTCTTTATATATTATATATTATACCCTGATGGGCGTGGCCTGTTTGATGTTGATGGGGCAGCGGGAGGCTAGTTTCCTCAGCTCCTCACAGCAAACCTCCCACCGATGAGGCTCCACAAGAAGACACAGAGCTTTGTACTGCTTCTCCTTCGTCTCTTCTCCGCTCTTCAGGATATCCAAGCTAGATCTGACAACAGAACATCAACATTAAAAAAATCGACCAAGTGCGTGTCGGACTGCGCACAAAAAGTGTTCCATGGTTATTTTTAAATATGGAACCCTAAAAACAACAAGTCCCTCTCACCAAGACCCATTGCCTTATTCCTACTATTTAAGAAATTTGTAGAATTATTTGGATAATATGGTGGTCTCTTTTGGTCTCTATACCCTTTGACACCGAATTAGCTAAATCCAGGTATAAAAAATTATTTTCCTCCTATAGTATCCACATTAAGCCCCTAAGCCGTGCTCTCCCTTCTGTCTCACTTCCCGAACGACGCCCTAAACGCCAATGGCCTAGAGACCTTCTCAGATCAGGCAGTAACAGTGATTAGCCAGAGCGACTTCATGATTTCTCCTCTCAACACCTTTTGACATTGCCATTTTTTTCTCCCTTACATTTGCTTGTTGTATATATTATTTCATTTTAATTATTACATTTGTAAATAAATAATAATGGTCTCTCGAAAGTTTTTTTTTATTATGGTGATCCACTGACAACTTTTTGACGTGAAAACGTCTATTCGCTCGTTAAGCACAGTGATAGCCGGTCAAACTTTCTTGTGTTACAACATACCGTCAGATTTCAATCGCTAATAACTACGAGACTAATAATACGATAACAACGGTTGAGGTCACAATGGATAGAGCATGTCTGTACGTGTTTGTTGTGCAGTGTTTGTTTTGCCGTGACGTTATGTGGCTAGTGTGGGCGCCGGCGGATGATTGTTGCGAATTAGCGTTGTGTAAAATTAGAAGTTAGTGTAGCGTGATAACGCGTTTAGATAGGACGAAAATTGAAAAAAAATTAATGATGCCGTCTCATATGAATCGTAAATATGCGCGGAATTATAGAAAACGCAAATCAGAGGAAAGCTCGCATCAAAAGGAATTTAAAAAACCTAAAAAGTCTAGTGCCGAGCAAATGCAAGAGCTACGGCAGCATCGAAAAGACAATGAAGAACATTAAGGCGTAGTCAATACAGTGTGAGGTGTAAGTGTGTTACTTTAGCTACCACAGACCCTTGCGACATGCAATAAACTTGTGATTTATCTATTCTGTAACCATACTACTCTGTATAACCATTGTATTAAAGAGATTGATAATTAAATTACATATTAATACGAAACACTTGTTTTGTTATGATTTTATCCCGACGTTTTCACGGAAAATCTACGGCGTGGACCTTGACTACGCCTTAATGTTTTTTTTTTACTGATAAGTGTGATATCTGGATTATTATGATGCAAATGTATTCAATAACTTGAGTGTTGTGCTTCCGGACATTACCAAGTATATAATATACATAAATGATATGAAAGTGTAAGCAAAAAAGTGATAAGAGATTCCTACTCTTAAAGGTAGTTCTTACTTGAAAACAAATTGGAGGTCGCGTACATAGACCCTTCCTCCACTTCCACTGTTGATGTCTGCCTCAACCTGCCTCATCTCTTCATCGGATATCTTGGACCGACGTGGATTGAGCAGTTCAACGGAGAAGGGTCGACCTCGGCCCAGGGTCCTCACGTCCACATCCTCACGGCCAGAGGAAGAGAACTTCGTCTCTGACAAGAATCAGATAAGAAAAACTTAGTTAACAAACCAACAATCCTTCGGATGGGACGTTAAGCAATTGTCCCGAGCCAGTGCGATGTCAGGTACTTGTTAAAGACCCCTAACCTTAAGTAACTAAATCTGGGTAGGCAGCATTTAAGACTCCCTCATTAGAGTCGGGCTTCAAATCTTATATTCACGCAAAGTGTGGATCACTTCAATAGATTGTTTTAGATGATTAAGTTGAACGCAAAAACTGAATACCTGAAATGGTTGGCGGTTCGTCAGTTACAGTAGGAAAATAACAAAATTTAAAAAAATGGATACCTTCAGATTTCACCGCCTTTTTCAAGGGTATTGATATTATTTCCTCAACTGAGTCTTCTAATTTCCTTTCTCCGTTTATAATCCAAGGAGTCTGAGGAAGGTTTCTTGAGAGTTTGTTATATCTTCCTAAAACACAATGAGTGAAAATAAAGAATTTTTTGGCTTTGAGTTTCTTTGTTTGTGCAGTACACAGTACCTAATGGGTCCCCGGACACTCGAGAATTCAGGGAAACGAGGAAGCAAACCGACTGGTCAAGAATGGTTTAATCAAGCCCTTACTGTAGGCCCAGAGCCAGTACTAGGAATATTCCGGGAGACATGCAGAACCCAGATTAAAAAGTGGACTAGAGCTCTTTTGGAGAGAAGAAACCACATGGAGACAGTCGAAGATGTTCCTGGGTGAGGCAAGTTGTTGAAGGATGGGATCCTTCGACCAAAGGAGCTTCAGCAACTAACTGGAGTTCTCACAGGACACGGTCCGTTCAATAGTCACGTACAGGACAATCCCACCTGTGACAGATGTGGAAAAGAAAAGACGGCGGCTCACGTCCTAGGCATATGCTAGATTCCACATTTTTGACAAAGATGTGGTCAAAGAAGAAGATTTTAGAAGACTGGACCACGGGAGCATTCTCAGATTAATTAAGGAAAGTGGTTCCTTCATGAAAGACTTGGTATTGGTAGTGTAAACGACTATATAACAAGGTAACGCAGCGCTTCCAGGGAAGGAATAAGAGCATTGGATGCTTAGGTCCCTAGATGCAAAGCACCAGCCCACCAATATATATACGAGGTGTGTTCAAAAAATAACGGGAATTTTCGGTTTTTGAAAAGAATTTTATTTATTCGTCTACATCAATGTTATCCCCTTCAAAATAGTCCCCATTAGGTATTATACACTTATGCCAGCGCTTCTACCAATCCCCGAAACACTTTTGGAACTCGATTTTTGGGATAGCATTTAGCTCTCTCAGCGATGCGCATTTAATCTCATGTATACTTGTGAAACGACAGCCCTTTAAGGTTCTTTTTATTGTTTGGAAAAAAGTCACATGGAGCCATGTCTGGTGAATATGAAGGCTGAGACATCATTACAGTGTTGAACTTCAATGAAATAAATTTTTTTAAATTGTGGTACACATTGTCTAATTTCACAGAATATATATACATGGGAGTACTTTCGGTATTTCTACCATCCTCAGCCAAAAGTGTAACAGATAAGACTAACTAAAATATTACAGAATGTCAGCCTCTGGGTGGAACCCCTCACCCTCCCTCCTGGAGTTTATAAGAACTATTTTTATGATGTATCCTACTAAATACCATGAGGACGAATCAGTCAATAAGATGGGCGATAGATTGAATTTAGAACTGTGTATATGTCAATCGAAATTAATAAAATTTGAGATAATGTCTCTTATCTCCTTAGTGGATAAATCCAAGAAAAATGAGTATATATTTTTTTCAAAAAATACAGTTAACTTACCAGCGATGTACAGGGACTCGTGGTGGGAGGTCAGGTCACCACAGACTGCCTCAACTGTTGGAATCCCTGGAGGAACTAGACAGTTTGTTGTGAACTTTCGGGAATTCACAACTTTCAAGCATGCTTCGGCACTCTTACGAGAGAATGTGTCCTTGCTCCCTGTGTTTTTCAAATTTTTCGCCTTACTGAATGTATCTGGAAACATTTTATACCTAAAAAAAAAAATAATAATATGTAATATAAATATTCATCTTCTTCTTCCTACGGCGCTACGGTCCTGAAAGAACCCGGGCCTCCGTCACAATCCTCCTCCATTCGTCTCGACCTAAAACCTTCTCCCTCCATCCTCTGATGCCCAACACTCGGAGGTCCGCCTCGACGTCGTCCAGCCAACGGAGTCTCGGTCTTCCTCTTCTCCTGGCACCGCCTCTCTACGTGGCCCAACCAATGTAATCTCGCCTGCTTGATCACGGACACCAGGTCGGAATCCCCGTAGAGGTCTCTCAATTCTCTGTTCTTCCGGATACGCCATCTGCCATTTTCGGAAACAGACCCATAAATAATAATATTATCATATAAAAATTCAGATATCCTTAGTTCTACATGACCACTAAAAGAAAATCAAATTATTATTCCAAGGCTGGGCTTCAGGCAATGCCAATAGATTAAGTAAGCTAATTTTATCTGTTAGAGTTAATACTCTAACACTAGTTAATATTCTAAACATACAATACTGTGTTTGAAATTGTCACTGAATAACCGGCTATGACCTTCCCAGCATGAATTAATCAATTATTTTTTCGCTATCCCTACAAAATCAATCAACCGTTTCAACTAAAACTCAATATTTGACTTACATAGTGGCTATTGAATCCTCATAATAAATGTTGTGTCAATACATTTATTACATCGGCAGTTATTAGGCTATTTGAGACGAGTCACCCTTTTCCTGCTCCTCTTCTTTTTGAGCGATTTTGCGGAAAATTATTAGTTGCTATCCTTATAGGGTTTTTTAACAATTTAAATGCTAAATTTCATTTATATGTCATATATCAATAAATCCGAGGTTTTTGGGAGTTTTGAGTTGAGGCTCCCTCTAATCCCCACCTCCTCAACGACTGATTCCGCTGAAAACTAATAGGTGTCTTCCTTATAGAGCTTTGAATATACATATGAAATTTCGTATCAGTACATTCATTACAATGGCAGTTATTCAAGTTTCCCTGTTAATCATCGACTCCCCATCTTCTCCTTGGCCTATTTGGCTTCAAATGCAGAGGCAGAGCTCTACATAATACATAAAATGGATTCGATTATATCAAATACATTTTTTACATCCACAGTTATATGTATTATAGTGAAAGTTATGTAATCGGTCAGAAAATAGATGCGAAGTTTTCAACATACAGTGTAAACTTCATTTAACGCCACTCGATTTAACGACAAACTCCCTAAAACATCGAAATTACTTTAATCTGGTTGGTTTGCCTTGTTGTCCATACAATGATACACTCTATGTAGCATCACACCCACTCTACATAACGACAACAATACGTCATTACTAAGCAATAAACAGTACTTTCAAGTTACCGAAATTAATAAGAACTGCAGCTGTGTATGTTCTTTTGTTTGTTATTATGTTGCTTTATTGTCTAGCACGTATTTACCTCCACTGTCGGCTTAGAAGATTCTAAGAAATTCGTTCTTTTGTTAGTTGTGATTACCTTAAAATACTGGAGCAGAAAAAACCGTCAGACGAAGATAACGGACTATACGCAATAAGCGTTGTTATTTGTATCAATATTAATGTTTGTTGTTTGTAAATTTTATACTTTATTAGTAAATACATATTATAATAGTAAAATACTATTAAATGTAATGTAATATGTATTGATTTTTCTTCTCTTCATTTAACGACAACTCTCAATAACGCCATAAAATGCGCAGTCCCATAAGTGTCGCTATATAGAGTTTACACTGTAATTTTTTTCTGTTAAGAGAATACTCTAGACACTCTAAAACACTAGTTTATATTCCAACACAATACAAAAAGTGGTCGGTGAATCAATGGATATGTACTTCCCCAGGACAAATTAATCAATTAATAATTTTATATTAATCTGCGCTCTCCCTCTAAAGCCAATTAAACGTTTCGGCTAAAACTCAATATTTGATTTAAATAGTTCTGAATCCTCGAAATAAATTTTGTGTTGATAGTTCATTTTGTTCCACAATAATGAAATTACAAATGTGCCATATTTTGATGAAACAAAAGGATACTTATTAAGATTCGGGGTATTTGAAATATGTAGAAGAAATTCTGTTTTTATTTTTTTCTATTCCGCAAAAATTGCCTGATTTGATTTGTTTTTCTTCAGATACATGATAATACATGTTACGATACCAGGAAGAAAGAAGACTTTCGAATAACTAAACATTGCTCTTCTCTTTTTGAAAAAAAGTATAACTCATAAAGGAATTAATTGTTTCAATTGTTTCTTTTGAAGTCAATAGATACAATAAAAAAAAATTAAATTTCAACTTAAAATGTTTATGTTCGAGGAAATCCTTTACACGGAAACGGAATTTTATTTTCACTGTTCAAAAAGTATCAAATAACCACAATAAAAAAAAAGTCGTGGGTTCATATCCAAAAAACATTATTTTGATACAAAGCTTTAATTTTTCTTTTTTGGGCAGAGTTCCTCCACACCTTAAAAGTGAGTTGAATGTAAGTTATTGTTTAATTTTTTATTTATTTATACTTTTTTATATATTCATATATAATTGATTAATCTATATATATATATATATATATATATATATATATATATATATTTTCATATATTGTTATAGTAACATTGTTTTTTTTCTTCTATATCTCGCACATTGGGACCTGATGATGGGATAAAGACACTTCCGAAGAGTTTTTTTTGACAAATAGTTAGCTTAATTTTTATTAAATTGAAAAATGTCTCTACTTACTATAAACGTATCTTGTATTAATTTGTTTATACACTCATATATTTTCAAGTATTTATTTGTTCAGTTTTTATTAATTTCATTTTTCCTTTTTTTTAATAGTTTTGTTATTACTACTAATCATAGATGTGTTAGACTCAAGTAGTTATAAATTTATATCTTAACGTATAAATTCTTTTGACGAATCCTATTACTATGTATTGGCTAACGGAAATAAATTTATTATTATAGGAATAAGAGGTCGATATATAACATACTTACAAAACAGAACATTCAGGTTCTTCATCCTTGTAAAAGATACTGAGAGTGATTGTGAGTCCTGAAGAGGGATCGTAAGTTTTACTCAACTTCTCCCCAATCAGTGGAGTGTAGATCCACTTCCAGACGTCTTTCACACCCACCGTTACCAAACCCAGAGGAAATACATTTTTGGTAAAATGTGGAAACTCCGCATCAAGAAACAAATACAAAGAGTGAGCCCGAAGCAGAACGCAGACTGGGAAGGTAAGAGCCACGTTGAATGTGTCACTATCATAGTCCACACTCTCCACAGTGTTCCACACCTGAAATAAACAACTTCATTATACAGTCGACTCTCCATATAACGAAAAACTTGATATTATAAAATGAAGCCATGATCCCTTGACAAAAACTCGAAATAGCGAAAAAAAACAGCGCATTTCTGTACACTCAGTATAACGAATCTATTTTTAAGGTATGTTGGTTTAAAATACGCTATATTACGAAGCCAAAAAAAATAATAATCCATTTTTCTAACAAAAATACATATGGTACATGCATATATATGTAAAATATTTTTTGTGCAGAATTTATTAAATGTATAATACATACATAATGAAAAGTATAATAATTTTGGTTTTCTTTACATTTTTAACCCCTCTCGATAGTACGATTTTTTTTTTGATGTTCACTCCATATTACAAACTCTTATTAAAGCAAAAACTCGTTTATCTTTTTGTTTTTATGCCCCTATATCGAGAGTCGACTATACTTATTATATCTTAAAATATCTTAATGGCAATAAGAAACGTTCTCAAGTCAATAAAGTTTTAAAGAAGAGATAAAAAAGGTATATTAATTCTTTTTATTACTTTCTTATACCTACAATACAAGGAAGTATTGTAATCGTGCGAAAATTCGAGATCAAGGTTTCAACGGATTTTCACATTTTAAGTTCCCCTGAACACCTTTTGACTATTTTCGCGATGTCTGTGATTGCTAAGTTGTGAGCGCTCTACCGCAAAAACGACTGTAGCTAACTGAACTGAAAATATAGAGTGAAGGGGTCACATGTGCTAACTTAGATATGAATAGATTTTCGTCGAAATCTGAAAAAAATTAAGACTCCGGGGCCTAAATACGTTATACAAGATACCGCTTAAGTTAATGACCTAATCAAAACTCTTTCCAAATAAAAGTATTTTTAGATGTTTCCTTGATTTACTCGAAAACAGTTTGTCCTATGGAAAAATTCGTTCTTACAAAAAATGTTTCCTATTAAATTCGCTAATAAGTCCTCAGATTTGTGATAAGATCAATACGACAAACGTTATAGCGCCTGAAAGAATGAAAAATAAATTATTGTAGGAAAATATTGTTTAAATTGACATCTCTAGCAACGAATTATAAAATATTTGTCTATTATTGGTAGTTTTTGTGGAAACTTATGTCCACCCTAATTGTTTCAATTGCAATAGACAACAAAATCAAAACATTACATTAAATGAGGGGGTAAGAATCAAAATGGTCCAAGTGACATTTTTGAAAAATTTTCGTTAAGTGCATAATCGGATATAAAAATTATAGTTCTGTTCACGAAAAAAGGTGTACAAGTAAAATCTTAGCCAGTGCTGAGATCTAATGGCAAATCACTTATTGCATTCTGGTGACACGAACAAGTAACTTAAAACATATATTAATAGTGACCTTGAAATTAAGATTTTTATCCAATTTTATGGTTTGCTAACAGCAACTTTCACGAGCAAATATATATAAGAAATAATGGATTTACCTTATCTATAATTCCATCACAAAATGGTTTTTGCAATAGCCCGAGACATGCTGTGCAAGGATTGACTTTTTTTTGTTTGAGCTGAGGTCCATCCTGAGAATTCTCTTTTGCGTTAGTGTCTTTCTAAAATTCAAGAAGAAGGTTATTCCCTTAAGATTCAATTCAATTGATAACTTGGATATTGATAGATGAATGAAAACAAATTACTTCTGATAAGGTTGCGTAAAGTTTCACAAAGGCAGCTGGTGCTTTTTCTCCAGTAAATCTTAAAATACACAATTTACAACAACCGATCTCTTGTAATTTGCCAATAACATCTGCTTCCTGCATTTTTTGACGGATATTAAAAAACGTAAAACATTAACGATATATCTTCCTTTTGCTTCAACACATTTGTATAACTATATCAAGTTAACTTTAGAATTAGGACGGAAAATAAACCCAGACAATCAACATGTTGTTGACCGTAGAGAAGATAACCAATTTGAAGGTTATATCTTAAAAAAGTTTTCTGTTGATTCGATTTTTCATTTGGCTTGAAATTTTTGTAAATATACTTTGCTATACCACCGGCAGCTATCAAAAAAATGTATATATATATTTTTTTTAGTGAACATGTGGATTAGTAATTCTGAACAATTCGGACAAATTGTACGCCCTCGTTCCTCCCCCTTTCAACAATTTTCTAGAATTATCCTGCCTACATCTTAATTAATTAGAAATGTGAAGAGAAAAATCAACAACCTAATTGTAAAACTCCCTTTCTGCTAATAATTAACAACATGCCTTTTTCCTAGTATTATAAATTGATTACCATTAAATAGAAGAATTTCAAACTTCGAGGTTCTGTCGTGTAAATGAAAACTCAATACTTGGCCAACGTTTCGGAAACTATTTATTTCCTTCTTCAGGACCTACAGAATATAACAAACAAATTAGTCATTATGGACAATGATATAACTAGATACTTAATAATAATGTTAAAAAGAGAGGGAAACAATTTTTATAAATATTGCTTACGAACACCTCGACAACATTCGTAAACATGCTGTCATTTCCGTTCATATTATTGACTGCATACTCATTTTCCCGAACAGCTAGATATTATTATATCGACGGTCGAATCCTAATACCCAGTATAATAAAAAAAAAAAATTACTTTTTTTTCTAGTTTTTGAGACTTTATTTAGCTCAACAGTTATAAAAATACTAATGTGCTTTATTTTGATAAAAAAAAAGACCCCTTTTGCAGATTTCCGAATACATACATACAGGGGCGTAGCCAGAGGGGGCAGGTTGAGGCACGTGCCCCCCTCCCCCCCCTGGCCAGAGCAAAAAACCAAGATAACGAAAATTGTGCTTTACTTAAATGTACACGTACAAAACAAGTCATATTACATTCATTTAAATATACATGAATTTCATCACGGAAACTGCGGGATGTTCCCCTGGGAGTCTATACCTCTCACCCTCGTAGCCTAACTATGCCCCCCCTGCTCAAAATCCTGACTACGCCCCTGCATACATAGGTATTTCAAATATTTGTTTGGCGTGAAAATTGTCTACTTACTCTACAATGACCCCTATTCCTTATTTATTTATTTTTAATTTCTCGATTTTTATGTTTAAACATAAATATTCTGAATCCGTTTAGGCCGTAACCGATATTCTGTATGTATTTTGTGGACTTGACAATATACAAGTTATATAAGTTCTTTGTTTTTATTTACTTTGATTAAATTAAGGAAAAATGTCTTTGTACTAGATTTCATTTCGGAGCTAGAATGGCAAGTTGGAAGTACTCAAGGACCTTCAACCACGCAGACAAACAATGTTTCTTACGTAGGTACGTACTTGGTATCTTGACTATTGGCATGACCTTTTTAGATAAATGTACTGCCATCAGAAAGATTTCCAAAAAAAAGTTAAGACCTTGGAAAAAGGAAAAACTATTTGAAAATGTGTTCAACATTTTGGAACATTGTCTTTAAATGTTTTTATTGTTAACCAGTGTTGACTTCTCTATAGTTATAGTTATTTTGAATTTAACGAATATAAATAGTTAATTATAAATTTATTGTGTCTTCATTGGGTTTTGACTTTAAATATGAAATTCAATGTCTATCCATTCATGACATCGACAATTATCACAGTTTTGAGTTAAGCCTCTCCCCTATTAACCCCCTCCCCTTAGGCTGATTTGTCTGAAAATCGATAGTGGTGGTCCTTATACAGTTTTGGGCACACATATAAAATTTCGTGTCGATACATTCATTCTATCAAAAGTTATTGGAGTTTTAATAATAAGCCTCCCATTAATCTGCCCTTCCCTTTGGTCGATTTGGCTGAAAAACAGTAGGTGTAGTAGTTACAAGGTTCTGGATTCAAATATAAAATTTCGTTTGAGACATTCATTCTATCGGGAGTTATCGTGTACACTGACATTTTTATCCATTTAGAATTGAATCGATTAGTTTTGAAAGGGCTCATTTCCACATTTCCTAATTTTACAGCAGACCACAAAAACTGTCCCATTTCTCGCCAGTTCCTTTTTTCTGTTTTTGTTTAAATGAATAATTAAACAAGGCAATGACATAAAGTTTGATTAATGTTTTTTGACCTTTTATGAATTTACAGTTTACTTGCAGCAACTTTTCTGTGATGGACATGAGCCCTTTCACCACTAAACTCATGGGTTTTCAATAAGCTTCAACTAAAAGTGATCTAAAATGTTGTATTTTCTCAGATAAATTGTCAGTAAAAGACAGAATAGTGAAATATAAAGTAAACCTAATAAGTGTTTATAGCAAGGTGCATTAAAACACGATTTCGCTCAAGTCTCCTCCTCTTCAAGATCTGCTCTTCCAGAAGTCGTTGGCCAAGATATCAAGAGGTTGTAAAAAGTTTGTTCTTCTTCAGGAATGTATTTAAGAACTTTCTTAATGTCTTCTATTTTTAAGGCATTAATAGGATTCATCCCCGCAAAAGCTTTTTTTGTTGGAAGAGAAGCTCCAATGCTCTGTTTCCTGAGCTTGAAGGTTCTCATCACCTGCCCTCTTATTGTGGTGTATGCCTTGAGCACACCTTTCCTCAGCTGCCTGTAATAAAATATTTCTTGAACGGGTATGTGAGGTAGTGGGAGGTTTTGCATATAATCCACTACAACACCATATGTGTCATCCTCCTTTCTGCATTTCACTGCCGCCTCTTTCAAAGCTGAATAGAACTTTTTTGAACGACGTACATGGATCATTTTTTCAGCAGCTGCCACTCGTTTGGCTGCATCATTTAACGTGGTGCTTTTGATTTTCGTCGACAGTTCTTCGCATTTACCACAAACATCTTTTTGGGGTCGGCCGAAACGATAATTAAAATTTTCCTTAAAATACAACAAATATAAGTTGTACTTAACCTTAGAGTCAGGGTATATATTCAAGGATAAAAGTTCTGCTGGTAAATATTTAACAATACCACTGGTGTAATGTGATGATTTCAAAGGAAAGCTGTTGATATGGTCTCTAATAAGCTCGCAAAGTTCACCCGATACTGCGGGCATTTTAATATTCTTCCCACGTTGGTCTTTAGAAGACTTTCCTCGGGCCATTAGCGTTGAAGTTGAACGATGGCATCAAACTGAATTAAAATATGAAGTAATATTGCACGAGCGAAAAGGAAGGAGGGGTAACAGCTGCAGGTATAACCTTGAACGCTGTTTAGTGGGGAAAGGGCACATGTCCTGGACATGAGCCGTGTCATCACTAAACAACTATTTAAAACGCTTGTAACTCTGCAATGGAGCAGATTGAAGATGTGCCGTTTCAACTCCAAGCAGCTTTACAGTAGTGGAACCATATCGCGTCAAAACCTCAATATCTAAAAAAATTGGACATGTGCCCTTTCAAAACTAAACAATTCAATTTAGAGGTCGGAATTACTGAAATTCCGTTGATAAAAAAAAAAATATGTGTGAGTGACGCGGTACTCACAAGAATTGATGTGTAAACATCTGCTTCAGTTTCGAAAATTTGATAATTGAATAAAATTTGCTTTGTAATGTTACAATCAGAAAAATAGTATGAGGAATTAAACTGTCAAATTTGTCGTTCTTCAATTCTTTTACACATGAAATTATAGGTTTGTTATAGCCAAAATAATTATATTTTTTTAGATTTACACTCTTATATTATCTTCTTTTAACACAGATTTTATTTATAGTGATAAATTTAAGCTTTAGAAGCATCTTAAACTAAAAGGTTCTTACCGAAAGTTCATTTTACAGTTCGTAATATTGATATTTTAGTTAATTTAGTTTCACTACAACGGTAAATATGATCAATAATGTTGTAAAAATAAAATGTTGTATCTAATCATATTTTTTAGAGTTGTTTTGTTGTTATTTTATTATATATTTACCTTTACATTCATTCATTTATGACGAAATATATTACATGATAATGCATTCGAAATATATTATACACTTTCTTATTCCATGAACGTGGAATGCTCAAAAACAGCTGACATCACTGATAAAGGAGTGTGTAGTTGTGTATGTGCGCTGCGCGCGTAACCGACCGCGACACACAGACATACACATGCACATCAACGAGACTTAAGGTCTGACAGCCCATACCGAAAGCTAAGATGTTTCACATAAAAAAATATATATATATATGCTGTATTATACTATATTTATGTAGTATTATGACTCATGCCCGGGCTTCAAACTACAAGGTCATATCGCCTATTACCAGACCGCTCTTTCGTCGCTCTGATGGGCATGAGCCCGGCTCTACTATGGGTGTCCTAAATTTTGCCTACCCTAAATTTTTTTTAAGCTAGTAGGGATCTTTAACGAGTATCTGACATCGTACAAGGTCTGGGACCATCCGTTAATCCGCATCCGAATGACGGCGTCCTTAATTTTTTTTTACCACCCAAAATATATTATATATTATACTAGCAGTAATACCCGGCGTTGCTCGGGGAACTTTGACTTTTCACCTAATATCTCTCATTCGAATCCAATTCAATTCTTCGACAGTCCATTCATGATGTTATAATTTTCAATTATTCATATAGAATAAGCCTTATAGTACTTCAACGGCAGACACCACAGCTAGTATCTGCTTAATACCGGTGTACAGAAGAAGAGAAAGCTACATGTGAAATTCCTTCAGCTTAATGCACCCCACCCCTCAGATTCAATATCTTGAGAGGTCACAAACCCTATTTTTCTATTTGGCCTTTAAGAATACTACATGTGAAATTTCATGATAATCCGACCATCAGTTAATGAGCTACCGGTATCTTTATATTTAGGCCTATCCCCACCACCCCCCCTCCCGTTCAAAATTCTGGGACGTCACATAGCCTATTATTCAACTGGGGTCATAAGAATGCTACATGTGAAGTTTCATAAAAACCCGTCGAGCCGTTTGGGCGTGATGCTGGACCAAACAAACAAATAAACCCCGTTTCAGCTTTATTAATATAGATTTCTTCCTTGATAATTTTAGTTGGAGCCAAACGGAAACGTATTTTTTCTTTATATTTGGTGTCTACTGAGCTCAGGATCGCAAGTTGGAAATCTAGACGGGCTCTTAGTTGTTTTAACTGACATATTATTTATTTTTTTAAATATCCTTGAGCACTTCGTCCTTCGGTTGGGACTTTTCCGATACATCTGAATTTGTCTTTGGTTGACCATCTTCATTTATGGTCGTTGCCTATCTACCAACATTGCTGTATTAATTTGTTTTTCAGAAAATATGTCAAAACGGTACCTCAAAGCCCACTTATATTCCACATTTCTTCCTTGATAATTTTAGTTGGAACCAAACGGTAACTTATTTTATCTTACATATGGAGTCTATCGAGCTCAGGATCGCCACTTAGAAATCGAGCCAAGGCACTTAGGTCAGATGTTTAAATCAAGAAGATAAAAATAAATTTGAGCACGTCGTCCTTCGGATTGGACTTTAGGCTATGATGGAGGGCCTTTTTGTATGTCAGGTGCTCGATAATGAGTCGTATGTTACGTAACTAAACTTGGGTAGCTAAAATTTCACTTAGGTTCATTAAACCTTGAGCACGTCGTCATTCGGATGGGACTTTCCCGATATATCTGAATCTGTCTATCAGTTTTAACAAATATTAAATCTATAAACCGTTAAAAAGCAGGAAATTTGAAGAATGGTATTTAGCCCGACTTTTTTCGTAAAACATTTTTATTTCAATTTTTGTGTAGGATTCAGATATCCCGGTTGTTCATCAGTTTTAACAAATATTAAATCTAAAAACCGGTAAAAAGGGAGACATTTGAAGAATGGAGTTTACCGAGCTCAGGATCGCCATTTAGAAATCTAGCCGAGTCACTTAGGTCAGATGTTTTAATCGGGAAGATGAAAAAAACTTGAGCACGTCGTCCTTCGGATGGGACTTTCCCGATGCATCTTAATTATTCTTTGGTTGACCATCTTCGTTTCTGGATGCTGCCTATCTACCAACATAGCTGTATTAATTTGTTTTTCTGAAAATACCTATGTCAAAACGGTACCTCAAAGCCCACTTATATTCCACATTTCTTCCTTGATAATTTTAGTTGGAACCAAACGGTAACTTATTTTATCATACATATGGAGTCTATCGAGCTCAGGATCGCCACTTAGAAATCTCGCCAAGGCACTTAGGTCAGATGTTTAAATCGAGAAGATAAAAATACATTTGAGCACGTCGTCCTTCGGATTGGACTTTAAGCGTTGATCGAGGGCCTTTTCGTATGTCAGGTACTCGATAATGAGTCGTATGTTATGTAACTAAACCTGGGTAGCTGAAATTTCACTTAGGTTAAAAAAAACCTTGAGAACGTCGTCCTTCGGATGGGACTTTCCCGATACATCTGAATCTTTCTTTGGTTGACCATCTTCCTATCTGGATGCTGCCTATCTACCAACATAGCTGTATTAATTTGTTTTTCTGAAAATATATCAAAACTATAGGTACCTCAAAGCCCACTTATATTCCACATTTCTTCCTTGATAATTTTAGTTGGAACCAAACGGTAACATATTTTATCATACATATGGAGTCTATCGAGCTCAGGATCGCCAGTTAGAAATCTAGCCAAGCCACTTAGATCAGATGTTTTAATCGAGAAGAAAAAAATACATTGGAGCACGTCGTCCTTCGGATTGGACTTTAGGCTATGAACGAGGGCCTTTTTGTATGTCAGGTGCTCGATAATGAGTCGTATGTTGTGTAACTAAACCTAAGTAGCTAAAATTTCACTTAGGTTTAAAAATCCTTGAGCACGTCGTTATTCGGATGGGACTTTCCCGATATATCTGAATCTGTCTATCAGTTTTAACAAATATTAAATCTATAAACCGTTAAAAAGCAGGAAGTTTGAAGAATGGTATTTAGCCCGACTTTTTTCGTAAAACATTTTTATTTCAATTTTTGTGTAGGATTCAGATATCCCGGTTGTTATCTATCAGTTTAAAAAAATATTAAATCTAAAAACCGGTAAAAAGGGAGACATTTGAAGAATAGAGTTTACCGAGCTCAGGATCGCCATTTAGAAATCTAGCCGTCACTTAGGTCAGATGTTTTAATCGGGAAGATGAAAATAAATTTGAGCACGTCGTCCTTCGGATGGGACTTTCCCGATGCATCTGAATTATTCTTTGGTTGACCATCTTCGTTTCTGGATGCTGCCTATCTACCAACATAGCTGTATTAATTTGTTTTTCAGAAAATACCTATGTCAAAACGGTACCTCAAAGCCCACTTATATTCCACACTAGCAGTAATACCCGGCGTTGCCCGAGGAACTTTGAATTTTCTCTCAATATCTCCTATAAGTCTATTCAATCCTTCGACACCACATTCATGATAATATAATTTTCGATTATTCATACGGAATAAGGCTTATAATAAACCTGGGTAGGTGAAATTTCACTTAGGTTGAAAATAGCCTTGAGCACGTCGTCCTTCGGATGGGACTTTCCGGATAAATCTGAATCTGTCGTATCAGTTTTAACAATTATTAAGCCTATAAACCGTTAAATAGCGCAAATTTTTTGAAAAACATTTTTAATTTGATTTTTGTGTAGGATTCAGATAATCCGGTCGTTCTCTATCAGTTTTAACAAATATTAAATCTATAAACCGTTAAAAAGCGAGAAATTTCAAGAATGGAGTCTACCGAGCTCAGGATCGCCACTTAGAAATCTAGTTGAGGCACTTAGATCAGATGTTTCGAACGGGAAGCTAAAAAACACTTTGAGCACGTCGTCCTTCGGATGGGACTTTAAGCGATGATCCAGGGCTTTTTCGAATGTGAGGTACTCGATAATGAGACGTATGTTATGTAAATAAACCTGGGTAGGTGAAATATCACTTAGGTTGAAAATAGCCTTGGGCACGTCGTCCTTCGGATGGGACTTTCCGGATAAATCTGAATCTCTCGTATCAGTTTTAACAATTATTAAGCCTATAAACCGTTAAATAGCGAAAATTTTTTGATAAACATTTTTATTTTGATTTTTGTGTAGGATTCAGATAATCCGGTCGTTCTCTATCAGTTTTAACAAATATTAAATCTATAAACCGTTAAAAGGCGAGAAATTTGAAGAATGGAGTCTACCGAGCTCAGGATCGCCACTTAGAAATCTAGCTGAGGCACTTAGGTCAGATGTTTCAATCGGGAAGTTAAAAAAACACTTTGAGCACGTCGTCCTTCGGATGGGACTTTAAGCGATGATCCAGGGCTTTTTCGAATGTGAGGTACTCGATAATGAGACGTATGTTATGTAAATAAACCTGGTTAGATGAAATTTCACTTAGGTTGAAAATAGCCTTGAGCACGTCGTCCGTCGGATAGGACTTTTCGGATATATCCGATTCTGTCGTATCAGTTTTAACAGATATTAAGCCTATAAACCGTTAAATAGCGTGAATTTTTTGAAAAACATTTTTATTTTGATTTTTGTGTAGGATTCAGATGATCCGGTCGTTCTCTATCAGTTTTAACAAATACTAAATCGATAAACCGTTAAAAAGCGAGAAATTTCAAGAATGGAGTCTACCGAGCTCAAGATCGCCACTTAGAAATCCAGTTGAGGCACTTAGGTCAGATGTTTTAATCGGGAAGCTAAAAAAAACTTTGAGCACGTCGTCCTTCGGATGGGAGATTAAGCAATGATCCAGGGCTTTTTCGAATGTGAGGTACTCGATAATGAGACGTATGTTATGCAAATAAACCTGGGTAGGTCAATTTCTACTTAGGTTGAAAGCCTTGAGCACATCGTCCTTCGGATGGGACTTTCCGGATAAATCTGAATCTGTCGTATCAGTTTTAACAATTATTAAGCCTATAAACCGTCAAATAGCGCAAATTTTTTGAAAAACGTTTTCATTTTGATTTTTGTATAGGGTTCAGATAATCCGGTCGTTCTCTATCAGTTTTAACAAATATTTAATCTATAAACCGTTAAAAAGCGGAAAATTTGAAGAATGGAGTCTACCGAGCTCAGGATCGCCACTTAGAAATCTAGCTGAGGCACTTAGGTCAGATGTTTTAATCGGGAAGTGAAAAATAACTATGAGCACGTCGTCCTTCGGATGGGACTTTAAGCGATGTTCCAGGACTTTTTCGAATGTGAGGTACTCGATAATGTGACGTATGTTATGTAAATAAACCTGGGTAGGTGAAATTTCACTTAGGTTGAAAATAGCCTTGAGCACGTCGTCCTTCGGATGGGACTTTCCGGATAAATCTGAATCTGTCGTATCAGTTTTAACAATTATTAAGCCTATAAACCGTTAAATAGCGCAAATTTTTTGAAAAACATTTTTATTTTGATTTTTGTGTAGGATTCAGATAATCCGGTCGTTCTCTATCAGTTTTAACAAATATTAAATCTATAAACCGTTAAAAAGCGAGAAATTTCAAGAATGGAGTCTACCGAGCTCAGGATCGCCACTTAGAAATCTAGTTGAGGCACTTAGGTCAGATGTTTCAATCGGGAAGTTAAAAAACACTTTGAGCACGTCGTCCTTCGGATGGGACTTTAAGCGATGATCCAGGGCTTTTTCGAATGTGAGGTACTCGATAATGAGACGTATGTTATGTAAATAAACCTGGGTAGGTGAAATATCACTTAGGTTGAAAATAGCCTTGAGCACGTCGTCCTTCGGATGGGACTTTCCGGATAAATCTGAATCTCTCGTATCAGTTTTAACAATTATTAAGCCTATAAACCGTTAAATAGCGCAAATTTTTTGAAAAACATTTTTATTTTGATTTTTGTGTAGGATTCAGATAATCCGGTCGTTCTCTATCAGTTTTAACAAATATTAAATCTATAAACCGTTAAAAAGCGAGAAATTTCAAGAATGGAGTCTACCGAGCTCAGGATCGCCACTTAGAAATCTAGTTGAGGCACTTAGGTCAGATGTTTCAATCGGGAAGTTAAAAAACACTTTGAGCACGTCGTCCTTCGGATGGGACTTTAAGCGATGATCCAGGGCTTTTTCGAATGTGAGGGTCTCGATAATGAGACGTATGTTATGTAAATAATCCTGGGTAGGTGAAATATCACTTAGGTTGAAAATAGCCTTGAGCACGTCGTCCTTCGGATGGGACTTTCCGGATAAATCTGAATCTCTCGTATCAGTTTTAACAATTATTAAGCCTATAAACCGTTAAATAGCGCAAATTTTTTGAAAAACATTTTTATTTTGATTTTTGTGTAGGATTCAGATAATCCGGTCGTTCTCTATCAGTTTTAACAAATATTAAATCTATAAACCGTTAAAAAGCGAGAAATTTCAAGAATGGAGTCTACCGAGCTCAGGATCGCCATTTAGAAATCTAGTTGAGGCACTTAGGTCAGATGTTTCAATCGGGAAGTTAAAAAACACTTTGAGCACGTCGTCCTTCGGATGGGACTTTAAGCGATGATCCAGGGCTTTTTCGAATGTGAGGTACTCGATAATGAGACGTATGTTATGTAAATAAACCTGGGTAGGTGAAATTTCACTTAGGTTGAAAATAGCCTTGAGCACGTCGTCCTTCGGATGGGACTTTCCGGATAAATCTGAATCTGTCGTATCAGTTTTAACAATTATTAAGCCTATAAAGCGTTAAATAGCGCAAATTTTTTGAAAAACATTTTTATTTTGATTTTTGTGTAGGATTCAGATAATCCGGTCGTTCTCTATCAGTTTTAACCAATATTAAATCTATAAACCGTTAAAAAGCGAGAAATTTCAAGAATGGAGTCTACCGAGCTCAAGATCGCCACTTAGAAATCTAGTTGAGGCACTTAGGTCAGATGTTTTAATCTGGAAGCTAAAAAAAACTTTGAGCACGTCGTCCTTCGGATGGGACATTAAGCAATGATCCATGGCTTTTTCGAATGTGAGGTACTCGATAATGAGACGTATGTTATGTAAATAAACCTGGGTAGGTCAATTTCTACTTAGGTTGAAAGCTTTGAGCACGTCGTCCTTCGGATGGGACTTTCCGGATAAATCTGAATCTGTCGTATCAGTTTTAACAATTATTAAGCCTATAAACCGTTAAATAGCGCAAATTTTTTGAAAAACATTTTTATTTTGATTTTTGTGTAGGATTCAGATAATCCGGTCGTTCTCTATCAGTTTTAACAAATATTAAATATATAAACCGTTAAAAAGCGAGAAATTTCAAGAATGGAGTCTACCGAGCTCAGGATCGCCACTTAGAAATCTAGTTGAGGCACTTAGGTCAGATGTTCAATCGGGAAGTTAAAAAACACTTTGAGCACGTCGTCCTTCGGATGGGACTTTAAGCGATGATCCAGGGCTTTTTCGAATGTGAGGGTCTCGATAATGAGACGTATGTTATGTAAATAATCCTGGGTAGGTGAAATATCACTTAGGTTGAAAATAGCCTTGAGCACGTCGTCCTTCGGATGGGACTTTCCGGATAAATCTGAATCTCTCGTATCAGTTTTAACAATTATTAAGCCTATAAACCGTTAAATAGCGCCAATTTTTTGAAAAACATTTTTATTTTGATTTTTGTGTAGGATTCAGATAATCCGGTCGTTCTCTATCAGTTTTAAAAAATATTAAATCTATAAACCGTTAAAAAGCGAGAAATTTCAAGAATGGAGTCTACCGAACTCAGGATCGCCACTTAGAAATCTAGCTGAGGCACTTAGGTCAGATGTTTCAATCGGGAAGTTAAAAAAAACTTTGAGCACGTCGTCCTTCGGATGGGACTTTAAGCGATGATCCAGGGCTTTTTCGAATGTGAGGTACTCGATAATGAGACGTATGTTATGTAAATAAACCTGGTTAGGTGAAATTTCACTTAGGTTGAAAATAGCCTTGAGCACGTCGTCCGTCGGATGGGACTTTTCGGATATATCTGATTCTGTCGTATCAGTTTTAACAATTATTAAGCCTATAAACCGTTAAATATCGTGAATTTTTTGAAAAACATTTTTATTTTGATTTTTGTGTAGGATTCAGATAATCCGGTCGTTCTCTATCAGTTTTAACAAATATTAAATCTATAGCAGTTATTCCCGGCGTTGCCCGGGGAACTTTGATTTTTCTCCCAATATCTTCTATAACGCTATTCAGTTCCTCGACAGTACATTCATGATGTTATAATTTTCAATTATTCATACGGAATAAGGCTTATAGTCCTTCAGCTGTTGTAACGCTAGTAAGTTTTTAAGACCCCTGTGCACCACAGCTAGCATGCGCCTTTCAACGGCGGAAGTCACACCTAGTGAATACTTAGCATCGCTGGACGTCCTAGTCAGTGCGTACTTAAGAACGTTTGTGACCACACCTAGTATGTGGCTTGCAACGCTGAGCACCACAGCTAGTACGTAGTAGGGAATGCTGGGCATCATAGCTAGTATGTGCCTTGCAACGGCGGACCCCACAGCTAGTACGTAGTTAGAAACGCTCAGCATCACAGCTAGTATGTGTTCTGCAACGGCGGACCCCACCGCTAGTACCTAGTTAGAAACACTGGGCATCACAGCTATTATGTTTTTGTAACGGCGGACCCCACAGCTAGTACGTAGTTAGAACCACTGGGCATCACAGCTAGTGTATTTTTCTATTTGGCCTTTATGAATACTACATGTGAAATTTCGTGACAATCCGATCATCCGTTAATGACATCACTATACTTATACTTAGGCCCCCATCAACCCACCCTCCCGTTCAAAATTTTGTGACATATACACCCTATATTTCTATTTGGCTTTTTAGAATACTACATGTGAAATTCCATGATAATACGACCAACCGTTATTGAGCTAGCACTATATTTATACTTAGGCCCCCCCGCCACTACCCCCCCTACCGTACAAAATTTTGAGCCGTCACACCGCCTATTTTTCTATTTGACTTTCAGAAATACTACATGTGAAATTTCGTGACAATCTGACCAACCGTTAATGAGCCAGCACTATATTTATACTTAGGCCTATCCCCACAACCTCCCCTCCCGTTCAAATTTTTGGGACGCCACACACCTTTTTTTTTATTTGGCCTTCAGGAATACTCCATGTGAAATTTCGTGACAATCCAACCAACGTTAGGAACGCTGGTCACCACAGCTAGTATGTGCCTCGCAACAGCGGACCCCACAGCTAGTACGAAGTTAGGAACGCTGGTCACCACAGCTAGTATGTGCCTCGCAACAGCGGACCCCACAGCTAGTACGAAGTTAGGAACGCTGGGCACTACAGCTAGTAAATGCCTTGCAACAACGGACCCCACAGCTAGTACGATATTAGGAACGCTGGACATCACAGCTAGTAAATGTCTTGTAACAGTGAACCCCACAGCGAATACATAGTTACTACTATTACATGTGAAATTCATGACAATCCGATTCATGACAATACGATCAACCGTTAAAGAGTTAGCTCTATATTTATACTTAGGCCCCCCCACAACCCCCCCTCCCGTTCAAAACTTTGGGACGCCACACACCTTTTTTTCCTATTTGGCTTTTAAAAATACTACATGTGAAATTTCATGACGATACGCCCATTAGTTAATGAGTTAGCTCTATATTTATACTTAGGCCCCCCCACTACCCTCCCCCCACCCGTAAAAAATTTTGAGCCGTCACACCGCCTATTTTTCTATTTGGTCTTCAGGAATACTCCATGTGAAATTTCGTGACAATCCGACCAACCGTTAAAGAGTTAGCTCTATATTTATACTTAGGCCCCCCCACAACCCCCCCTCCCGTTCAAAACTTTGGGACGCCACACACCTTTTTTTCCCATTTGGCTTTTAAAAATACTACATGTGAAATTTCATGACGATTCGCCCATTAGTTAATGAGTTAGCTCTATATTTATACTTAGGCCCCCCCACTACCCCCTCTCCCGTAAAAAAATTTTGAGCCGTCACACCGCCTATTTTTTTTATTTGGTCTTCAGGAATACTACATGTGAAACTTCGTGACAATGCGACCAACTGTTAAAGAGTTAGCTCTATATTTATACTTAGGCCCCCCTCAACCCCCCCTCCCTTTCAAAACTTTAGAACGCCACACACCTTATTTTTCTATTTGGCCTTCAGGAATACTCCATGTGAAATTTCGTGACAATCCGACCAACGTTAGGAACGCTGGTCACCACAGCTAGTATGTGTCTCGCAACAGCGGACCCCACAGCTAGTACGAAGTTAGGAACGCTGGGCACTACAGCTAGTAAATGACTTGCAACAACGGACCCCACAGCTAGTACGATATTAGGAACCCTGGGCATCACAGCTAGTATGCTTTTGCAACGACGGACCCCACAGCTAGTACGTTTTTAGGAACGCTGGGCCCTACAGGTAGTAGGTGCCTTGCAACTGCGAACCCCACAGATAGTATGTAGTTAGAACCACAGGGCATCACAGCTAGTATGAGTTTTGCAACGGCGGACCCCACGGCTAGTACCTACGTAGTGAAATACGCTGGGCCACACTGCTAGCGCCTTGCAGCAGCAGACCCCACAGCTAGTACGTAATTAGAAACGTTGGGCATCACAGCTAGTAAATGTCTTGTAGGTGCCTTGCAACAGCGAACCCCACAGCCAGTACATAGTTAGGAACGCTGGGGCTGAGCACTACAGCTAGTAAGTGCCTTGCAACAGCGGACCCCACAGCTAGTACGATATTAGGAACGCTGGACATCACAGCTAGTAAATGTCTTGCAACAGTGAACCCCACAGCGAATACATAGTTACTACTATTACATGTGAAATTCATGACAATCCGATTCATGACAATACGATCAACCGTTAAAGAGTTAGCTCTATATTTATACTTAGGCCCCCCCACAACCCCCCCTCCCGTTCAAAACTTTGGGACGCCACACACCTTTTTTTCCTATTTGGCTTCTAAAAATATTACATGTGAAATTTCATGACGATTCGCCCATTAGTTAATGAGTTAGCTCTATATTTATACTTAGGCCCCCCCACTACCCCCCCCTCCCGTAAAAAATTTTGAGCCGTCACACCGCCTATTTTTCTATTTGGTCTTCAGGAATACTCCATGTGAAATTTCGTGACAATCCGACCAACCGTTAAAGAGTTAGCTCTATATTTATACTTAGGCCCCCCCACAACCCTCCCTCCCGTTCAAAACTTTGGGACGCCACACACTTTTTTTTCCTATTTGGCTTTTAAAAATACTACATGTGAAATTTCATGACGATTCGCCCATTAGTTAATGAGTTAGCTCTATATTTATACTTAGGCCCCCCCACTACCCCCTCTCCCGTAAAAAAATTTTGAGCCGTCACACCGCCTATTTTTTTTATTTGGTCTTCAGGAATACTACATGTGAAACTTCGTGACAATGCGACCAACTGTTAAAGAGTTAGCTCTATATTTATACTTAGGCCCCCCTCAACCCCCCCTCCCGTTCAAAACATTAGAACGCCACACACCTTATTTTTCTATTTGGCCTTCAGGAATACTCCATGTGAAATTTCGTGACAATCCGACCAACGTTAGGAACGCTGGTCACCACAGCTAGTATGTGCCTCGCAACAGCGGACCCCACAGCTAGTACGAAGTTAGGAACGCTGGGCACTACAGCTAGTAAATGACTTGCAACAACGGACCCCACAGCTAGTACGATATTAGGAACCCTGGGCATCACAGCTAGTATGCTTTTGCAACGACGGACCCCACAGCTAGTACGTTTTTAGGAACGCTGGGCCCTACAGGTAGTAGGTGCCTTGCAACTGCGAACCCCACAGATAGTATGTAGTTAGAACCACAGGGCATCACAGCTAGTATGAGTTTTGCAACGGCGGACCCCACGGCTAGTACCTACGTAGTGAAATACGCTGGGCCACACTGCTAGCGCCTTGCAGCAGCAGACCCCACAGCTAGTACGTAATTAGAAACGCTGGGCATCACAGCTAGTAAATGTCTTGTAGGTGCCTTGCAACAGCGAACCCCACAGCCAGTACATAGTTAGGAACGCTGGGGCTGAGCACTACAGCTAGTAAGTGCCTTGCAACAGCGGACCCCACAGCCAGTACGATATTAGGAACGCTGGACATCACAGCTAGTAAATGTCTTGCAACAGTGAACCCCACAGCGAATACATAGTTACTACTACTACATGTGAAATTCATGACAATCCGATTCATGACAATACGATCAACCGTTAAAGAGTTAGCTCTATATTTATACTTAGGCCCCCCCACAACCCCCCCTCCCGTTCAAAACTTTGGGACGCCACACACCTTTTTTTCCTATTTGGCTTTTAAAAATACTACATGTGAAATTTCATGACGATTCGCCCATTAGTTAATGAGTTAGCTCTATATTTATACTTAGGCCCCCCCACTACCCTCCCCCCTCCCGTAAAAAATTTTGAGCCGTCACACCGCCTATTTTTCTATTTGGTCTTCAGGAATACTCCATGTGAAATTTCGTGACAATCCGACCAACCGTTAAAGAGTTAGCTCTATAATTATACTTAGGCCCCCCCACAACCCCCCCTCCCGTTCAAAACTTTGGGACGCCACACACCTTTTTTTCCTATTTGGCTTTTAAAAATACTACATGTGATATTTCATGACGATTCGCCCATTAGTTAATAAGTTAGCTCTATATTTATACTTAGGCCCCCCCACTACCCCCCTCCCGTAAAAAAATGTTGAGCCGTCACACCGCCTATTTTTTTTATTTGGTCTTCAGGAATACTACATGTGAAACTTCGTGACAATGCGACCAACTGTTAAAGAGTTAGCTCTATATTTATACTTTGGCCCCCCTCAACCCCCCCTCCCGTTCAAAACTTTAGAACGCCACACACCTTATTTTTCTATTTGGCCTTCAAGAATACTCCATGTGAAATTTCGTGACAATCCGACCAACGTTAGGAACGCTGGTCACCACAGCTAGTATGTGCCTCGCAACAGCGGACCCCACAGCTAGTACGAAGTTAGGAACGCTGGGCACTACAGCTAGTAAATGACTTGCAACAACGGACCCCACAGCTAGTACGATATTAGGAACCCTGGGCATCACAGCTAGTATGCTTTTGCAACGACGGACCCCACAGCTAGTACGTTTTTAGGAACGCTGGGCCCTACAGGTAGTAGGTGCCTTGCAACTGCGAACCCCACAGATAGTATGTAGTTAGAACCACAGGGCATCACAGCTAGTATGAGTTTTGCAACGGCGGACCCCACGGCTAGTACTTACGTAGTGAAATACGCTGGGCCACACTGCTAGCGCCTTGCAGCAGCAGACCCCACAGCTAGTACGTAATTAGAAACGCTGGGCATCACAGCTAGTAAATGTCTTGTAGGTGCCTTGCAACAGCGAACCCCACAGCCAGTACATAGTTAGGAACGCTGGGGCTGAGCACTACAGCTAGTAAGTGCCTTGCAACAGCGGACCCCACAGCTAGTACGATATTAGGAACGCTGGACATCACAGCTAGTAAATGTCTTGCAACAGTGAACCCCACAGCGAATACATAGTTACTACTACTACATGTGAAATTCATGACAATCCGATTCATGACAATACGATCAACCGTTAAAGAGTTAGCTCTATATTTATACTTAGGCCCCCCCACAACCCCCCCTCCCGTTCAAAACTTTGGGACGCCACACACCTTTTTTTCCTATTTGGCTTTTAATAATACTACATGTGAAATTTCATGACGATTCGCCCATTAGGTAATGAGTTAGCTCTATATTTACACTTAGGCCCCCCCCCTACCCTCCCCCCTCCCGTAAAAAATTTTGAGCCGTCACACCGCCTATTTTTCTATTTGGTCTTCAGGAATACTCCATGTGAAATTTCGTGACAATCCGACCAACCGTTAAAGAGTTAGCTCTATATTTATACTTAGGCCCCCCCACAACCCTCCCTCCCGTTCAAAACTTTGGGACGCCACACACCTTTTTTTCCTATTTGGCTTTTAAAAATACTACATGTGAAATTTCATGACGATTCGCCCATTAGTTAATGAGTTAGCTCTATATTTATACTTAGGCCCCCCCACTACCCCCTCTCCCATAAAAAAATTTTGAGCCGTCACACCGCCTATTTTTTTTATTTGGTCTTCAGGAATACTACATGTGAAACTTCGTGACAATGCGACCAACTGTTAAAGAGTTAGCTCTATATTTATACTTAGGCCCCCCTCAACCCCCCCTCCCGTTCAAAACTTTAGAACGCCACACACCTTATTTTTCTATTTGGCCTTCAGGAATACTCCATGTGAAATTTCGTGACAATCCGACCAACGTTAGGAACGCTGGTCACCACAGCTAGTATGTGCCTCGCAACAGCGGACCCCACAGCTAGTACGAAGTTAGGAACGCTGGGCACTACAGCTAGTAAATGACTTGCAACAACGGACCCCACAGCTAGTACGATATTAGGAACCCTGGGCATCACAGCTAGTATGCTTTTGCAACGACGGACCCCACAGCTAGTACGTTTTTAGGAACGCTGGGCCCTACAGGTAGTAGGTGCCTTGCAACTGCGAACCCCACAGATAGTATGTAGTTAGAACCACGAGGCATCACAGCTAGTATGAGTTTTGCAACGGCGGTCCCCACGGCTAGTACCTACGTAGTGAAATACGCTGGGCCACACTGCTAGCGCCTTGCAGCAGCAGACCCCACAGCTAGTACGTAATTAGAAACGCTGGGCATCACAGCTAGTAAATGTCTTGTAGGTGCCTTGCAACAGCGAACCCCACAGCCAGTACATAGTTAGGAACGCTGGGGCTGAGCACTACAGCTAGTAAGTGCCTTGCAACAGCGGACCCCACAGCTAGTACGATATTAGGAACGCTGGACATCACAGCTAGTAAATGTCTTGCAACAGTGAACCCCACAGCGAATACATAGTTACTACTACTACATGTGAAATTCATGACAATCCGATTCATGACAATACGATCAACCGTTAAAGAGTTAGCTCTATATTTATACTTAGGCCCCCCCACAACCCCCCCTCCCGTTCAAAACTTTGGGACGCCACACACCTTTTTTTCCTATTTGGCTTTTAATAATACTACATGTGAAATTTCATGACGATTCGCCCATTAGGTAATGAGTTAGCTCTATATTTACACTTAGGCCCCCCCCCTACCCTCCCCCCTCCCGTAAAAAATTTTGAGCCGTCACACCGCCTATTTTTCTATTTGGTCTTCAGGAATACTCCATGTGAAATTTCGTGACAATCCGACCAACCGTTAAAGAGTTAGCTCTATATTTATACTTAGGCCCCCCCACAACCCTCCCTCCCGTTCAAAACTTTGGGACGCCACACACCTTTTTTTCCTATTTGGCTTTTAAAAATACTACATGTGAAATTTCATGACGATTCGCCCATTAGTTAATGAGTTAGCTCTATATTTATACTTAGGCCCCCCCACTACCCCCTCTCCCATAAAAAAATTTTGAGCCGTCACACCGCCTATTTTTTTTATTTGGTCTTCAGGAATACTACATGTGAAACTTCGTGACAATGCG
Organism: Aradus depressus; assembly: GCA_963662175.1. Lineage (NCBI taxonomy): Eukaryota > Metazoa > Arthropoda > Insecta > Hemiptera > Aradidae > Aradus > Aradus depressus. The sequence goes on from OY759220.1 coordinate 35,799,821, forward strand.
ACCAACTGTTAAAGAGTTAGCTCTATATTTATACTTAGGCCCCCCTCAACCCCCCCTCCCGTTCAAAACTTTAGAACGCCACACACCTTATTTTTCTATTTGGCCTTCAGGAATACTCCATGTGAAATTTCGTGACAATCCGACCAACGTTAGGAACGCTGGTCACCACAGCTAGTATGTGCCTCGCAACAGCGGACCCCACAGCTAGTACGAAGTTAGGAACGCTGGGCACTACAGCTAGTAAATGACTTGCAACAACGGACCCCACAGCTAGTACGATATTAGGAACCCTGGGCATCACAGCTAGTATGCTTTTGCAACGACGGACCCCACAGCTAGTACGTTTTTAGGAACGCTGGGCCCTACAGGTAGTAGGTGCCTTGCAACTGCGAACCCCACAGATAGTATGTAGTTAGAACCACGAGGCATCACAGCTAGTATGAGTTTTGCAACGGCGGTCCCCACGGCTAGTACCTACGTAGTGAAATACGCTGGGCCACACTGCTAGCGCCTTGCAGCAGCAGACCCCACAGCTAGTACGTAATTAGAAACGCTGGGCATCACAGCTAGTAAATGTCTTGTAGGTGCCTTGCAACAGCGAACCCCACAGCCAGTACATAGTTAGGAACGCTGGGGCTGAGCACTACAGCTAGTAAGTGCCTTGCAACAGCGGACCCCACAGCCAGTACGATATTAGGAACGCTGGACATCACAGCTAGTAAATGTCTTGCAACAGTGAACCCCACAGCGAATACATAGTTACTACTACTACATGTGAAATTCATGACAATCCGATTCAAGACAATACGATCAACCGTTAAAGAGTTAGCTCTATATTTATACTTAGGCCCCCCCACAACCCCCCCTCCCGTTCAAAACTTTGGGACGCCACACACCTTTTTTTCCTATTTGGCTTTTAAAAATACTACATGTGAAATTTCATGACGATTCGCCCATTAGTTAATGAGTTAGCTCTATATTTATACTTAGGCCCCCCCACTACCCTCCCCCCTCCCGTAAAAAATTTTGAGCCGTCACACCGCCTATTTTTCTATTTGGTCTTCAGGAATACTCCATGTGAAATTTCGTGACAATCCGACCAACCGTTAAAGAGTTAGCTCTATATTTATACTTAGGCCCCCCCACAACCCCCCCTCCCGTTCAAAACTTTGGGACGCCACACACCTTTTTTTCCTATTTGGCTTTTAAAAATACTACATGTGATATTTCATGACGATTCGCCCATTAGTTAATAAGTTAGCTCTATATTTATACTTAGGCCCCCCCACTACCCCCCTCCCGTAAAAAAATGTTGAGCCGTCACACCGCCTATTTTTTTTATTTGGTCTTCAGGAATACTACATGTGAAACTTCGTGACAATGCGACCAACTGTTAAAGAGTTAGCTCTATATTTATACTTTGGCCCCCCTCAACCCCCCCTCCCGTTCAAAACTTTAGAACGCCACACACCTTATTTTTCTATTTGGCCTTCAGGAATACTCCTTGTGAAATTTCGTGACAATCCGACCAACGTTAGGAACGCTGGTCACCACAGCTAGTATGTGCCTCGCAACAGCGGACCCCACAGCTAGTACGAAGTTAGGAACGCTGGGCACTACAGCTAGTAAATGACTTGCAACAACGGACCCCACAGCTAGTACGATATTAGGAACCCTGGGCATCACAGCTAGTATGCTTTTGCAACGACGGACCCCACAGCTAGTACGTTTTTAGGAACGCTGGGCCCTACAGGTAGTAGGTGCCTTGCAACTGCGAACCCCACAGATAGTATGTAGTTAGAACCACAGGGCATCACAGCTAGTATGAGTTTTGCAACGGCGGACCCCACGGCTAGTACCTACGTAGTGAAATACGCTGGGCCACACGGCTAGCGCCTTGCAGCAGCAGACCCCACAGCTAGTACGTAATTAGAAACGCTGGGCATCACAGCTAGTAAATGTCTTGTAGGTGCCTTGCAACAGCGAACCCCACAGCCAGTACATAGTTAGGAACGCTGGGGCTGAGCACTACAGCTAGTAAGTGCCTTGCAACAGCGGACCCCACAGCTAGTACGATATTAGGAACCCTGGGCATCACAGCTAGTATGCTTTTGCAACGACGGACCCCACAGCTAGTACGTTTTTAGGAACGCTGGGCCCTACAGGTAGTAGGTGCCTTGCAACTGCGAACCCCACAGATAGTATGTAGTTAGAACCACGAGGCATCACAGCTAGTATGAGTTTTGCAACGGCGGACCCCACGGCTAGTACCTACGTAGTGAAATACGCTGGGCCACACTGCTAGCGCCTTGCAGCAGCAGACCCCACAGCTAGTACGTAATTAGAAACGCTGGGCATCACAGCTAGTAAATGTCTTGTAGGTGCCTTGCAACAGCGAACCCCACAGCCAGTACATAGTTAGGAACGCTGGGGCTGAGCACTACAGCTAGTAAGTGCCTTGCAACAGCGGACCCCACAGCCAGTACGATATTAGGAACGCTGGACATCACAGCTAGTAAATGTCTTGCAACAGTGAACCCCACAGCGAATACATAGTTACTACTACTACATGTGAAATTCATGACAATCCGATTCAAGACAATACGATCAACCGTTAAAGAGTTAGCTCTATATTTATACTTAGGCCCCCCCACAACCCCCCCTCCCGTTCAAAACTTTGGGACGCCACACACCTTTTTTTCCTATTTGGCTTTTAAAAATACTACATGTGAAATTTCATGACGATTCGCCCATTAGTTAATGAGTTAGCTCTATATTTATACTTAGGCCCCCCCACTACCCTCCCCCCTCCCGTAAAAAATTTTGAGCCGTCACACCGCCTATTTTTCTATTTGGTCTTCAGGAATACTCCATGTGAAATTTCGTGACAATCCGACCAACCGTTAAAGAGTTAGCTCTATATTTATACTTAGGCCCCCCCACAACCCCCCCTCCCGTTCAAAACTTTGGGACGCCACACACCTTTTTTTCCTATTTGGCTTTTAAAAATACTACATGTGATATTTCATGACGATTCGCCCATTAGTTAATAAGTTAGCTCTATATTTATACTTAGGCCCCCCCACTACCCCCCTCCCGTAAAAAAATGTTGAGCCGTCACACCGCCTATTTTTTTTATTTGGTCTTCAGGAATACTACATGTGAAACTTCGTGACAATGCGACCAACTGTTAAAGAGTTAGCTCTATATTTATACTTTGGCCCCCCTCAACCCCCCCTCCCGTTCAAAACTTTAGAACGCCACACACCTTATTTTTCTATTTGGCCTTCAGGAATACTCCTTGTGAAATTTCGTGACAATCCGACCAACGTTAGGAACGCTGGTCACCACAGCTAGTATGTGCCTCACAACAGCGGACCCCACAGCTAGTACGAAGTTAGGAACGCTGGGCACTACAGCTAGTAAATGACTTGCAACAACGGACCCCACAGCTAGTACGATATTAGGAACCCTGGGCATCACAGCTAGTATGCTTTTGCAACGACGGACCCCACAGCTAGTACGTTTTTAGGAACGCTGGGCCCTACAGGTAGTAGGTGCCTTGCAACTGCGAACCCCACAGATAGTATGTAGTTAGAACCACAGGGCATCACAGCTAGTATGAGTTTTGCAACGGCGGACCCCACGGCTAGTACCTACGTAGTGAAATACGCTGGGCCACACGGCTAGCGCCTTGCAGCAGCAGACCCCACAGCTAGTACGTAATTAGAAACGCTGGGCATCACAGCTAGTAAATGTCTTGTAGGTGCCTTGCAACAGCGAACCCCACAGCCAGTACATAGTTAGGAACGCTGGGGCTGAGCACTACAGCTAGTAAGTGCCTTGCAACAGCGGACCCCACAGCTAGTACGATATTAGGAACGCTGGACATCACAGCTAGTAAATGTCTTGCAACAGTGAACCCCACAGCGAATACATAGTTACTACTATTACATGTGAAATTCATGACAATCCGATTCATGACAATACGATCAACCGTTAAAGAGTTAGCTCTATATTTATACTTAGGCCCCCCCACAACCCCCCCTCTCGTTAAAAACTTTGGGACGCCACACACCTTTTTTTCCTATTTGGCTTTTAATAATACTACATGTGAAATTTCATGACGATTCGCCCATTAGGTAATGAGTTAGCTCTATATTTACACTTAGGCCCCCCCCCCTACCCTCCCCCCTCCCGTAAAAAATTTTGAGCCGTCACACCGCCTATTTTTCTATTTGGTCTTCAGGAATACTCCATGTGAAATTTCGTGACAATCCGACCAACCGTTAAAGAGTTAGCTCTATATTTATACTTAGGCCCCCCCACAACCCCCACTCCCGTTCAAAACTTTGGGACGCCACACACCTTTTTTTCCTATTTGGCTTTTCATGACGATTCGCCCATTAGTTAATGAGTTAGCTCTATATTTATACTTAGGCCCCCCCACTACCCCCCTCCCGTAAAAAATTTTGAGCCGTCACACCGCCTATTTTTTTTATTTGGTCTTCAGGAATACTACATGTGAAACTTCGTGACAATGCGACCAACTGTTAAAGAGTTAGCTCTATATTTATACTTAGGCCCCCCCACAACCCCCCCTCCCGTTCAAAACTTTGGGACGCCACACACCTTTTTTTCCTATTTGGCTTTTAAAAATACTACATGTGAAATTTCATGACGATTCGCCCATTAGTTCATGAGTTAGCTCTATATTTATACTTAGGCCCCCCACAACCCCCCCTCCCGTTCAAAACTTTGGGACGCCACACACATTTTTTTCCTGTTTGGCTTTTAAAAAGACTACGTGTGAAATTTCATGACAATTTTACCATTAGTTAATGAGTTAGCACTATTTATATACTTAGGCCCCCCTTACAACCCCCCCTCCCGATCGAAATTTTGGGACGCCACATAGCCTATTATTCAATCGGGCTCAAAAGAATGCTACATGGGAAGTTAAAAAAAAATCCGTCCAGCGGTTTGGGCGTGATGCTGGAACAAACATACATACATACATACATACATACAAACAAACATACAAACAAACACACACACAAACCCCGTTTCAGCTTTATTTATACAGGGTGTATCGCAAGCAGATGACAATACTCGGGGGGGTGAATGCCCCACTCAAGTACACTAAGAAACCGGGGTTATAAAAATCCGTTTCAACTTAGTGTAGAAATAAATGAGATTTTAAATTTTTTTACGATAACCACGTTTTTTTAGCAAAATGTCCGTAAATATCACTTTTTGGTTAAGGTAAAGTGAAATCTGACTACACTGTCGTAATCTACGTTAAATTTCCTAATAGGTGACATGTTTTTTGACATGAAAATCGAAAAGAATAAAATAGGAGGCTAACGTTTATTTCAAAATGAACACCTGTTTAAATTGTTTGGCAAATTTTCAGTTTACCGTAATTTGTTTTCTCTATTCGCTAGGATGTCCCAAATTCACCAAAAGTTAGCAAAAATATGGCCCTTTAAAAAAATACCTTATGTTGTTCTTTATTGTCGACCATTGCCGGAGTGAGACAGGAGAAAAGATGAAAAACATGGGTAAACCTAACTTACACAAAGCGAGACTTTTTGTAAAATTAACTAATTCATTATTTTTAAAAAACTGACATTATTACGTTATTAATTTTCAGAGATGAAAAAATGTTTTGTACTGAACATTGTGTTGAAAAAATTATAACAACATTTTTCGGCAAATTTCCAATTTACCGTAATTTGTTTTCTCCATTCGCTAGGATATTCTAAATTTACCAAATTACTATTATTCTCTGAAATAATAATTAATTAATTATTTCCTCTGAATAAATAAACTTATTTTTGTTTTCCCCATTGTTGGCTTCTGTTGAGGATTAGAGAGTAAAAAAAAAAAAAAATCCTAATCGGTACAATGGATTTTGAAAGTGAAAACCATCGTTAGACGTATTATCTAATGTAAACATTATTAGTTCCAATAAACAGTTACCCGGGAATACGTAAACATGATTTATGTTTACGGGGCTGATGGAGGCAACAGTCTGCTAGCAGAACAAATTTACCGAAATCAATTCCCAAATCGACAAAGATGGCCGGATCCCCGAACCGTAGAAAATGCCTATCGGATTATGGGAGAACCTGGTTCGATTCCAAGATAACCTGCTAATTATACCGGTCGACGACGAAAGGATGTCGATGATATTTTTTTAGAGCGCTTTTACAATGATCCGTCCACGAGCACCCGGCGCGTTGCTGGAAGGTGGTTTGGACGGTATGACCCTTGTGAGATGGCCAGCTCGGAGTCCTGATCTGGCGCCTTTAGTGTGGGGCACTCTAAAGTCCCTCCCTTGTGTACAGCGTACCTATTAGTGATAGGGACTAATTAATCGCCAGAATTCAAGAGGTTTGTGAGGAGATGGGAACAAACAGGCTTGAGATTCAACGGGCCACCACATCCGTTCTAAACAAGGAGTCAATTGTGAGAATATGGAGGTCTGTTTCAGCAATTGTTATAATTTCTTCAAAACAATGTACAGTATAAAACTGTTCTTATCCCTAAAAGATTAATGTAGTAATTTCAATTTTTTTTAGATAATGAATTAGTTAATTTTACAAAAAGTCTCGCTTTGTGTAAGTTAGGTTTACTCATGTTTTTCATCTTTTCTCCTGTCTCACTCCGGCAATGGTCGACAATAAAGAACAACATAAGGTATTTTTTTAAAGGGCCATATTTTTGCTAACTTTTGGTGAATTTGGGACATCCTAGCGAATAGAGAAAACAAATTACGGTAAACTGAAAATTTGCCAAACAATTTAAACAGGTGTTCATTTTGAAATAAACGTTAGCCTCCTATTTTATTCTTTTCGATTTTCATGTCAAAAAACATGTCACCTATTAGGAAATTTAACGAAGATTACGACAGTGTAGTCAGATTTCACTTTACCTTAACCAAAAAGTGATATTTACGGACATTTTGCTAAAAAAACGTGGTTATCGTAAAAAAATTTAAAATCTCATTTATTTCTACACTAAGTTGAAACGGATTTTTATTACCCCGGTTTCTTAGTGTACTTGAGTGGGGCATTCACCCCCCCGAGTATTGTCATCTGCTTGCGATACACCCTGTATAGATTATATCACAATGTACACAAGTTTTAATTTGTGTTCATATCTATACATACATCTTTTTTTTTTTGGCATTTTTCTTCCATAGTGGATCGGTGTCACCATATTTAAAGTCAGTCTGAACGTTGTGCTGACGTTGGCATAATCCGAAACCAGCACACTCTATGGCTCTGTCAGTTAACAAATATTAAATCTATAAACCGTTGAAAAGCAAGAAATTTGAAGAATGGAGTCTACCGAGCTCAGGATCGCCACTTAGAAATTTAGCTGAGGCACTTAGGTCAGATGTTTTAATCGGGACGTTAAAAATAACATTGAGCACTTCGTCCTTCGGATGGGACATTAAGCGATGATCCAGGGCTTTTTCGAATGTGAGGTACTCGATAATGAGACGTATGTTATGTAAATAAACCTGGGTAGGTCAATTTCCACTTAGGTTGAAAGCCTTGAGCACGTCGTCCTTCGGATGGGACTTTCCGGATATATCTGAATCTGTAGTATCAGTTTTAACAATTATTAAGCCTATAAACCGTTAAATAGCGCGAATTTTTTGAAAAACGTTTTCATTTTGATTTTTGTGTGGGGTTCAGATAATCGGGTCGTTCTCTATCAGTTTTAACAAATATTTAATCTATAAACCGTTAAAAAGCGAGAAATTTGAAGAATGGAGTCTACCGAGCTCAGGATCGCCACTTACAAATCTAGCTGAGGCACTTAGGTCAGATGTTTTAATCGGGAAGTGAAAAATAACTATGAGCACGTCGTCCTTCGGATGGAACTTTAAGCGATGTTCCAGGACTTTTTCGAATGTGAGGTACTCGATAATGAGACGTATGTTATGTAAATAAACCTGGGTAGGTGAAATTTCACTTAGGTTGAATATAGCCTTGAGCACGTCGTCCTTCGGATGGGACTTTCCGGATAAATCTGAATCTGTCGTATCAGTTTTAACAATTATTAAGCCTATAAACCGTTAAATAGCGCAAATTTTTTGAAAAACATTTTTATTTGGATTTTTGTGTAGGATTCAGATAATCCGGTCGTTCTCTATCAGTTTTAACAAATATTAAATCTATAAACCGTTAAAAAGCGAGAAATTTCAAGAATGGAGTCTACCGAGCTCAGGATCGCCACTTAGAAATCTAGTTGAGGCACTTAGATCAGATGTTTCAATCGGGAAATTAAAAAACACTTTGAGCACGTCGTCCTTCGGATGGGACTTTAAGCGATGATCCAGGGCTTTTTCGAATGTGAGGTACTCGATAATGAGACGTATGTTATGTAAATAAACCTGGGTAGGTGAAATATCACTTAGGTTGAAAATAGCCTTGAGCACGTCGTCCTTCGGATGGGACTTTCCGGATAAATCTGAATCTCTCGTATCAGTTTTAACAATTATTAAGCCTATAAACAGTTAAATAGCGCAAATTTTTTGAAAAACATTTTTATTTTGATTTTTGTGTAGGATTCAGATAATCCGGTCGTTCTCTATCAGTTTTAACAAATATTAAATCTATAAACCGTTAAAAAGCGAGAAATTTGAAGAATGGAGTCTACCGAGCTCAGGATCGCCACTTAGAAATCTAGCTGAGGCACTTAGGTCAGATGTTTCATTCGGGAAGTTAAAAAACACTTTGAGCACGTCGTCCTTCGGATGGGACTTTAAGCGATGATCCAGGGCTTTTTCGAATGTGAGGTACTCGATAATGAGACGTATGTTATGTAAATAAACCTGGGTAGGTCAATTTCTACTTAGGTTGAAAGCCTTGAGCACGTCGTCCTTCGGATGGGACTTTCCGGATAAATCTGAATCTGTCGTATCAGTTTTAACAATTATTAAGCCTATAAACCGTTAAATAGCGCAAATTTTTTGAAAAACATTTTTATTTTGATTTTTGTGTAGAATTCAGATAATCCGGTCGTACTCTATCAGTTTTAACAAATATTTAATCTATAAACCGTTAAAAAGCGGAAAATTTGAAGAATGGAGTCTACCGAGCTCAGGATCGCCACTTAGAAATCTAGCTGAGGCACTTAGGTCAGATGTTTTAATCGGGAAGTGAAAAATAACTATGAGCACGTCGTCCTTCGGATGGGACATTAAGCAATGATCCAGGGCTTTTTCGAATGTGAGGTACTCGATAATGAGACGTATGTTATGTAAATAAACCTGGGTAGGTCAATTTCTACTTAGGTTGAAAGCCTTGAGCACGTCGTCCTTCGGATGGGACTTTCCGGATAAATCTGAATCTGTCGTATCAGTTTTAACAATTATTAAGCCTATAAACCGTTAAATAGCGCAAATTTTTTGAAAAACATTTTTATTTTGATTTTTGTGTAGAATTCAGATAATCCGGTCGTACTCTATCAGTTTTAACAAATATTTAATCTATAAACCGTTAAAAAGCGGAAAATTTGAAGAATGGAGTCTACCGAGCTCAGGATCGCCACTTAGAAATCTAGCTGAGGCACTTAGGTCAGATGTTTTAATCGGGAAGTGAAAAATAACTATGAGCACGTCGTCCTTCGGATGGGACTTTAAGCGATGTTCCAGGACTTTTTCGAATGTGAGGTACTCGATAATGAGACGTATGTTATGTAAATAAACCTGGGTAGGTGAAATTTCACTTAGGTTGAAAATAGCCTTGAGCACGTCGTCCTTCGGATGGGACTTTCCGGATAAATCTGAATCTGTCGTATCAGTTTTAACAATTATTAAGCCTATAAACCTTTAAATAGCGCAAATTTTTTGAAAAACATTTTTATTTTGATTTTTGTGTAGGATTCAGATAATCCGGTCGTTCTCTATCAGTTTTAACAAATATTAAATCTATAAACCGTTAAAAAGCGAGAAATTTCAAGAATGGAGTCTACCGAGCTCAGGATCGCCACTTAGAAATCTAGTTGAGGCACTTAGGTCAGATGTTTCAATCGGGAAGTTAAAAAACACTTTGAGCACGTCGTCCTTCGGATGGGACTTTAAGCGATGATCCAGGGCTTTTTCGAATGTGAGGTACTCGATAATGAGACGTATGTTATGTAAATAAACCTGGATAGGTGAAATATCACTTAGGTTGAAAATAGCCTTGAGCACGTCGTCCTTCGGATGGGACTTTCCGGATAAATCTGAATCTCTCGTATCAGTTTTAACAATTATTAAGCCTATAAACCGTTAAATAGCGCAAATTTTTTGAAAAACATTTTTATTTTGATTTTTGTGTAGGATTCAGATAATCCGGTCGTTCTCTATCAGTTTTAACAAATATTAAATCTATAAACCGTTAAAAAGCGAGAAATTTCATGAATGGAGTCTACCGAGCTCAGGATCGCCACTTAGAAATCTAGCTGAGGCGCTTAGGTCAGATGTTTCAATCGGGAAGTTAAAAAACACTTTGAGCACGTCGTCCTTCGGATGGGACTTTAAGCGATGATCCAGGGCTTTTTCGAATGTGAGGTACTCGATAATGAGACGTATGTTATGTAAATAAACCTGGTTAGGTGAAATTTCACTTAGGTTGAAAATAGCCTTGAGCACGTCGTCCGTCGGATGGGACTTTTCGGATATATCTGATTCTGTCGTTACAGTTTTAACAATTATTAAGCCTATAAACCGTTAAATAGCGTGAATTTTTTGTAGGAATACTACATGTGAAATTTCATGACAATTCGACCATTAGTTAATGAGTTAGCACTATTTATATACGTAGGCCCCCCTTACAACCCCCCCTCCCGATCAAAACTTTGGAACGCCACACACCTTATTTTTCTTTTTGGCCTTCAGGAATACTCCATGTGAAATTTCGTGACAATCCGACCAACCATTAAAGAGTTAGCTCTATATTTATACTTAGGCCCCCCACAACCCCCCCTCCCGTTCAAAACTTTGGGACGCCACACACCTTTTTTTCCTATTTGGCTTTTAAAAATACTACATGTGAAATTTCATGACGATTCGCCCATTAGTTAATGAGTTAGCTCTATATGTATACTTAGAGCCCCAACTACCCCCCCCCCCTCCCGTAAAAAATTTTGAGCCGTCACACCGCCTATTTTTCTATTCGGTCTTCAGGAATACTCCATGTGAAATTTCGTGACAATCCGACCAACCGTTAAAGAGTTAGCTCTATATTTATACTTAGGCCCCCCCACAACCCCCCCTCCCGTTCAAAACTTTGGGACGCCACACACCTTTTTTTCCTATTTGGCTTTTAAAAATACTACATGTGAAATTTCATGACGATTCGCCCATTAGTTCATGAGTTAGCTCTATATTTATACTTAGGCCCCCCCACAACCCCCCCTCCCGTTCAAAACTTTGGGACGCCACACACCTTATTTTTCTATTTGGCCTTCAGGAATACTCCATGTGAAATTTCGTGACAATCCGACCAACCGTTAAAGAATTAGCTCTATATTTATACTTAGGCCCCCCCACAACCCCCCCTCCCGTTCAAAACTTTGGGACAGCACACACCTTTATTTCCTATTTGGCTTTTAAAAATACTACGTGAAATTTCATGACGATTCGCCCATTAGTTAATGAGTTAGCTCTATATTTATACTTAGGCCCCCCCACAACCCCCCCTCCCGTTCAAAACTTTGGGACGCCACACACCTTATTTTTCTATTTGGCCTTCAGGAATACTCCATGTGAAATTTCGTGACAATCCGACCAACCGTTAAAGAATTAGCTCTATATTTATACTTAGGCCCCCCCACAACCCCCCCTCCCGTTCAAAACTTTGGGACAGCACACACCTTTATTTCCTATTTGGCTTTTAAAAATACTACGTGAAATTTCATGACGATTCGCCCATTAGTTAATGAGTTAGCTCTATATTTATACTTAGGCCCCCCCACAACCCCCCCTCCCGTTCAAAACTTTGGGACGCCACACACCTTATTTTTCTATTTGGCCTTCAGGAATACTCCATGTGAAATTTCGTGACAATCCGACCAACCGTTAAAGAATTAGCTCTATATTTATACTTAGGCCCCCCCACAACCCCCCCTCCCGTTCAAAACTTTGGGACGCCACACACCTTTTTTTTCTATTTGGCTTTTAAAAATACTACGTGAAATTTCATGACGATTCGCCCATTAGTTAATGAGTTAGCTCTATATTTATACTTAGGCCCCTCCACAACCCCCCCTCCCGTACAAAACTTTGGGACGCCAAACACCTTTTTTTCCTAGTTGGCTTTTAAAAAGACTACGTGTGAAATTTCATGACAATTCGCCCATTAGTTAATGAGTTAGCTCTATATTTATACTTAGGCCCCCCTTACAACCCCCCCTCCCGATCAAAACTTTGGGACGCCACACACCTTTTTTTCTTGTTTGGCTTTTAAAAAGACTACCTGTAAAATTTCATGACAATTCGCCCATTAGTTAATGAGTTAGCACTATTTATATACTTAGGCCCCCCTTACAACCCCCCCTCCCGATCAAAATTTTGGGACGCCACATAGCCTATTATTCAATCGGGCTCAAAAGAATGCTACATGGGCAGTTTCATAAAAATCCGTCCAGCGGTTTGGGCGTGATGCTGGAACAAACATACATACAAACAAACAAACAGACCCCGTTTCAGCTTTATTAATATAGACTTGAACGTTCCGCTCAACATAGGGTACGTGACATCACCCAACACTCCTGCCAACTTCCTACTACCATCTCCAAAGCCCACTCTTATATTCCACATTTCTTCCTTGATAATTTTAGTTGGAACCAAACGGTAACATATTTTATCATACATATGGAGTCTATCGAGCTCAGGATCGCCAATTAGAAATCTAGCCAAGCCACTTAGGTCAGATGTTTTATTCGAGAAGATAAATATAAATTTGAGCACGTCGTCCTTCGGATTGGACTTTAGGCTATGATGGAGGGCCTTTTTGTATGTCAGGTGCTCGATAATGAGTCGTATGTTATGTAACTAAACCTGGGTAGCTAAAATTTCACTTAGGTTCATTAAACCTTGAGCACGTCGTCATTCGGATGGGACTTTCCCGATATATCTGAATCTGTCTATCAGTTTTAACAAATATTAAATCTATAAACCGTTGAAAAGCAGGAAATTTGAAGAATGGTATTTAGCCCGACTTTTTTCGAAAAACATTTTTATTTCGACTTTTGTGTAGGATTCAGATATCACGGTTGTTATCTATCCGTTTTAACAAATATTAAATCTAAAAACCGGTAAAAAGGGAGACATTTGAAGAATGGAGTTTACCGAGCTCAGGATCGCCATTTAGAAATCTAGCCAAGTCAATTAGGTCAGATGTTTTAATCGGGAAGATAAAAGTAAATTTGAGCACGTCGTCCTTCGGATTGGGCTTTAAGCTATGATCGAGGGCCTTTGCCTATGTCAGTTACTCGATAATGAGTCACATGTTATGTATCTAAACCTGGGTAGTTGAAATTTCATTTAGGTTAAAAATAACTTGAGCACGTCGTCCTTCGGATTGGACTTCAAGCTATGATCGAGGGCTTTTTTGTATGTCAGGTACTCGATAATGAGTCGTATGTTACGTATCTAAACCTGGGTAGCTGAAATTTCACTTAGGTTATAAATAACCTTGTGCACGTCGTCCTTCGGATGGGACTTCCCCGATATATCTGAATCAGTTTATCAGTTTTAACAAATATTAAATCTAAAAACTGTTAAAAGCGAGAAATTTGAAGAATGGGATTTCGCCCGACTTTTTCGAAAAACATTTTTATTTCGATTTTTGTGTAGGATTCAGATAACCCGGTTGTTCATCAGTTTTAACAAATATTAATACTAAAAACCGTTTAAAAGCGAGAAATTTGGAGAATAGAGTTTACGGAGCTCAGGATCGCCATTTCGAAATCTAGCCAAGTCACTTAGGTCAGATGTTTTAATCGGGAAGATAAAAATAAATTTGAGCACGTCGTCCTTCGGATGGGACTTTCCCGATACATCTGAATCTTTCTTTGGTTGACCATCTTCGTTTCTGGATGCTGCCTAAGAACGCGGGACACCTTAGATAGTATGCGCCTTGCAACTCCGCGCAACCAGGTATTAATAAGTTCTTAGGAACGCTGGGCAACACAGATAGTATGTATGTAGTTAGGATTGCTGGGCACCGCAGCTAGTATGTGCCTTGCAACAGCGGATGCCCTAGGTATTTTGTGCTTAACAACGCTGGTGATAACTATTATTTACCGTGCAACGGTGGACCTCCTAGGTAATACATGCTTAGGAAACCCACCCTATTAGAATTAGAGCTATATCCCATATTTAAGAAAGCTCCATGAGAGATTCATTCGGCATTAATGCACCCCCGCTCCTCCTGTCCAGAAGGGTCCCAGCCAATTTTTAAATATTGCTTTTGAAACTACTATGTAGGTATATGCTTGCCATACCCCCTCCCGTTGACAATTTTGAGACGTCACATATCCTTTCTTTGTTTTTGTCTATTATGAATACTACATGTGAAATTCCATGACATTCCGATCATCCGTTAAAGACCTATCACTACCTTTATATGTAGGCCTACCCCACAACCCCCCCCCTCCCGTTCAAAATTATGAAATGTCACGTAGCGTATTTTTCAATTTGGCCTATAAGAATACTACATGTCAAATTCCATGACTATCCGATCATCCGTTAATGACAGCACTATCTTTATATTTAGGCCTACCCCCACAACCCCCCCTCACGTTCACTATTTCGGACGTCACACACCCTATTTTTTTATTTGGCCTTTAAAAAAACTACATATGAAATTCCATGACAATCCGATCATCCGTTAATGACTTAGCACTACCTTTATATTTAGGCCCCCCTTACAACCCCCCCTACCGTTCAACATTTATAGACGCCACATAGCCTATTTTTTAACTTGGCTTTCAAGAATACTACATGTGAAACTTTTATTATATAGATTTGAAAGATTTTGTTAAATAATGTATATAGGAAATTACTTGATAATGATTGCTTATTATATTTCATACTTAATATAAAATTAAAATAGTGAAGTAATAGTTTTCTAGTGAAATTAATTTGATAAAAATTCTACGTGGCTTATAGGATACTACTCAACAGGAAACGTTATATAGAATTGGCAACACTGGCTCATAATCTGGTTAGTTACATTTTAAAAGTTTTACAGAAATTAAGGTTTATTAGAGGTTATAACTAATGACTTCCACATTACTATTTTTAAAAAAATATTTAATTTATAAATGCTTAAGTCAAAGAGTGTTACATTTAACACATCACAAGGTTCATGTGATTTAAATAGATCTATTGAAAGTAGTCCTTCAAGATGCGACATACATAATTTCTCAGTTCACACTACAGAAAATTCACCCATGAAAAACGAAGGTAAAAATGTCTTTAAATTTTAATGTTATGTTCTTTTTGGTTGCTGTTGTGGGATAATTACTTGTACAAAAGGGGAAACATACTTGTAGTTAAATGTAATCGTTACTCTCCAGAGAAATTATTGAGACGACGTTTTTTCTTTCGCATAGGGGAAGTTATGTAATGGGTCAAAAATTCGGAGTTTTTAATGGAATTTCATGTTTTCCGACCGCCTAATTCCAGAAATGAAAAAAAACAAAAAAAAAAAAACATTAAGGCATAGTCAAGGACCACGCCGTAGATTTTCCGTGAAAACGTCGGGATAAAATCATTTTTCATTTTCTTTTCGATGCTGCCGTAGCTCTTGCATTTCACACTTATCAGTGAAAAAAAAAACATTAAGGCGTAGTCAAGGTTCACGCCGTAGATTTTCCGTGAAAACGTCTGGATAAAATCTTAACAAAACAAGTGTTACGTATTAATATGTAATTTAATTATCAATCTCTTTAATACAATGTTTATAAAGAGTAGTATGGTTACAGAATAGATAAATCACAAGTTTATTGCGTGTAGCAAGGGTCTGTGGTAGCTAAAGTAACACACATACACCTCACACTGTATTGACTACGCCTTAATGGTTTTCATTGTTTTTTCGATGCTGCCATAGCTCTTGCATTTGCTCGGCACTAGACTTTTTAGGTTTTTTAAATTCCTTTTGATGCGAGCTTTCCTCTGATTTGCGTTTTCTATAATTCCGCGCATATTTACGATTCATATGAGACGACATCTTTAATTTTTTTGCAATTTTCAATTTAATACTGATTTTTACATATATTTCGGCGAATATTTTTATTGTTTCACTTTGAGTCCTAGTAGTGCTCCTCAAGCTCTTTACAATGACACTCGAATCAACGACCTATCTAAACGCGTTATCACGCTACACTAATTTCTAATTTTACCCAAGGATAATTCGTAACAATCGTCCGCCGGCGCCCACACTAGCCCGATAACGTCACAGGCAAAACAAACACGTACAGACATGCTCTATCCATTGTGACCTCAACCGTTGTTATCGCATTATTAATCTCGTAGTTATTATCGATTGAAATCTGACGGTATTTTGTAACACAAGAAAGTTTGACCGGCTATCACTGTGCTTAACGAGCGAATAGACGTTTTCACGTCAAAAATCTGTCTGAACATGATAACTCCCGGCAGAATGAAAGTATTGACATCAAATTTAATATGTGTATCCAGAACCCTAATGACGACACCTATTGATTTTCAGCCAAATCGACCCTAGGGAAGGGGGTAATTAGGGTGACACAACACAGAAACTGTAATAACTGCCGTTGTAATGAATATATGTACACGAAATTTCATTTGTACATTCAAAGTCTTATAAGAATGTCAAGTTTCAGCTGAATCAAAAGGGGAGGGGGTCTCAACTCAAATAGAGTGATTGAGAAAAAGAAATTAAGGTAAATTTGGACTGTTTCAATATATTAGTTAGTTATTATGACTCATGTACTGGCTTTACCTACAAGGTCATATCGCCTACTCAAATCAGCGCTCATACGTCACCCTGGTGTCCTAAATTTTGCCTACCCTAAATTTTTATTTACTTAGGGTCCTTAACGAGTACCTGACATAGTATAGGCTCGGCCCATCGCTTACTAAGGACCTCGGCCGGGTTTCGAACTCGCGATCTTGAGCTCAGTAAGCAAGCACGCATACCACTGAGTTACAGGCGTCCTCTTCAATATCCATTTTTGTAATTATTATTATTTGTTTTTTTAGCTGAAATCAAGAAAAAAAAAGGTGTTTTCCGAAGGCTTATTTCCAATTTCTCTTCTCCAAAAAAAGGTTAGTGACAATAAAATGGATACTTATGTATGTAGATGATTTATTTGCTATTTATATATATCTATATCTAGTATCTATGATATTATCATCATTAATTTCGCTGTTTAATGTCTCTAATCATGATATAGTTCTCTATATAAAACTTTTTATATTTTTCCTCTTAGTCTAAATTAACTTATATTAGTATTCCATGCTTTTATTATTTACAGTATTCATTTTCCAATTACTAATTGTAAAAATATTACCTCCATTTTAGAATTTCACTTTCATTTATTTTCTGTAAGTATTGCTATTATTATTACTTCTTTTCTCATCCTTTAATTTAATTATATTCTATTATTTTTTGAATTTATAATTATCGTTGATATTAGTAGCTCTTTAGTTTCACTTTATTTATTATCACTACTTCCCTATTATTATCTATCTTAATTTTTTTATATATTTTTTTTTCTTTTCTACTATTTGTCTTTTAATTTTTTTTTTTTTTTTTTTTTTGCCTTATGTTCTATGCATATTAACCATGTCTCTGTTTTATCTAATTATTTTTGGAGGGAGTTCTATCTACGAAATAAAACTCACTATCGAACGGGATTCGAACCCGCAAACCATGGTGAGACAATACGACCAAAGCCCTAAGCTTTAGCCCGCACGGCCACCATGGCCCCCTGTCTTATAATTTTGTATTATATTTTATCATTGTATTCTTGTATCAAATATATAAATGTATGTTACTAAAATTAATGTTTTCTGTTCAATTTCATCATATTGTTATTTCTTATTGTATATTCAAGTGTAATTATTGTTATATTTCCACAGAGAAACGTTATTATACCTGTATGTATTTATTATTGTTATTACTTTTTTTTTTCGTTTGTAAATGTATTTAAATAAGTATACTTAACAAATTATAAATTGTATATTACGCTCAGTCCCGTCATTTAGGTTATTATTATGTGTCCTTAAATATACTAATGAATATTAAATTATACTAATACTATCTTATGAATATACTATACTGATACTTAAGAATACGCTTGTAGATGATGTGATACAGATGTGGATGATGTATTAGTGACTGCTTTGAAACAATATTAAAAAGAGTATTTTCTTTTTCGTAAATCTTTATCGTATTGATACAAGTTGCAGATCAAAAATCCCGACATGGTCGAGAACATCTCTCAGGGATAGCCTCCAGATTTACAGAACTTGAGTCCCTGTCAGAAGATGAGGCGGGCGAGAAGAAAGAGGCCGAGGAAGAAAATCATAGTCAAAGTACCATACCCAGCATTCAAGTACTTTGTAAGTTCTTAAAATTATTTACTCATTAAAAATTATTTATTGATTTTTCTCTGAAAAAATTATTAAGCTTATGTATAGTCTACATTGGGATACATCTGTTGAATAACACGGACAAATGTGTCTTTGAGACGTGGAGCCTGGTGAAAAACATATTGAGTAATCACACAACCGATGGAGAATCTTGGATAAGGCCTTACTCAGTCCAGAAGAGTTGAGGGAACAGGGTTGTTGCACTTCATGTAAGAGGCAGGAGAGCAGGTACTTAAATACTAACGAGGGGCTGTTCTATGGGACTTCAGACTTTAGATTTAGTTAGTTATTATGACTCCTGCCCGGGTTTTAACTACGAGGTGATATCGCCTACTACCAGAGCGCTATTTCATCACTCTGTTGGACATGAGCCCGACTCTACTATGGGAGTCCTAAATTTTGCCCACCCTAAATTTTTATTCACCTAGGGCAGGGGTCTTTAACGAGTACCTGACAACGTACAGGCTCGGGACCATCGCTTAACGTCCCATCCGAAGGACGGCGTGCTTAAGTTTATTTTACCTCCCAGATAAACTAAACTAAGGGCCTCGGCCGGGTTTCGAACCCACGACCTTGAGCTCAGAAGGCAAGCACGCATACTACTGTTCAGACTTTAGATAACATGGGTACAAACCCAGCAATCAATCTATAGTACAGATCAAGACTTGGAACGATATGAGCAGACATCTGTTCCGATACATCGTATAGATGCGGTTTTATCCAGATGTCTCCCCTGGTTTTCATATTCTATCTGACACCGAAGTCAATTGCATCGGGACAACCTTGTGACCAGATCCATGTCTCACAACACATATGATACTGTTTTTATACTACGTTCGTGTTACTCAACAGAGTGGACTATACCTTAGGTTTCATTTATGTATTAGTTTTAATACTTGTTAAATTTATTTATTCCAGATCAGAATGACACATTCATGAAGAAAGATAATTATTCTAAGGTATGTACTAATGGATTTTTAAATTTGTATTCATTTTGTTTAGGGTTTTCCGCTACCGGGAATTATCAGGGAATTTTAATGTTTAAAAAATGTCTGATAAAAATCAAGGAATTTGTTAATTTTCTAAAAAAAAAATGATTCTCCCATCACAAATAAATTAAGAATCAGTTTCAAATGGGGGAGGGGGGGGGGGGGGGGGGGGGGGGGAAGATCTGAACTAAAAACGCAGTTTTCGGATATCATTATTAGGGATTTTTACCGTTTTGGATACACTGCGTTGATAGTTATACTTTCGTGTCTCGTCATATTTTTTTCCCACTATTCCAATCACACTCTCCCGATAGAGTATCCGGTTTATTAATCTAGTATATATAATTTTAGTCTATTATATGTATATAATTGTCTAGTCCGCTTAATTACACATTTTGATTTAAATAATAATTATGTTGATACAAGAGAGTCTGAGATAAATATATATTTTTTAAAATATATATTTATATCGATATAATTCAATAGAATAACATATTTTAGTTGGTTCAGTTGCTTCTCTCATTTTCTAGCTTATTTAGTATTTCAACTTTGTCCACCTAATTATAAATTATATATGTAATTAGGGAGGTTTTCAAAAATCGTTCTCCTAAAGTTCGTATGTAATAGTGAGGACGTTGTGGGACGAGATTTCTCATAGAAATAAAAGACGTTCTCTTCCCACAGTTTGATTTCCAACCAGAACTGGTTTTCAATAGCACTGCGTCATCATCAGTGGCACATTTATGAATTAATATAAAATATAAATATGGAAAGCGGGTTCTGGTTGAAAATAAAACTGTGAAAAGACTCTTTTATTTCAATAAGATTAACCGGAAGATTCGAAATAATATAAAATTTCGTTATATATACGAATTGTATTCGGCTATAAATGGTGATATTTTTGGTCAGAAACTCAATCTATAGAGAGCGGTCGTTAAGCGATGATCCCGAGCCTCTACGGTGTCAGGTACGATCAAAAGTTAGGATTCCCATAGTAGTCAGGTTTATGTCCCCCAGAGCTCGTTCTTTTTGAGGTTCAGGATCCCGTCTTTCAGAACTCTGGACTCCCCTCGACTGCCTGCATATGGTCTTTTCTCTCCATGTACGCTCCAAAAGATCCTTAGTCCATTCTTTAATTCGGGTTCGGTATAGTGAGTTTTTTTTTAATTTGAACTATAAAACGTTCTATGTCCATTAGAGACTTCTTACCTCTCAAGCTTATGTTGAGTAAATGCTGAGTTTTGCGATTTATATCTTTGCATTTAGCTCATATAACAAGAAAAAAGGTAAATATCAACCAAACCTTTTTTTTTTTTCTTGTTAGGAGGAAGACGACGAAGAGATGACCTTGTACAAAGAGATGTACACAATAAGGAGAGGAATGCTGGCCCGTGACAAGGCGTACTTTTTGGAAAAATTGGAAGTGTACAAACTCCAGGCGGAGGCAGAGGAGTTGATGGGACCAACCTTAAAATAATTTCCTTTGAAACTTGCTCAAATATATATATTTCTTAACTTCTTATTTCAGTATTATCGTATATAAATATATGTGAATTCATTACAGTGGGCATCCCATGATTTTTTTAATTTTTAAAAGAATGTAGGTAAAGTTCTGAGAATTACGCAATTTGTTTCACCACGATATTCACAATAATAATTTTTTTTTTAATTTTGTATTTACAACTATACATATATGCACTATATAATAAGCAAATGTGATATATAATAAATAAATGTCTTGGATGTTAAAAGAGAATCATTCATCAATGACACTCTATTATCTTGTTATTACGGATGAGAAAGAGGAATTAAAAATATATATATATATATATATATATATATATATATATATATAAAATAGTTAAATGATAAAGAAACATAAAACGTTTGTAGATGATGTAGTCTACTAGTAGGTCTCGAGGCCATTGCCGCCTCAGTCTCCGAACATGAACATTAGGACGGGTTCTTGTCGCAAGTCTAGGGACTAAAGGATTAGGATGAAAGGAAAGGGTAGAATAGAATTTTCTGTAGCGAGATTTAATTACATCCCTTGCAAAGGGAATCTGCAGGTCAGTGTTAAGGATAGCATTTAAGACGTAGAATGGAGCGTTTGTGATTTTACGAAGGTTGAGCCCCAGAGTTCAGCTCTATACGACCATATTGGCTTCAGTAATTGGTTGTAAATGAGTCTTTTATTAATGTAACTTTCGATCTGTTGTCTAAAAGTCGTAATAAGAGTTTGTATCGTCGATTAAGTTATTAAATCTTTTAAGTCTAGTATGAGGATTCCATGTCAGGCGTCTGTAAATAAATAACCCAAGGTAGCGGTCCCAGAAGGGGTGTGTTATAAAGAGTGACAGGAGGATAGGTTGCACGACGCAGGGTGAAGGTGATGTGTGTACATTTCTTATCGTCGACCTTGATTCTCCACCTGCGGAACCATGTCTCTAGAGATGAAAGATGTTCCTGAAGGGAATTGGAAGCTTTTCGTGGATCATCTGAGGAAAGGATGGCTGTGTCATCCGCAAAAGTGCTTAGCAAGGTATTAGGCAGTGAAGGAATATCGGCAGTGTACACTGCATAGAGAATGGGTCCTAAGATGCTCCTTTGAGGAACAATAATCTAGAAATAAATTATTGAACTTTTTGATTACTGAAAAAATTATAACGCCTAACGACGCTAAGCGATGGTCCCAGAGTCTATACGATGTCAGGTAGTCGTTAAAGCCCCCTACCCTAGGTGAATAAACTTGGGTAGGCAATATTTAGAATTCTCATCCTAGATTAGGGCTCATGTATTAGAGCTATGGTAGTAGGCGATATGACCTCATAGTTAAAAGCCCGGACATCAGTCACAATATTTAACTTGAATAGCAAAACATATGTTTACAAGATAGGTTGATAATATGATAATATAAGACTAATATAATGTTGGCCGTCATGGCTTTGATAACTTCCTTCCCACGTCAATCCAGTTGCTCGACTCTTGTCATCCCATTCCCATCCCGAAGACTGAGGCGGCGCTGGCCGAGAGACCTGCTACTGTAGCAAATATATTTAGGGAGTGCCGGTGATGACCAGCTTCTCCCCTCATGTAATTCTCTTACCTTCAACTCTCCCTTTCCTTCTTGGCCTGCCTCCACTGCTGGACAGTGATTGGCGGGGCGAGAAGGCAGGGGGGATCACTCGAGCCCCCGCGGCCTCCCCTCCCCCCATTAAGTTGGAGGGATGGGGATGACAGAGAGCCGGGGGTGTTTCGAGTTGAAGGGCTTCCATGTTCATTTTATTTTATCTTTATTATTATTTTATTTTTATGTTTATGTTTATTATTATTTAAATTTAATATTTTCTTTTTGTTTTGTACATATTATATTATAGTTTTTTTTTTGTTTTTTTTTTCTTTATTATTATTTTGTACATAATTATATTCTTTCGATATATATATATATATATATATTATTATTATTATTATTATTATTTTCTTTCTTTTAATGTATATTTTAATGTATTGTCATTCATCAAATTTACTCATGGTTTATACCGATTGTAAATATTCAAAATAAACAATTAAAATTAAAAAAAAGATTACTTCCTTTACAGATCTTTGTATACATTTTGTAAGTTTTTCACAGATCAGTTTCACATCATTATAATGAAAACAAACCTTAATGAATGCGTTCTTTTCAGACTCCCTTTCACGATTGACCAGAGGTTCTCAACAGGGTTAAGGCCAGAAGAGCTGCCTGGTTAGTCAAGGACATGGATTTATTGATTGATCTTACTTCCCCCCGGTCATCATTTTGTTTTCAGATTTGGAACGACTCTCTGTTTCTCACAACTTCAATATATTTTTCAGAATTCATCAGTGATGGGTATAAGGAATCCATATTGTGGTCAATGGACGGAAAAACAACTCTAGGATATGTTCTGATCTGTTGGACACGGTAGTAAGTACTTACTGTCTTGTTGATATGCTTTGAAAACAAAAACCTTAGTTATTAGTTTATGAGGTCATATCGCCTACTACCAGAGCGCTCTTTCGTCGACTGGTAGACATGAGCGACTTTACTGTGAGAGTCCTAAATTTTGCCCAGATTTATTCACCTAGAGTAGGGGGTATTTAACGAGTACCTGACATCGTACAGTTTCGGGAAAATCGCTTCACGTCCGAAGGACAGCGTGCTCAAAGTTTTAAACCTCGTAAGCGTTTTTTCACCTTTTAAGCGCTCTGGTAATAGACGATATGACCTCGTAGTTAAACCTCAGGCATGATTCACAATAACTAATTTAAAACAATCAAAAATCAAATAAAACAGTTCATGAACGACCTATAAAATCAGCTATCATCCAACATTTTCTTTGTTATGAAATGATGTCACTGTATTGATTATTTATGAATAACGACATTTATTTTTCAGGTATCTTCTCTCAGATTGTTTTAATGTGTATTTCATTATATAGGGTGTCCCAGCATGGAGGTAAAAAACTTTGAGGTTTTAAATAAGATTGTAAATAAAAATTAAGATATACAATAAGGACATTTTTTTGAAAAAAACGTGAGCTACAGTTTGCCAAAGAATTTCCGAATTACACAGTCCTTCTGTTATGCTGCCTATAAACTGTCAAATTCTTGTAATTGTAATAATAAAGTGAACTTATTTTAAAGCTAATTTGCCGCTCTTTATGATGGTATAATTAACTTTGTGTTAGCTCTTATACTTAAGGAGGAATAAGAGATTTTATGCAAAGAAAATAGTGCTAAGTACAAAAATTGGAAGATGTTGAATATTTCTGAAACGGTTCCGAATCGGACCTATGTTTAAAGGAAATCTTTTGTTCAAAATTAAATTTCCATTAAGACCTCAAAGTTTTTTTACCTCCATGCTGGGACACCCTGTATATATATACACACAAATTTAATGAGGCATCGTTTATTTTGGCCTTACTTTTTCTTCAAATTTTCCGAATTTCAAAATTGAAAAGAAAAAACACAAAAAATGTGTCATTTTCTGATGGAATAAAAATGTTGTACTCTGCCTTCACCACTTCTTAGAGAATAAAACTTATTATCGTCGTTCAGATATCGTATAGTATAATGTACTTCCCAGCTCAAATTAATCAACTAATTTTTTCGCTCTCCCTCTGAAAATAAATCTATCAATTTGGCCGAAAATATATAAATGCTTTTTTAATTCTGAATCCGCATACTAAATTTCGTATAGATACATACGACTGTTATTCGCGTTTCTGAGTTGTGGTTCAGGTCCTAGATTCATCTATACATTTTTATGTTAATAAATTCATGACAGCAGTTATTTTTTTTTTTTTTATGTAAGCCCCTTCCGCCCCCTAATTTCCTCTTTTATTTTGGCTGAACAACATTATGTGTCGTTCTTAAGGGGTTCTGAATACATATATAAAAGTTCGTGTTGGTAAATTCATTCTTATGAGTTTTTTTTTTTTTTTTTTTTTTTGGCCTTATGAACGTAGCATATATTCGCCATGTATATGCCACACGGTATGGGACATGGGAGGAGGACGAAGAGCCCAGGGGAGAACCCCGGGGCACCCAACCAGCCGCAAGACCGAACCAGGGGGGACAAGGAAGCGCACCACTTGGGCCGCTCTCTGCAAGCACACTTAGACAGACAGTAAACATTAGCGCAACAAGGTCTGAGAACGAGGATGTGCATGTGTGCGAGGCCGTCGACACCCTCCAAGCCCGGGACCGTTTAAGTCCAGAGAGCCCGGTGATGCCGCCCCAAACCCCCCAGCCCGCCAATACCGCCCGCCAGGCCACCCCAAGGGATCCCCACCAGGACCCCGCACTCAGCCCTTAGGAAAGCTTATGTTTTTAATAATTGTACTTATATACTTTTATTGTATCCAAATAATTAGATTATTACGTTATTGATGGATATGAAATAAGTTAATTATAAAATTATTATTTGATTTCATATATGAGGAGTTTGGAGCCAGAGCGGACCAACCCACAATTTTTCGGAAAATTGGCATAGGTTCCCTTTTTCAAAACCAGTGTGGATCACTTAGTTTCTTCACTTCAGTGATATATAGCAGCACTTTAAGTTTAGTCCACAATTATTTTGTGCATATATTTTCAAAGTCACAATGCATCATACGGCCTTCAAAAACTTTATAGAACACAAAAAGGGATCACTCATCCAATACTATTCTAAAATTTCAAATATAAATAAATATTTGGGGCCCATTTATGGAGATAAACAAAATGTACTCAATTTTCAATTGCCATTTTCTACCTGTTCAGTTTCAACCAGTTGGTCCGCTCTGGCTCCAATCTCCTCAATTTTAAAGGTGCTTATGAGAGTTACCTATCGTGTTCACAGACTGATAAAATTTTTTTTTTACTTCCCACCATTTTTATCATTAAATATAGTGAATTTTATTTAATTATCTGCAATATATATATACGTTTTTACTTTCCCAGGTTTACGAAGTATAGGGGAAGTTATGTAATCGGTCAAAAATTCGATTGTGAGATTTGAATGGAATTTCATGTTTTCCGACCTCCTTATTCCAAAAATGAAAAAAACAAAATGCTGTCTGTGTGGGTCAGTTTTCATATGTGTATTCAAAACCCAATAAGACGACAACTATTAATTTTCAGCAAATTCACCAGAAGGGAAGAGGGGATCAAAGATCGGGCTCGACTCAAATACTCTTATAACTGCCGATGTGATGAATGAATGTATCGACACAAAATTAAGTATGAGAATTCAGAAGCCATTATATATATATGTGTGGTGGGCTGGTGTTTTACACCTAGGGACCTAAGCATCCAGTGCTCTTATCCCTTCCCTGGAAGCGCTGGGCTTCCCCCTTATTATATTAACTGTATGTTTATACCTATACTACCTGAACCAAGCCCTTCATGAAGTGCTCAGTCTCCCAGTTAGCCATTATGTAAGTCAAATATTGATTTTTAGCCCAAACGTTAGATTGGCTTTGGAGGGAGAGCGAAAACATATTTGATTAATTCGTGCTGGTGAAGTACATAACCGGTGATCCACCGATGATTTTTTCCTTTCGTTTTTGGAATTAAGGGGTCGGAAAACATGAATTTCCGGTGAATTATCAACATAAGAAAATTTTTCTCTCAAATGAAACATAAATATAAACTGACATTTAAAAAGAATGAAGAAACAGAAATAACTTTTAAAGAGTTTAATGCGTTTTCAACAACCTGATATAAGTAATAACGTTAACATTTTTTTTTTTCTAGGTTTTTCTTAACCTTGTCTTTCTACTGTTATGTGACATTTACACAAAAAGTATATTTTATGTATAAACAAAAACCCCGGACAAGGTCGTAACAGATAAATTGAAGTGGGACTTTTTTTTTATCAAACTATAAATTTGGGGGACATTTTGGGCTTGTGGCATAGGATACCCAACCAAGAAGCTTGGGGTGGGGTCACCGGATTTATAAAGACGGTCTAGTCTAGCTTGGGTTCAGTTATATATTGGTATCAAATGTATTAACTTTGGTCTCTATTTCTGTAACAGTTGGATCCGTGGCACTCAACCTTTGTCTGTATTAAAAAAATTGTCAAGGACTTTTGAAGAGGCGTCCCTGCAACAGGAAAACGTAAGTAATTAATTATTCTTTTTTTTTTTTTGACGTGAAAACGTCTATTCGCTCGCACAGTGATAGCCGGTCCAAGTTTCTTATGTTACAAAATACCACCAGATTTCAATCGATAATAACTACGAGACTAATAATGCTAACAACGGTTAAGGTCACAATGCATAGAGCATGTCTGTACGTGTTTGTTGTGCAGTGTTTGTTTTGCCTGTGTCGTTATTGGGCTAGTGTGGGCGCCGGCGGATGATTGTTGCGAATTAGCGTTGTGTAAAATTAGAAATTAGTATAGCGTGATAACGCATTTAGATAAGCCGATAAAGAGCTTGAGGAGCACTACTAGGACTCAAAGTAAAACCATAAAAATATTCGCCGAAATATATGTAAAAATCTGTATTAAATTGAAAATTGCAAAAAAAATTAAAGATGTCTTATATGAATCGTAAATATGCGCGGAATGATAGAAAACGCAAATCAGAGGAAAACTCGCATCAAAAGGAATTTAAAAAACCTAAAAAGTCTAGTGCCGAGCAAACGCAAGAGCTACGACAGCATCGAAAAGAAAATGAAAAATGATTTTATCCCGACGTTTTCACAGAAAATCTATGGCGTAGACCTTGACTACGCCTTAATGTTTTTTTTTTTTTTATATGAAAATGTGTGATGTGGTCGTAACAAGACATTCTTATAACAATCACTTTTTTACAGAGGACTTTCCCCTTCCCAAATTGATTTGAAACTGGCCTCACTGGGTATATGAAAGTAATGTATTGGCATCAGCTGTTATCTTTGTTTCATTATACAGTGTAATTCTGAGAGTGACTTTCTTATACTCAGTAATGCCAGTACGAAATGAATTTGAGAGAGGATGGAGAAGGGAGAGTGATGTGTAAAAAAGTGATTGGTATAAGAAAGTCCTGTTATGGCCATATCACATATATTTTATTGTTTATCCTTTTTAATTATCTAATCTATCTGAGGACACCGGTATCTTTTGAGGGCGCTGGTAGCTCAGTGGTATGCGTGCTTGTCTTCTGAGCTCAAGAACGTGGGTCCGAAACCCGACCGAGGCCCTTCACCGAGGAGGTAAAATAAACTTAAGCAGGCCATCCTTCGGATGGGACGTTAAGCGATGGTCCCGAGCCTGTACGATGTCAGGTACTCGTTAAAGACCCCTGTCCTAAGTGAATAAAAATTTAGGGAAGGCAAAATTTAGGACTCCCACCGTAGAGTCGGGCTCATGTCCACCAGAGTGACGAAAGAGCGCTCTGGTAGTAGGCGATATGACCATGGTAGTTAAAGCCTGGGCATGAGTCATAAAACCTAACCTAACCTCTAATCTATCAATAATAAAAACATACTTTAAAATTCCTTGCCATGCATTGCAATTTAAAAACTGCTTTGAACTGTTTCCTGCAAAATTTATTGTACGCTCATTGGAGTCCTATCTCAAATATTGACCGCTGGAAATAAGAAATATGTTTGGTTAAAGGCCAATTTTTCTATAATAATTGTTTATTCGTAGATCAAGCAAGGACTATAAAAATGTGTTTCAGAAGAACATTTTGGGACAGTTTGGTGGGTTCTGTACCTTGCTAAGAGGGGAGGGGAAGGGAGAATGATCTGTACAAATGTGGTTGGTATAAGAAAGTTCTAAGGCCACATCACATATATTTTTTATTCTCTATTTTGATATCCTTTTTAATAAAGAATGTACCATATTTCGTTGCTTTCTGTGACAATGGTATATTACTCACAAGTGGACCTTACAGTGTGTGGGTGGCCGATTTCAATGAAACTTGTTCTCGTGTTTCTACATCGAAAAATAGTAGTTACGTGTCCGAGCGTTCATGCCAATGGGCTTTCTGAGCAAAGAAAAAAAAATGTAGGCGCGAAAATGGCCATAATTTGCGTTCACAAAGCTGCCACTGTTCCTAGCTTCCTTAATCAATTTCAAAAAAAAATTTCAGGGATGTTTTGTACATCAAAAAATATTAGGGGTTTGTCCATAATTAACTGCAGGAGGCCCAGCATAAAATATTCAATATGAGGGTTTACTCCGCCATTATGGAGGGGCAAAAATCTACTACAGGATGTATTAATCAATAAATGGTTTCCAAACTTTAATTTCTCACCTCAAAAAAGTCCTGTCTTTTTTAGGTAATTAAAAATTAAAGAAAGTAATGTATATAAAATCATTTTATTCATCAAAATAATCGCCATTACAATCAACAACCTTATCCCAATGTGACGGAAGGTCCCAAATACCTTTTTTTAAAAACGAGGTTTGCCCCTGACTTAGGGGCTCATAGTGCACGACGCCTTTGCCTGTCCAGAAAACAACCAATACACCTTTTTCGGATGAAGATCAGGTTTCGGAAATTTTATTGATTCTTCATCAGATGAGAGTCATTGATAACACCGCCTAGAATTATTGTATAATATCCATTTTTCAGTGATTATTCTGTCTAAAAATGGATAATTTTTTAATAGGAAGCTAGAGACGAAGATGTTGTTAATCGAATCATCTTATTGGCATCCCATAACTTGTGAGGGCCCCATTTGTCAAGCTTTTTCATTTTTCTCATTTGATGTAGGTATCTCCAGGCTGTTGCTTCTGAAATATCTATTTCCGAACATGTTTGACGTGGATCCGACTCTATTAATTCCCGAACTTGCTGTTCTTCGGCAACTTGAGGTCTTCCAGAACGAGCCCTGCCTTCGAGCGTTTCGTCGCCTTGACGAAATTTGGAAAACCAAAATTAAGCTTTACGCTTAGAGACAGCCTTCTCACCAAACATGGAGCATATTTTTCGAGCGGCCACAGTAGCTTTTAAGCCGAGTTTAAACTGAAAACGTAAAATCGACCGAAATTGAATTTCAATTCAAACCATTTTTATAAATTCGTTTGAACGTCTAGCAGTGACTGGATTAAAATATTATACTGTTTTCACAGATAGTAAACAATGCTGTTTACATTAGCAAAGGTCGCATTGGAATTAGAATCATAACAAAGATGCTACAGTCAAAATAAACATTCCTTTCAATAAAGCAACTTGCACGTTTGTTTTTCTTCAAGCGGTAACGCAGAACGATATTACTGCCATTTGCCCTCTAACATTAAGTCTCCTCAAACATAAAAATTAGGCAGGGCGCCGGTAGCTCAGTGGTATGCGTGCTTGCCTTCTGAGCTCAAGATCGTGGGTTTGAAACCCGACCGAGGCCCTTAGTTTATTTTATCTGGGAGGTAAAATAAACTTGAGCACACCGTCCTTCGGATGGGACGTTATGCGATGGTTCCGAGCCTGTACGATGTCAGATACTCGTTAAAGATCCCTGCCCTAGGTGAATAAAAATTAAGGGTAGGCAAAATTTAGGACTCCCACCCTAGAGTCGGGCTCACGTCCACCAGAGTGACGAAAGAGCGCTCATATTATGACCTCGTAGTTAAAGCCCGGGCATGAGTCATAAAACCTAACCTAACCTAATCATAAAAATTAGGGTATTTTTTAGTAGTTCTGTTTACAACCACAGTAGTGACATTGTAGTTAGAGGCCGAGGCATGAGTCATAATAATGTAACTAACCTGGGTCATGGTGGCCATGCGTGTTAGAGCGTAGAGCTTTTATTTTTGAACCTTAAGACCATTTTCCATTTGTAAAATATATTATTGTTTTTTGATTATTTATTTACTTTTTCATCGATAAAAGAAAGGAGTCACATCCAGATAATAT